>OX456523.1:3445354-4645354 GCA_949748255.1 Eustalomyia histrio
AAACAAATTAATCATTTTGTTTTAATTTGGTAATTTCTGTTTGAAAAATATTTTGGTCATTTTTTTTTTTTTTTTTACTTTTAAGGTTAAATTTTAATTGTTTTTAGGGCGGATTTTTAGAACTAAAAAAACCTTTTTAGTGCTGTTTTAAGTGGATGTCCTTTTTTTTAGACATCAGTCCATATCTTCACTTCCAATCCCTTTTTTAATGTATGTAACATTTTAAGGAAATTTAAGTTTGTAGGTGTAAGTTTTAATTAGAAATAACATTTTCTTCAATAACCACTTTTTTAACAAAAATTTGTTAATATTCTGTAAAAATTCTGTAATTTGTAAAATGTAAATAGCGAAAAGATTTGCTAAATAATAATTTTTTACTAAAAATCAGTTCAAAAATAGTATAGTGGGATTGAAAACCGCTTACAAATTTTTCTACTAACTTTTTTTTCTGAGTGTATTATATATGGTTCTATGTCAATGGCTTTAAATCCCAGCCAGGAAGATTAAAAATAAACATTTTTTGTGTTTTAAAATTTATTTTTAATTTCTTACTAATATTTTTGTGAAAACATTTATAATTTTTACCCATTTGGGGGCAACAATACCGACAAATGTACGATGGGATAATACATATATAATTATTGTATAATAATCTAGGTACCAAAAGCCCTTATAGTGGTGAAATTTAATATATATATTTTTTTTGTTTTAAATATTACAATTTTAACTCAACATTTTTCTGAGTTCATAAGATAGGATTATATATAATTATATATAGAATAATTCAATATATATCTTTCGTAAAATAGACCAATTTTCGCTTATTTTACGAAAGTCCAAATCCTAGCAGAGACATTATTTTTTAGAATTTTTCTTTTTTATAAATGTTTTTTAATTTGATGTTATACGTTTTTTAGATTCCGTATAATATTTTGTTGGGTCTAATCTGATAAAATTTGATATGTAATTTTTCGAATAAATTTGGATCTTAATTGCCAAATATGTTGCTGAATCTAATTTAATCCGTAATTTTTTCGGACCAAGTAAGGTCTAAGGTACTTACGAAATATATTTATTGCTGGATCTTATTCGATCCACCATTTTTCAGATCAAATAAGATCAGGAAGATATTACAGCAGATATTATATAACATCAAATTGGATATGATAAGATATTATGCCATATAAATTTTTTTATCCATGTAGCTTTTCTGCATGGAAAACAAATTAAAACTACCGAGTTACTACACAATCAACCATCATGTAGTAACTGAGCCATCACACACGAGAACAATTGTGCTGGCATAACATGCCACTTTGTAGGCAAGCGGGCGAAGATAATGGTTTAATGAGGTTTAATGAATACTTAACTACACTAACCCACACAGAGCTTTGTATACGTATACATTTTATGCAAAGATGAATATCATGCCGTGTGTTACGAAAAGAAGGAAAATTGTGCGCTTAAATTTTAGTCTGGTGTGTGAGGGCTCACTGACAATATTTATTAGTTCACAAATAATTTTTAAAATAGATTATTTTGCTGGGCTATTTAATATCTTGTAGCCCTGATCGGAGGAGGTTTTTATTTGTGATAAAATTCCATACTTCTTAGCATTAAAATGCATTTTTGCATATTTGTCTAATAAGATCAACGAACAAACTTTACTAAAAACCATATAAAATTTGAAAGTGTCATAAAAGAAAATGTTACCACAATATAAATGTTTACATTCAAACAACATATCGTAACTAGTTAAGGAAACTATTTACAAAATAGCAAATAATTGTCATAAAATAGAAACATTTCCGGGAATACTATTTAATATTTAGATAGAAAAGAATAAATTTGCATAATATGAAATGCGATAAAGTATGTAAGCAACAAAAAAAAATATACTGGCAACATAGATAAGAATATTTCAAAGAATCGACTGCAGTAAAAAAACACAAAAAGAAACATTTGAGCAAATAAAAATAAAACGAAATAAAGTATTTAAATTGAATGTATTGTATAACCAAGAGATCAATACAAGACAAATAGACAGACTGACAGAACGACCTACACGAAAGATAGATGGAGGATGATGATCTTAAATGTCAACAAAGGCATTTTCGCACATTTAACACATGTGACATAAAATGAGTTCATGTGCACACATATGTACTGTACATGCAATCCAAAAGGAAACATTTCTACGGAAAAGAGGTCGATCGTGTTATACTTGTAATGAATATTAAAATTCAAATCTAGTTATAACGACAAAAGAGTTTCAAAACAATTCTTTACAATGTTGTATGCATAGATCATGGATAAGCCTTCTTTAACTTGAAAATATTTCAATTTCCTTCGAACCTTTGAAAAACTGCAACTATTGTTTATTGAAATTGTACTACAAACAGAAATTCATTTCTATTCTACATATTTATTTAGTTAATGGAGATAAAGATTTACAATCTCGGTTCAAAGATAAATACTTTTTGTGTGTGTATCCTTTCTAAAAACTAATCATCATGTATACTGAATTATCACAGCAATAACTCCCATTTAACAAAGTTAGAGTTTAACTAACTTAAAACAAAAAACAGAGAAATTGCGCGCGTAACTGAGAATACAAGTGAGCGAGCAAAATTTGTATAATCCCTTGGCTTAGCATGAGATCTTCTTCAACAAATATTATTCCTCTACTCGTGTGTGGTTAAAAGGATGTTATCTTATTTATTTTTAACTCATGCATTTCTCTAGGAAATCTATAAAAAAAAAGAAAATCACTTATTAGTTATTAGTTTCCTATTGTTTTTAGATTTAAAGATACACATATGTTTAAAACATTTTCTATACTTTTTGCCATAACTGATCTGGACTGGACTGAACGATCTTAACAATGACCATAAAAAATGTATGGACAATTGATTATTTGTGTTATTTATGAAAAGCAAGCAACTGAAAAAAGAACAAATTCTTTATGTATTTCTGCATAAAATTACATTCGTAACTGCAGTTTATGGCACAAAATGAGTAAATCCTTTCTGTTTTTTTTTTTTTTTTTAAATAAAATATTTAAAAAAAAGCGGTAAAAAATGTTTGGGTCTGCCCATATGATTTTATCTTAACATCACAACTCTTCAAATCGACCATTCTTTCTTCAATGAAGAGTTTATTTATTTTTTTCTTCGTTCAAACTTCATTTTATGAAAAAGCGGTATTTTGTACAAATCTTTTTTTTTTGGGAAGTAGAAAATCGTTTTTATCAGTAGTATAGTTCATTAGAGACTGTGAAGTATGAGATAAGATTTATTTATTTATTTTTCTTTTTTTTTTTTATTACTGCATGCCTTTTTTGAAAAACACATTAAAGTTTTTTTCATTGATATTTTAACATTTCCATGCGCAAAATAATCTGTTAAATGGTGTTAGAAACACTCATTTCAGTCAGTCAGTTAATCATTTATTTGATTTTTGGTTTCCATTTGGTGATAAGACATCTATAACTATTTTAGACCCGTTCACATTATCAGACAAGCATGATGACAAGTATGCCGGAATTGTCTGTTTGTCAAAAATGTATAAAAGAAAATTTTTTAAGTTTTCAGACTGTTATTGACACACATACACACCAAAACAAAGAAAACAGCGCACAAGAACCGGACAGTGACACAAAATATGCTCCACCGACTTCCTGTCCTCTGGTGCACCACAAAACCTGCATTTATCAGGATATTAGAAGACCTATTGCTTTAGGGTCGTAAGACTTCCACATAATCCTCGATACCCTCCATGTAGCGGTATTTCACCAAACCTCCTCAGATCTGCCCATTACAGTGGAGTCTACATTCCGTTTCAAAAACTGGAGGCGCACACGAATGTCCATTGACCTTTCGCTAGGCTTCGCCAGCTCATCCGCATTCTCGTTACCCTCAATATCCTGGTGTCCACGAACCCAAAAGATGTGCAATCTCCTGTTAGCACAAAGTCTAGCAAAGTCGGGAGGCTCTTTCTTTTCTAAACACTTCGGGTTTTGAGAAGATCTTATGCCAGATCAAAATACATGCATCAACCTAGTTACAAATGGTAAACTTGCTTTATTTCTGTGAATATACAAAGGGCGAAATTACCGCTGAGTTACAGCGACTTTCCTCATCCCTAATAGCATTTATCCGATAATGCTGAAAAGGGGCGGAGATATCTTGATATAGACTTTTAAACCAGTATTTTTGGCCAGCTTGACCCATGGATCATCCAGTTGCGTTGTTAAGGTAGTTTCATTCCCAAACTTGTGAGAAAGTGTTTTCCACCGAAAATTCTTAAACAAATGGTGGAGAAATTGTCCTTCACATACATGTTTTCAAAATCGAGAAGAGATTAAAAAAAAGGAATTAAATGGATGGAAAGGCTGAAAGTTGGTGGAGTACAAAGGTCAAAGTTGATCTCTCTGATGGGCAACTGGTGTAAAAGACATAGTGCTACACTTGTGTTGGGGTTTCAAATTTTTGGTGTTAAAAAGAGTTTTCCCCCCAATTATCTACAGAGGTTTAATTTCTAAATTTTAAAGTGTACAATCTGCATTGTAAACTGACGTCGACAGAACGTATTGAACTAAATGTATTTTAGGGACTGCGGATCTACTGGCAGTTTCGCAGAGTTTTTGGGTTATGAAGCAGGTGTACACTGAATGTACCTTGAAGTTATCACACCCATCGTGATATATACAACTGTGGTGTGGTGGCTTAGAACAATAGCGAAAACCATTCGAATTAAGCTAAACACATTACAATCAGCTGCCACTCTGAGTACTTCGGGTGATACGAGTGCCACACCTAGGGAGGATGCTGATGTCCTGGACTTTCATATAAAAGGCAAAGCTGTTAAATCCTTATGCAGACTTGAAAAGAATAGAGTCTGACACAGGATTGCAATACAGGGCAGCTTTATCCAATGTCTCTAAATAACATGAACAGCGTATCATCAAATTCAGTAGAGTAGGGAGGACTGGGGAAACTCAACTGAACTACTTTAACATTGATGGATCTATTATTGGAATTGTACTGGATGCGTTTAATGTCTGGATGATGGGAGATAATGGTTTTTAAGACTGAGATTTTTATTATATTAAATGTGGCAAATTTGATAATATATAATGCATGAAGAAACAGAAGTATCTGTAGTGACAGTCAAGCTGTGCTTAAGGTACTTACTTCGCCGATTGTTTTCACAGAATTGTTTAGAAATGTGTGTGCATTCGAATTCTGTCTTATGAGTTCCGAGTAATAACTTAAATATACCCCTATTTAGGGTGATGAAATTCATTGGCCAGCATTGACTGGATTGTAAATTGGAGCATTTTATATATAAAACCTGTTTTTTTTTAGAGTTGGTAACGGATCTACCTGCAGTGTTACAAAATTTTTTGTAAGCGGGCCAGAGACATGTGGCTGGTGTTGACTGCTGTAGCCCTACTAGGCTGATTAGGGCATACAACGCCTGTGCTCATTATATGGTCATGACCGTCCAGTGACGTCTTGTTTAAGGACTCTCTTCATGAGCTACCACTGCCTGATTTTCGCAGGTTTATAAGAAAATTCTAGAAAGGAACTCCTCTCTTTTTATTTCTCAGTTTCAATCTTATTTCTCTTATAAATTTTGTTTTTGAATTTGTGCCTGTCTATTCTTACTCAACTACAACAAATTGGAATATTTTTGCGAATTGTGTCTAATTGTGCGGCAATAAATTAAAAAAAAAATAAATAAATATTTTGTCCTTGTGACCATTTTCCTTTCACTTTTTAAATAAAGTACACAACATTTACAGTTTAATCTGTGCATTTAGATCTAAACTAATCTCGACTTATATTTAATTAGTAAATAACTATAGACAAACAATAAGATCTACAATGGAAAGGTCTGCAATCTTTTTCTTTTACTACTATGACTAAAAAGTTAGTTGTTCATATTTACTGTTCACTAAAAACTAGCGGCTTTAACCTAAAGGATTTATAGTATGTCATTATCCTTTTTCTTTCTTGTAACCAGCTACCCTGTCATCGTAAAATGGATGGAAATGCACAGTTACCTTTTTTGGGAATAGAAATTTGTATGGTGTTTGCTAAGATTTGTGGTTTAATCTACAATCTTTGTTCATTTTTACTCAAAATAGAAAATAGTTCTTAACAAGTCGTCCTTTTAGTTTTTTTTCGAAATAATTTTCTTATTTGTATAGTCTTTTTTAAATTAAAATGAACAAAAATAAAATACGGCAAACTAAGGGAAATGCTTTTCTTTTTTTTAATAACTATAGATTTTAATAAAAGAATTTCAGATTTCTAGTTATGTCTGTTGTGATTTTCTGTTGTGTTCGAGTTTAGGAACTTGTTTGTTTATTCTATAGAGGAATCCTTCTTGTACTATGGTGGTATCTCTTTAAATCCTAGTTTTGTATGAGATGAAATTTGCTTGTGTTAATTTTTTGTTTTTGGTATGCAAAACATTAATAACTTTCAGCTGCTACAAAAACCAACTAAAGTTGACCAACCACAATTTTATGAGTTTTTGCTTTAATAATCATTAACACCATCTCAAATGACATACAATAAACAGAACAGAGTGATGATGATTGTGACTGTGATTGTAAAACAAAAACTCTGTAATATTTTCTCATTTCACATAAACTAAACTGACCATTTGCATTAATCTTGCTTTAGAAAGAACAATATTATATTCCAACATGGACATAAACATCAGGATCATTATTTTAGCAAAGATGAAGAGACAGGCAGACAGACGGATGGACGGACGAAGGAATGTTGTGTGATGTAATGTTGTCACTTTGACATTTATGTTTTTGTTTTGTTTATTTTTATAATTTTTGAAATATTATAAAATCATGATGATGATGATAATGATAACTAGAGATTATTCTTTGGGTGACTGAGTTTTGGAAAGACAACAAAATATCCTCACGAAATCCTTCTAATCGAGGGTTGTCCAGCAACTGCAATTTCTTTTACTATGATGTTCATCATCATTAAATTGCAGATTTAAATTTCTTTATGATTTAGAAGATGAAGAAAAAAACCAGTATCAAAGTTCGTTTCTTTTCCAAAAGTTCATACGCCCCTCAAATAAATCAGATAAAAATATATAACGCACGCACCACATTGTGATACTCAGAGATTGCTCGCTCAGTCAGTCAGTCAGTCGTTCGTTCGTTCGTTCGTACTTGGCTCAACATCAGCTTGTTTTTGCTGAATACTAAATATTTTCTTTTGCAATCATTACATTTGCATTTCATTACATCTGCCACTTTTTACCCCTTTTGGAAAATATAAACATACAGTAAATCCTGTCTATAATTATAATGAATTTTTCATTTTCCTGTATTTTTATTGTCTGTATATGTATCTGTCCGTTCTCGTGTCTTGTCTCTTCTTCCATCCATCCATCTGGATCATGTTGTAATATGCAAATCCATTTTGTTGCTGTTGTATTTGTTAAACAGGGAAATATTATGCATTCCCCAGGATACCTTAAATTCTAGTGTCTCTACAGAGATTCATGTAATGTTTTTTTTTTTTAAATAAAACGTTAAACCAGTTTTCTAATTTTCTAAATGTTTTAACGTTTTCATTTTTCAAAAGAAAACTTGATTTTTTGTTTTTATTTCCATAATTGTCGGATGATAAGGCAAAAAGCTTATTTATTTTTTTGGAAAAGTTATTATTTGTTGTAACAGAAAGTGAATACTTTTGTAAACATCTTGTAATTAAAACTTGATTTTTGGATAAGATTTTAAATACATTTCTTATATAAGATGTGATATCTAATTATTTAGTTAAATATAACTTATTGACTGATGGAAGGTATTTTGGAGGCCGGCGTACCCAGCCTTGAAAATCTGCCAGGCTATTACATTTTGGATGAGGAATGTGATAGGGTGATGGAATAACGTGTATTGGCGGTCTGAGATTTTCTTATTCCTAACAGGAAGCTGTGGAGGGATGAAAGTGTTTTGGATGATACCATTAGAAATAATTTCTACGCTGATGGCTCCGTTTTTCAGGTGGAGGTTATCGGTTTCTAACTGCGACTCATTATTCTGTGGATGCTGTCATCTTCACTGAAATATATAGACTGCGGTTAGGGATCTGCCGGTGGAGTCTGTGAAATCGAAGTTGGGTTCGAACTGCAAGAGGGCGATAAACGCTTATTCTGACAGTGGACGTCTGATGTTGATATGGGTACCCGGGCACTGTGGAGTGGAGGGGTATGAGAGGGCCGATAAGTTGGCCAGGGACTGGGTCTCTGTTAAATTTTCGAGATTTCGAGATTTTTCGGATAACGAGAACACTGCTTGGACAATGGGCCTCCAACGTGTACAAGGAGATCTGGAATGAGTGCGATAACAAAGGTCCTGTGGGGTGACACGCATGTGGGCAGGGCAATTAGAATCTTAAGGCTGGGGAAACGGGAACTGGCTAACGACATTCTCACAGGCTACTTCACACTACGATCACGCCTTTAGAAATCGGGAAGAAATGTCTGTGGTGGGGTGTAGGGCCAAACTTAGGTAAACTAGTAGGTAAACTTAGGATATTTGGATTAAATTTGATATATAAGTTTATATTGGCCCAGAGACGAGACCTATTGAATTTGGTCAGAATTAGACCTCGTCCCCATATGAACTCGACTTTCTGGTATTTGCGTTTAAGAAATTGCGTTCAGATTTTCTCTATTTTTTCAGGACCCTATTGAATTTGAACAGAATCGGTCCATATTTAGATCTAGTACTTTCCATAGAATGTTTATTAATTAAGGCTGAATTAAGATTTAAGTGGTATTTAGACACACATATCTGTTTGAAATTTTAGTTGTTTTATGGGACCCTAAATCCCGCTTCTAAACTTTGAACTTTTTGGCAATTTCCTTTAGACTTATTTCGATATTTTCTGCCCTGCTCCTAAAAATAATGATCAGGACCCTTCGCGGAATTTGAATCGCTTCCCAAAACATGATCCACATTGCACTGGGTGTAGGGTATCATATAGTCGGGATGTCCGACTTTAATTTTGTTTCTTTTTTATTTTAGTATACTTAAGAAATTTAAAAAAAAAATTAATTTAATGAAGGATTCATGACATTCCGGAAGTGGACTTATACCACGTCCGGATTTACAATTTAAATTTAATCATTAATTAAGAGAAAAAAGTTCTTTATTAAAAAAAATAACCGGCCTTACTAAGAATAATTAAAATCTAATAATTCGAAATAGGATGATAGATGATAAATTATCCTACCACAGATGATAACTCAAAAAATTTATTCCAACCCAAAACAAATATTTCAACTTAAAAAAGGTGTAGATTTTAACAGTTATTGTAACCCAAAAGTAGTATATATATTTTTTTTGTAGGAATAACTTTTTTCGAAATTGAAAAAAATACTATTAGGATTAGTTTCATTATTAAAATTCAGTTAAACCAAAATCAATAACAGTCAATTTATATCTTATCAATTTAAATTTGAAATTTCATAGATTATATCTGGAAAGAAACTCTAGTGAATATTCAATTTGTAACTCATACAATACAAAAATAGTTTTCCAAAGAATATCGAACTTCAACAAAGAATTCTAAAAAAATAATGAAATTCAGCATTAAATCTTTCTTCCATCATCAGACAACTGTCAACAGTTTCAATGCAAATTTCTAGAAAAACACACAAAGTATGAATATTAAAAACTCATGATCAATTTTCGTTTAACTTAAAAAGGATTTAGTAATTTTTTAACCGAAACAAAAAACATAATAAACCCATTATATTGTAAAACAATACAAATATTTTATACTAATCATCGGCAATTGTTGTTGTGGGTGATATATGCAACCAACCATAAATGGATCCTTTTTAAAAACCAGCATACATGTGGATCGAATATTTATTTATTCAGACTACCCAAGAGAAAAAAGGCGGGAAGTTTACTTCCTTAACAAAAAACAAAATGCAAGAAAAAACCTAATCCTTATACATTATGAATTTTCTAAAAAAAAATATATATATACACAAAAAATTCTATAATCACTGACAACAATGATAACAAAGGATAACAAATTTAACATAACAATAACCCTTAACAGCAGGACATTCATAATCATCATTAACCAACAACAAGTGAACCGAGTACTAGAGCTGTAAAATGCAGATACTTTGGAAAACTCAATACTACTCAATACTTTTTAAGTATTGATTCAATACTTTTTACATTCAAAAACAGGTTTATATTTTCATACAAAAAGCTAAAATCAGGGTTGTATTTTCATACAATAATAAAAACAGGGATATATTTTCATAGTGTTTTTCAGACTAAATTAAAAATTATAAAAAGAAAATACAACTCTGGAGTACTCTAAACCCAAATATTCAATATTTTTACAACTCTACCAAGTACAAGAAAAATATGTTTGCAATTTTTAGCGCCAAGTATATAAGTGTACGTGTTCGAACGCTCTGGTGGCTGTTCGTGTCCTTAAAAAAATATACAACAACAATCACAATTTAGGATGTGTATGAAAAAAATGATTCCCTAAAGGTTTTGACAGCGAGAGTAGTAGGATATGCTTGTATGTTAACAGGTTTTTAACTAGAAAATGATATGATCAGTTTAGTTGCGCAGTAGTTGATGTGATTTCATGCTCATTTTATTTGAACTCCTCTTAGAAAGACATTTACTAAGGATTTGCTTAAAAGGATGTATGCTAAGATTAATTATGAATAAAAACTCATAATTATTTATGTCAATATACTACGAAGTATTTTTTTTTTTTTTTTTGAAAGGAATAAAGCAAGACTTCGTTTTCAAAGATGGATAACTCCTTTTTTTTTCTAATATTTTAATGAAATTTGGGTTTATTGTATTTTATCTTTGGTCCAAAGAAATTCATTTGCGAAATGTGTAAAAGCCCTATGTTGGGCGCCATTAAATTTACAGAAATTAAACTTAAAGAAGTTAAATAAGTCCTTATGTTGGGCGCCATTTAGCATATTATATGACTTTTACTTTTAAATATTTTTTATAGAAATTTTACAATCAAAACAAAATTATTTACAACACGTGACAAAATGTATATAACATTTAACATCCTTTTTCCTTTCTGTAAATAAAAATACACAATAACGATTGCATGATTATTGAAACATATTAATTATTCCCACAATGAAATGAAACAACAAAGAAATAAAAATTACTATTACTTCCGTTGCTTCCGACGAAAGCGTTAAAACACGTTCAATTTCATAATTTTGTTCCTCCGTTCAATTCAATACATAATACTCGTCACTTTGTCTCTTCGGCTAAGGATGACATAGATTTAGTTTTGTTTTCAATGGAATTTTAATTTTTTGAGACTATTGTTGTGAATTATTCTTCATCGTATCCATGTTGTAAATATTTTGGATATCTACATATATTTATTTGTCAATTTTGTAGTAATTTAACACCAACTATACATTAACAAACAACATCAATTCATACTTATAATACTAAATGACTGACAGTCTATTCGCCTGACTGTCTGTCTGTTCGTCATACATTTCAATTAGGAATTCATATTGCGTATTATCAATCAACCAAAGGTATGAAAGAATGGAATGAATTTTTGAGAATACACTTTGGTTTAAAATCAAATGTGTTAAAGAATGGAAGGATGGATAGATGGCTGCCTCAATGGTTGGTTGAATAAATGATTGAATAAAAATGCGCAAGACATATTTATTATAATTCAGAAAACGTTATTATTGCTAGGTACATACTAGTATTCCAGTGCCACAGTGGGCCTTAATGTTTAGTGAAAAAGTATAGTGTATAATAATTTTTTATGTTTTTATCTTTGATCAATCAGAACGAGAGAAAATTGTATTTACTTTTTTCTTTGAAAGAATCCACTGACTATAATATTTTCTCAGATATATTAATCGAATTTAGATTCCCTACATCATTGCTTGTACTCCTACGATGAGGTTGGCGCTGATGTTTCTAACTATCGGAGACCCATATTATACAGGTTGGTTGAAAAGTTTATGCCCTCGAAATGAAAGAATACTGTTTTTGTTACGAAATATATTTTTTTATTCAATATAATCTCCTAGAAGCTCAATACACTTGTTCCAATGATCTTCCAATAATTTTATCCTATCCTTATAATGTTTTTCCGGAAGCTCTGCAAAATAACCGTCTACGGCTGCTATGGCCTCTTCATTCCACGAAAATTGCTTTCCACGAAGGAATTGTTTGAGATTTCTGAAGAGATAGTAGTCACTGGGAGCCAAATCTGGTGAATACGGTGGATGTTCAAGCAATTCGTACTTTAATTATTTGAATTTAGTCATCGTCAAAACACTTTTGTGAGCAGGTGCATTGTCTTGATGAAAAATGATTTTTTTCTTCTTTAAACCAGGTCTTTTCTCACGAATTTTTTCATCCAGCTGATCCAAAAGGCTGCAATAATATTCAGAGTTGATTGTTTGTTTATAATCAATCAACAAAATTCCTTTTGCATCCCAAAAAACTGATGCCATAACCTTCTTTGCTGATCGTTGTGACTTCACCTCCTTTGGAGCTGAACAACCAGCTTCAAGTCCACTGTAAACGTTCTTGTTTCAATTTAGAATTATGGTGGTAGATCCAAGTCTCATCCATAGTTATAAAACGACGCAAGAAGTCGGTTTTATTCGGCTTAAAACGCTCCAAATTACGCTGAGAAATTTGTTTTCGATCCAGTTTTTGTTGAATTGTTAATGTGTGTGGCACTAACTTTTCAAACAGTTTTTTCATACTTAATTCTTCATGTAAAATATGGAGTACTCGTTCGTCTGAGATGCCTATGGCATTAGCAATTTCACGCTTAGTCAAACTTGGATCTTCACTAACCATATTATGTACCTGCTCAATGATTTTTGCTGTGGTTGCAGTTTTTGGTCGTCTTTCGTGTGGATCGTCTTTAAGGCTGGTACGACCACGTTTAAATGAGGACTCCTTATACACTTCTAACAATTGTTCATAAATTTCCTTTGCTTTTAAACCCTTCAAAACAAAGAATCTAATGACTGCGCGATATTAAATTTTTTCCATATTAAAAAAATCAATGACACGTCCACTTCAAATGGCTTGTAAACAAAGAAAGAATTGACAGAATGACTTGCAACTTTGCATGTGTTCTCAGGACAGTTATACCAACTTGAGAAAAAAACGAGATCGCCAGAAAAATCCGTAGAATGACACATAGGTGGCGAAACTAATGAAAAATCAATATGATTTTATGGAACTACCAACCTTCAGATGATAACTGTCATTATTTAATGACAAATTTTTCATTAGTGAACAAGTTATAGCTGTTTTAAAAACACTACTTTTGCAATTTTGAAAACCTTCAATCCCTTCAAAGCTATTTCGTGTGTTGATTTATCATTGCTTTTTAATGGGGAAAAATACCATTCAAGCCAAAGCTTGGCTTGATAAGTGTTATTCGGACTCTGCTCCATCGAGACAAATGGTAGAAAAGTATTTTGCTGACTTTAAACGTGGTCGTACAAAGATCGATGACACCGAACACTCTGGTCGCCCAAATGAGGTGGTGATACCGGGAAACATCAAAAATGTTCACAAAATCGTTGTGGCAGAGCGTAAAGTGAAGTTGCAGGAGATATCAAAGGAACGTGTTGGCTTGAACACTTGTCCATGAGAAAGTTGTTTTCGAAATGGTTGCTGCATTTGCTCTTCACCAAGATAATGTGTCGTGTCTTTGGCTATCATGGCCAAATTGCACGAATACACTTTCAATTGGTTCCACAACCACCGTATTTGCCAGATTTGCCTCCCAGTGATTTTAACCTGTTTTCGGATCTCAAAAAATGCTCGCTAGAAAGAGCTTTGATTGGAATGAAGAGGTGATTCCCAAAACAGAGGCCTATTTTGAGGCCAAAGATAAATCATTCTATAAGAAAGGAATCGAAATGTTAGAAAGGCATTGAAGTGATTGTATCGCTCTTGATGATATGTTGATGAAAAAAATCGGACTCTTCAGCCGATGTGTTTGTAGAAATTTCGCCCAACATAAACCAGATATAGACAACTTTTCGAAGTTTAAATTTAAATGTATCTTATCTGAAGCCTAGTCGCCATATAAATCCATTTTCACTGTATTTGCTTAAAAAAACTTTTTCAGTAGTTAAATCCAGAATTATACTCTATACTTCTTCCTCGAATTTGGACCGCTTTTCGAAAAATTACCCAAATTATTATTAACATGTCCGACTTTAACAGTTGGTTTTGTCATACAGCACTATAGTTTTGATTAAAAACAAAAAAGAAAAATGTTTTCAGGCCCACTGTGTATTTAATGTATTCCACAAAGAAGGTGAATTATTGTAAAATATATTATCATGAGAACTTTAATTCTTCAACAATCCTTTATTGTTCACTTTTCATTTTCTTTACCAATCAACCATTTATTCCTTTTGTAAAAAAATTTTCCTATTCGTTTTTCTTTAACTTGGAATTGTTATACAAAACGTATTAAAAGACTAGCAAATCAATCTCGGCTTATATGCTGTTGTTCTTTTGTTTTATTGTTGTTGGGATTACGATAATACAGGTGATTAACAACAACAACAACTAAAATACCTGTAATATATTATTACACGTCGCTATACCCTTTTTTTATTTATATAAATGTTCCTTGATATGTTTTTTACTATTTTTTTTAGCCTTTTCAAGTTAATAAAAAGATAAAAAGAAGTCTTAGGGAATGTAATCAACATTTATGTATACACGTGTAATAAATAGGGCTAGGAAGTTCAAAATAAATACATGTTTGTTGTTGTTTGCTGGAGAACCACGTTAAGCAAAAAAATATCCTTGCGACAAAATGGTATAGATTTGTTATTGCATATTCTTGGGTATTTTGCTATGCATTTTTTGCATATTTTTACCGGATTTTATGCATATTTATAACGGATTTTGACTTTTAAAATTAATAAATGCATATTTTTAAAAATTTAAATGCATATTTTTAAAAATTTAAATACATATTTTTTATCTAGAATGTTTATAAAACACTTCCTAGCCCTAGTAATAAACCATTCAATCCTCAAACAAATGGTTAATGATGGGGATCCAAATGCGCTTCTTAACCAACAAATAAAAACAAAAATGCATCGCAATAAAGGGCTGAATTGACTTCAAGTCAAGTAAATCTTTTTGTACAAAGAATTTATCTCGATTATTATGCTGCCTGTTCTAGGTTCTTCTTTCGCTCTTTGTATAATGTTGAGAAGACTTTTGTTAGTTTGTTTTTATCTTACCATGATTTTTGTTATTGTTAACTCGTTTCTCGTTTTGGCCTTTTCCCCCTTTTATGGTTGTTATTGTGTTTCGTGCTTAGACAACTTCTTAGATTTGTTGATAGAAGTTTTGTCGTTATTGTTTGTTGCTAAACCAGGCTCCAACGTATAATTTTACTTTTTCTGTGTTATTTTTCAGTTTGTTGAGAAGGATGGCCGTTACAAAATATTTTGTTCAAGAAAGGTACAGTCTAAAGACCAGTTTTTCTTCTCACAAAGAAAAATTTGTTAAATCAACTTTTTTATATTTTCTTTTTGTTAACTGATTTTTTTTTTCAGTATTCGATACAACTCTTTCAAACTTGTATTTTAATTTTCCTTTTAACAAAAGGGATTTCCATGAAAATTTCGTCTTTCTATTCAATTTTCTACCAAATTATTTTGTTGAGCCATAACTTCTTTTGTTGTTGTTGACCATAAAAAATGTATCTATTATGAAATAATAGACATTATTTGAAAATTTTTATTTACGTATTTCTCATAAACCGCTTATAGTCATAAACGGAATGAAATAAGGCTTTAAGTATTGACAAAAAAGGAATTATTTGATCATTACAAGTTCATTGACCTTCAGAATTAGTGTTAGTGAAAATGTAATCACACAGAAAAATAAACTACAATTACGTTTTAATTAAAATATTCGTAAATACAATTAAAAATTTTATTGAATTTAGACCAAATAAACTTTTAATTATTAAAAATTTCCAAAACAATGTTAATTGAAAAAGTTTCAATTAAAAGTTTAATGGAACTTGTGACTCCCAAAGGTGGCGAAATATTTTAGTACTATTTTTGACTTTAAATCTCTTGAAAGAGGGACAACGTAAAAAATACACGCCAGATATATTTAGACATTTATGAATAAGTAAGCTGATTAATAACACATCGGCTGAAAAGTCCGTAGGATAACCAATAAACAACAATTTTTTTTTTTTGGCAAAATTCGACTTTATTCATCAACATAGTCTCCTTCAAGAGCGATACAATCACTCCAATGCCTTTCTAACATTTCGAAACCTTTTTTATAGAATAATTTATCTTTGGCCTCAAAATATGCCTCTGTTTTGGGAATCACCTCTTCATTCGAACCAATTCTCTTTCCAGCGAGCAGCAGTCTGAAAACAGGTAAAAATCGCTGGGAATCAAATCTGGCGAATACGGTGAGTGCGTAAGCAATTGAAAGTGTAATTCGTGCAATTTGGCCACCTCTCAGAATCATCGACACGTTGTTGTTTTTGGTACGCTGTGATCCAAAACGATTTTGTGAACTCTTTTGATGTTTTCCGGTATCACCCCCTTTTTTGGACGACAAGAGTTCGGCGTCATCGGTGTTTGTACGATCACGTTTAGAGTCAGCAAACACTTTTCTACCATTTGTCTTGATGGAGCAGGGTCAGAAAAATGATAAATCAAAACACGAAATTGCTTTAAATTCATTGTTTTCAAAATCGCAAAAGTAGTGTCACTAAAACAGCTAATTAATGCATTCATTCATTCATTCAGTAATGAACAAATTGTCATTAAATTTTGACAGTTATCATCTGAAGGTTGGTAGTTCCAAAAAATCATATTGATTTTTCATTAGTGGCGCCACCTATGTGTTTTCCTACGTATTTTTCAGCCATGTTCTACCAGCCATGGTAGATAATGATCCCGGTGATGCCACTAGTTGTTAGATCCCTTCACTTTATGTTATCAGTCCAAATATTAAGACAGTTTTGTAAGGAGTTATCCACACAGTGAAGAATTTTATCAGTTTCCAACTGAAATTCGTTTACTGCTTTTAAAATCGACGGAATATGTGTCTCTACAACAAAATTTGGTTAATACAACTGAATTTTGGTTGAAACACTCAATATATTCAGCATTCACATTTGCATTTGATTACGTTAACTAATTTTATTGGTTGTCGCAACCAAAATACACCTCTCAATTCGGTTGGCACTTTATTTTTTCGTGTGCAACTGTGGAATGGTAAATAGTGTTGTCAAAAGTTATAAATACCGGAGACTTTAATGTACCCCAAAACTCAATGAAGCCTTTTTACTCACAAGTTTATATGAGAGCTTATTTCTATCGATGGGGAATGTAAATTTTTATTTTTATTCTTGAGAATAGTTACATACGAGGGCGGTTCAATAAGTCCGTGACTTTTCGAACTTCTCTCGTATGTTAATAGACTACTGTCAAATTTTGAGCAAGTTCCGTCATTTACTTTGCGTTTAACAGCAGGATTTTTCGAGGTCCATAAAATAGGCATTTGTTTGATTAATAATTTCATCGTTGGTGCTAAATCTCTTTCCACCGAGCCATTTCTTTAGGTTTGGAAATAGGAAAAAGTCACTGGGGGCTAAATCCGGAGAATAAGGCGAATGAGGGGGTAATTCGTAGTCTACTTCATGGATTTTTGCCATGGAAAGAAACTAAGCTGTCACACGATTCCGTTGGTGGACGATTGTGAGCAAACGCGGCAGCCATCTTGCGGAAAGCTTTCTCATACCCAAGTGATCGTTCAAAATTGAAACCACTGAGCCATCTGAGTTGGCTATGTCTTCCACAATCTATGGCACATTCAAAATCCGATCGGCCAACACTATATCGTGAATTTTTTCAATTGTTTTGGGTGTTCATACCTTAACTGGGCGTCCAGAACGCACAACCACTTCTTTACCATTGAAATCGATAGTGCAGAGTCCCCATAGTATTTATCAAGCTTTTCCTTGGTTTGATTGACGGTTTTGTTTTTGCAAAAAATATTGCTTAATGAGGACTCGAAATTCACTTTTTTCCATTTTTAAAAAAATCCACGAGGTTGTATGTTTTGAACAGCTGTTAAACGCATAGTAAATGACGCAACTTGCTCAAAATTTGACAGTAGTCTATTAACAGGTGGTACTTGATAGGAGCAGTGTTGTATTTCATACAACTACGAGGGAAGTTCGAAAAGTCACGGACTCATTGATGCGCCCTCGTATAAATGCAGATAAATTTATTTATCTACGTTTTTAGTTAAACCTGCATATAAAAATACCACGCAATTTTTCGCACATTGTATTAAGTACCTAAATGACTTCAATAAATAATTGATCTTTAATTTTATTATTTTTTTATTTTCTGGTGTTTATAGGTGAGGAAGGAGTATCTAAATCAATAAAGTCCTTAAAGCTTATTCGGAATGTGAGATGTTAGGTCCAATTTTATTTTTATTTTAATGTCGCAATACAAGTTTTTCCAATAGAGTTCATCCTTTTTTTATTTGCACCATTGGACAGATTATGGCACAACCCATTATAAAGATTTTTTTTCCATATTTAATATTTGTAAATTTAAGTTAAATTTCCATAAGAATCATTTCCTTGTTCCAACTTCCTTAACCTTATTTTCCTTTCACAAACACAATGCATTGTAGTTATAGAGAACATTCCATCTTTCCAGTGTGGTATAATTATACCCAATCATACCCTTGGATTTCATGGATAGTTCAAAGAATCGGCTTTGATATATTCTCCAAAAAACATTGCTACTCATAGGTCATAACAAATCTAATTCATATTATATTTTTTTATTGTTTGTCTCATTACTGCTAACCTTTGCTCGTTAAAAATTTCCCTCTATTCTTAGGAAATATTCTTTTTGCGCCATCATGTGTATGCGAGATTTCTAGTTAAATTTATTAATACGATTATTTGTGTAACAAATCAATTGACAGCGTTACCAACAACAATAATTGTGAACAACAACCTTTTTGTAACCGCCAACATAGTCTTCTTAAAGAGAAAAATAACTAAAATTAAGGAAAATAAACATAATCGACGAGACGCGCCCACACGTTTTTAATGCATTCATTCTTTTGAAGTAAATGGATGATGGAAGGAAGCAAGCGGTGAATACGTGGTTTATTTACTGGTTGATTGTTGCATGGTTGCATACCATCTTCTCTATATAACTCCTTGCTTTAGACACACTTTTCTTCGATGTCTTCTTCAGAATATGTGCGATGATGATCATCATTATCGTAAGGCTTAAGCTACATCATTATCATGATATGCATTTATATTAGTTATAATTTTGTTTTATATTCTTCTTTTAACTCTTCTTTTCGTTGTTGTTTTCTTTGATTTTGTTATTGTTATTTTTCTAAACATTACTTTGAAAGAAAACTAATCAATAGAGGAATACATTCAATATGCCGGGCTTTGAATTTCAATCTGGACATTTGTATGCATGTATTGGTAGATATGTTTTGAATATTTAATTTGTTTGGATCCATTTCCCCATATACCACCGCTCAAACACATACATATGTAAACATGTTTGGATAGTAGTTTTACCTAAGAAAACTAAAAAGTGCTTTGGAATTTCAATAAATTCTTAGAGAGATAAAGCAGCAGAAGAAAAACAAGAAGAGTCAACAACGAGCAATCGCGAGACCAGACAAACAAACAAATAAATAAACAACATTTAAGGTGACTGAACTCCTGTTATACACTACCTTCTACTGCCAATACTCGTGAGGCTCAAAAAAGTCTCCCAAAGCTGTTCAAAACAAAAAAATAATACAAAAACAGACCTCCTCTTAAACTCTGCGGTTCTAAGAATGTTATGTATACAAGGGAAGCACTTAATTTCCCCCCCATTTCTAATACAGTTGGATTGAAAAAGAAGAAAATCTTATCCTCTTATCAAACCTGAGAAAGTCAAACAATGGTAATTAGTGTTCACAAAACATAAACCATAGTAGTTATGTGAAGCGAAAAGTTCGTGGTCTAGTAATGAAAAATAATTTTTTTTTTTAATTTTAAATAATTTTTATTCTTCAACATAATCTTCTGGCAGTGTAATGCACTCTTTTCCCGGTCGTCTAACGTCGATACCCTTAGAATAGTACGATTTGTCAAACTCTTTAAAATAGTCCTCCTTTTTTTCGATATAAGGAAAGGCAACAAGGGGTAGGTACTTTCACCAGTCACAGGGTAGGTACTTTCAGACCGGACCTGTTTGCGTTGTTCCCGAAACAGGTGCTCGAATTTTTTATTTACCCACAGGAAAGGGTACACTTCAAAATAAGATACATATGTATTAGAAAAATCGACATTTTTGCAAAATGAAAAAACTTGGTAAACTTCTTAACACACACATTACATTTATGCTTATTTTGTAACGTGCCGTTACGAATCTACTTATCCTCATACCCAGTATTGCTATTTTTACCCATACCTAATATTATACTTATAGCAACACCGTATATAATTGTCATTAAGTTGGGGAAATTATTAATATATAGTGTGAAAGTTAAAGTCTGTAAATAGAGCCAGAACCGAGGGACGGATCGGGTAATACTTCGACCAAGGAACGGGGTATTACCTGATTTCTCTTTCGATTCCTGCCTCCCTACATGAGAACCGTTGTTTATTCTCGTCGTTAGCCAGTCATATTATTTGAACAAGAGAACCGTTGTTTATTCTCGTCATTAGCCATCCGTTTTATTTGCACACGAGAACCGTTGTTTATTCTCGCTATTAGCTAGTCGTATTATTTGAACACGAGAACCGCTGTTAGCCTTTCGTATTATTTGAACACGAGAGCCGTTGTTTATTCTCGTCGTTAGCCAGCTGTATTATTTGAGCACGAGAACCGCTGTTTGTTCTCGCTGTTAGCCCATCGTATTTTTTGAACACAAGAGCTGTTATTTTCTAGTCGTATTATTTGAACAGGAGAACCGCTGTTTATTCTCATTTGTAGTTAGTCGTATTATTCAAGTACGGGAACCACTGTTTATTCCCGTTGGTTGCTTATCAATCCAACAAGCCGAGCCGAAACTTTCTAGAGTTCGGTAAATATTACCTTCGGGTAGTGCCGATCATATACGATCAAAACTCGCACAGTGTTATATAGTAAATCTCGCTATTCGAACACCAAAACGTGGTTTCCTCTAAATTCGTGTCGTATTGTCGGCCATCGTTGTAAAGGGTTGGGTTATCGTGTATTATTTTATAACTACATCAAAGGAAGCAGACCTTTGGCGAATCTGGACAGCTGAACTATACCCCAGCTGGAAAATAAACTGCATCACAATTTAGTAATAAATATTTTACCTTCTCAAAACAATTATAAGAGTTGCAGGCGCTTGAAACGCAGACGCTTGATCGTAAAGGATTACATATCGCGAATTGACTCGCAAATTTATGTTTTTATTACATTTGGTACACGGATCACAAATTTTATTGAATTTAGCTAAAATCGGTCCATGTCTGTTCTTTACCTCCATGTAATCGGTTTTCTCTCTCATAATACACCTAGACTCAAAAACAAAAAAAAAATATATAATTTTACCAAGAAATTGTATTATTTAACAATTAATCAGACTTATTACACATTTTTGGACACAATTCCATTTCGACCCATTTAAATTGCGAACCTAATATGACGGGTCTTAACTGACTATATGTTAGCGGAATCACTTGTTTCATATAAAAAGTTATTAAACCACGTTTTGTGTAGAAATATTGGATCTATAAACACGCAAAAAAAAAAACATCAGTTCTTATTTGGTCACGAAAAGCGATCCTAAGTTAAATTTTTTCAAAGTACCCCTCGTGAATAAATGTCACATTATTTGTATTAAATACTTTGCCTTCTTTTTAACAATTCTTTTTTTTTTTTGGGCACACAAATAAAACACATACAACGATTATTTTGATCTCAATTTTTATTTGATGAAGCTCAACACGTCGTACAACAATGTACTCCTAAACACTGATGGGGAGCTAAAATTATTAATACATGCTCCTCCATATTAAACCCCATGGTTAGATGTCTTTTAGTTTTTTTATATTTACTGTGGTGGTTTGTTGTTTCTTTACTTTAAGAGAAGACAAATACAGTTTTGGTATGGTAAACCAACTCTGTGGCGTTGGTTGGTTTTTGGGGCTTGATTTCATTTGTAATTGTTAGAATAAATTCTTTTTTTATTAACATTTTAGATTATTTTTATTGAAAATATTTATTTTGATATGTTATTTTGTTGTTATTGTTGCTGTTTAAAGTAAATAAACTTTTACTGAAAAAGTAGTAGACCAATTCAAAGAATGAAGTTTTTATTAACTTATGGGTTGTCAGATATCCTATCTTGCTTAAAAGATCAACTCATAATACAAGAAGTTACACACGGAATGATAAACTGATATATGGCGGAAAGTCTATATGACATAGTTACATAGCATAGTGTACTATAATATCGTTTATAACTACTAAAGTACATATATGTATTGAATACTCGTATCTACTTTATATACAATTTTTTTTTTTAATTTTGTAATATTTGCATCGTTTATATGATTTCTTCTTCTTCTTCTAAAATACTTGTCATTGATGTTATCCGTCCTTTTTATGTTATAAATGTACTGTTTGTTACTTGTGATATCATCATACCGATACACTAATAACGAGCAATTCTTTAATTTTAACAATTTGTTTACTTGTTTGATAAACTCATGGAATATAAATTAAAACAATTATATTTACTTTTCTAATCTTAACAATATATGTTCAATAGTTCATTAATGGTAAAATAGGGTTTTTAAAAAAAAAAATCTGTAGGTTATATTTTAGTTTATTCAAATGTTTCCAAAATACTTTGCAAGAAAATCGAATCTAGATAGATTGGCCAAATGTCAGGGTTTCGAGATGATTTTTTTACAGATGCTATAACAATTAAGACTTCTGGAACCAGAGGGTACCAACCAGAGGAACCAGAGGGTAGAACCAACAGCTTTTTAGTTAATAACCCTGTTATGGGGTTAAGTGCTATTAAAACACCGACTAAGGACGTTGCGATATGTATGAGGAAGAGAAAAATAACACATATTTTTTTTTCTAAATTGATGTTGCGTCGCAAGGAATCGAACCCGCTACCCCAATGCACACATTTTGGTGGAGATATTATCCTTCTTATGGTTCTCTCGATATATTTGCAATATTGGTTTAAGAAAAAACCGCCATAAGAAAACCAAAGGAGTGAGATTGAAAAAACCGATACACATGTTTTTAGCACCCATTTATATTTGGTTACTAGCTGACCCGGCAAACGTTGTTCTGCCTAGGAATAAATTGTTAATAAGGAAAACAACGTTTTTTATTAATTTTAAGGTAAGAACACTTTATTGCAATAATAATTCAAGGAATAATTTCATAATTATAAGTAAGCGCATAACTCGGGAACGGATGGACCGATTTGGCTAATTTTTTTTAATGATAATCAGTATCAAACACAAAATATATTTATGTTTAATGATAATCAGGGTTTGGGAAAAACTACTTAAAAGTTCTTAAATTTTAGGAAATTAAGTTTTTTGAAAATTATCTAACTTTCCGGCGAGCTTCTTTAAATTTTCTTTCCGTAAAAACCAAGTTCGGGCCATAACAAACATTTAAACAAAAAATTAGCCAAATCGGTCCATCCGTTCCCGAGTTATGCGCTTACCAACGAACATCATTTCATTTTTATTTATATAGATTTATATAGATTAATTGTATTTAAATAAGGGTTGGCTTAAATTGACAAAATGTCCAAAATCCCAAAAAGGAGTTTTTACAAATAACAAAAAAAAAATTACCCAAATCCCATATTTTTCTAAAAAAAACTCTCAATAAAGCATATTAAATGTCTACTAGTAGAGAGAAATATGTTTTAGAAGTATCATGTTATGATTGGGAATACGAAATTAATTTTAGTATTATCCTAATTATCGAAATAAGATCCTAACTGATCATATTATGACCATTGAGGATGATTTTATGTAATTTAGGATTACATTAGGATCATTTCTTGCGGGAGCAAGATTTTGAGAGATTTGTCTTACCATTCCCATATAAGGCATCCGCCAATAAAACAGATTCCTTCCCGGAGTTTGAGACGTTTTCGAATATACGGATTTATTATGCAAAAATGGTTACTAATATATTATTAAAAATATTGTTAATCGCTGGCCACAACATTTTCCCAACTTTCTGGCAATTTTCCGATACCAGCTCCGAAAGAACCACTCGTCTTTTGAGGCAATCCAATCCATTCGGCCCATTTTTTGCGTTGTTCATATGAAATGAACTTCTGCTAGGACAGCCAAATACAGAGCATAAGCCTCATGGCAAGAATATTCGGTTTTGTGACGAATGTTGATGGCTGTTCGGGCAAAACCCAAAACATTTTGAGTTTGGGGTTTGTCATATAGAAAAAACCCGTCATTTTTTGGTGATCGAGAAGCTAGTTGTTCCACAAGCGAAAAATCGCCTTTCAACGTCGCGCTGATTGAAATCGTATGCCATCCAGTTTCGTTGCCTTTGAATCAATCACATAACTTTCTTCCAATTCTTCCTCTTCAAACTTTTTGGGTTGACCCGGCCGTTCCTTGTCTTCGAGCTCAAAAGCACCACTTTTAAAGCTTTTGATAGCTTTAACAACACGATTGTTTAGATAGAGCAAATATTGGAAACTGATATATTTGTACATATACTACCCAGCAAAATAAAATAGATGTTATTCTTTACGGATCCCTTTTTCAGAACATCCAAAGAAGTTCATATTGCAAATTTTTCGATTTGTTAGAAGTCATTTTAAACAACTTTCAAAATGTTGATATTAACCCCTACTTATAAAGTCATAAGAATAATATGTTTTGTAACAATTCCATTGAAAAGTATATAAATTTTTTAATTTATAATTATAATAAAACAAGTAAGAGCGGCTAAATTCGGCTATGCCGAATCTTATATACCCTTCACCATGGTTGGGAAAAAACTGAAGTTTATATATGGACATATATGAAATGGACAGATTTATATACGGACGCCTTTAAGAGGAAATTAACCATTTAGTATGGAGATAAAACTTGGACTCGGGAATATAGGTACTTTAAAAAAATTTATGTTTTGGGCATAACTTTTTTGTATCTGAACCGATATTTCCGAGTTTTTCAGCAAATATGTTATACTAAAGATTTTCGATCTTTTGCTATATAAGACGTATCCATAGGTCATAATACAGCTCTAGAATAGTGTTCGTTGTTTGTGTATAAAAGGTGAAGAGGTGAAAGAAAAGAATTTCAACAAATCGTTAAAAGAAATCACTACGACTGCATGTGTTTTATTTCTACAAAATAGTTTGATTTAGCTGGCAAATTTACATTTGGGATTTTATTTCGCTTTTTTATTAGAAATATTTGTAATTTCTTTAGCTTAATTTTAAAAATTTGAAGGAAAATAGTTTATAATTTTTTTTATAAATTATTATAAGTTATGACCTAAAATAGTTGCACTCAAAGGTAAATTATGTATAAAATGTTCTTAATATGTGAGAAATAAAATGGTTTAAAAATCTTTTTATAAATTCTTTTAAATCGGAGCAAAAAAAAGAAATAAAACCGTTTGTATTTTGTTTGTATCAGAGGGTTTTTATAAAAATTTTGATGTTTTTAGCCTATTTATGGATTATTTAATTATTAATATAAAATTTTATTTAAATTAATTATTAAATGTAAAAAAAAAACCAAAAATAAGCAAAAAAAAAAAATATTAAGAAAATAATAAAAAAAAATGTACAAAAAAAAAGTGAATTGACCTGAGCGAGATTTGAACCTCGAACTCCACGGGCTTAGAGAAAAAAAGTATTTGTGACATGGCGTCTAGACAACTGAGCTATTGAAGCTCACACAAAATCATCGTCAATAGATGTACATATATAAAAGTCTTCGTTCATTAGGGATTTGTTTAGTTTTTATTTAAATGACAAATCTTTGTATGTGTGTTGTTTGTGTATAAAAGGTGGAGATGAAAGAAAAGAATTTTAATTATTAATATAAAATTTTATATAAATTAATTATTAAATGTAAAAAAAAAAAACCAAAAATAAGCAAAAAAAAAAAATATTAAGAAAATAATAAAAAAAATGTACAAAAAAAAAGTGAATTGACCTGAGCGAGATTCGAACCTCGAACTCCGCGGGCTTAGAGAAAAAAAGTATTTGTGACATAGCGTCTAGACAACTGAGCTATTGAAGCTCACACAAAATCATCGTCAATAGATGTACATATATAAAAGTCTTCGTCATTAGGGATTTGTTTAGTTTTTATTTAAATGACAAATCTTTGTATGTGTGTTGTTTGTGTATAAATGGTGTAGATGAAAGAAAAGAATTTTAACACATGGATGTGTTGTTATGCTCAAAATTCTACATACATATTAAACAAAGGGATTTTACTGGAAAAATTAGAGGTAGTCCTGGTTTTTTGCTAATATCTCAGCCATTTATTAACCGATCTGTCTGATTTTTAATAGCAAACAGAAATGGATCACATGTAACAGAAATAAAAAAGAATCAAGTCCTCATCACGTCTGGGCTCTTCGGAAAACCCATTTCAACACACAGACGGACAGACGGACATCGTTAAATCAACTTCGCTCTTCATAAGGACCCAGAATATATATACTTTATAGGGTCTAAGATCAATATTGTAGAAATTACAAACGGAATGACAAACTTATATATACCCTTCCACCTGTGGTGAAGGGTATAAAAAAACAATTATTTAGTTAGTCCCTAAATGGTTAATTCCTGCAGTCATTTAATGCCTTTTTGAAAACATATTTTGCATACCAGTGATATCCACTTTGTCCTGGTCGGAATAATAATTCTTGGCGTGTTCAAAATCACATTTTTAACTTTTAAACAAATTGACTCCCTATATTTATTTTGTAGTCCCTATAGTTAACAACTTCCGTAAACTAATGAAAAAGTCCATCTGATCATCGATTTTTCATAGCACCGAAACAAACTACTTCCTTCCAATGATACGCCAATGTTAAAATCATTAATGATTCACCGATATTTTCACAACTTCAGGTTCAGTAGATTTACTTTTTAACTACTTCTTCCTCAGCTCTTATTTTGCTGGGTAGTAGTGGCCTCTTGTGTGAAACGCTCATTATTGATTCAAGGTCCCAATAATGAAAATTATACACTTAGTGTAGTCCTTCGTATAGTCGGCACTCACTACTTGCTCTTTTATACTTGTGTTGGTGTAAAAATACGCTTCCCATGTTTTATCTTAGTTAGTTTTTTTTTTTTTTATTTAAGGCTGTGAAAATTTTTTCTTTATTAATTATTATCCTCCACTCCTTTAAAATATTTTTTGAATAAAACTTAATGTTTCATTTATGACTCTAATCACGAATTCAAAGAATTTTTGTTTTTTTTTAACTACTGTGATTGATAAATTATTTAATAATGACTTGAATAGATGATGTGGCGTGTTTTTCGTTGTTATTTATTCAAACGGCGTGTGAGTAAGCACAGGATACTTGAGACGAAAGTGCTCATGGGTTAACATAAACAATGACCTAACATCCATATAAAAATACTATTATACATTCAACACAAAAAAAAAACAAGTGGAGGAGTGCATGGTTATTGTATAATTTCAAGTAAATTTTTTATTTAAAATTTCCATCATTTCAATCCTAATGTTAAACATTAATAAAACACGCACACAGACAGAAAATTCCAAATCAAATTATAGAAAAACCAAAACGAAATTATAAGAATAGAAGGAACAAAAAACAAACAGTGATTTAGCTTGATTAGTAGGCACCATCACTCACATTTAATAATGCAACATCACCAACATCATCCTTATCATCGATGTTATAGCTGCAGCAGCAGCATCAGTAAACCTACAAACACAAACAGGTTTCACTTCTTATATAAATTCATGTGAATGAGAAAAAAACAAAACCCTTTTGGGAAGAATTTTGATTTCTCTACAAATTAATTATAATAAAAATAAAAACATATAAAATCTAGGATCTTTTAAACCTTTTCATTGTTTTGTTGTTGCTGTTGTTATATTATCGTAACAAGTGGTTTCTTATCATAATTTTCCAGTTATTGAACCATATCAGTAGAATATTTTGTTCTAAATCATTCATGAGTTTTGTTGTCTCGATTTTTTTTTTTAATTATGTATTTTATTTGAAAAATATTCTTAATTTTTGTGCCCCAAAAACCAGTTTGATTTTATTATGTAATGAAGAATAAAATCCAATATAACTCATACTCGTATTAAGGTATTCCAGAAGACATACAAACGACTGGGAAAGAGTGTAAAAGAATTTTAGTATGGTTTCTTTATGTTTGTTTTTTTTTTCCTGATAATTTTTGTTTTATGATGTAGAGTTTTTGGTTGCTCCGTTGAACTAATTCTCACGGTAGGTGCGTTCTTTTTTTCTTCTTCTTCTTCTTTTCGTAGGCAGGATAAATTATTTCATTTGTCGTCTATAGACGATCAAGAAGAAGCCTCTCAATCATAAGACTAACCTAAAATTAGTGTTTAAAAGTCATTGTTTTTATTCTTTTAATTTTTGTTGTTGTGTTTTGCTTTACAAATTTATATAATTGTTGTTAAAGTAGTATTTAATTATAGCGTTTATTGAAAATTTTCATTTCAACTATATTAGGTTTGAATTGTTCCGAAAATGATTTGGCATAATATAAAATTTATATTTCTTTTTTGTAGATTTCATTTTTCTATTACGAGTTTATTATTAAAGGACAGTAAATTGTTTTTCCCGTGAAAAAATTTCACAAGAACTTCAAATCATAATTAAAATTGTTAAAATTAATATATTTTTTTTTTCATTTCATATTTACAAAATAACAATAAACCCAAAATATCACTTTTTTCACTAAAAAATAATAGTCTTTTATATTAAATTTGCGTGAAATTTGTATGCAACCCGAACAACTTACTAAGCTTAAGGGTTTGTAAAAAAAAATTTCAACAAATAAAAATTAATATAAAACTTTAATGTCAACGATTGAAGGAAGGATAATAAATGATTGTAATACATTTTGAAAAATATTCTCCTTCAGCCACTAACAAGGTTTTATTATTTACACGCAAAAAACAAACATGGTTGGGGCAATTATATTCAAGGAATAATATAGTTGTCATATTATGATACCACTATTTTCAAATAATATGAAATGGTAATATGGAGTATTATGAGTTATTATATTTCGTAATGATCATATTACGATACTAGTGATCATAATATGATCATAAATAAAATCGTCCCCAGTTATTATATTATGATCAGTAAGAATCATATTTACCATCATTAGGATCATACTATAATAATTTTGAATCCTCAGTCATGTTCAATTGCAGTTTTTCTTTGCGTGATGAATGTTGTGCATTGAATTAGCGGAATAATTGTTGATTAGCAAATAGTGTTGATTCATGGCTGGTTACCAAATACAGAAAGTTAATGCACTTGGTAGTGTTCTCACAGTGTTGATTTTGTTTACCATCATTTTCTTAGACATATTTAGGGTTTCACGTGAAAGTTGTGTAATCGCATAAAATTAGTCGAATTATTTGTTACTCGATATATGAACCTTTTAATTGTTCGAATAACGATTAACCGGCTAAATACCCTAGTGGTCACGTCAATTTCGGCTTGAATGTTGTTCTTTCAAAAATGATCGAGTGCACAAACGACTTCAAATATTCCAGATGAAGAAGTCCGAGACAATCAAATCGGGAGATATGGCTGGCCAAGCCAACACTCAGAATATTATGTTTAATCAGTTCTGTTAAAATAAAGGAACATACATTTATTTTTCTAAGAAATTTCCATTTGAACTTTATATACAATTTTTTAAAATAATTTACTGATTTTTTTTTCAGTTTTATTTTATATTGGGTATAAAAGTTAATAACGTAGATTTTTTTGATTGAAAATGCATTTATGATAACAACAAAATGAATTTATACACTATTCAAAGTATTGTCCATCGTTAGCCATTCAGCGCCAAAATAACTGCTCCGGTTTTGAGATAAAGAATGAATCAAGCCCATTTCTGATACCCTGTTCTGAAGTGAAGTGTATTCCAGTAAAGGCGTCCTGCATCGATCGAAAAAAATGCTAGGCAGAAGGGGCATTTGGGGCGGTAAATGAATGCCTGCCATTTATTTTTTAAAGATTATTTCATGTAAATTTTGCCTACGGCTACTCCATAGGTGCTCCATCCATGAGCTCCAATTTTGGGATACTTCAGCCGTTATCTAGCCAATGGCATCTGTAATTTTGCCTTTCAGGGCTGGACTTGTGGCTGACTTTTCTCTGTACACGAGAGACTTCACGTATCCAAAAAAAAAAAAAAAAAAAAGTCTAGTGGGGTCAAATCGCATGATGTGACCGGCGAACGGACTGCTCCAAAACGTGAGATTAATTGCTCACCAAACTCGCTTCCCAATAGGTTCATGGTATCGCGCTCCGTGGCCAATTGTTGTCATTGTCGTTTTCAATATTTGTTGGTATCATCTGTAAAATTTACGACAACTAAACTTTTGTACTGGGTTACAAAATACAGATTGTTTCATAATTCTCACAATTTTAAATAGTTATGAGTAACCCTGTTAATGTAACTTTCATAAACAGTTGTTTACTTTATAATCAAATTATATGTGTTTCTGAAACAAGTTATCTTCTGAAAATTTTTACTTTAGATATAGTAAGGCTTTTAAATGTGTCCTGGAAAGTGTTTCCAATTAGGTCATTATTCGAAAAATAAAGAAAATTGATAAATCGGTTATTCGTATCGATTAATCGATTAAACTTGCGATTAATCGTTTAATGCATATTAAATGTATTTATATTATCAATAAGAACACAAAGAGCTGATTTTTGCTGAAATATCAAGTTAAGTTTAAGAAACCAACGCATTTCTAAAGTGTTTGTTAAGGATAATTCAAAGTATCATGCATAATAGTCTTGGGTCTTTTCATAGGAATCTGACAACTCTTGACAAATCAAATTAGAAACAAAATTCCATGTTATATTTAACTTTTATAAATTTTTTCATAGAATTTTAAATGAAACTGTTTTTTTTTTTTCAAAACACAGATTTGGAATGTAAAGCATTATTTTTTAACATAAGCAACGTCATAGTGCTTGTTAGGACACTTCTGGTACCGAAAATTGTAATAGAATAGTAAACAGTGTTTCATATTTGTTGTTTTTCGACAATACTAATACCGATTTATAAAAACGCATTGTCTACGAGACGACAACGACACTCATAGTAAGGATGTATTTACAATAACTTAATTGCGACAATGATATCCGAATGCTGCCATGGATCAAGCAATTAAAATCTTCATAAACGTCAAAATAAACAATGTAAGCGATCAAGATTATAAGGAAATATTAAGTCATAATCTATGAGATTATTAATTCAATGTGAAACCCTACCAGACTTTATTTTTAAAAGAGTGAAGACAAGATATAACAAACTAGGTAAACATAACTGCAATTTCCATTTATTGGTATTGTAGTAAATTTTAACTGTTAAATTAAAAGTGTAATAGCAATTACAGTTGATTTTTATTGATACAATTCTGTGAGTTCAATAATTTTCAGTATTTGGCCCAGGAAAAAGTTTTTCTTTTTTATATTGAAGTCAAAAAAATTAACTGGTAAAATATTAAACAATCTAAATACTGAAACACATAAATTATGGCTTTGTTATGTTCCAACCCTACAGCAGACTATATGCGGTTACTCTATACTTTTTAGGTGATAAAATACATTTTTTTTTAAATGTAAATCCTCTTTGCAACACCTAAAATGCGGAATCCGCTCATTAAATAATACTTCAACTTAAAAAAAGGGTTAACGAAAAAAAGCAAGTAAGTTTTGTTAGAAAAATACGATAGCTCTTGAAAAATTAAAATTTTATGTATGCACCATAAAAAAGATCGTAAAATATTTATCTTTCCTCTTAACTGAAGACAGAAGATTATTTATTTTTTTTTCTGGCTTGAATCCAAAAGAAGATGCTACATAAAAATTTATGTAATATTCGGTTAATCGTTAAGGAGTGCAGTGCTAAAGTCGTTAAAAAAAAGAGTAAGAAAACATTTAACAAAAATTCATTTACTATTTAGATTATAAAATATTCTTTTATCTTTAAATATTCCCAATTTCAATTGTTCTTTTTTGTTTGGTAATGTTTATGCAACAATTTAAGGTTAGAGATGGAAAATTTATAGCCTCTTTTCCATTATTATTTAAAAAGTAATTAAAATATAAAAAACGCGATATTTTGTGGAAAAATTAAGAACAGCATTCAAAAAGGGGGATGTTTTGCTTGACAAAACACCAAATAATGTTTTAAAATGGGACATTAGAAGTGACAATAGATATATGTATTTAGAAAAAATTTTAAGGATTTTATACAGAATAAAAAAAAGTGTTTTAAATACTAAAGTAAACATTTTGTTAAAATTGAAAGAAAAATGTTTTTACGTTTTTAAGAATTTTTAAGATCTTAAAAAAAGATCGCATATGCCATAATACTTTTGAAAACATTTCATGTTTTTAAAGTACAAAAACTGCATTCAAAGTAGAATTTTTTCAATTTCATTTACTCCATCTACTATTGCAACACTCACAATATATTTTTCATTACGTTCCGTTTATTAAAAAAGTAATACGTAGAGTTTGTTTTTAAATGAAGAATCAATTGAAATTCATAGAAATATATTGTTTAACTATTTGAATCAGTCATTCAAAAAACAAACTTTAAAAATTTACAGACATTCAGTAGGAGTTGATATTTTCTGTTAAATGTAAAATTTTATGTTTTCTGTTTCTAAAAATTTAAATTCATATAATTCTTTTTTGTTTTTTACCAAAATAGTTTGTATATATACAAAATTGTTTTAATAAAAATTACAAGAAATTATTAAAATATAGATACATACATAGAAAATAAAAATATATACATTTGTGTGTGTGTTGTGTTTTGTAAAATTACATACAAATAAAAAAAAATTAAAAGCAATCCACAAAAATCGTTTTTTCTACGTTTTGTTAGTTAAAAATTGATGGTTATTTTAAACGACTTTCGATTGCTTTTACTACTTATGGCGATTATTAAACAATGATTGAAAATAAATAACAAAATGGGCTGAATATAATGAAAAATCAGTAGTCCTCATTTTGATTGTATTTTCGATTAATTTAATGTGTACATATTTTAGATTATTTTTAACGAAATAATATTGTGAGTGTACTACTACATTTATAACCAATTTACACAGGAAAGATAATAAATTAAACAAGTCGATTAAATCATATTTTTATTCTTTTGATTAACAGTTAATACAACTTTCAATCTGATTACTATTTCTAAACGCCGCTGTTTTGTTATAATTGTTTTGTTATAACGGCGATTGGTAGCTCCACCAAAGTCAGATAAAAATTAAAATTACAACGCTGCCGCAAAACTATTTAACAAAAACTAGTAGTTTTCGAAAACTACTTGAACTTACAAATTTTAAATCAAAAGCTAAAAATTCTTAAAAACTACTAGTTTTGGGATGTAGCTTAATAGAATCAATATTAACTATATAATGGGTGGTCCAAATACAGTTATCTTTTGTCTATTCGAAATATTGACTATCAGACAGTATCGTATCTCCGCGGACCAAAATGAGAACCTTTAAATTTTAAACAACATTGAAAAATATTGTGATATTATTTCCATAGTGAAATTATTTGCTAGTGGACAACATTCATGGTCCCCGTCATCGTACGCAGTGTACCGAGAAGCTCCAATCGGATATCGAATTTGTCGAGAAGGCAATGCATCCAGAGTGACGTGTTGGTGTGGATTTTGGAGCGTTGGCATCATTGGCACATTTTTTGGAAAATTCGAATGGAAACGCCATTTAAGTCAACGGCGAGCGCTACGAATCATGATTACGGACTTTTTATGGGCTGAAATGGATGATATGAACTTCAATAATCTTTGATTTTAGCAGAATGGCTCACCATGTCGCACAGCTCATCAAACAGTCGGTTTTTTTGCTCCCTAAGTTCGGTAATCGTGTTATCAATAATAATAAAATTTGGTTCACTGGCTCGTATCAGGCCAAGGATATACCCTTTCGATTTTATTTAGAATTATTTCAAGTTGAAACATAAGGGTTAAAATAAGTCCAAGCTTGTATATTAAAGTTGTCCGAAAAAAAATTAAAGTGAATTATAAGATTTCCTAATAAACTTTTTTTTTATTTTTTTGTTTGGACATATAAATACTGAAATGAATTTTGATGGCGATTGGAAAAAGTCGCGTCGTAAATCTAATGCAAATTTAATTAGTTTTTACACACAGAAAAAATATTTTTTTTTTCAATTCTTTTTTAACAAATTTTGTTATTGAAAAATATTTTTTTTTCAAATCATTACAGAACCGCAATCTATTCTTAGTTATCTTTCCAAAAAAATTTTTAAAAAATTAGAAATAATTTGGAAGATATCCGAGTTATTTTAAAAATCTCCAGACCATTAATCCGTCAAAGTTCTTTTTAGTGGGAAATCCAAGAACAAATTTTATTTTTCTCTGAAATTTATTTATGCTACGTTCTTATTTTTGTTCTCTAGACCTAAAAATAGTTAGGTACGAATTTTTTCCTATCTCGGAGATCCATAAACGGACCAAAAAAGTGTACATTTTTTAAAGCTCTCAAAATTCCAATTTCATTTTTTTTTAAATTTTGTTAATAAATAAGTCGAAAAATTTGAAAATTGTGGCTTCAGGATTTATCATATAATGAATAAAAATTATTAATAGTACTTTTTTAATTTTGCAATTTATTTAAATTATTTTCATCGAATTTGGAGAAAGCTGCGATATTTTGCATTAATTTGTTCCATGGAGAAACATGTTTTTACTTTTGTTGAAATCCAATGAACAAAATTCAGAATACTTTGAGTGAAATTATAAGAACTACATTCTGAAATTTTTTTTTTGTCTCGAAAATCGAAAACTCAAGGTCAAGGTCAAATTGATATTTTTTTTTAAAAAATGCATGGACATATTTTGTTATTGTAGTATTTACGTATTTTGATGAAACTTATCTTAACGATTCTCCAAAGTTTAATCTTGACATTTAAAAAAAAATAACCCTTTTATGCACTTGAGAACAAAATTACTCTTAAAAAGTAAAAATATACTGTTTTATAACAGTTCTGATAAACAAGTACAAATCTAAAGTTTTCCAAATAAGTTTTATTTTTTAATCTTTAATCTGACTTATTAAATAATGGGACACAAAAAGTCTATTGCAAGCCGTTAATGCCAAAATTTCAAAGTGACAGGTATAGGGTATCGTATGGCCACACCATGACGATGTCTCTCACGTAAAAAACGTTCTCTTAGTTTTGTATGTGCAGATTTCAAAGGTTCAGCATCTTTTTAAATTGGATTTTTTGCGATTCCAATTGAATTTCTTTGCAAATCCAATTAGTTTTTAGCAGTTTTCCCAATTGGATTTGGAAAAAAGGTTTAAAAACAGGGAAATTTACTCAAATTTTTGCAGAAATCAGGGAAATTTGCCCAATTTTCCCCTGTTTTCTCAAAGTTTCCGAACCTTTGTATTCTGTATAAAATTTTATTTGGCTGCTGACGGCGTTGCATCCTCTATACTATTCTTCCTCTATGGTATGGCCGGTCTTGACTGTCTACAATTTTCCAACATGTTTTTTAATTGTTATTAGTAGACATATTTAATTTCTAAGAAATGAGCACGTCCCAACAACAACAAACTTTATAAAAACAATCGTTAAAATATATTTAAATTACCCGAAAAAAATCCATTCATTTTATGAAAAATTTTGGAATTTTTTCAATGAAAAGTCATTTGTTTTTGTTTAAATAACATTTGCAATGCATAATAAAAATGGCGTAAACTAAATAAAACTCATTCATACTCGCTCAATTTTAACACACGCACACACACATAATTTGTATGACACCTCAGGTGACAAATACATAAATGGACAAAAATATTCATGTTTTTTTAAAAGCAAAGACAAGTGTTGAGAAAATTACCAAAATTTTGGTTGTCCAATACCAAAAATCCGCATTGAATGACGCGGCAGGTTTACAAAATACGACACATGCATAAATGCCCAATTCATTCATGCCACACAGACACGAATTTGAAAAGGATAATGTAAAATGTTATTTAACAATATTCACTCACTGCATACCTAAGATCATAAAATTTTATTGAGGTGTGAAGTATGATTAAAGAGTTAAAGAAATTTAAATTTAAATTCCTTGAAAAATTCTAAAAAATCTTTATTACAGTAGAAAACAAGGTGGTCAGGCCAGACCCTGTTGCTTCTATGTTTGTGGAAAAATAACCTTGATTTTGTTGCATAACCTTTAAATTTTACAATTTTCATTGACTGCACTTTATGGTTCGAAAACATTTGCATAGTTGTATGAAAATTAAAAAAAAAAAAAAAATAAAGAAATCGATTTCACAAAATCATTTCCTGTTCTATAAATAAGTTGTTGATTTTAACATGTTGTTTTTTTTTTTTGAGATGTTTAAAATTTGTATTTTTTGATTTAAAATAACCTTGGACATTATAAATTTTTTGGCGGGAACTTTTTATTTTTGAAAAATAAAACCAAAAAACGTGACAACCATACGTCCCGCCTAAAAATATGATTATACACATTTCGGTTTAATGTCTATCATAGATTCTAATGTCAACAATTTGAGAAGCATACATTTGAACCAGAATGTCTTGTACTGAACACGTACTTTACTTGCAATGTCCTTTACGTACTACCGACACTGTCCGACACGTACATTATTGTCAATAAGATAATTGTATTGCAATAGATTAACTAACATGTGCTATACATATTTTACTCTTTTTTCTATCTTCTTCCATACTTTGGTTCGGTTGCATTGTTTTTAAGGCGTTTCATTATACTAATTGTTAATAGCCAGTTGTTTAAGGACTGAATTCATATGAAGCCCAGAATTGAGGAAAAACTACGACTGACCAATATGTTTTTGAATTTTTTTGGTCATTAATATTTAATACATTCAGAAAGGTTATGAGGTTATTTTATGTTTTATGTCTTCTTTTAACTCCTGACCCAGGGAAATATATTTTGTGGGTCAATACTGCGGAGAAGTACTTCAATGGTCATAACCTTTGCATACATTACTTCCTATTTTCAATTTGGGGATAATGACTGAAATTTTGCAAACATAATCCCGAAACAGAAAATAGATCAATGGATCTTTTTGTCATTTCCATTTTTTCAACTGAAGGCCGCTGCATAAAAAACGTTTCCTCAGCGAAGATGGATTCGAACATTCCACAGAGCAGAAACCTCATAATCCCGGCTGAAGGCCGCTATACAAAAATCTTTCCGAAGTCAGCTTTAGAAATACCACAGTGCAAACCACCCCTAATCCCAGCCGTCTTACGCCTACAGAGAGAAGCGGCTTTTGGACATAGCAGAACATCCCTTAGCCCCACAATGGGTATTATGTCCTTTTTAAAACCGTCCTTAATGCCCAAAGGGAATATAAAAATTTTTACTCGGAACTTTTAATGAAAATCATATTTAGTCCCATTTTGATTCGGGGATTATTGCTGAACAATTTTCACCCATAATCCCCAAACCGAAAACAAAGGTAATGTTTAGTGAGGCATTATGACATGTCGCCTACTTCAAAATCTTTATCGATTGAATTCCATATGAAATTACCTTTCATATGAGTACAATCATGTTGGAAAATGTTTAAGAGTAGTTTAAGGACCCTGTAGAAACCTCCAAAACTTCCATTTTAATTACAGCGACAAGATTTCCAAAAAAAATGTGGACTCGAAAAAATTATGATCAGAAAATATATGAAAAATCTTATTTATTGCCAAATTGTCTTGAAATAAATAAATCCCTACATTTGGATGATGGAGCCCCCCAGGTACCTGCCCCCAGGTAACCTGCCCCCAGGTACACGCCCTCCAGGTACCTACCCCCAAGGTACCTGACCCCCCAGGTACCTGACCCCCAGGTAACTGGCCCCCCTGGTACCTGGTCCCCCAGGTACTTGCCACCCAGGTACCTGCCCCCATGTACCTAACCCCCCAGGTACCTGACCCCCCAGGAACCTGCCCCTCCAGGTACCTGACTGCCCCAGGTACCTGTCCCCTCAGGTCCCTGCCCCTCCAGGACCCTTCAGGTACTCACCTAGGTACCTGACCCACCTAGGTACCTAACCCCCCCCCCCCCAGGTACCTGCCCTCCCCAGGTACCTGACTCCCCAGGTACCTGCCCCCCAGGTACTTGCCACCCAGATACCTGGCCCCTCCAGGAACCTGTCCCCCAGGTCCCTGCAACCCAGGTACCCGCCCCCCAGGTACCTGACGCCCAAGATACCTGCCACCAAGGTACCTGACTCCCACAGGTACATGTCACCCCAGGTACCTGCTCCTCAAGGTACCTGTCCCCCCAGGTACCTGCCCCTCAAGGTACCTGTCACCCCAGGTACCTGCCCCTCAAGGTACCTGTCTCCCCAGGTACCTGACCCCCCAGGTACCTGACCACCCTAGGTACCTAACCCCCCTCCCCAGGTACCTGCTCTCCCCAGGTACCTGCCCCCCCGGTTACTTGATCTCCTCAGGTACCTACCCCCATGTAGCTGACCCCCCCCCCCCCCCAAATATCTGCCCCCCAGGTACCTGCCCCTCAAGGTACCTGTCCCCCCAGGTACCTGCCCCTCAAGGTACCTGTCACCCCAGGTACCTGCCCCTCAAGGTACCTGTCTCCCCAGGTACCTGACCCCCCAGGTACCTGACCACCCTAGGTACCTAACCCCCCTCCCCAGGTACCTGCCCTCCCCAGGTACCTGCCCCCCGGTTACTTGATCTCCTCAGGTACCTACCCCCATGTACCTGACCCCCCCCCAAATATCTGCCCCCCAGGAACGTGCCAAACACTTAATGAAAAAGTTTCATTAAAATATCAGCTTCAGAAAAAGTATGAAGCTTTTTATTCATTTTATAAAAATTTTTGGTTACTTTGTAAAAAAAAAGTTTCATTAGTTTACTGATTAATTTTTGTTACAACCTCTGTGTATAGTTTTTTATTTGTTGCGATTTATCCAGTAGTCTCTGTAAGGTTCGCATCAGTAAAGTTTTCGTAAAAAACATGTAAAATGTTTTTCTTACATAAAGTAAGAGTATTTTAATACTCGAACCGTAAAATCTTACCTGTAGATAATTTTTAGTTTTGGATTTACCAATTTATTTTCTATCAGTTCCCTAAAAATTTAGTAAATTTACTGGCTTTTGACCCATTTAATAATCCCTGAAGCCTAATACTACATGACTCCCACATTGGTTAATCTTGCTTAATTTTTCTAAGTTGTTCTTACCGAAAATTGTTTAAGTCAAAAGTGTCAAAATACATTTGAGTTGCGTTTGTAATTTATAATTCCAAAAACTAATGTTTGCTGCAATATGACGAAAAATTGGAATCAAATTTCACGTTCGTAAAATGATCATACAAAAATTATAAAGCGACTGTTGCAAGTTAATTTTCTTCAAACAATGCTCTCTTTTAAATATCTGTCATTCTTCAAACATACATATTTTGCAAAAGTAAGGTTGGAATAATCTTGTATATGTGAAGAATAAAACTTTATGCAACACTGTAGGTGGGGGTTAACTACACACACGGAATCCGGGTGAGTGAGTTAGAAAGAAAGTACAAAGATATTTTGTATGTTTATGAAAATATTTTCTTGTGATTTCTACCGCCTCCTTTTATATTTAACTTTCTACTCATTTGTTTTACAAAAAAAAAAAAAAAACAAACACACACACACAACCCAATACAATGGAATGCACAATAAAATACTTAGGAATTTTGCGGAAGTCCTTTTAGATAATTGTTCCGTTATTCTATGTGAAAACATGTTCATTGATAACTTGTTAAACTATTATTGTTTTGCACTTGAAATCTTAATTTTTATGTTTTCTGAGAATGTACTCGTAGTTTGGCAAACATGTAGACCACCTTGTAGTATTTGGTTACATTATTAGGAATTTTGCGGCATAATCTTTATATTTACAATATTCGTTTTTATAATTCTTCTATCCAAAATTTTCTTTCTTTCTTCCTTTCTTTGAGCGCGATTATCACTTACTTTAAACGACTTATTGAGTGTGAGTTCCTATTAATGTCTTGTAATAAGAAAAAGATTTTCCCATCGTCATCATCTTCTAATTTTGCGTAACATGATGCTTAGGAATTTGGTAATATTTTTCTTAAGTTTCATAGGAAAAATTTCGGCAATATATGCATGTTTTATACTCGGACCTTTTTTTTTGCACAAAACAAAACAAGAGGATAATCACAAAAATATACATAAAAACACACACACACGTATATTGCACTAATAAAGGACCTGTTTATATGCTGAGCCCATTCATAAATTTTAGTTTTTTTGTGTTCTTATTTTTATTGTTTCTTCGTTATAAAATTGTTTAATAACAATAGCATTTTTTATGTTGTGCCAAAAATAAAAATAAAAAACCTCAAGTACTCATTTCCAGGATTATCCAAAAGGATATCATCGTTTGAGTAGTATTGGGTGTTCCGTTTTCTGTTAAAAGTCTTTCAACATTCATGTCATATTTTATAACGTTTTTTTTCTCTTTCGTTTTATAAAAAAAATTTCCTAGTATTTAATCGGCATCCTTTGGTTGTACTTACATGGTTTTTTGGCGCCTCTTCTTTCATTATTATTTCCAATTCTTTGTTATAAAAATTCTGGATAATTTTTGTAATAAAATTCTTATTCTTTTTGGGGGAATTTGATTTGAAACGTGAGAAAATTTAATAAATTTGGCCGCTTGATTGAATTTTATTTTTAATGTGGGATAATTGCAAATTTTTTTGACAATCATCTTAATAGTTTTGTTAACTGTTTTTAATGGGAAGATTAATATATCAGTCATTCTAAGTATTTTATAAGCTGATAAGAAATTTCAATTGAAATTTTAAAACTTCCTTCACTGACATCATCGCTCGTAAGTAATTCGTTTGCCTGGCTGTTGGCTTGAAAGCATTTTGGTCTTCATATAAAATATGATAGCATAAATAAAATAAAATATGATATCATATAAAATGATGATATATAACTTACCAACGTTAGGAAAAAAAATTTCTTTTAAAAAAACTTTTTCAATAAGAAAAATTAATTAAAATTGTTTAAAAATTTGAAAAAATGTATGCCTGTAACCGGATTGGAACTGGAAACCTTCTAACACTTTTTCCAAACGCTGGTACGAAATTCTTAGTAATAAAACTAGTAATTTGCCAGTACTTGCTTTTTCTGCCACTGACACAATTATTGTTTCCTCTTCTGTAAAATATTTTATATACGAGGGCGGATGAATAAGTCCGTGACTTTTCGAACTTCCCTCGTAGTTATATGAAATGCATCACTACTTTTAATACACCACTGTCAAATTTTGAGCAAGTTCCGACATTTACTTTGCGTTTAACAGCTGTTAAAAACACAACCTCGTGGATTTTTTTTTAAAAATGGAAAAAAACTGAATTTCTAGTACTCATTAAACATAACGTTTAGGACGCCCAGTTGAGGTCTCTACACCCAAAACAATTGAAAAAATTCACGATATGGTGTTGGCCGATCGTAGATTGAATTGTGGAAGACATAGGCATCTCACATGGCTTCATATGGTTTTCAATTTCGAACGAGCACTTGGGTATGAGAAAGCTTTCCGCAAGATGGCTGCCGATTGCTCACAATCGACCAACAACGGAATCATATGACAGCTTAGTTTCCTTGTTAAAAATCTATGAAGTAGTTAGAATTGCTCTCTCATTCGCCTTATTCTCCGGATTTAGCCCGCAGTGACTATTTCCTATTTCCAAACCCAAAGAAATGTCTTGGTGGAAAAAAATTTAACTTCAACGATGAAATTATTGATCAAACAAATGCTTATTTTATGTACCTCGAATAATTCTGTTGTTAAACGCAAAGTAAATGACGGAACTTGCTAAAAACTTGACAGTAGTCTATAAACTGGTGGTACTTGATGGGAGCAAGTGTAGCATTTAATATAACTACGAGTGAAGTTCGAACGTCACGGACTTATTGATCCGCCCTCGTAGATTCTCCCAAATGTTATAAATATAAGAATATCTTTAGTTGACAAATAAAATAAAAAAGTGAAATGCATAAAAATTTAACTGCATTTGTAGTTGTTTTGAACTTAAATGTAGCTGTTTAAACTTAAATGTAGTTGTTTTGAACTTTATTTGTAGTTATTTTTAACTATATTTGTAGTTATTTTTAAATATATTTTTGTAGTTATTTTTAACTATATTTGTAGTTATTTTTTAACTATATTTGCAGTTATTTTTAACTATATATGTAGTTATTTTTAACTATATTTGAAGTTGTTTTTAACTACATTTGTTGTTGTTTTGAATTATACTTGTAGCTATTTTTAACTATATTTGTAGTTGCTTTTCAATACATTTTTTGTTGTTTTAAAAAAATATTTCTAGCTATTTTTAACTATATTTGCAGTTATTTCTAACTATGTTTGCAGTTCTTTTGAACTAAATTTATAGTCATTTTAAACCATATATGTAGTTATTTTTAACTTTATTTAAAGTTGTTATTAACTACGTTTGTAGTTGTTTTGAGTCATACTTGTAATCATTTTTAAATATATTTTTAGTTGTTTTAAGGTATACTTGCAGCTATTTTCAACTATATTTGTAGTTGTTTTTAACTACATTAGTAGTTAATTTTTTTTCTTTTAAATTTCCTATAGTTATCTATATTTGTATGTAATTTTTTACTACATTACAGTTATCTTAACTGTAATTTGCAGTTTAAATTTAAACAAATTTATTTAAATAGGAATAACCTTAGAGAAAAGAATTAAAAGTTTCTCTAAATATATTTCGTGTTCCTCTAAATATATTTTTATATTTAAAACCAACGGCAACGAAGTATCAAGTTTTTAAACTACTATTTACTAAATATTTTATATTATGCTTGTCAATAATTGGATTAATTATAATTTCCACTACATTTCATCTTATTGATTTATTCAAATGAAGAAAATGTATATTTTCTCATACTCTATGTATTTGCCATTTGATTATGTTGGTTAAAGTTTTAACTAATTTGTATCTTTAGCATTTTCTAAATGAATAAACATTAGGATAATGAAAATCATCATCAATATTCATAAATGCATGTGAACAAAATTATAGAATTTTCTTGTGCGTGTAGTGCACCTTTTTGTAAAACAAACCCAACACCTTTCGAAGAAAACTTGATTGAACTCTACTGGCTGCATATTGTGTATGGGGTGCATTTTGGTGCGAATTGGTGGGAAAACAATTTAAAATAATCTAAACCATATTGAACAGCTTAGCAACCAAATATTTGTTAAACAAACTTATGCAAATTAATACTAAAAAGCAAAAAAAAGACATAAACTAGAATAAGCGGTAATAATATACCTTCTAACATTGACACACACAGATACACACACACTGGCTGGAACTACCTACCAAATTGTACACATTTCGATGCAGAAGGTTGAAAGGTAGACAGGAATAGTTAAACTTCCCTCTTTTAAGTTTTGATTAACAAACTGTGGCAAAGAAATAAAGTAAAAGTAAAGAAGTAGACCTTGAAAAATGTCCTCATCAGATGGTAAAATAAATAGCACAAATATTGTATCTGTCTATTAAATTTTGAAAAAAAAACACCAACAAATATTACTGATATTATATAGTTTGGGTTTTTACTAATGTTAATTTTTTTACCCTACTACCATACATCCCATACATCCATCCATCCATCCAATATATCCCATGTGAGAATAATTGGGAAAAAAAGGATATACATACATATACATAGAGAAAAGGGTAACAACCGTAACAATTATTGCACATGTCCTTTAAAAACAAAATATTGTATATAAATATTTCACAAATTTCTCACAAAACTTGGAAAAGCATTTGTTATGCGATAGTTGTTGTGTATATTTAATTTACAAATGAAATACTTTTGGTATTTTAAAAGAACGTGCATTTCAAGTTTATTACTAGATCAACTCCTTAATAGCTACCGGTTCTAATTCTATCTATAATTTGTCCCAAACTATGTCAACGTCAACAACAACAACGACAAAAATCATTATCATTGGACAACATTGATGTTTTGTACATAATTTCAAACAAAAGCTCAACAACAAACTCACTCATCAATTTTGACATATAAAAAGAAAATCTTAAGAAACTGAAATCCTTCTTCTGCTCTTTCTTAACTTTATAACTTAAAAGCAATTCATCATGTGTCAAATTTACTTAATGTCCTTAAACTGACCACCACCACCAACATCACTATCACTTTTTAAAAGGAAAACCAAACATAACCACAATGTAACAGTGGTGGCCAAACATGATGTGTGTGTGTCTGTCTTATCAGCCACTATCAATCTGTTGTAACACGAATTTTTGACATTTATCATAGAAAAAAAGTGTCCTTTTTTCACTCAATGGCCATTCAACAGTTATAATCCTTTCTTCTTTAATACTTCACCACAACAATTTTCCCTCCCCTCGCCCAGGCATTGGATGGTGGCTGGCAGTTAGTTATCTCTTGTTATGTGTCATATACAATTCCCATTTGGGTTTCTTGTAATAATTGGTGTTCTTTTTCCATTTAATGTGTGTGTGTGTGTAAAAAATACGCGTAATTGTTTGACAACATAAATTGAATTAAATTTAAAACTGTCCACATTTTTCTTTACAACTTTCTTAATGTTTTATGTTTAATGTCTTTTATCCCATTTTTTTGACAGTCATTAGTTCAAAGTTCAAATTTGTGTATTTGAATTTTGCTCTATGTTTTTTTTTCTAGTTTTTCATCCATTTTTTTTTTCGCGTTTTGTTAATTTTTTTTCGTGTTTTTAATGAAAATGTATGTTTCAATTGTTATGTTTTCATGTAATATTTCAATGTAATTAAGTTGAATATTTATGTTTTCACATTTATTTTAATGCCTTCTCTTGTCCCATCTATTGTTTAATTTTGTGACTTTTTATTCGCTAAACAAAGAATAAGGGAAAAATAGATAAACTCTTTTTTATATTGCGCAGTGTTTTATTTTTTTTTATTAAGAAACCATTCTTCTCTGATTACTTTTTAAAAAACATGCATTTTTAAAAAAAATGCATTTAAAATAAAAGAAGCAGGAAAATTGTAAGCAGTTGAGACTAACTAACGCATTGAGGTTAAAAAAATGTACAAAACTGTTAAACAAGTCCGATTGTTCACAGAATCCAGCGTATAAAATTTCAATTGCTGATTTAAATATACAAAGGGCAGCGACTTTACTGCAAATTTATATTTATAGTCAGTCGCCCAAAAACGATTTTGACCCAACTATTTTTCAAAATTAAAGAATTTGCAACAAAATGGCATAGATTTGGTTTTAAATATTTTGTAATAAATTCATAGTTTATTATATTTATTATAAAGTGCAAAAAGTGGGGAGACACTCCCCATTAGAGCCGGTAAAACCCCATGGGTTGAAATATGTTAATTTGTGTTCAATGGGGGAATTTTCGCAATTATCATTTTAAGCGTGATAGAAATGGATTAAAAAGCGAAAAGTAGCCTTTTATTGACATCAGTCAACCCTATAACCTGTCATTTTAGGCTTAACGGTATTTAGGTTTTTAGGCATTACATATTAGGAGTATTTAGATTCTTCATCTAATAGGGTATGGTAGCGTGCTAGCTTATCAGTGTGAGAGTCGTGGGGTGGATTCCCACCAGAGGCTCTAGTCTGTTTACACCACAATGAGACGATAGCCTTCGTTGCTAGTAATTGATGGGGCATTTGGATATAATTTGTAATTACGAGGCAGATCAATAAGTTCGTGACTTTTCGAACTTCCCTCGTAGTTATATGAAATGCAGTACATTCTGTTAATAGACTACTGTCAAATTTTGAGCAAGTTCCGTCATTTACTTTGCGTTTAACAGCAGGATTTTTCGAGGTCCATAAAATAGGCATTTGTTTGATCAATAATTTCATCTTTGGAGGTTAGGAAATAGGAAATAGTCACTGGGGATGAATCCGGAAAATAAGGCGAATGAGGGGGCAATTCGTAGTCTACTTCATGGATGTTTGCCATGGAAACTAAGCTGTCAGACGGTTCCGTTGGTGGTCGATTGTGAGCAAACGCGGCAGCCATCGTGCGGAAAGCTTTCTCATACCCAAGTGATCGTTCAAAATTGAAACAACTGAGCCATGTAAGATGCCTATGTCTTCCACAATCTATCGCGCATTAAATCTCCGATCGGCCAGCACCAAATCGTGAATTTTATCAATTGTTTTGGGTGTACAGACCTCAACTGGGCGTCTAGAACGTCCGTGCTTGTAAGGCCACAACGAAAGACAGTAAACCACTTTTTTCCAAATCGACGGTGCAGATTCCCCATAGTGTTTATCAAGCTTTTCTTGGTTTATTGACGGTTTTTTCCGCAAAAATAATGTTAAGTGAGCACTCGAAATTCACTTTTTTCCACTTTTTAAAAAAGCCACGAGGTTGTATGTTTTGAACAGCTTTTAAACGCAAACGACGGAACTTGCTCAAAATTTGACAGTAGTCTATTAACAGGTGGTACTTGATGGGAGCAGTGTTGTATTTTATATAACTACGAGGGAAGTTCGAAAAGTCAAGGACTTATTGATCTGCCCTCGTATATGATTAATAAAAATAATAAAAAAAATAACTTAAGTAACAAAAATGTTGTTTTGTGTTTTATAAAATCCATTGCATTAACTGAATTTCAGTTAAAGTTTAATTTTATTTACAAAACGTTTAGTTGCATTAACCAACTGTTTTCATCTGTGTAAAATAATTTCCAGAAACCATCTTTCCCATTCAAAGATTTTAATGGGTAATACATTTTTTTAATAATTTTCTAAACGTTCTTGTTTTTCTTTTTTAACTAAAAACAATCCTATTGCAATTATATTTTAAAATCTATCAATAAAACCTTTCCTGTCGGGTAACTATAGACAATTAGAACTTATTTTCCTGTAACGCTGAATCTTTTTTTTTATCATTTCGACTATAAAACCTTAATCTAAAACACAATTTTCCCACAATCCAAAACAAATAAACCAAGAAAAAAAATATAACTAGGACGAAAAAATGTATTAAAAGAAAAACCGCTTTCAATGGAAATAAAGTTAACTAAAAAAAAAGAAATAGTAACATCCTTTTACAAGGACTCCAAGTATCATGAAAAGGAACAGGTACATACAGACACAACATACTAATCAGCTGATTTATGCACTCTAAACAAAAAAAATGCAAAAGGGTATTAAAAACTAATAAAAACAACAACATAAACAACAATAATACACAAACAACATCAAGTGTATTAAATACTACATAGTACATATGATCAAAATCCGTTTGTTAAAGATGTTCAATAGGAGTAACAACAATAACAAGAGTGTGCTAACGAGGAAGGTATTCCAATTTAAATACTTCGATTTTGGTAAAACTTAAATATTATAAATAAAAATTCTGAGATCGATATGTCTCGACTTTTAAGTCAGTTAAGGATTTTAAGGCATCAAAAATTTTTTTTTTTCTAATGGGCTAACGCTGAAAACGAATTTGTTAGTGCTTTTCACTGGTAGCTTTTTGGTATTTTTTTTTTTTTTTGTTTTTTATTTATCAAAGATTTTTTATTTTTTTTTTTTATATTTATATTAATCATATCTTTACAAATTATATTATGATATTCTAACCGAGCACAGCAACGACGGCTATTGGCTCGTTGTAGCATAAACAGGCCGGAGCCTCTGGTAGGAATCGAACCCACGAACGAATTTTTCGCAAAATAAAAATTAAACTTCTTATAAATAAAATTTTCGAATTAAGTCTTTTTACACAAAGAAAAACTAAAGAAAAACCGTAAGAGCAACCAGAATGGCCTAACTTTTTTATTTTTCGATAATTATTCCACAGTCTCAGCGGATTTTGAAGTAAAAAGGACAATAATAAAGTGACAGCACAATTTTAAAACTATAATAACATATATTTCCAAAGTAAAATTTTAAAAATATTGTCTGAATTTTGAATCTTCTTACAGTTTAAACACCCCTAATCTCTGACCTGAGAAATTGTCTACAAAAAATTGACCCCCTCCTTTCCCCCTATTTCACTTGTCAAACGTTTTACTTTTTACCAGTTGAATAAAGAATTCTATTTAACCAACTTTGTACACTCTCAAGAGGAAAAGCGAACAGCTAGGGATTTCAAACCTACTACATTTTTGTTGCCACAACCCGCCTGCACTACATAACTTTGGAATCTTTGAACAAATCCCTTTTTGGTACTTTTTGGAACAACTTCGCAACCCTGTACTGAAACATAGACATTATATTAGTATTGTAAAAACTCGATACTTTTTAATACTTTACAAGTGTTGAGTCGATATGAGTACTAACTACTGAATACTTTTTACATTTTTACGAAAACAGCTTTTATACAAAAAATACAACTCTGAAAGTAATGAGTACTCAAAAGAAAATTCGATATGGAGTACTCAATACACTCACCAAAAAAAAAGTCTGTAATGACAACTGAAATTTTTGCTGTTATTATGGGAAATTTGGCTAATTTGAGCCCAGAGGTATTTTTTACTAATCTTAGCAACACATGTCTGCTGACGTGTAGTACAATGAGTTTGTAGTAAAAATTAGTTGCCGCTACTAAATTTTAGTAAACTTTTCGTAAAGTGAAATTTAAAATCTGTTTGCTAAAATCAGCAAAAAAAAATTTACTAATTATTAATACTAGTACAAAATTTCAAATTAATTTTTTATAGAGCACCAAAATTTTTTTTGTTTTATATATTTTTTTCAAAAAATATTTTAGACAAAACTAAAAAAAAAATCAAAGGCCTAAAAATTGTATTGTATTTATCTTTTTGTTTTAATTGGGTTATTTCTGTTTTGAAAAATATTTTAGTCATTTTTTTACTTTTTAAGGTCAAATTTTAATTGTTTTTAGGGCTGATTTTATAACTAAAAAAACTTTTTAGTGCTAATTTAAGTGGAATCGGTATATTCACTTCCGATCCATTTTTTGAATCTATGTAACATTTTAAGGTAATTTAAGTTTGTAGGTGTAAGTTTTAATTAGAAATAACATTTTCTTCAATATCCATTTTTTTTAAATTAGTATTGTTTTTTTTTTGCTAATTTTAGCAAATCGGTTTTGAAAAATTTGTAAAATGATTTCTGAAAATTATATCAAATTATACAAAAGTCACTTGTACAACAACAACAATTTTGTACGTTGACGTATGATTTTATTTTGGGAAATGGTTATTAAAATTTCTCTTTTGAAGAATATGTTATTTTAACATGCTTCTGAAAATGCGCCAAAAATGGTTGATTTTCTTCCCACTAGTTTAATCTTTACTTAATCCCCGAGATGGCCAATGAAATGAGACAGGTTCTTCTTGGATTTTTTTTCTCCATCATATATTCAAATTTAATACAAATCGAACAGTTTAGGTGGGAATACTTTCTCTGCAAGTGCATTTTTTACACGTGGAAGGAACGAGTGTATACAGCGAATGAATACCGAAGGGACTAGACAAAAAAGGATGCTCTATTGATAAAAAAAAAAAACATAAACGAAAAAAGCAAACTAATGACGAATGCAATGTCATTTTAAATCTTTACATTTGATTTTTGGGTTTTTAAAGGCGACACAATTAATAACAACAGGTACCAGCCCTTTTTTTGTTTTCTAAATTTATTTCATTTTTTCAGTTTAAAATCCTAAGAAAATCAGCTGATATTGTTGAGGTTAAAAGGTCACTAAATCAGCTGATTATAACAATTACTATTTTAGAATCTAAGGCAAAAGAAAAGGAAGAAAATACAATTTTTTCTTTGTATTAAAAGAAACAGGTCGTTATTATTTTGTGTCCGTCTGTGGGAGCGTAGTTGAGTTTATTGATTCTTTGTTAATAGTTTTTTTTTTAGAATTGTTTCTATGTCATAAACCTCTATAAAAAACGGTTTATATTCTATATTATTATTATTATTATAGAGCAAAATAGAGCACCCTGAATTTTTTTACCCATAAAAGAAAAAAAATCACAATCAATACAATTTGATCATCATACAAGGACTGGTGTAAATGAGTCTGGGAACCATTTCTTCAATCTCCCTTCTTCGTGTTATTGTTTTTTGAATGACCCATAAGAATTGTGTTGCTTGTGTAACCTTTGAGCTGTCTTTGGTTTTTGAATCTTCTTACCTCATATTTCATCCTTCTTAATGTTGTACTTGTTGCAATTCTGCGATAAATTTGTACAACGTACATTCTCTCAATTCCCACACAGTCAACATTATTTTTTTTGTCAACAAATAACGACTTTTCAAGAGGCTCAACATTTATTAATAATAAAAAATTAAAAAAAAAAATAAGACCCTAAACTGACTGACTGACTGGCCATGAAAGAAAGGTAAAAAAAACACTCCCAAATTTGAAACTATAGCAAAATTTGTGGAGATGTCAATAATGTTTTGTATCCTTAGAAATCACTATTTCTATTCATTTAATTTTTATATTTTCTTATTTATTTTAAGGTACAAATTCCCAACATTTAAAAAATAATCTTAAAAAATCACGTTTTTATTTGAAAGGAAAACTATAATATTCCCATCATATATAAACTACAGATTAAAACAAGACAAAGGTCGTTTGTAAATGGCAAATAAGCAACAGTGTAATTACAGCAAAACGTGGGCTTCTTGTAACGAAGTCCTGGCGTGTTTTTTTTTTTATAAATTTACTCACTTTCTTTTCTAATTTTATAAAAAAAAACAAGAAGGTGTTTCTTATTCCACACATTAGTGACAATTTTTGCTTTAACAAACATTAAATGACCACTTCTTTTTGGTCAATTGTCACCTTTCTTAACAATTTTTGCATTTATTTGTTTTTTCTTTTTTGCTGTTCGTAGTGACATGATTTGGCAGTTTGAATGACTTATTTGTGTGGCGTTTGCTGCAATTACCTTGTATTACATAGGGTTTTTTTTTGGGTTTTGTGCACCTATAACAATTAGCAATTTTTGTTTTTTTTCATATATATTTTATTCAAAATTTTTGTTTTTGTATCTTTTTACACACACATGTCACATTTACGTGACAATTTCCTTTTTTTTTTTTTTTGTTTTTCTTTTTTATAACAATTTATTTTTGTATATTTTTTGCATTCAATTGTGTTTGATTTTGACTTGGTTTTGTTTAAAGTGTCTTGTTGAAGACACGTATTTTACAGTTAAATGATCTTCAATGGGCCACTCCCTCTTTTCGAATTAATGTTTTTAATTGAATTTAGTAAATAATTATAAAATTAGATTTTTATGAAGATTTAGGGTTTTTTCTTCATAATGAGAGCAATTGTTAGTTAAAAATCTAAAATTCAACTCCCCCAGTTAGAAAAAATACAAACAGAAAAGCGCTGGCAAGAGGCTTTAAAAGGGTGTACAAATACTGGCAAAATGTGTTCTCCTAACTACAAAATGATAACATCATTAGCTGTTTAAAAAGCGCCGGAAGCATTGGGGAATCAACAATAGGTGACATGACATAACCCCAACGTACATTATTGCAATTTCCTGATAGTGCGTTAATATCCGTTAGGGTAAAGTCCCGGCACCCCAACGTTGTAATAAGGTGGTTTAAAAATAGAATAAAATAAAATTTAAAAAGATCCATGTGTATTTTTTTTTGCCGTCCCGTGATTCGAACCTAGGCCTTCAAACTGTAAACTTTTTTTTTTAATAAAGGGTGTTTTTTTTTTAAATCAGTCCTCTGTCAGTAAGCTGTTCTTTGTACCCTTGACAATTTTTAACTGGGTATGGAACAAAAAGCGCCATTCAAAGTATTGATAATATCAATAGTAAAATAATCGATTTTGGCTTAAAATAAATGAATTCGTTTTAATACTAAGACTATTTTTAATCCCATTTTTAACTAATTATTAGTAGTTTTTTTTTAATGGACAAATATTGTGAGTGTATTCTCAGTTTCGAGTTTCGGGTTTGTAGCTTTTAGAGCTTGCACAGGTTATCATTGAGGTACTTTTCTCTTGTTTTTATTATGTTATTATTGGCAATACCTCAGAGTATATATATATAGTGAATTGGCCCATACCCCAGAAAACACATTTTTCTTAATTTCTATGCTAGGCGGTTTTGTCAGGACGTTAAGGGGGAAACTTACCTTTTCCCATTAAAATTTTCAAAAATCACTTCGTAATAAAGGAGGAACCTACACGCCAAATTTAAGAAAGAACCTACATGCCAAATTTAAAGTTGATTTAGCGGTTTTTGGCTAGGCGTAAGGGGACTTATTGCAAATTCCAATCAATTAATTGATGTTGGTTTGCTTGGAAAGGGGATAGATAGAGGAGAAATGAAAGGTAGTGAAAGATGAAGGACTTCAAATATAGCAGGACGTTAAAGAAAATGTTTCCCTTTCTGTCAAATTTTACAAAATTCACAGAGAAAATAGATTCATTCCCTGCGGAAAAAAGGGGTCAGTTGGGAATTAGAATCTGTCCCGTGATAGGTGAAAACTGGACCGGTTGCGAAAATACATATCACGGGAAAGGTAAAAAGAGAACCGGTTCCTAAAGTGCCTATCACGTGACCGGTTCAAAAGTCATTACATGTTCTTTTAGACCAGTCCTGTGACATGTCACAGAGGGCAATTGACTCCCTCCTATGACAAGCCCATGTTAAAGTGACCGGTCTCGTGACGTGTCCTGGGATAAGTCCTTTTCCCGCAGGGTTGTGACAACGAATTTCTTGCCAACGAAACAGTTTGGTTGAAGCCACCTATATATTTGTTTGCCGCGAAATTCGGTTATGCGATGAATCAGTTTTTTCTGTGAAGATGTTACGCCGGAGGAGGAATCTACATGCCAAATTGGAAGTTCCTACCTCCAGCGTTTTATAGGCTTTTTACACTGAACAACATCTTTTTGAAACCCATGGATGATGTTAAAAACGTGAAACATGAATTTACATAGGCAACATCTTTTATCTATTCAGCTGTCAAAAAAATATAAGAAAAAGACGCATAATTTTGGTTAAAAATAAAAAATATTAAAAAATAGAATTAGAGAAAGCATTAATCATTGTAGTTGTTGCTTTGCAAGAACAAACCCGAATTTTAATGCAGTACATTGAAATATTGAAGGCCATTCTGGAAGAAGATGATGATGAAGAAAAATTTTTGGTTTTGTTTATTTTCTGCAATGTCAGTTTGCTAGTAATGACACAAAGAAAATCGATTTTTTTGCCATTTTTTTAGTGATGACACCTAAAAAAAAACGAAAGATGTAAAATGGAACAAAATGAGAAAGGATCATCTTTTGTAGATGTAGAAAGATGTAGAACTTTTGGCAGTGTATAATTCTTATAGGAAGATGTTAACATATTTGCAAATTGATGAAAGATGTAAGATGTAGGTCAAGTGAAAAAGCCTATTAGGTTGCATGGTAAAGAGGGTACTTTTTCCCTTTTTATTGAACACGTTTTAATTGGGAATATTTAAAATTTCTAACCGAAGGCGTTTGGGTAGGACTTAAATGTTTCTTTTCCCAGCAAATTTTATAATTTAAAGAGTACAAAAATTCGAGATTTTGCCACCTTTAAAGTACTGAGTCGAAAAAGTCCGAATTTTTGGAAACAGATTACCCAGTCAGATAACGCCAAGCGTACACAAAAATGACAAACCACTGTTTTTCTTATAAAACTGAAACAACCAAAGGTACAAATAAAAAAGCCTTTTTCGCTATCGTTGTTGGCCCAATTGTTGTGATAAATTTCTAAAGTGTGATTTTTTCTTTAAAAAGCGTGAATAAAATTCAAAGCGGGAGATAATACTCAAAAATAAAAATATCAAAGATAATTAAATCTTGAGTAAAATATTCCTTGTGTAAATTATTGTCACTTCTACAAAAAACACACATTATCACTGAATGTGTTAAACAGGAAAACCTTTTCAAATACAAGGTGTTTTTTCTGTGGTACCTTTTTATATTATCACAGTGACATAAAAAATAGCACTTTGCAACAATGTTTCATGCAAGTCCAGTGGTCAAATATTTGCCCAAAATTTTGTATGACTAAAGTGCATGCGTACAATGTTGATATGTTTTAACAATGGATTAACACTTTTATTTTCCTAAGGTGGCTCATTTAGGTATCACTCTTGGTCCCTTAATGCTTATCTTCAATGTAGCAAAAAAAAAAAAAAAATGATGAATACAACAATAAATATTTTAAAGGAATTTAAAAAATTTGTTTTTAAACATTAAATCAATATTCAATAAAACAAAATTGGTCATTAATTCAAGTACTACATACCAAACGAAATGATAATAACCAAAAAAGAAAATGCATTCTTTTTCCTTAATTCTTATCAACATTGGACGAATGAAGCAGGCAAAATTATCTCTATTCTAAAAAAGAACTGAAATCAATCTGAACAAGTAAGAGCGGCTAAATTCGGCTATGCCGAATCTTATATACCCTTCACCATGGTTGGGAAAAAACTGAAGTTTATATATGGACATATATGAAATGGACAGATTTATATACGGACGCCTTTAAGAGGAAATTAACCATTTAGTTTGGAGATAAAACTTGGACTCGGGAATATAGGTACTTTAAAAAAATGTATGTTTTGGGCATAACTTTTTTGTATCTGAACCGATATTTCCGAGTTTTTCAGCAAATATGTTATACTAAAGATTTTTGATCTTTTGCTATATAAGACGTATCCATAGGTCATAATACAGCTCTAGAATAGTGTTTGTTGTTTGTGTATAAAAGGTGAAGAGGTGAAAGAAAAGAATTTCAACAAATCGTTAAAAGAAATCACTACAACTGCATGTGTTTTATTTCTACAAAATAGTTTGATTTAGCTGGCAAATTTACATTTGGGATTTTATTTCGCTTTTTTATTAGAAATATTTGTAATTTCTTTAGCTTAATTTTAAAAATTTGAAGGAAAATAGTTTATAATTTTTTTTATAAATTATTATAAGTTATGACCTAAAATAGTTGCACTCAAAGGTAAATTATGTATAAAATGTTCTTAATATGTGAGAAATAAAATGGTTTAAAAATCTTTTTATAAATTCTTTTAAATCGGAGCAAAAAAAAGAAATAAAACCGTTTGTATTTTGTTTGTATCAGAGGGTTTTTATAAAAATTTTGATGTTTTTAGCCTATTTATGGATTATTTAATTATTAATATAAAATTTTATTTAAATTAATTATTAAATGTAAAAAAAAAACAAAAAAAAATCTTAAGAAAATAAAAAAAAAATGTACAAAAAAAAAGTGAATTGACCTGACCGAGATTCGAACCCGCGGCCTTAGAGAAAAAAAGTATTTGTGACATGGCGTCTAGACAACTGAGCTATTGAAGCTCACACAAAATCATCGTCAATAGATGTACATATATAAAAGTCTTCGTTCATTAGGGATTTGTTTAGTTTTTATTTAAATGACAAATCTTTGTATGTGTGTTGTTTGTGTATAAAAGGTGGAGATAAAAGAAAAGAATTTTAATTATTAATATAAAATTTTATATAAATTAGTTATTAAATGTTAAAAAAAAAACCAAAAATAAGCAAAAAAAAAAATATTAAGAAAATAAAAATAATAAAAAAAATGTACAAAAAAAAAGTGAATTGACCTGAGCGAGATTTGAACCTCGAACTCCACGGTTAGAGAAAAAAAGTATTTGTGACATGGCGTCTAGACAACTGAGCTATTGAAGCTCACACAAAATCATCGTCAATAGATGTACATATATAAAAGTCTTCGTTCATTAGAGATTTGTTTGGTTTTTATTTAAATGACAAATCTTTGTATGTGTGTTGTTTGTGTATAAAAGGTGGAGATGAAAGAAAAGAATTTTAACACATGGATGTGTTGTTATGCTCAAAATTCTACATACATATTAAACAAAGGGATTTTACTGGAAAAATTAGAGGTAGTCCTGGTTTTTTGCTAATATCTCAGCCATTTATTAACCGATCTGTCTGATTTTTAATAGCAAACAGAAATGGATCACATGTAACAGAAATAAAAAAGAATCAAGTCCTCATCACGTCTGGGTTCTTCGGAAAACCCATTTCAACACACAGACGGACAGACGGACATCGTTAAATCAACTTCGCTCTTCATAAGGACCCAGAATATATATACTTTATAGGGTCTAAGATCAATATTGTAGAAATTACAAACGGAATGACAAACTTATATATACCCTTCCACCTGTGGTGAAGGGTATAAAAATCACGAACGGAGTCACTCATTCGCTCGTTCTGTTTGTGTATTTGCATTTGAATGTTTAATATGTTGCTCATAACATACAAATGTGTTGATGATATGAATTGTTTGTGAGTAAATATGATCACCACCGGAAATTACACATAAGTGCTAAAGTACACTATCATCACTCGACAAATTATTGTATTATAACAGAAGCGCCATGTGTTGCTGCATTCGGAGGCAGCTTGTATTCCCAGTAATGGATGACGTCGATATCGATAAAAAGCATTTATTTAAATGTAACATAAAATATTGTTTATTTAATAAATATTTATTTATTTATTCGCAATAAAAGTTGTTCATTCAATGTTTTTAAGCAGTTATTGATAAAAAAAAAAGAACAAGATCAACGGTATATTTCATTAAGTTTTTATGAATGAAATTTATTTTTGGAAGCATTGCAACTTTGTGTTAATTTTTTTTTTTTTTAAATGTTAGGGTGGATCGAACTACGACTTTGGCGGCTGGAGTACACATGTTGTGAATAGATAAAAAAAATAGTTTTGGAAAGTTTTTAAGCTTAACGTATCTTCTTACAGAATGACAGGAAATGCAATATTTCATTAAATAATTTATAAAAAAAACGCAGAACATTTACATCAAATTTGCTATGTGAAATTGAAGCAAAATACAAAATTTTCCATTTTTAAATTTGTTAAGCGGAGTACACACTTTCAGTATAATTGATAAAGAAGAAAGAATTTAAAAACAAAATCAGAACAATTTTTTTTACATTAAATTGCTTCTAAAAAATTTTTTCAATTTTGTTGAAAGTGTGTACTCCACTTTAAGAACTGTGAGCATACAAATAGTTTTAACAAAATGGAAATTTTGCCAATGTTACATAAAATTGGGTACCCCAATTTTTACCACCTAAACATCGGAGGTGGCACAAAAAAAAATTAGAGGCGAACCTGAATTGGTTTCTCTCTTTCATATTCAAGTTTAATATTACCTTCGTGAGCATTCTTTTTTTAATGTTTTTTATAGTTTATTAATTTATTTTCTAATTTTTGTTTTAAAATTTGTATTGCCCCAGCGTCATATGACATTTATTGATTATAAAGACGAACCCCAGTCTCGATAACACAATGCCCCGTTAAAATTTAACCAAAGATTAAATTCAAAAATTATTTGGGAAACAACACCAAAGTCCCAGTTAGTAACTATTAGGACATTGTGTTCATGGGGCAAGGTCTTAAAGCATGTATAACAAGTAAACAAATTATAGTCCGCCAAGTGCGACCATGTGATGGCCTACACCACAGTACGATTTGGGTCATATTTCCGGAAGCGGGCCAAATTCTGGGAAAGAAATTGATTCTTATTATATGAGCGTAAAAATTAAAGGTGCTATAAATATAGTGCAAAATCTTAATGGAAATGTTGAAAAACTGCATTTAAGAAAATACCTGGAAGGTGGTTTTATATGGGAACTAAGTCTGAATGTGGTCTGACTTCCTTTAAAATTTAGAGGCATGACTTATCATACTATATAAGCTCCATAACTTAAATAACGAACAGATATATACGGTTTTATGTGATAAATACTATTTTATCCCAAATTCAGATAGAACCTTTTCATGAGTGGTATGTCTGAATATGTACTGATTCTAACCAAGTTTAGGTCAAAAGGAGCTCATGTGCTAAATTTCATCCAAATATCTTAATTTTCTGAAGTTTGGTGAAAAGTTTTAAATGGACAGACGGAAGGACGAACATCGCGAATTCGACTTAGAATGTGATTCTGCGACGATTGATATACTAGGTAGGTCCGATATTTTTGGTAGTTAAAAACATCACGTAGTGTAGGTTATAGAAAAGTAGGGTATTAATCATAAAATATACATTACTTGTTTGTTTTTAAAATTTATTTATAAATTATTTTTTATCTTTCCCAGCAACCAGTAAATTTTTCCCGCCTTTTTCGCTTCTTATCATTTGTATACCAAGTGGTTTTTATATATATTTTTATTTCTTTCGTCTTGTTTAAGTAACCTTGAAATATTTATTATTTATACCCTACATCAGTCTGTGGTACAAAACACTATGAATTTGTGTTTTAATGATATTGAAAGTAAGAAAAAAAATTATTGATCTAGTAAAATAACATCATATCGCTTCACTAAAAAGTCTCCTTGGCGGCATCCAGCAGTTTCGCTTAAAATTTTCATATATGCTAGAGGAGGAGACAAATAAAGGAAAAATTACATTTAGGGAGTTTAAAGCAGACTAAAAGATTTCTATTTAATTAATAAATTATTCAATTAAAGATCTACAAACTTGTCTAAACAATTTTCGTTATTAAAAAAATTATTAAATGAGCGATTTTTATTATTCACATGAGCTTTTATTTTTTTGTGTGTATATTTTTCTCACTTGAAAAAATTTAGAAATTGTTGACGTTCGTTGGTAAAGAATTAATTTTTATTCATATTTCTACTTGTGGTTTTTACCAGCGAATATATCTTGCATCGTGGTTGCCGCCGGTCTGCAATAAAAATCTTAAGCAAAAAATATTTTGCAGAATTTTTGTAATATTTGTTAATATTATCTTTAAACCACAATTGATTGTTTGTTTTGCATTAAAAAATATCGTAGGCCAGCAGCAGCCAACAATATATTTAAAAACAGCATTTTATAAATACAAAAAAAAAAATAATTTCAGTATATGCCTATCGAATCTTAAATACGCTACACCATTCACAGATTTGGATTTTGTAAAATATGCATACATAACCATACATTCATTATCATATATATAATCATATAAGTGCATACATAGTCCAATATATCACATCATCAAATATATTTCCTTATATTTTCGAATCCGAAATTTGAGACATTATCCGTATATGGTCATGTATGTTATGATGCATATGCTCCTATATATAATCATATATGACCATGTAGGCCCATATACCCTCAGCTTTCGGGTCCGAAGATATATGAAAATATATTTCATCATGTATGGTTATATATTGAAATATACATGGACGTATATGATCTTGTATACTCATATATGTGGTTATGTATGCTCATATATACGAGGGCGGATCAATAAGTCCGTGATATTTTTTTTTTTTTTTTTTGCAAAAAAAAATTATTTTTCAACATAATCTCCTTTTAGCTTAGTACACTTACTCCAACGTTTCTCCAATTTTTGTATCCCTTCCAAAAAATATTATTTTTCGAGGTTCATAAATAGGCATTTGTTTGATCAATAATTTAATCTTTGGAGCTAAATCTCTTTCCACCGAGCCATTTTTTTGGAAATAGGAAATAGTCACTGGGGGCTAAATCCGGAGAATGAGGGAGTTTAAATAATTGATTTTTGCCATAGAAACTGCACTTGTCGCACCATTGCATTTGTGGGTGGTCGATTGTGAGCAAACGCGGCACCCATCATGTGAAAAGCCTTTTCATACCCAAAAGATCATACAAAATCGAAACCACACTGCCATATGAAATGCCTATGGCATGAACAATCTCACGCACTTTTACTCTTCAATCAGCCAACACCATATCGTGGATTTTTCGACATTTTCGGGTGTATTGAACTCAATTGGCCGTCCAGAACGTTCAGCGTCATTTGTACTTGTGCGACCACAACGAAAGTCAGTTAACAACTTTTTGGTGCAGAGTCCCCATAGTATTTATCAAGCTTTTCTTTGGTTTGATTTACACTTTTTTTCATTTTTAAAAAAATCCACGAGGTTGTATGTTCTGAATAGCTGTTAAACGCAAAAGTAAATGACAGAACTTGCTCAAAGTTTGACAGTAGTGATATTAACAGGTGGTACTTGATGGGAGCAGTTTTGCATTTCATATAACTACGAGGGAAGTTCGAAAAGTCAGGGACTTATTGATCCGCTCTCGTACATATTTCGATGTTCACATAGGTAACTAATTTTTCTAAACTATTGAAATCCAACTGAAGACGAGAAACCTAAAATAAGCTTTTTATGAATATTTTTTTAATTTCTACAAAACACTTCAGAAATCACTTTTGGGATTTCTATCCTAGTATTCTTCGAATTTTATTTTTATAAAAAGCACATTAGTTAATGGCAAATGTAATCTACTTTGACAGTTGTTTTTAGATAATAATTTCCAAAATTATGTCACATTGTAACTTTATCTCTTAGGTTAACTTTGTTTAACATCTGCCAATAATTCAACGAACAAGATTTCTCTTAATTTCTTTAAACAAATTTATATTCATTATCGGCGTTCGTTTTTTTTTTTTTTTGTAATTTTATACTTAACCAAAAAGGAAGTGTCAAATAGATTTTTGCACAAAGTGTTCCAAGAATGAATCCAAACCATAAAAAATCACATAATCTCATTAAATTTCTTATTTATCTTCAACATTCACCACATAATCCTGTTAAAGTATACACTTATCCTCAATATCGTTTGATATTTGATCAGAAAACATAACAAAATATAATGTCAGGATGTAGGTATGTATGTAAATGTAGCAGGTACGTACTTAATAAATACAAGTAGTGGGATACTTTTTTTAACTATTGTAATAAAATCATAAAACATAAGTGACAACAAGCATGATTACAACTTGTATTTGTGCATAACATACGATACAAAAATAAAAAAAGAATTTTTAATGCGCTTAACCAACCAACAATGATTTACCACAATAGATCAAATATCAAAGAGATGCAAAAACTATAAAGCGAATTGACCTATTATTGTTGTTATAAAAAACATTACAAAATAAAACTGAAAAAATACACTTGAAACCATATGTGCAACAATTCCTAAAAAGATGAGAAGAGTTTCAGTTTATTATGTTGGGTCACATATGAAAATATTAAAAAAAAAATCACGCCTTATTAAATGTTCGAACGCTCTTAATGTAACCACTTCACAAAAAAATTTCCACTCACATTCTCTTTTCTGAGGAGGATATTGATATTCTCCCATAACATTTTACTGGCTTTTTTATTTTTTTGTTTCTTTTTAATGCTGAAAATTTTCGCGCCAAAATTTTATATATTTACTTTAAAATCCCAGCAAACTTACTCACTTGCATGCATGCATGCTTGGTAGTTAGCATTTAATCTGTCTGCCACTTAATTGGCAGAATTCTGATATTATACAACTCGTTGGTGCACATTCTTTATTGTATTCAAATAAAATATTTATACACAATGTTGCTCTCTGCAAGAATACTTTTTTGGGGATTGATTTATTTTTGGCTAAACTGCACAAAAAAAAAGAAACAGCAAACAATTTAAGGAATTTTTTTTAAATGTTAAATTCACTCAATTAGTTTTTGATTACCTTCGTTTTTTTTTTCTTTTTTATTGAATGTAAATTACTTTAGGAGCAGTTTTATAGTCAGTACTAAATGCGTTTTTGTACTCAGATTTTAAAGTAAAATTGGAGTATAAAAATGCATGTAGTGCAGACTATAAAACTGTTCCTTAGTTTTCTTTGAATTAAACTTTCAAGTGAGAGTTCTGATGGAAGGATTTTCAAAAAACTTACTTTTATTCTACGAGGGCAGAACAATAAGTTCGTGACTTTTCAAACTTCCTGAAATGCAACACTGCTCCCATCAAGTACCACCTTTTAATAGACTACTGTCAAATTTTGAGCAAGTTCCGTCATTTTTGACATTTGCCAACATCAATTCAGTACAATTTTTGCGATGCATCGCTTTACACCGAATTAACGCGACGAAATAGTGACTCTGTACATTGAAAATAGTAGTAATTTCATACATTGTGGCGGCGTTGACGCATTTGCTGAACGGAGAATTCCCACGAGATCCAGGAAATATCACAGCATGACCTAAAAGTGACTGCTTGAGCCGTCGTTTGCGCCGAAACGATCATTGGGCAATTTTTCTTTAAAGAATACGAATCTGTCGATGGGAAGCGATATCACTGGATGTTGGCTAAATATTTCCGCCGAAAAATGCGCAAATTGGACCATTAACGAGCAAGCATTCTTGCCGAAATCATCGCTACAATTTTTCAAAAATGGTCAGTTTTGGTTTGACCAATAATAAGCTGACAATACACTCAAAAAAAAAGTTAGTAGAAAACTTTGTAAACGGTTTTCAATCACACTTTACTATTTTTGTACTGATTTTTAGTAAAAAAATTATTATTTAGCAAATCTTTTTGATATTTACATTTTACAAATTACAGAATATTTACAAATTTTTGTTGCTAATTTCAGAAATCATTTTACAAATTTTTGAAAGCCGATTTGCTAAAACTAGCAAAAAAAATTTACTAATTTTAAAAAAGTGGATATTGATAGAAATATTATTTGTAATTCAAAATGGCACCTACAAACCTAAATTGCCTTAAAGTGTTACTGTCATGTCTAAAAATAGGACATCCACTTAAAATAGCACTAAAAAGTTTTTTTTGTTTAAGGTTAAATTGACCTTAAAAGTGAAAAGATTAACTAAAATATTTTTCAAAAAGAAATTATATCATAATGATAAATTCGTTTGTTTTTACAATTTTTAAGCCTTTGGTTTTTTTCTTTTAATTTTGTCTAAAATATTTTTTGAAAAAAATAAATAAAATAAAAATATATTGATACTTCATAAAAAAATAAATTAATGTTGTACTAATATTAATAATATTTAGTAAATTTTTTGCTGATTTTATTAAACAGATTTTAAATTCCACTTTACAAAAAGTATTCTAAAATTTAGTAGCGGCAGCTAATTTTTACTACAAATTTCATTGTACTTCACGTCAGCAAACATGTGTTGCTCAGATTAGCAAAAAAATACCGCTGGGATGAAATTAGCAAAATTTTTCGTAATAACAGCAAAATTTTCAGTTGCCATTACAGACTTTTTTGGTTAGTGTATGTTTTCCTGTAATTATTGCAGATTATTTAATACTATACGGATCAGAACGTACCATTCAAATAATAGGACAATCTTGAAAATTGTGTAGCTAAAATCTTGTATCATTCTGATTAATAATTTTTTGTGTGCGACAGGTCAAATTTTTATGTTTTTTTTAATGTAATTTTTCTTTATTTTGTAACAATCTCGAATTAAGAAACTGGAACTAGTTTTTAAAACAAAATTAGAAACCAGTAAAATAATTTTAATTAGAAAAGTTTCATTTTCGAAAACAAAGAAAATTACCCATTAGTTTATTGTAACATACCAACAGTGCAATTAACATTGTCGGCCTGAATAGAAAGTATCAATAAATTGTCCTTTCAAAATAAAATCAACCCATATATTATTTCTTTTATTATTATAGTCCTTCGCACTACACTACCTTCACACTCGGAAAAACATAAACAATGATAATAAATAGTAAACCTAAAAAAACACTATTATTTTCCTTGCTTTTAATTTGTTTGTACTTTCAAGTAAATCAAAGATAATTTATTATAAGTTGCACACAAATCCGTATTCCTTTCTCACAATACACATACTGCAAGTGGAGATATAATTAAATGAAACTCACCTTATATTTAGCCTGTCAAATGATTTTTTACAATCATTTTGGTAAATAAATAACAACGAACGAATTTTCACATGTTTTTTTTTTATCATTTAGTAAAAGAAAATTAAATAAACTGTCAAGTTGTAGAAAAAGGACTAAGAGTTAGGAAAAGAAGTATAAATTTAATATGATCAGCTGTTTAAATTCTGTTTACCAATAATCAGCTGATTTTTTTTTTTGTTTCTAGTTAATTTCTATTATCTGTTGGATATCAGTTTAGGTGACTCAGGTGTATTTGTTAAACCAAGTGTTTTGTTTTCTGATTGAAAAAGTCAATATTTAAAAATTACTTTTTTCGTTTCAAAAGAGTTGTTTTTATTATTATTTATAGTACCCTGTAGGAAATGTCGATAGTGAAACTGTACTGATTCACTATTGACTAATTATGCCCCAGCAAACGCTTTCTGCTGTATACATTTAACATGTGCGTGTCATTGCGAATCTACACAACTATTGACTGGGTGTTGACATTGGAACTAGAGATTCATTAGTACATTTTCTAGTCTACACTTTCAGAACTTTTTACTAGATTTCCACACAAGGCAGGAAATAAGATTAAACAGGTGCATTCATTTTGTTAAATTAGATATTTTTTTAATAAATTTTTTTTTATAAATTTCATTAAAGTACAAAAAAATTTCATGCAAATTTAATTTTAGAGTAGGCAAATCTTCAAAAGACTGCACAAAAACATCCACAGGCTCCACAAAATCTTTAGAGTTGCAATTTTCACTAAACATTGTTGTCTCTTTCTTGTTATTTTTATTTTTATACAAAATTGATTGTTTTTTTCACAAGTTTTTTGTAATTTCTTTTGCTCATTATATACATATTTTATTCAAATTTTTATATTCACCTTTTAAATTAATTTTTCTTTATATTTTTATTAAAAACTTTAATTTTGCATGCAGCTAGCACATGTATTTTCAACAAAATAAACCAATAAAAAAATCAAAAAAGCACAGCTTTGCAGCTGCAAAAAAGGAATGTAAAAAGTATAGACGCTTTGTGGACATGTCACCAAAAAGTCACCCAAAATAGTCGACAAAAGTGGTGACTTGTAGATACTTTACCCCAGGCTTTCTACAGGGTATTTACTACATGATAAAAAAAAACTAAAATCTCTTAGTTACGAAATCTGTTTGTAACACCCTGTTTTTAAAGATTTCTTGTGTACTCAATAGATAATTTTGTTGCTTAAGTTAACCTCGAAAAATTGTCTTTGGTTTTGAAAAATATGGCCATTGAAAATTCGATAATACAACCCAGAACAACGGGTCATTGTTCAAAGTTTATTTTTCTAAAGAAAAAAGTACTTGAAATTCTATTTGTAGAACCTGCAGTGTCATTGTAACACTTTACAAATATCAGTTACATTATGTGACAAAAACTACTGAAAGTGTTAGTGAATGGCTTAAACCATTAGCAGAGAAAAAGAGGACATAAAAAAATTAATTTCCTAAAAAATATGAATTCATAACTAACACAAAAAATATATTGTCAAAGACCGGGTTCATACAAATCAACAAATAAAATATGGACAGGTATTAAAGTCAAGCCTTATTTTAACAGAGATTTGTTGAACTAAAAATGTTTCACACTGTGGCAAAAATTATGAAAATCGCAGCGGTTTTTTTATGACTTTTCATTCATTCATACACTTTAGGTTTCAATTGTACATAATCACTTTTTTCGACCTTAAAACCTATATTTTTTTTATAAGAAAGTTAATGCTCTTGAAGTACTTATTTTTAAAGAATGGAACAATGATGTTTTAAGCGACTTTCAAACTCAGCTTGTTCAAATGATGGCTGTAGTTTTTAAAACATCCTGGAGATCTTTAGTATTCCATGCATAATACTTTTTGCAACTACTCAGTTGCTAAAAATCCATCAATTGGAAGCCTTTCACACTTAATTTCTTTATTATATAAAAATAGATTGTATAATAATTTTCCAAAGGGAAGAGTTTTTTTTTTGTTTACTCTTAGTATACAACAAAGGAAATCCGAGAAAATTTTATTGGTAAAACAAAATTTTCTTGGCTCAATAGTGTAACGAATCCTTGGCAAAAACTAAAAATAATTTAAAACCCCAGTAAAGTGGTAACTTTTGACCAAACAAAGAGTTTTTATTATTATCTTCCAATATTATTATTTTATTTTAAAAAATAAAAAGAAATATGCCGCCCTTTCTAAAGAAGGAAAGAAAAAAAAATATTTTACATTCTATACTGAGAAATTTATCTGTATGATGTTAATGAAATTTTGTTTAAATCAGTAAAGTTTCGCTGGAACACATCCATTGTAACTGTCCGTTAATTTACTGCAGTTTTTCATAAAATTTATTTATTAAATTTAAAGAAATTTCATTAAAAATTATGTATACGAGGGCAGATCAATACGTCCGTGACTTTTTTTAATAAAACGCAAAAAAAAACATATTTTTCAACATAATCTCCTTTTGGCTCAATACACTTAGTCTAACGTTTCTCCAATTTTTGTATCGCTTCCAAAAAATAGAATTTTTCGAGGTCCATAAAATAAGCATTTGTTTGATCATTAATTTCATCGTTGGAGCTTAATCTCTTTCCACCGAGCCATTTCTTTAGGTTTGGAAATAGGAGTTAGTCACTGGGGGCTAAATCCGGAGAATATGGCGAATGGGGTACCAATTCGTAGCCCAATTCATGGAATTTTGTCATTGAGACTACAGACGTGTGTACCCGTGCATTATCTTGATGAAAAATAACTTTTTTCTTGGCCATATGGGGTCGTTTTTTTAAATCCCCGTTAAATCGGTCCAATAAGTTGGCATAATATTCGCCGTTTATTGTTTTTCCCTTTTGAAGGTAATCGATGTTGAGTATCCCGCGTGCATCCCTAAAAGCTGCTGCTATTACCTTATTCGGAGCCGGTTCACCCGAAAAAACCCATTGGTTAGACTGCTGCTTGGTCTCCGGAGTGTTATAATGGATCCATGTTTCATCCACATATTACAAAACGTCGCAAAAACTCATTCGAGTTGTGGTTAAACAACTCCAAACAATCTTTTAAAGTTGTCACACGATTACGTTTATGATCAATTGAGAGAAAACGCGGCACCAATCTTGCAGGCAGCTTTCTTAAATCCAACTGATCATTTAAAATCGAAACCACACTTCATATGATATGCCTATGGCATCAACAATCTCACGCACTTTTACTCTTCGATCGGCCAACACCATATCGTGGCCGTCCAGAACGTTCAGCGTTATTTGTACTTGTGCGACCACAACGAAAGTCAGTAAACCACTTTCTTCCCATTGAAATCGATGGTGCAGAGTCCCCATATTATTTATCAAGCTTTTCCTTGGTTTGATTGACGGTTTTTTTTCGCAAAATAATGTTTAATGAGCACTCGAAATTCACTTTTTTCCATTTTTAAAAAAATCCACGAGGTTGTATGTTTTTAACAGCTGGTAAGCACAAAGTAAATGACGGAACTTGCTCAATATTTGACAATTAACAGGTGGTACTTGATGGGAGCAGTGTTGCATTTCATATAACTACGAGGGAAGTTCGAAAAGTCACGGACTTATTGATCCGAAAAATTCCAATTGTTCAATAAAATTCTCTCTGTGTATAGAAATGTTGGCATTTTTCAGAAAACAATCAGTTGTTATTATTGAAAATTGTTTATTTAAGTTTTAATATTCATTTTACGAGTCAAGAAAATTTGAGGGTCAGTCCAAAACTTAAAGACATTTGCATACGTAGTAAAACAAAGAGTTTTGTACTGTAGAAAAAAAGGTTTGAGTCTATTGTTTGTCTTTTGTGCCTAAAACCTCATTAACGCGGTGTTAAATTATCTATTATATTTATTATGTTTATATGGAAGGATTTGTACTATAATAGCTGTGTTTTCGCCTTAACTATATACGTTAACTCATAAAAATGCACACAGGAAAGTAAATTGCCAACCGAATTGAAAAGTGTAGCTTGGTTGCGACAACCAATAAATTCGGTTGGCACAACCAAATCCAAATGTAATTGCTGAATATTTTGGATCTTGCAACCAAAATTCAGTTCTATTAACCGACTTTTGTTGTTGAAACCAATATTCAGTTGTACCAACCGATTTCTGTTGTAGAAATCGAATTACAGTTGGAAGTTGACCTAATTTTTTTCTGTGTGTGTCTTTTGTCAGTTGGGAATTGGCACCTGTCCCGTGATAGGTGAAAACGGGACCGTTCCGAAAATACATATCACGAGATAGGTGAAAAGATGGACCGGTTCCTAAAGTACCTATCACGTGACCGACATGTTCTTTTAGACCAGTCCTGTGACATGTCACAGAGGGCAATTGACCGCCCCCTAGGACAAGCCCATGTTAAAGTGTCCTGGGATATGTCCTTTTCCCGCAGGGGAGTAAACAACAAAGTTTTTGTTTACTTCGAAAATGTCGAATTTTGTGCCTACAAAGCATCATTTGCGGGAAGTTTTGCTTTACTTCTTCAAATTAAAAAAAAGAGCAGCTGAAGCACATCGATTGCTTTGAATATGATCCATCAATTTCAGAAATGATGATTTTGGCACGTAAGACAAAACCGCCCAGGTCAGCCAAAAAAGTTCGAAGATGATGAATTGGAGCCAATACTCGATGAAGATTGCTGTCAAATTCAAGAAAAACTTCCAAAATCTTTGTAAGTCACCCAAGCAGGACTTGCGAAACGTTTGCAAGCAGCAGGATTCACACAAAAGCAAGGAAATTGGGAACCAAACGAGTTGAAGCCGAGAGACGTTGAAAGACAATTATGAATGTCCGAAATGCTGCTTGAACGCCATAAAATGATGTCATTTTTGCACCGAATCATTATTGGCGATGAAAAATGGATCCATTACGACAATCTGACAAAGCCGAATATCCATCGCTCCAAGGTAATGCACCTAATTTGGTGGGACCAGCAGCTGAAATCTTGCCAGACACACAGTGGACCTGTACCGACCACAATTGCTCTGCTTGAAGCGAGCATTAGCCGAATAACATTAGGAATATGCGACATAAAGCCGTAATATTCCATGATGCCAACGCTCGGTCATACGTTGCCAGACCGGTTAAAAACAATTTAGAAAATAGTGGTTGGAATATTTTGCCTCACACGCCTTATAGTCCAGACCTTGCCCAGTCCGACTACCATTTTTTTCGATCGATGCAGAATGCTCTCACTGGAATACGCTTCACTTCAGAACAGAGTATCCAAAATTGGCTTGATTCGTTCTTGGCCTTAAAAAGTGAACAGTTCTTTTGTCGCGGATTTCATATGTTGCCAGAAGAAAGATGGGAAAAGGTCATAGCTAACGATGGACAATACATTGAATACACTCACAAAAAAAAGTCTGTAATGGCAACTGAAACTTTTGCTGTTATTACGAGAAATTTTGCTAATTTAAGCCCAGCGGTATTTTTTTGCTAATCTTAGCAACACATGTTTGCTGACGTGTAGTACAATGAAATTAGTAGAAAAATTAGTAGCCGCTACTAAATTTTAGTATACTTTTTGTAAAGTGGAATTTAAAATCTGTTTTCTAAAATCAACAAAAAAATAATTACTAAATATTTTTAAAATTAGTACGAAATTTTAAATTTATTTTTTTTTTATCAAGCATCAAATTTTTTATTTTATTTATTTTTTTAAAAAAATATTTTAGACAAAACTAAAAAAAAAATCAAAGGCTTAAAAATTGTGAAAACTAACGAATTTATCATTTTGTTTTAATATGGTAATTTCTGTTTTGAAAAATATTTTAGTCATTTTTTTTTTACTTTTCATGGTCAAATTTTAATTGTTTTTAGGGCTGATTTTACAACTAAAAAAAACTTTTTAATGCTAATTTAAGTGAAATCGGTATATTCACTTCCGATCCATTTTTTAATCTATGTAACATTTTAAGGTAATTTAAGTTTGTAGGTGTAAGTTTTAATTAGAAATAACATTTTCTTCAATATCTATTTTTTAAAATTAGTATTTTTGCTAATAATAGCAAATCGGGTTTTAAAAATTTGTAAAATGATTTCTGAAATTAGCAACAAAAATTTGAAAAAATTTTGTAAAAGTTCTGTAATTTGTAAAATGTAAATAGCAAAAAGTTTTGCTATTACATAAAAATCAGTACGAAAATAGTAAAGTGGGATTGAAAACCGTTTATAAATTTTTCTACTAACTTTTTTTTCTGAGTGTACATTTATATTGTACCAATGTTTCACAATAAATGCCCAAAATTTGTAAAAATATAAATTTTTTTTTTTATTTCATTTCATACTAAATTTTAATTCTCTAGAATATTGCCAGGATATCATAATTTGAGATCAGAACGAATAGAAAAGTTTAAGGTGGGCATGTCGACTGTTTAAACGTAAACCTTTATTTTGGTTATTTTACTTAAGGTACCTCTTTGGTACCCCTTACCCTTGGTAGGGTTAATTATTCTTTAAAACCCTGTTTTTACTCCCCTCATTTACAACTTTAGTGGCAGTATTTACACGGATTTTAGCGAGTAAACCGTTAACGGCACCTTTAGGCATTGTTGGTCTCCTTTCTCTATACTCGATTTTTTATATAGAGTTAGTTATTGTTTAACTATTAGCGCCATTACGTGCACAAATCCTTGTTTAAGGTGATTTATTTTGTATAAATAAACAGAGATATTTCGTCTAATAAAAAGTTTAAAATTCTTGTCTTTTTTTTATTACGAATTGGAACCTGCATTTACGGCTATAAGATACCCTACACTAGACTTGTTAAAGGTCAACTTATGCTTGTATCTTAAATTCTAATGGTTTTGTATAAGTTTCATGAGTTCAGCAACCAAATTAAGACGCAGGGTTGCTAACATCATTTCGTCGAAATTGTTGGGTTACACTGGGGATACCTACCTGCCTTATAAGACTACTTTTTAAAATCTAAAAAAACCATCAAAGTTATCTTTGTACTCCGTTTAGCTAGAAATGTATTATGCATCTTATTAATATGATTTCAGTATAGTTTACCATTTTTACCATGAGAGCAGTCTACAAAATTAGTATCTTCCGTAGGAAACTCGCAAGTTTTTAACAGGGGAAAAAAATTACTAAACCTCTCATAGTTCATTTAAGTAATTTCCATAGATTTCTAAAAAATAATTTTGTAAAGAAAAGCAAATATTTCCGGACAACATCTTAAGAAGAATAACCATATTATTTACAAAATAAATATTAAATTTTAAGAAAAATTGCCTTAAATGTCAATGAACTTTTTATAAAGTTATTTACACAACGATTTAGTATCATATTTGTCTATGTATGTGTTTAGCGGTTAATAGTTAAATACGGAAGTGGTCAGTTTATGCACAAAGCGTGGGAGTTGATATGAGGATTTCGATGAATTTCTCTTTGAGTTCCGTTGCTAACACTATCCGGATAGATGTTGATAGGAAACGGAAGTTGTTTTGCTTATACAGCATTGGATGTTTTTTGCAACGGATCTTTTGTTTCTAAAGAAACACTTTATAACTGACAACCCACAACAAACACCAAGTGACAGACATTCATTTATAATTTTATGAATGAAAAATTAAGAAAGGATATGAGAAATTTATCAATACAATTCTAAGCAAACTTACAATTGATTTGTTTTTTTTTCTGTTATTGTTGAGCTCTTAAGTGAGCAAATAACAAAAAAAAAGCTTTCATTGCTTTTATTTTGGGCTTTTATTAACAATTTTCTTAGAATTTTGGGTTTATGTCGGATAATGAGCTCAACAAAAACTGTGGAGCGCTCAATATCAATTTATTCCAAAACATGGATGAACTAAACAATGTACCACAAATATTAAATGAACAAAGAAAGGAATAAAGTTTATTCCATACTTCACATACAATCCAAATAAACAATCTCTGAAGAGTTTTTGTTTTTTTTTTTGTTATTTGTATTGTAGTCGCAATAGTTGTTGGTTTATTTATCTTATATTATTAAAATAAAACGTGTATTTATTGTTAGACTTCTTGGAATTCGTCTTTTGACAACAACAGAACACTAAAATCCGACCAACTAACCTGATCAAAAAAAAAACAAGGCGCATTTTTCTCATGATGTTAATGTTGTTTCTTCTTCTCAAACAGGATTCTTCTTATTTTTGTTTTGCTTTTCGTGGATGTTAATAATATTAATGAAAACAAAAAATAAAAAAGAACATCAAACTACTTGTTTTAATACATATTTCTTTTATTGTTAACTCGCTAAATAAATTAAAAGGAATCTCTGTCTTGACACAGCAGCCGAGCAATAACGGCTAAATCTGACACACAAGAAAAAGGATAACTAACAAGGAAACTGCACAGTGCTGTAACCCACAGATTTAAACGAAACTTTGATATGGTGTAGAGGACAAAAAACCAATAGACAAGAGGTGTTTTTTTTGATTAGGGAGTTAAAAGTTTGCAAATCACTCTAGCACTTTTGAATAAGAAATTGTTTTTCAATATTTGTAACCGTTAGTTTTAAGGCAGATTTTTCTGCACGCAGAGAAAACCCATCGCTAGGGCAATCATATTCGAAGAGCATCGTATATTTTTGGAATTATGATTGTGCCAACCATAGTACTAAAAATTATATAGTTATTATATTATGATAATGATATTACAATTATTTTATTGCTATGGTAATATTAATATGATATGATAATATGATTTAAATACGTAATGTTTATATTATGATCCTAGTGATCATGTTATGATCCTAGTCATCAAATATGATACTAGTGATTATAATATGACCTAAGTGATCATAATATTGTTTAATCCCAAGTGATGATTAAATCGACCTCAGTGATACTTACATGATAAGTAAGAATCATATTTATGATCATTTGGATCATACTATGATAATTTCGAATCACCAATCATGTTTATCTATATATTTGCATGGAATGTTGTGCATGGAATTAGAGGAATAGCCAATATTTACTCGTGAAAATGTTTTTTTAATTTTAAATTAAAACAGTTTTTTTAGACATTGCAGTAAACAACAAACTGACTGAAACTGATACAAAACTATTTTTGATTAAATTGTCATGCACAAAATAAGCAATAAATATAAAAAATCATATTTATTATTTGAGTTTATTTAAAAAAAAAAATCCAACCATAATGCACGATTTTAATTATGAGTCACACCTTAACGTCAAGTTTTTCACACAACTTAATTTGACATTTCTTTGCTTCAGTGTTTGACAAATTCAACCACTGAAGCCTTTTACGTAAATGGGCGTTCAAAACAAAATTCAGCAAACTGGGTCTGTAGGAAATGTAAAAGCACCTGTGTATGCCCGCCCAGTTCGTTCTGCGGAAAACATTGCTGGTGTTTGCGATAGTGTGGCAGAAGAGAAAAGCAGGTCAGCCAAGTAGTTACCGTGAATGATGTTCGCTATCGCGAGATGATAACGAACTTCTTGTGGCCAGAAATTGAGGAATGGACCTGGACGATATGTGGTTCCAAAAGGATGGTGCCACACAGCCAACGAAACAATGGCTCTTACGCGAAAAATTCAATGGCCGTGTTATCTCACGTCGTGCCGATCTTAATTGGCCGGGATATTTAAAAGAAAAAGTGTCCGTCAATAAGCCAAGAACAATATGCATTTATTACAAAATATGCAACAACAAATCGATGCTATATTGTTGCCAATTTTTTTATTCGGAAAAGTATTTTGTGAAAATCGTTTTTGGGCGATTGACTAAAAATATACATTTGCATGAAAGTCGCTGATCCGGTTACAACATATTTACATACCATTTACTTGATTGCGTTAACTCTATTCGAATGCAGCGCATTTGCAACATGCTTTTCATGCTTTTTTCAAATAAGTGGCAACCCTTTATAGGTATCAAAATCTTTGTTTTCTCAAGTATATAAATAAATTAAAACATTCTAAAATTCCAGATATAATTTGATACAAACACGGTGCCATTTATTTATTTATTTTTTTTCCTCTAAAACATATCCAAGTTATTTTAATATTTGCTGGTTACACCTACATAGTGGTTTCCTTGCAAGCAACAATTTCTTTTTTTTTTTCTTTTTTCTTTTTTTGTTTTAGAATCGAAAATATATAGTATTCCTATGTACAACTATTGTTTAGAATAGTATCCCTCATTTGTACCTGTCGTCAGATCCTCTATATCTTGTAGAATGATAACATTTTGCTTAGGTACTTTATCTGTAGCGTATCAGTAATTTTTCATTCGTTCATTTTTGTAATCATAGGATTTATGAATGATACTGATATTTAACTTATGATAAATCAACTCTACCTTCTAGTATGTGTATTTTCTGAAGTTAATTCATACATATTTACCTTTACTTGTATTTTGGATCTTAACTAGTTGCTGTTGAACACAGTCTTTATCACTTCTCAAAGATCAGTTTTCACTCGCGCACACTGTTAAACAAAGTGACAGTTTTTTTTTTAAATGTTGTGTAATCATTCATAATATTTGTATGTTGTTTTTTTTTTTATAAATTTTCTCGGTAGACATTTATAACCTTGACTGTGATTAGAACCTAAAATGTTTTAGAGTTCATGGTCTCCAGCCAAAAGTATAAGAAATATTTTAGATAAGAAACATATTCGTTTATTTTATGGTTGTTCTTGACAACTCACGTATAAAATTTTTTAATTAAATGGCATTAGTAATATATTCAACGTACTAAATTTAGTTTTTATATTTAAATGATGAGAATTTAATATTAAAACAAATTTTTAGTAAATGATTTTTACTAAAATCAAATTATATTTCAAGGAAACGAACTGCAGATTAAAAGATGGTAAAAAACTCAAAAGCTAGTTTAAATGCAATCAAACAATTCAACAATGAAGATATGAACGAACCGTTGAACTCTTCAGATGAAGACAAACATTCTCCATTTCCCAAAATTTTTTTTATATACATGATATTCAGTGGGTTTTAATCTTTCGCCACATTTTATCTTTTCTCTATAGCCTTTTCAAAAAAAAGCAACACATTAATCATTAGGAAGTATTTCCTGAGTTTTGCTTACAATATTTAAGAAAAAAAATTACTTATTCCAGTAAAAATCACTAATGCCTTAATTTTTATTTGCAATGAAATTCAAAATTATATGTTTGACAAAATAAACAGAGACGTTTTTAATATTCTCTTTTATATTCTAATTAGGCGGTAAGGTCAAAAAAATGTTGAAAATGAAAATATAGTCGGTGAAATTCCTTAGAGTGCACTCAAATAAATATAAACCTATTTTCATTATTTATTTCATGTGGTGGTAAATAGTTGATCGTTTTTTACAATTATAATCACCGACGAGTACCCTAGCTATAACCAAATAATAATGGGTTTTGTAAAAATAAAACGAGGGTGATAAGCACTGTACACTCGAATTCAAATCTTTTATAATTAAACACCAAATATTTTAAATACAGCCATGCCCATTAAAAATGGGCAGACGGAAAAAATTTGTCCTATTAGTCCATTTTCTGGAGAATAATTTTTACTGCATTTTTTGATATTAAATTAATATCACTCATACGACTTGTATTACCTTGCATCTGGTCTTTTTATCTACTCCCCTTCCCATCAAAGATGCTTTTCTATTAATGCGCAGCATTATTAAATTATTTTACAAAATATGTAGTACAAATAGTTTCCGACCGAGTACCTGTGTTCGGCTAAAAAGTATGCACAGAGAAACCAGATTCATTGTAACAACCGAATTCTTTGCCAACCGAATGGTTTGGTTGGAGCAACCGATATAATTGTTTGTCGAAATTCGGTTAAGGCAACAGAATTTCTGTTGAAACCACATATATTAACTGTATTAGGAATACATCTTGTTGAGACCACATAATTCAGTTACTGCAACTAAAATATTCAGTTGGCAAGATATTCGGTTGTCACGATGAATCTGTTTCCTCTGTGTGACAAAGCTATTTTAGCGAAATACTTTTCGAGATCAAAGAACTTTCATCAAATAAGATTTGATCGGACATTAAAAATTAGACAACTAAGTCAAAAAGTAGTTTTCGGGCAAGTTTGGCGTTCGTGGCGAATTTTTTCGAACACCGACTATTTAAATAAATTGAGTATTTTTGCAAGAAAATTCATTAATTTTGAGTAGATATACACTCCCAGTTGTGGCCATCGAATTTGTTGCCAATCGAATTACGAGGGCGGATCAATAAGTCCGTGATTTTCCTCGTAGTTATATGAAATGCAACACTGCTCCCATCAATTCCACCTGTAAATAGACTACAGTCAAATTTTGAGCAAGTTGCGTCATTTACTTTGCGTTTAACAGCTGTTCAAAACATACAACCTCGTGAACTTTTTTTAAAAATGGAAAAAAGTGAATTTCGAGTCCTCATTAAACATTATTTTGCGAAAAAAAAACCGTCAATCAAACCAAGGAAAAGCTTGATAAATAATATGGGGACTCTGCACCAACGATGAAATTATTGATCAAAAAATGCCTATTTTATTGACCTCGAAAAATCCTATTTTTTGGAAGGGATACAATAATTGGAGAAACGTTGGACTAAGTGTATTGAGCTAAAAGGAGATTATGTGAAAAATATTTTTTTTTTGCAAAAGAAAAACTGTCATTCAAAAAATCACGGACTTCTTAAACCGCCCTCGTATGATGTTTACGACAACTATCTTTTTCATAAATCATATTTTAGTTGTGAAAGCCAATAATTGACTAATTTAGTATTAATATTCCATATAAATATTATGTTTCACATAGTTTGTTTTAAACAAAATTTTATTTTTAGATTTTTCCGCTATCGTACCATAGTTCACATAATTGGATAATAGGATTGTTATTTTTTTAGTTCCTTTTCTCTCTTTTTAATTTTCAATACAATATTTTTGCTTTTAAAATGGATTATAGTTTACCAAATAAAATAACTTTCGATCAAATTGTAAACAATCTTTTCTCTGGATGCATGAATTCGTATATTTTTTTTTTTTGAGTAAAAAATAATGGAGTTAAAACATTCCCAATATTGTAGACATTTTTAGATTTATATTTTTCAATTTTTTGGAAAAAAGAAAAGTGTTACAAATTAGTTTTTCTTTAGTTTTACTTTGAACATATTTCGTCGTCAAAATCAATCGAAATTCATGTTTTATTAAAATTAAAAGGCAAAGTAAAAAGTTCAGCTTCAGTTTCAGCCAAAGTTCGGCTACATTAGTTTGGTCATACACTAATAATTTGTAGCAAATATTTTATTTCTATTTAATTCTATTCCGAAAAACAAAATGTAAAATAATTAATCAATTTAATTTTTCTTTCAGGTTTGAGTCTGGGTAAGTTTTTTATATTTATTTGAATGCTAATTCTTAGATTTTTTATATTTCTATACTATTTCGCATGTTAAACAAATAAATTAAGAATTTCAATTAAAAATATGTTGTGTGCACTCAGAAAAAAAACTTTCCCCAACCGAATCAGTCGGTTACTGTAACCGAACTATACAATTGGGACATCAGTCATTTGATTATCACAATCGAACTATCGGTTGCATCAATCGAACAAATCGACAAAAAAAAACATTTCTTTTTTCCTGGGAATGTACAATAAATTTCTAGAAATCTTATTTATAGCCAAGAAATAATCATTTGTCATGATAAAGACCTCACATCCTTTATACACAAATTTCTTGATGGATACCAAATTATAATAAAAACAATTGTTGTTGTTTTTCACACTCTAATAAAACTAAAAATACATGGAGGTCCTTTAAAAAAAAACATAAAATTTAAAAAATTGGGACACAAACATTCTCATCACAATGTTTTCATTAGTCGTCAGTTATTAGGAATCATTTAAGGCAGTTTCAGCAAAACCCACAATTCCTACACTTTGCCACAAACAATTTTATTGCTCTCCGATGATGGCAAATAAGAGTTTATGATTTTTATTACACATTAGATTTGGTCTTTTGTGTGATCTACAATATATGTATGTAATGCACATAGACAGAGCGTGAGATCAGCACAAGGATGGCTGTAAGGCTGGCTGGCCAGGCAGTCAGGTAATCTCTGACATCAATTCTATTCTATTATTGGTATGAGAAAAATTGCAGGTGAAATTAGAAATTAAATGATGGTGCAATATTTACAAAAGTGGTTTATAAGCACTTGATGATGTGGCCCATTGTTTGAATTTATTGTTGAGCTGTATTGTACAATATAGCTCAACAATAACAAAATGTATCAAAACTATTGTTGAGCCATCTTGTGCTCACTGTATGACCAACTACTGACTTTTCATATAATATTATGGAGAAATTTTCAATCTTTAGACTTTGATTTTTCCCATAAGACGAAGAAAAATAAAGAAAACTGAAACACCAGCTGATTGCCCTAAAAGATTCCCATAGCTGTATGTGATCAAAGTGTTGTTGCTATTGGACTTTGTTGTTGCCCTACATTGAGCCACCAGTTGAACGAACAGTTAAAATGTATACATAACAGGACAGGTTATGGTAGGGTAAGCAACAACAACTTACAGAGATACAGAATTTTGTGAGAAATATCTTCTCAGGATGTTAGTTGTTGTTGGCGCAAGAAATCTTTCTTCTATTTCCAATTCTTACTAAAAAAACTGATATGTCAACCTGACAAACGGAACGAAATCCCAAATAATAAACCGTATAAGTGGCTTGGGCAAATATTAAATGACTTTCTGTGCGTTGACATTTTTGTTTTTGTACATAGTAGTTTTTCTTTTCAATCTTTTGCAGGTCTCTACTTTCAAAATGCACATCATAGTCAAATTGTTGTTGTCGCTGTTGCTAGTAGTAAAGTGCACTACAACAGCAGGATATTTGGCATAACATTATGGTCTCCCTCTGACATTTGAAGAGGATGGGATAGAAAGATACTTGTCGGTTATTAATTGACCATCTCTAGAAAACAAAAAATATATATGCTGGGAAAAAAAAACAAATTTAATCTCATATTTTTATTTTATTTTATACTCTTAAAAATATAGTTTTCTGTTATCTTTTCCCTGCTCATACAGGCAACAACATTTGAAGATAGTGTTGTTTGTGAAAAAGTATGATTGCAAATTGAAAACAACAACAACAATAAAATCAATGCATAAGAATATTGTGCCAAGTGGTGTCCTTAAGCCGAGTCAGTGAAGGTTCTCTTAAAGTATCGTATGTCAATGAAACCGTTTGATGATGCCATCCTTATGGCCGTTTATCTTCCTGAAAAAAAAAAACAAAAATGTTATTTATTTTATTTACTTTTATTACAGTAAGAAAACTGTTTTCAAATCCGTTCCCAGGCGAAATATGAAGAAATTAAGGTCTTTTTTTGAAGGAAAAAAATTAAGATAACGGCAATCATTACTTTAATGTTGTGTACATTGTTTCTAAAAATAATAATGTTGACCTTGTAGTGAAAAGTGATATTTTAAAATTGTCGATACAAATAAATAAATCTAATTATTTTGCGAGTAGAGAGAGAGTATAAATATCAAAATAAAAACTTCAATTTCCTATAACAATTTTAATGACCCATCAAAAACTGCATAGTACTTTCTTCACTAATCTTTTGAAAATTTTAATTATTTCGAATTAGATAAGAACTTTACTCCTTTACGTGCAGAATCTAACAAATTCTAAAAATATGGATAAAAAGTACCCACATCTTCCATTTTTTCTACAAATCGTTTTTTCTTCTGGTTTTAAGCAAAACGGTATGTCGGTCCTTCGGTGGGCGCCAATTTTCGCATTAAGTATTATTATCCCGTCTTAATTAACTCGGACACCTATTCAATTGGAGAGGATCCGTGCTGCTCGTAGGGCTCTTGATAATAGTTTGTCATATTGGCTTTTATCCTAATCCAGAAAACAGTTTCATGTCTCGATAACCGAATATATTGCCAAGTCGAAGGGTTTAGATGCATTAGCCGAATTTTTTAGTTCAGACTACCAATTTTTTTTGTTGACCACCACAACCGAATCATTCGTTTAAAAACAAATTCGATTGACAGCACGAATAGGTATTTTTTCCTGTGCTCCATTTTGTAGACGAATTTTTCATAATCAGTATTTTTGTATCGCTTCAATTCAATTTATTCTTCTATGTATTAAGGTTAAATAGTTATTTACAACTTGTAAAGTGATAACTTTACTATCACATATTGTTTTTTTTTTTATTAATTTATATTTTTTATGAGCTCTTAATAAACTAAGAATTCTCTAGCCAGCGGAAAACTACAACAAACCCATATGTGATCTTTACTTATTAACAACTCAATAATTGATAAAAACTAATATTTAACTTTATTGAGCATAAATGAGCTGTTGTTGTGATATTGAGCCATAAGCCCATAGTAAATAAAACTTATACTGGTTTTGCTGGTTGAGATTCTTTTGTACAACAAATACTTGATAACATCAAGTAATACGAGAAAAAAAAAGCGCGGGCGCCGATAGAACTTGTCATACTTTATACAAATGAACAAGTATTAAACAAAAAGGGAAACCATAACCACCGAGTAGAAAGAAAAAAAGTAACGGCCGTTAAATCTTGTTTATTTCGTAGAAGTTGTACATACAAACAATTTAACCAAGAAATCGGTGATAGAGAGAACCAACAAACCAGAAAAATTATGAAATGAGAGACTTTTTATTTAAACGTAGTATAATTGAAAAGTTGCTAGAGAAAGAAGACTTAAAATAGAACCAATTACTAGATCACATCGAACTTTTTGCGATGAAGTATCTAATTTGAGAAAAATACATTTCGGTGCATAATCCGATTGCTGTGAAAAGGCATACTCGCTCGACAGAGCCTTGTCCAGGGTGGACAGTGGTTGAAGTTTATATTGTTTGTTATTCTCCCAAGCAACTTTGTGTTTAAAATATACAAAATCTATCCAGCCTGAAATGCTGTGAGTGAAAATGTAAGGAAACCCTGAAATTTTCCATATTTTCTATGCTTCTTCTAATTACTCAACCCGTACTCATTTTTGTTCGCTTTTCTATGAACATTCTTTGATTTTACTGCTTTGCTAAAATATACTATTTCGTATGGAGATTTTAGAGGTGCCTTCACATTTTCACTCAGAACTTTTTAACCGCTGGAGCGAATTTCATAGTTTTTAAACAAAGCTGCTTGCAAGAATAACAAACAACGTGGCGCCGACATCGTCGTTTTAGGAGGCTATAAAAGTCCGAGTTTACTTAGCAAAACACTGTGAATTTATTATTTTCCAAAAAAAATCCTTACAATGGCATACCCCATATTATAACCCATTTTATTAGAGTTATGGCCGGAATGTCCTTTGATAAACGGTAATCATGTTGGCATTTTATAACCCCCACGGACTCTTGCTAATATGATTTTGGTCATACTAATCGGGTTAAAACGAAATATTTCCCATGGGTACTAAGACCGTTTTCATTGTTAGAATAGTCAGAATTAGGTTTTTCACTCATTGGTATGTCTGAAGCCGGCTAAGCTGAAGATAGGTTTTCTGCATAGCGGCCTTTGGGCGGGCTTAGGTGGTTTTTCCTCTGTGGAATCTCTAAAGCTGGCTTCTCTGAGGCAAGTTTTTTTTGTAGCACCCTAGGGGTGGACCAAAATATATTTCGTCCTAATAGCCACAATTTTTTTTTAAAGGATAAGCTTGACGCAGTAACGTCTTTTTAATAATAAATATGATTCTTCCGTTCGGTTTTTGCCCGCAATCTGAAGATGGCGAACTGGTTCAAGCTTTCTAGTTCATAGCCATATTATATTATTTTACCAAAGAAGGGCGCTGCGATAAATTTATATCATACGTCGATGGCGATCGAAGGCATAACCTTCTGTGTTACGCGCTAACCATTCAGTTGTTATTCCCAAATTGTAAAGTTATAATGTCTGTGGTGATAATGACCTGTCACTGATAAATTTAAATAGAAAAGCTTTAGTTAGCTTTGTTGGCATGCCGCGGAGAAAAAAAAAACTCTGAAGACCGACCGGCTACTTAGAAAAATTTTAAATCAGCTTATTCTGTGGTAGGCATACCAAATAGTGAAAAAATTATGGGTTGACAAAATATTGAATTCGAAAACATACTGGGGATTATGAGTTTTTAAGTCTATTTTCTTCTTGACATTATGGCCGAGATAGGTAGAATCCACACTGTGATCTCGGACCATATCGTAACGAATTTGGACCTCGGAGTAACACCCCTCATTTGTATACGAGTGGATGTGATGTGATGTGCAGCTTTTACGGATAGGTCCAAAATAGAATCTCTCACTGGGGCCGGAGTTTACATAGTGGATGGTGACATTAAAGTGTCATACAGGCTCCCAGATGAGTACAGTGTCTTCCAGGCAGAGATCCTAGCGATCTGGAGGGCCACAAAGTTGATAAGGTCAAACGTCATAGAGGGATCTGTAGTGATAATTTATGTGTATAGTCAGGCAGAACTTAGGACTTTGAAGTGTCATTCAGTACATTAAAGCATAGTGATAGACTGTAAAGGGGCTCTAAGAGCGGTAATGGAATTCTACACAATCAAATTGTGTTGGGACCTGGGCACTGTGCATGGTAATGAGATATCGGATAAACTGGCCAGACAAGGTTCGGGTCTGGACCATATATATGGGGTTTGTAGGGAAAAACCCATATTATGTTACTGTTCTATTGGAGCCTTTATTGGTAAATGGGATCGAGGCACACAGGTCCTTGGTAGGTTGTTCGAGGATGTTGAGCTAGAGACAGTAGAGCACATTTTGTGCAACTGTCCTAGATTACAGGGTCTGAGACTGAGATGGCTGAGGAAAAGATTCCACGATGAGCTAGATGATGTGGCTAGATATGATCTAGGTAGTCTATTAGGTTTTGTTAGGGGGATAAGCTGGCTATTTAATGTAGCGGTCTCGGGGTCACCCCGACCTATAATTGCTATTATTAAATTTTTGATTAATAAGTATGAAACTGTGACTTGTCACAGCCTAGTTCTGTGACATGTCTCAGGGGATCATTTCCCCTTCCTATTTCAATGTCATATAATATGACTGGTCCTGTGGAATTTTGTATTAATTTCCGGTAAGGCTGTAAGTCCTGGTTTCGATATTTTTGGCAAGAAATGTTTCTTTTTAATAGTAACTTTTCAATTAACCCACAGATGTTTAGCTCCGTCTTGTATGTGCATAATAGGTTGGGTTGGGTTTTTTTTCTCGAGAAAATCACATATTCATGTTGAGCCAAACATACGATCGAGACAAAACAACAACGACTCTGACTACAATAATATACTATAGAAACGTTAACGACGAGTAGATGCATTTACCATGAAAACGAGTATAAAGTAAATACATTCTGTTCGTAAAGAAGGAGAGGTTAAAGTTAAAGACAAGGCAAGCAGGCGCAAAGCAAAGAAGAATTTTTAGTGCCAGAACTTTTAACTTAAGCATAGAGTGGAAAAAACCGAAAAGAAATTTTGTCCGTTACAAAAGTTTTTTTTTTTTACTTTCAACCACCACTATGGCAATTATGAGCTGCCTCACATGTATACATGCACGCGCACACAACATAACTCACAATCTGAAAATTTTATATCATGTTCGTATGAGGAGACGATTTTATTGTGCTGTGTTGCATATACAGAATGTGGTGTCTATCAACGATATAAACAGAAATAATAAATATTCTTTAGATTTGTGTTTTGTTGAGCATTGAGCCGCCAGAGCCGTTACAAAAGTGTACATATATACATATATGACTTTTCCAAGAGCTGTGGTAGTACGAGTACTTAAAGTAGCGTGTATTTGTTGTTGTTTTTTTTCGTTTCTTTCTTGTTGACTTGCTGTGGGTATCATAATATCGTTGTATGAAATGTTGAGTATGGTAATGGTGGTATGTGGGCTCATCATTTTGATGAGCTCAACTACAGGGGGAGGAAAATTTTTATATTTATTCGCGCCGTTTTATTGTATGTAAGTAATGTTGAGCTGTGCATATTGTTATAATTGAGCAGTACATACATACTTAATACATACACATACACACCCATAGTTTATACATTTTGAATGCATTCGCAGTCGGCAGAGAACATTCCTTGAAAACTTGGGTTGTTATTTTTTCTATTCAATCGTAACATAAACGTATTTATGCGCATTACAGTGACACTTATTTCTATAGAGTCATTTGTTTAATGTCGAGAAACATGGACTTTATTTACTGTTCTTTGGTTATTCCATTGAAATTTTCTTTTGAACTTTCGACCTTCTAAAAAGATCTAGTGATAACATAGGTAAGGTTGATGTATGGGACAATTACATTTACAGATATCAAATGACAAACAAATTCAGGCACTAACATATTCCAATCCTAGTAATTTCTAACAGATCTAGAATTCCCCCCAAAAAAAAACTTGCTGGAGCTGGACAACGGCACAGAATACATACATATCTCTTTGTCACAGTCATAACTCGCTAGCTTCCTCAATTTCTTGGAAAAATATCGGAGTCTAACAGTGAGAAGTCCTACTGCTTTTGGATAAGGATAAGAGTTTTATCGCCAAAGGATGACAATATCTCAAGATCACCTAAACTACCGATATTGTTTTGGTATTTCCTTTCTTCACAATGCAATTGAATATCCACTTTGCTAATCCGTCCGCTTTTTTGTTATCTGATGTCCAGGAACTCAACATTTAAAAAACAGATTCGTGATGACAACCGAATTTGTTCGGCTGTAGCGACCTAATTTTTTGTTATCACTATTAAATTGTTATTGAGGCAACTGATATAATGTTGTCACAGTTAAATTACTGTAGTCTCAATAGGGTTTCTGAGAAATTCGGTTGCCAGCATAAATCTAATTTCTTGGAAAATTAATGTGTACTCTTCTATTTGGATAGACTGCATTGAGTTCTTGCAGTCCTCAGTTTTTTTGTCTAAAAGGATTTTCGTCTATAAAAAATTATCAGTTGTCGAAAAGCACAGCTCTTACTACCTCCAAATTCTCTGAACTGTGTTTAAAGAAATTGAAAATTTTGTGGTCTTCGCCTGCCAATCAATTGTATTTTCCTGTGTAGCTCAGTTGGGACAAAACGTAGTCACATGACTTCTTGCTTTTCTTCTGACATCAGATTTGTCGATCATAGATTAAGGATAACATCTACAGAGCCATCATGAGATGATCTTTAACTATTTTTTTAAAGAGTCTACACAAAGAAAACAGATTCATTGTGACAACCTAATTTTATGCCAACCGAACGGTTTGGTTAAAACCACCGACGTATTTGTTTGTGGCGACCTAAATTTGATTTATACAACAGAATTTCGGTTGAAACGATATATTTCAATCGGATGAGGAAGACATTTGTTTGCGACAATCGAATAATTCGGTTGCTGCGACCAAACTATTCAGTTGGCAAGCAATTCGGTTATCACAATGAATCTGTTTTCTTTGTGTAGAGGTAGTTGAATTGCCTAACACCTGATAGTGATTACTCTTAGCCCCTTTTTTCTTCTAAACAAATTGTTTGAGGTGCTTGCTCAAATTTAATGTATGTGTTTGTGGAGTAATACGGCTTGTTTTGGCTTTGGTAGACCAAAGTCTTTTGACTGAAGGCTAAACAATTAATATTCCTCGTATGGGAAGCAGTTGGTATTATTATTTACTTATATTGCAATTCATATTTAGAACCGCGAGCAGGCACGTAATAAGACCCGTACACTGGTGCAGGTTTTGATATTTATACTGTGAGAAGATGTGTAATGAAGAAAAGGTTAATAGGACAAGAAGTGGATAACATTTGGTCTTGCTCTTTTAAAGCAAGACCAAATGTTCAGTGTACTTTAAGCAATTCCTTGACGTTGTAACTATATAAAAGCGACAGTCGTGAGTAAGTATGTTTTTATTACCCGTAGTGTAATTTCCAAACCTTGCTTTAAAGATCGGTCTCTTAATGTATGCATTCATGTATGTTGTTCATTCACTCAGAACCAGCTTTCGTATGATACTGGAGGAGTTCAGAATTTCTTTCTAAATTAACTTATAATGTCTGGCTTGTTAAGTGTCAAAAAATTCATCGCATTTGCATTTCTTAAATTAAAATTACAATTAATTACCCTGCCCAACCGAATAGTATAGAAATTACGTCAGTTTTAAGGTCTTTACGTTCCATAACGTTTCTTTAAAGTGTCTTTCCGGCTGGCCTTTTTGTGTAGTTGAGTCTTTTCCATAACAACGTGTCAGCTGTCTTTGATGAAAATTTTTAGTCATCGTTCAATTAGTTGTAGGTAATGTCATTTTCAGGAACTACAAGGATTAAGTATATAATCATCCATCACAAAATGTTTTTTGTATTATGTAAATTTTTATAAATTAGCTTTTTTGCATGTTTTTCTTTATTTTTTAGTGAAATCAGGGCACAGATTCTATAACACGATTATGGTTTAACTTATTCAAAGTTAAATATCTCCCATATTACATACAAATTTTAAACTATTGCCACAAATTTTATGAAAGACATTAATTTGTACATCGTATAGCTCAACAGTTTGGTAAGTAACTTCTTCAAAAACAGAGAAATTTAATTTTGAAAGTGGACGATAATCGTCGATCTTCTTATAGAATCTGGGCACAAATCAGCTGATTCCTTACGGAACGTAAGGTACAGACTAATTCTGTCTTCAAAGAAAAAATATTTATTGTTAGTCAATTTTTTGTGCGAACGACAACAGAAATTTGATTGAGGCAATAGGACAACAGATAGCCAGGAAATATATAACAGAATCATTGGATTGACAATAGATTTGTTGGTTGCCACAACGAATCTATTTCTTGTGTTTTCAAAACAATAATATCTAAAATTTCAAAGTGAAAATTTAAATGCCAACCTAATGTACGCTTATGAATGTTTTATATGACTCAAGAAAGTGCCAAACGTAACGTATTTTTCGACACATTAACATAAAAAAACAACAACATGGAAAATGTACAACAATGATATTTTCAAACAATATGTTTGCTATACTCGTCGCTCGTTCGAACGCTCGTGTTAAAGACCTCTATTAACGGAATGTAGATAATAGAAAATTAATGAAATTTCAAGATAATTAGATGGTTATTCAATTAAAGATCGATAAACAAATTTCAAACATATGCTGGAAATTTCTAATTCTCCATGACTTTGTATCTTTTCAAAAAGAAAATTTTCTTAATCATAAAATCTTTTTGCATGAACACAATTAAAATGACAATAGTTTTTGTTTCGAACCAAAGATGCTAACGATTCTTGGTTTTTGAGATAATTGAAAAATACAGGCAACAATTGGACAACACTTGAGCAAACTAAAAAAAATGCTCTTTGTTAAATTTACCAACTGAAAGCAAAAAAAATATTTAAACATAAAAAAAAATCTTCCCACGATTTTTATATGTTGAGCACTTGAATAAATCTTTGAGCAAATGAATGCAGTTATGTACATATGTATGTACATATTTTCTTAAACAAATACTCGTTTTTAGCCACTTGCACATGCAAGTTGTCTCAGGCTCAACACGATCCTTTTCCTTATTCTTGTTGTTCGTTGTTTCTTTATCGCTCAACAACTCGTGTGTTGTTGTTGGCGCATGGTTGTAACTCATGCTCTTCACGTTCCTTTAGTAACCTGTGTCTGGCATGTGCACTAACTAAGAGGTAGGTTCTACATTGCACTTATTCTCCTTTTTCTTTAAATGTCCTGTCGTGTTTATTTTTCACATTACTTAGTATCCTAGAGAAAAATTATTTTGGTTCCCACACTTTAAATATGTTAGTTTTTCACTTAAAGATTGTATGCAAAGGCTAACTTGTATGCCAATTGTTTGTATTGGTATCAAAATCTGATATATGTTAAGCAAACCCGTGCTTAAAAATGCATACTTCTTCTTTTTGAGCAATCGATCGATGTCTTATCTTAAGAAGGTGGGGGTTTAAAACATTTTTTTTTATACCAATACCTAAAGTCATCGATAAGATTAAGCAGTTTTTCAATTAACATACTGGATGGTTAAATGTTGGAATTGTTTGTAGAGATTTATTGGATTATTACCAAGAATGTTTGTTATTGTGAGAGAAGTTTGGTATTAACCTATTCCCGGACAGTGATGTCAAACGGCATGACACAGATTTCATGAAATAATTAATTTGTGTCCATATTGTGAAGACAGGTCTTTAAAAATGTTATGCAAGCCTCCACCTTGACTCCCCCTCGGGTGCGCACAATGACCCCACCCCCTCCACCCAAACAAAAAAATTAAAAAAATATTATTTTACACCAGATTGAATTCGGGACTTTCCATAAACCTCCTCCTTCAAATTTCAGCATCAAATTTTAAAAAATGTCTTGCCTGTATTGGGTTTAAATTGTGCAAGATAGGTCCAGCGAGTCAAAAGTTATGATTGAAAATGTAAACAGACCTCTAAGAGTGGGTCACCAATCTTATTGGCTCGCGTATCACTAAATTTAGTATCATCTATTTTTATAAAAAATATTTTCTCGACTACTTTTGAACAAAAACTGCAATTTAAGTACATCCATAAAAAAGTCAGTATAAAAGTCTGTAAAACGTCTTCTAATTCAATTGAACTATTTTTATACTCTCCACCATAATTTTTACCCAGATTATTGGACATCCTCCCGAGTAGTCGTTTTGAAAATGAGGGAAATTGGGCCAGCGGTTAAAAAGTTTGAGTGAAAATGTGAAGAAACCTCGTTGGAGCTAAATCCCTTTCCGCAGAGCCATTTCTTTAGCTTGGAAATAGGAAATAATCACTGGGGGCTAAATCCGGTGAATAAAGCGAATGAGGAGGCAAGTCGTAGTCTACTTCATGGATTTTTACCATGGAAACTAAGCTGTGACACGATTCCGTTGGTGTACGATTGTCAGCAAACGCGGCCATGTGAGATGCTTATATCTTCCACAATCTATCGCACATTCAATCTCCGATCGGCCAACACCATATCGTGAATTTTTTCAATTATTTTAGGTGTAGAGACCTCAACTGGGCGTCCAGAACGTTCGGCATCTTCCCTGCTAGTAAGGCCATAACGGAAGTCAGTAAACTACTTTTTACCATTGAAATCGATAGTGAAGAGTCACCATAGAATTTATCAAGCTTTTCCTTGGTTTGATTGACGGTTTTTTCGCAAAAAAAAATGTTTTAAAAAAATCCTCGAGGTTGTCTGTTTTGAACTGCTGTTAAGCTCAAAGTAAATGACGGAACTTGCTTAAAATTTGACAGTAGGTACTCGATGGGAGCAGTGTTGCATTTCATATAACTACGAGGGAAGTTCGAAAAGTCACGGACATATTGATCTGCCCTCGTAGTACAATTTCATAGAAGCGACTGGCAATTAAAATATTTTATCTTGTTTTTTTTAAACAGTAACTTAGAATTGAATAATATTTTCTATTCATCTTAAATATTTTCACCTCAAAAAATTTTTTCACCACTAAAATTTTGTTTGCCTCCAAAAATACACCATTTCCTCCTATAAAAAAAAGACTGCGATAAAGGAATTTGTTGTATGATTTTTAAATCTGTGTATTTCTCTATCAAAATTGTTAAATGAAGGGACAGTATGTGAGAAGGAGGGGGGTTTTTTTATTAGTAAACCGAGTTTTAAGAGCACGGCCACTTAACATTAAGATGTGAAATATAAATGTAAACGAGCCAGCCCACTGATCCAAAAAGATCTGCAAAAAGATCCTGAGTTTAAGGCAGTGATTTTGTGCATTATTTATTATAAAGAAATGCATTACTTTTAATATAATTTTAATAAATTCAAAATCAATTTCATGCTAAACTACAAAATAAGTATTTTCGTTTTTTTCCAAATTTTCGATTTAAAATTTGTATGGAATTCGAAAGTCGAAATATTGAAAAACAATACGTATTTTCGGGTTTAATATAAAAGGACATATTTATTAATTTATTCATTTGATTTTTATTATGTTTTCTTTAGCTTAAAAAAATAAATAATAATATTCAAAGAAATTATATTCGATTTAATGTTAAAGAAAATCAGTTTTGTCTCTCGATGACTTGACACCTTTGTCGGTCTCATTCATAGTGGCATATTGTGCTTTATAGAGTCGTTGGTACAAGGAATACAACACATATTTTTTCTTTTAGTATAGAACGACAATTTTATAAATTTTAAGAATAGAACAAATATTTTTAATACAATAAATCCATCAAAAATTTGTTATCCAATTTTCATAAAAAAAGAAAGAGAATTGGAAAAATTTCTACGGTAATTGTTTTCTTTAAGTACACAAAATATTAAATTAATTATTTAAGAATATAAATTGTATTTGTGTTACGGCAACACAAATATTTACCTTCAATCTTAAAATTCGACATTTCACACGAATGTTTTTTTTTGCTTGTAGCAGCTTCAAATGATGATGGTGTTGTCTAAAAACAAGTAGAAAAATTATAGTCGGTCAAGCACGACCATTAGATACCCGGTAATATTTCGCGAAGTGTAGCAAATTCCGGTAAGGGCAAAACAATTAACATGGCAGAATATACAGAGAAAAATCTAAATCAAATTGCTGAGGAAGTTAATTCCCTGCGGAAAAAGGACCTATCACGGGACCGGGTTTTTCATATAAAAAGGGGGTCAATTGCCCTCTGTGACATGTCACAGGAATGGTCTAAAAGAACAACTAACGCCAAAGAACTCGTCATGACTTTTGAACCGGTCACGTGGTAGAGACTTTAGGAACCGGTTCTCTTTCACCTTTCTCGCGATATCTATTTTTGAAAACGGTCCAGTTTTCACCCATCACGGGACAGGTCTTAATTCAAAACGAACCCCCTTTTTCCCGCTGGGTTTATACAGCTAGCAAAATAATTGTTTTGTCGTAACCAAATGTGATACTAAATCGTTCGGCTGCTGCAACATACAATTCAGTAGCAACTCTATTTCAGTCGAGAAAGCAGAAATAGGGCTGTGACCACCGAATTTACGGTTGGGACACCAAGTCTTTTTTTTGGGTGAATGGGTACGAGGTTCAAAAGAGGTTCGATTTTCTTTAAATTTTGAGGCATAATTTATGAGTGTGTATTCCATTAACAACACCCTAAATAACAATCAAAGGTTTTGTGTTTAAATACCATTTAATCTCTAACAGAACATTTCTATGGCGACTAGGTTAAAACATGGACCGAGTTTAACTATGTTCCATAGGGCGAACCAATGATCCAATTTGGTAAACCAATTATCTTTTAAATTGAGACATGAGGTTTAATTACAAGGATACAGATTTCGTAGGATCAACTCAAATACTTGTTCAGAGTCGATAGGTAAACTTAAAGTTGGTAATGACAACCACCAGCACAAACCCATTATACCACCTACACGTAGTGGTGTAGGGTATAATAAGAAGGTAACAAATCGACAAAAATCTCTTAAAGACGAACCAAACTAACAATACTTGTTGCAATAATATCAACATCACAACTCAGGCAGTCTCCATACAACATTGTAGTACATTAAACTGGCCAAAGAAAAAAAAAATAACGAATTTTTTTTTTTTTAAATTATAATGAAATTCCTGGAAATGCATTAACCAACATAAAATATCTATAGAGAGAGAATGAAAAAGGAATTAAGAAAAACAAGTGAACTTTGCCGCTATTTAGTTTTATTTTATTTTATTGTTTTGGGATAATAGAAGATTTTGACTTGAAATTTGTCTTGTTTTTAAAAGATTTTTAAATCAAACAGTCAAAGAAAACAACAATCATGGAATATTTAAAAAAAAATTCCCTTTTTTCTTAACACGTTTTAATAGTTTATTGGAAATTCTAAACAGATTCCTAAATTTGAAATTGGGGAATATAATAGAAATTGTTGGTAACAAGTGTATGATTGGAAATTTTATATTTATTGGAACATTATTCACTAATGTCAACTCTATAAGAATAATGTGAAGGACACTTGCTGTGATAAAAATCTTATTTTCTAAAGAAATTGAAAACAAAACTAGCTTTAATTTTATTTATTTTCATTCAAAACTCCATTACATTCGATCCCAGCAAAACCACACATTACGAAATAATGTGTAAAGTAATGTATAGCCTAGGGGCTGATGCATTACGTTACACCTTACTGCATTGATGGACTTTCCAGGCTATCAGCCTCAAGGTAATATATGGACCCATTACTTTAGAGGATATAAACTAAGTGGTTACTTTCATGGTTACGAGGATGAGAAATGTAATGCATATAAAAATAGATTTTCATAAAAAAAATTTCTTTAAAATGAAATTATTACAAATATTTTAAATGTTATTAAAAATGATGAGAATCGAACCTGGGAACTCTGGTTGCCAGCCGAGAACTACCCATTACCCACTGAGCTATCGACGCATTAAATATTTGATTGCTTTAAACATAAATGCGTTCTTACTTTACGTTTATAAAACATGCAAGACGTTAGCAACGATCGGTAGGGCATTAGTTTATGCTTGCAAATAATACAAAAGGTAACGAGCTATAATTGCAAGGTAATGGCTGCGATACACTCTGGCAAAGTTTTGCTGGGATGCAATGATAATTGACAGCGGTTTTAAATGCTTAAAGTCGACAATAATGGCACCATTTAAAATGTATTTTATGGTTTTTGATTGCGTTCAGACATTCAAATTGTGTTTAAATTTTGTGAATGAACTTTAGAATTCATTGACTGAATAAAAAGGATTCACACACTTGATTTGTGTAAATGTGATAACAACTGACATTTTTTTATTGGTTTTTCTTTATTGGTAATTTTCTAGAATCCTTTTCTCGGTACGCCGGCATTGCTTTTTGTGTATTTAAGGCGGTTCTTCTTTTTTCTTATAAAATTCAATTATATGCATTTAGATAATTTAGTAGACCTTTTAGTTTAATGCCTTGTAATGATTAGAGTTGAAGAAGTAAGCGTAAAAAGATGAGCCTGTCAAAGATATTTTGAAAATGTTGAAGATAATTACCAATATGATTAACATCAAAATCAACAATACTTAACACAACATGTAAAACTCCATTAAAATAATATTAACCTAATTTAATACTTTGTATGATTTTTTTATCTTAAATTTGCTTTATAACACGCAATTCATTCAGGAAACCAAAAAAAAAAAAAAAAAAATTATATAACTTAAGGTCGAGAGGTTTTTTTGTTTGCTCTTCAACTTGTAGCATGCATTTTAATATGAACTCTTTTTAAAAAGAACCACACATCATCTAGAAAATCTCCTGCAACAAACTAACTTTGGTTATTTTAACCACAATATTGATTTACTAAAGATACCTTTGAAATAACCGAAATTCCTTGTATTTAAAGTTCTGATTTTATTTTTAAAGAAAAGTCCCACGTTTGTAATCTGCATAATCATTGACAGATTGTCATTTGTCACCTTAAAATGTGGTGAACAACAAATTCTGTTAACTTAACAACATAAATTCTCATTAAAAACGTTGTATAATCTGCAAAAATTTACTCCACCCTTTAATTTCATTTCAAAGTCATGGTCAAAAGAAAAACATGTAATAGCGTTATACTTGGCGGAGTCGAATTTTTTATTTACTTCACTATGTTATTGGGAAAAATAAATAAAAATAATTGAATTTTACAAAAAAAAAAAATAAAGATCCTTGAAAATCCTTCACCTGCACCCAGAAAACAGTATCACCGAATTTGTTGCCAATCAAATTCTGGCGGTTACGACAACTATTTTTATATTAAATTATATTTTTAGTTGTTAAAGCCAATATTCAGTTGTAAAATTTAATATTTATGTTCCACAGAAATATAACGTTCCATAAAATTTTATTTTAAAAAAGTTTTATTTTGAGATTTTTCCGGTATCGAACCTCAATCAGATTCATATTTCACACTTTTGCTAACTGCACCACACTAATTTAACTTTTCTTTAATATATTTGCCATTTACACTTTTGAATATTTTATTTTAATAAAACAAACATTTTTAATATTTGCCTTTTCCGGGATTTGCACTTGGAAATTCGGAGTACTGAACTACCTCTCTACCCACCACACCACAAACACTTATTAATTTTGATGGCTTATTTTGAATTTAAACAATTTGTTAGGAAAACCAATATAAGTATAAAATTTGTTTATCAATACCAATCATTAGTGACGTCTATTATCAATACAATCCACAATTCGGTTGCTTCTACTAAATAAAATGATATATTTAATCACTTTTGAATATCGACAATTTTTTAATAAATTTGATAGATTGTACTAAAATTCTAATATATTCACTAAGCCCCAGTATGCTAGTTGATAGTGTGCTAGCTTATCAGTGCGGGGGTCGTGGGTTCGATTCCCACCAGAGGCACTGGTCTGTTTTCGCTACAACGAGCCAAAAGCCTTTTTTTGCTAGTGTTCGGTTAAGGTGTTAAGATGTAATTTGTAATTAAATTTGAATATATGGTGGCTTTTCCCACCTATCTGACAATTTTCGGATATCAGCTCGGAAGAACGACTCGTCTTTTCATATAAAGTGAACTTCTGCTGGGAGAGGCCATGTGCCATCGACCTAGCGTTTTCATGTTACAAAATCACTTTGTTGTACCTTTCTTCGTATTCCGGCAGTTTTTGCTTCAGTGCACGGCTCAAACGCAAGTCCGACAGCGTTCCCCCGTGATCGTTTCATTCGGTTTGAGCAGCCCGTAGTAGATCACTCCGCGCTGGTACCACCAAATACAGAGCATAAGCTTCATGCATTGAATATTCGGCTTTGGGGAGGATATGGATAACTGTCCGGGCAAAACCCATGACTTTGGGTTGGGTTGTCGTAATGGATCAACTTTTCATCACCAGTCATTAGGAAAAAATTGCCTTTCGAGTTCACGCGGCTTCAACACGTAAATAGGTGCCATACGAATTGAAACCGCGTGAGCTCCCGTGACCATGGCTTTAAAGCTGACTGTCGACCCATCCACTCCCAATGTTTTTGGCAACTCCTGAAGCGTTTGACTTTACGTTGATCCGGCCGTTCGTTGCCTTCGAGCTCAAAATCAACACTTTGAAATCAACCAGACGACCTCCGACACAATTTTAAAATAAAGCATGTTTGCTGTAAGATTCGATGACCCTCGGCCGTACTTTTTTTCATATTAATGTAATGAAGAACTCGTCGTAAAAACACTATCTGGTCTAAAATTTGACCTTTTCGAGGCAATATTTAGTATTGTTCTATACGTTGTAAATAAATGGCACAAACTGCCAAAGAACCTCATTCACAATAGGTTTTATCGGCAAGATAATGGTTGATATTTTATCAAAATTTTATTTTATTTTTTATAAAAATTTTTTAATAATGTTTTTTTTGTTTTTTAAAATAAATTTATGTATTTCTTTTATTTTATAAAAAAACGTTTAACTTTGCAGAACAAAGTAGTACCAAATTTTTACAAATGAAAAAATTTAATTTAAAAAATCCAAAAAAGCGCCAAAAAAAAATAAATTTTTGCTAATAAGGTCGAAAGTAACATCACTCTACACAGAATAAAATTACAAAATTCTGTTTGTAATATTCAACAACTCTCCTAGAATATTTTTGTAAATACAAAAAAATATATTTTTTAAAAAGCACAAACAATGGAATTTGTAAATCCAAAAACTTTTTGTTATTTTTTGTAACATAAGTTTTTATTTTCAGACTTTTTATATGAAAAATAACAATTTACAAACATTTTAAACAAAAAATTTTTAGAAATTGAATTTGAATTTTAACAAATATTTTAAACTGCCCATGTAAAAGTCTAAATACATATGAACATGTATATGATCATATATTGGCATACATGGTTATATATTTTCATGCATGGTTCAATATATGACCATACATGATCTAATATATGACCACATATCTTCGAATCTGAAATTCGAGGGAATATGGTTATATATAATCATATATGCTCATATATGCGCATTTATTATTCATGTATACTCATATGTGAACATATATGACCATATACCCTCAAATTTCGGATCCAAAGATATATGATCATACATGAGATCATGTTAGGTCATATATTGAACCATATATGACCATGTATACCCATATATGATCATATTCAAGCCCATGTATGATCATGTATGTTCATATATTTTTTTGATTTTTACATAGGTACTTAAAATTTTGTGATACTTTTTTCTGTGTATTGAATATATTCTCTGAAATAATATTAAAGAAATATACATAGGTACTTTTGGTGGTGCTAATCAAAACTATTCCCAATTCGCCCCCAATATCCCCTTTAAATAATGAAAAATTTATCATTAAATAGTTCTCATTATTGCATTTTTAAATGCAATAATATTTAATTGCGTTTCGGTTGTTTTGAGCTAACAAATATTGTGAGCGGAGTTCTTAGACCCATAATTCAGTACATATGTTACATACAGAATGAAAAACTTAAATATACATAGTGGTGTCTTAAGGTTATACAAAAGATCTTTATTTAGCACTTCGTTTTGTAAATCGCGGTTGGTGAACAAAAAGTTTCATTCATTAAAAGGATATTCTTATTATTATTTTTTTTTAGATTTTAAACGAAAATATTCATGAGAATATTTGGTTCTGAAAACAAGTCTGGTTTTTTAACGTTTTTGTTCAGTTTTATTGGCTCGTAAACGCCTTAAGTTTTTCAAGCTTTTCTTTCTTAACGATTACTTTGGTTGCATCATTTTTTTTGCTTTTATTAGATCGTTTATCTTAAAGTTGTTTGCATGATAATCACTTTAAAATTTAACAGATAAATAATGAGAGATAGAGAGTGGTATGAAAGAAACGTTATAACGTGCAATTTTTTTTAAAGGCTTAAGTTGAAAATATTACTTTGAGTTTTTTTTTTATTTTTTGTTTTCGTGTTTTTTTACTGTCTGTGTTGACTTTTATCACTTTTTTGCCATTCCTTTGCAGAGATTGTTAAGTCTGTGTGTGGTTCCAATGATTACCCATGCGTCCTTTATATTTCATGTCTTTGCTGAATATATACTGTATGTGCAAAATTTTGTCTGCTTTTAGTCGAGTTTCATAAAAATTGCAATTACCTTTAAATTTTAGTGTGTGGTAATAAAGTAATTTTAAAACAGAAATATTAAAAAAAAAGATAAACATATTTGTAAATTTAAAACTGAATGAAAATTTTAAATGAATTAAACCGAACATCCGTGCATTCGCGAGTTCCGCCCCATTTTTTCCTACCTCGAAATAAGATTTGATGTTAGAATCATTTGATAGATTTATAAGAGACTTTCATTACAATTAAAAATTGGACAAAGGTAAGATTCAGTTCCCAAAGAAGGTCTGCTGATTGTAAATATTTAATAAAAATTCAAATATTTGTTATATAATCAGTTGAGGTGCCGCTCAAATAGTATATAGTAAAACAAAAATATTAATACTGAATATATGCGATGTAAACGAATATTTTCCCCAAAACCAAGCGGAGTAACACACTAAAAATTTCTGAATCGATAGAAAGAAGAATAAAAAAATAAAACGTACACTTTGTCGATTTGTAAATAAATTAAGTTATCTACTACACTAAATTGAATTAATAATTTTGTTAATTGCATTGATATCAATTGTAATGAAACTATTTGCATTACCATTTATTTAATTAATGACAATAATTTAAGGATTTGATTTCATTGATTAATGTCAATGGTATTAAATTTTAATACCATTAATTATGCTTTAATTGAAAAAAATATAATTAGCATTGAGAGGTAAACTCTGCGAATAACATTAAAATGAAAAATCGCGCTGAAGCAGAAAAGTTGGTAAAATTACAGAAATGTTTTTATATTGCTGTCCTGATCTAGTGTTTCAATTTCATTAGTTTTTCATTCCATTTCGTTTCCCATGTTTATTGTCATATCCCTGGCAAAAACCGTTGTTCGTTTCATTTATTAGAATTTTTTTTGTGCTTCTTTAATTATGCATTAGTGCAATTAAATTTCTATTTTTTACTTCCGCTTAGCTGCCACAACAGCCAACATTATTTGCTTTCGACTGAAGTTTTACTAAAATTTAGGAGATGAAACACTATATTTTTATTTCTCGAATAATAATTAATTATGATTGACAAACAGAATCTGCTAATTTTAACCATATATCTATGAGTGTTAAGACAGCCAAATATAAAGCAATTTCCTGATTCCCCTAAATTATAATAAATAATACGTATATATAAAAAAAATGCCTAATTAGTCTATATTTGACCACGCCAACTTCGCCCAATTTTCGGAGAAAAAAAGTATTAAAAGGTGATAAATTTTTTGGATTCATACATCCAGAAAACAGATTGTGCTGAAAAACGAATTTGTTGCCAATCGAATGATTCAGTTGCAGCAACCGAATTTTTCGGCCTTATTCGATACAAAACTTTTCTGCCAAGCCATTTTTTTTTAAATTTCAAAACAGGAAAAAGTCGCTGAGAGCCAAATCTGGTGAATAAGGTGGATGCGGCAACAATTCCAACATCAATTCCTGTATTTTTGCCATCGAAACTGCACAAGTAATTTTCATGTATGAGGGCGGATCAAAAAGTCCGTTACATTTCGAACTTCCCTCGTAGTTATAGGAAACGCAACACTGCTCCCATCAAGTACCACCTGATAATAGACTACTGACAAATTTTGAGCAAGTCCCGCTATTTACATTGCGTTTAACAGCTGATCAAAACATACAACCTCGTGGCTTTTTTTAAAAGTGGAAAAAAGTTAATTTCGAGTGCTCATTAAAATTTTTGTGAAAAAACCGTTAATCAAACCAAGGAAAAGCTGGATAAATACTATGGGGACTCTGCACCATCGATTTCAATTGTAAAAAAGTGGTTTACAGACTTTCGTAGAGCTTTACAAGCACGGAAGATGCCGAACGTTCTGGACGCCCAGTGAGGTCTCTACACCCAAAACAATTGAAAAAATTTACAATATGGTATTTTCCGATCGGAGATTGAATGTAAGATAGATTGTGGAAGACAAAGGCATCTCACATGGCTCATTGGTTTCAATTTTGAACGATCACTTGGGTATGAGAAAGCTTTCCGCAAGATGGCTGCCGGGTTTGCTCACAATCGACCACCAACAGAATCGTGTGACAGCTTAGTTTCCAGTGACTATTTCCTATTTCAAAACATAAAGAAATGGCTCGGTGAAAAGAGACTTAGCTCAAAAATGAATGAAGAATGAAATTATTGATCAAACAAATGCCTATTTTATGGATCTCGAAAAATCCTGCTGTTAAACGTATAGTAAATGACAGAACTTGCTCAAAATTTGACAGTAGTCTATTAGGAGGTGGTACTTGATGGGAACAGTGTTGCATTTCATATAACTACGAGGGAAGTTCGAAATGGTACGGACTTATTAATCCGCTCTCGTATATCCCAAAAAACCGTTGTCATAACCTTGCCAGCAGATTGCACTGCACTGTCTTAGCTTTTTTCCGGGTGGATTCACCCGGTAAAATCCATTGATTTAACACTTGTTTCATTTCTGGTGTATAGTGGTGAATCCATGTTTAATTAACAGTTATGTATCGGCGAAGAAATTCATCAGGAACGCGACGATTATGAGCAAACGAGGCACCCATGTTGCTGATAGCTTTTACATTCCCAATTTTTGTGCAAAATTGAAATCACTGTACAATGTAATATGCCCGTGGCCTAAACTAGTTTACGAACTTTAACTCGTCGGTCACCCAAAACTATATCATGGATTTTATTTATGACTTTCTAAATAACTGCTTCAATTGGAAGTCCTGAACGAGATTCATCTTTTGTAGGTGTATGGCCACTTTTTAATTATTTTACTTAATTGTAGAAAGTCTTAAGCACTGGAGCAGATGTACCAAGGACTTTGTATAACTCACATTCATTTCCTTAGGTGTTTTGCCTTTCAAATAGACGTGTTTGATAACAGCAAGAAATAATTTTTTTTTCCATTTTTTTTAAAATATCAAGAAATCGATTTAAAAAAAATGACATATTTTTCTAAAAATTTGTCAGTCGTCTTTTGGAACTTGACAGTTTTTCAAAACTTACTTTAAAATTCTTAGTGCCCCTAAGCGATTTTGTAACGACTTATTGAGTTGCCCTCGTATATGTCCATTCATATCATAAAATAGGTATTTAAAATGAACTTTATGAATTTTTTTACCCAAGTTATTTATCATTACTTCCCAGCAAAAAAAAAAGTAGCAAAGAAAGAGAAAAAAAAGCAGTGATTTTGATTCCGGTGTTGTGAAAATTTGGATCGGAACCAATGATTTTTACATAGGGGTGTCATAGGGTGGAAGTTTTCTTTTATGATATTTTTCATTGCATATAAAGCCCTTCTTATGGTTTAGTGAAAAATTAAATCTTTTGTTCTTAGATTTCTTTAGATTTCTACAGGACATCAGTAATCGAGCCTTAGCCTCAGTTTCACAATCTCCCGTTAGCTTCTACCTGGGAATTTAACTGACACATTTGTTGTTGTTTCCTATACAAAGTTTGAGTTTTACTGTTCGTTAAATTTTAGCGGGAAATTCAGCAATCGGGCCTTATTTATCTCTATTCGAAATGCTTGCAACTTTTACTACAATAAATTGTTTACTTTTTGTAGCGTCATAGATTTGAAAAGTGTTTAATTTCATTAAAAATCACATTTTTATAATTGTAAAAAAGAACTTCCTTAGAAGAGAAAACGATACTTTAGAATCAATGAAAAATTAATTCCCTTAGAATCACTTCCATTTATTTTTGCTGGGTTCAAATGAAATGTAAATAATCTTCAAAAGTAACATGAGAAAACATTTTCAAATCAAATTATTTTACTTATCTTAATTTGTTAAATGCTTTTCTTATCCACAATTATTATGGACCATATGATGTGGTGATAGATTATTTAATAGATAGATTTTGTTCGCACGGTCAGCTGTAAATCTGCTTTTTCTACGTGCTATTTTTTTTTTCATTTTAACAACTCAAGAGAATATGATCGATATCAATAATAATAAGAATATCAGTGATCATTATATTTATTGTGTTGTTGAAAGAAAAACAAGGATTTATGCTTTTCAAATTATGTCTGGACCTTGTTAACTACAATTATTTTGTATAGAAATCGCTGGCTAAAAATATTGCACAAACTACAAAAAAAAAACAAATACAAATTGGCTGCTAGATGTTGTTATTGTTGTATTTTTGCACAGGAAGTTACCTGTAATTTTACGGATTATGAGTTTCTTTCCTTTTACTTTCTTTCTTAAATCTAAAGAAATTCATTCATAAAAATAATCAGAAACAAGTGCAAAAAAATATAATAAAGATATCAGAGAAGAGGGATTACACTTGTGTGGCCTCATTTGATGTGTTATTTTTCAATCAAACTAAAAAATAAAATAAAAAAAATTCAATAAAAAGAAAACATTTGCAACAACAAAGTAGTTAACCAATATTATTGTAAGAGATTTTTTGCGGTTCATTTTGTGGGGATTAGTGATTTTTTGTGTGTGTGTATGTGTGTGTTTTTGTTTGCTTCTTTTTTTATAAATTAAACAGAGTACGGGAGGAGGTGTACAGAGAGAAATGGTTTCACTTGCAACTAGTAGATCAGGAGTTTTATAACTTAATCACAAGAGTAATTGATTGAATATCATCTTTTGTTATTGTTTCTAATAGCTTCCGTTTTCTATTGTTGGAAATGAAAAATCTTTAAAGGAAAACATATGTTTTGAAAATTTGGACCACACCCAATTAGTTTGGCAAAAAATTTAAAAGATTTTCGTATTTATTTTACAATGCGTGGGATTTTTTTTATTAACTATACAAATCCCTTATCTTGGCTTTATTTCATTTACTTAATTTTTAATTTTTTTTTGCCAGTTTTTTAAGTTTTCTCATCTTTTATTTTACCTTTATATACTTGAAATGATAAAAAATGTTTTGGCCCCACACACTAAATATCCCATAAATACATTATGTTTGCCCACTTGTTTTGGATAGTCTGCCTGTTTTTAAAGTTTTTTTTTCTTTTATCCTTTTGCTTGTCTTCAATGCGATGGGGTTTGAGGTTTGGGGGTTTTTAGTTTTTTTTTGTTTTTGAGTTGGTGATAACCTGTAGAAATTTTGGCGCCAAAAATTGTGTTTACTGCCCGCTCACAAACCTGTTATTTAATCAGCTCTTTTTTAAATTTTTACATTCTCACAAATCTCAGCAAATTTTTTATCTTCTCTTACGAAGCATTGAATTTTTTTATTTTAAAATTGTTTAAAAGTTTTTTTTTAAGTTTTATATTATGATATTTTATTAAAGTTGTATCCAGCCCATAGAAGGCGGCTTTATACCATACATCTTCTTCGGTGTTATTTTTTTTTTTTTTTGAAAACCTTTAGGCCTAACACTTCTCCTCCTCTTCTTCTTTCCCAAAATGTAATCATTTGAATTCTTGTCTGTTTCTTTAAAACATCCGTTCCTAATAAGCAACTTATTCTTACTGTCGCACAGTGAACTGAGCCCATAGTAATGTTAAAAAAAATATGTAAAAGGAATTAAGTTAGCACAGTTAAATTTTAGGCATCTATAGACCTCAATAACCTAAATCTTTAAATTTTACCTTTACGGGGATAATGAAATATTATTATTATATTTTATTATATTATTAATATAGTTGATATACATACATAGGGCACTGCCCTGGAATGATAATTTCATGTTAAATTATTTTAAAATTTTTAATTATACACGAGTATATAGAGTAACACATTCCACACGTAAGCCCATAGTAAAGTTACAAAAATTTACAATGAAAAAATGTATATAGACCACGGGAAGCAAATTTCAAAAATAAATTTAAAATTTTCAAAATGAAATACCCAAAATTTCTCTATTTTGGTATTCCATAATTTTTTAATATTTATCTAACGCATTACGTAGCACAAAATGCTCTGAAATCAGAATACTGGTAGCAAACTCTTTCCAATTTTTATTTATCCAGGTATGCCATAGACTATATAAATTAAGATGTGTCTTAAATTTTATGTGTTTGAAATTTACGAATTAAAAAGATCTGTCGCAACATAATTAAATGCAATTTGCTCTGCACATATTATATCTAATCCGATTCAGCAAAAAAATGAGAAATTAAAAAAATACGTTTATTATACCCTCTCGACGCGAAGACACAAGCGGGGGTGCCTATTTTCACCCAAATTATTGGCATCCTCCCGAGCAGTTTAGTATTGAAAATAAGAAAAATTGGTCCATCGGCTAAAAAGTTATGAGCGAAGATGTGAAGATACCTCAAAATTTTACATACAATACATAATATATTTTTTCACCAGTCGCTTAAAAATAAATAATATTTTGTATTCACCTCAAATATTTTTCACCACAAAAAATTTTTTCACCTCAAATAATTTTTTTCACCTCTAATTTTTTTTCCCCCAAAAAAGTTTTTTACCTCCATAATTTTACTTCAAAAGTTTTTTACATTATTTGTATCAAAAATAGTAGAGAACATTTTTTTAGGATATTGGTGGGGAGGGTATTCAAAGATTCGACACATCCGAATTTAAGCCTTTTTACTTGTTTTTATATACATTTGGTTCAAATGGTTACGATGTGATACTAGATCTGATATCAGATATGAATATATTGCATCTGGCCACATAAATCAACAAATTTTACAGATCATTTTAGATATGAACAACCTGACACTAGATCTGATCAAATCGGTCTCAAAAAGTGTTTCACATATATCACATCTGGCCTCAGATGTAATAAGATGCAATCATATATAATTAGATTTAAGCAGATCTCATCATATATAATATTTTTTACGCGGGTCTGCTTAAAATTTTCAAAAACTAAGATAGAGGATTTTGGAACACTTCAATATAGACCAAATATTTGGAGCCACAATTTTCATAATAAACACTTGAATATTAATCAAAAATTAAAAAATAAAATCCTAATGGACATATATCAAATATGGACTACTTCGATAGAGGGAGGGCATTTTGATGTGCCTTTTTTTTGCAAGTCCATTATAGTTAAAAATTGTTTTGAAAATAAACAATATTTTGGTTAAAATTTCATTATTTTTCGCGTTGCTACATTAATTGTGCAAAAGTTTTAAATAAAATTCAATAAACATTTTTAATTTTTTTAAAACTTTTTTAACCAAAAATTATAAAAAAAATTTGGCTCTAGTCCCGTATCGTAGGAGTCTTAGCGTTCATCCAATATGCATTTCGTCGATAAATTTCAAAAACAATTTTTGAATTTTTTTCCACTAGGCCGTTCACTGTGTGTATCGTCTCTTTTTGACTGTTTTTTTTTTATTGTTTGAAAGCACAAATGAATTTATAATACTTTCCTGGGAATTCGCCAAAATTATAAAAACTTGCATTTCTGCATTCCAAGGGACATCTACATAAATAAAGTTTACAAGCAACAAACTAAACCAACCAGCCAGGCAGTTAACAACCATCCGTTAAAAGGAGTGCGTGGCATAAAATTTTGAAATTGTTTAATGCATTCTGGTCCCAGAAGACAGAATTTTTTGTTCCTTTGGAGATTATGTCTGGGAAAAACTTTAAATTATTTATTTAGCGAGAGTAACAAATCTTAAAGCCTAGCCGAGAAGCAGTGTTGAAATATATTTGTTAAATGTTTTAAGAATATTACTGATTACTTTCATATTTAACTTTACATATTTAACCGTCATTATCTTTTTAAGTTATATATACCCTTCCACCACAGGTGGAAGGGTATATATAAGTTTGTCATTCCGTTTGTAATTTCTACAATATTGATCTTAGACCCTATGAAGTATATATATTCTGGGTCCTTATGAAGAGCGAAGTTGCTTTAACGATGTCCGTCTGTCCGTCTGTGTGTTGAAATGTGTTTTCCGAAGACCCCAGACATGATGACATTGTTTTATATTTCTGTTAAATGTGATCCTTTTCTGCTTGCTATTAAAAATCAGCCAGATCGGTTGATAAATGGCTGAGATATTAGCAAAAAACCAGGACTACTTCTAATTTTTTCCGTAAAATCCCTTTGTTTAATATGTTTGTAGAATTTTACGCATCTTTACATCCATTTGTTGAAATTATTTTCTTTCATCTCCACCTTTTATACACAAACAACAAACACATACAAAGATTTGTCATTTAAATAAAAACCAAAGAAATCTCTAGTGAACGAAGACTTTTTATATATGTACCTCTATTAACGATGGTTTTGTGTGAGCTTCAAAAGCTTAGTTGTCTAGACGCTATGTCACAAATACTTTTTTTCTCTAAGGCCGCGGGTTCGAATTCCGGTCAATTCACTTTTTTTGTACATTTCTTTTTTTATTTTCTTAAGACTTTTTTTTGTTTATTTTTTGTTTTTTTTTTTAAATTTAATAATTAATTTATATAAAATTTTATATTAATAATTAAATAATCCATAAATAGGCTAAAAACATCAAAATTTTTGTAAAAACCCTCTGATACATTTTGTTTGTAAAAAACTTTTTTATTTCTATTTTTTGCTCTGATTTTAAAGAATTTAAAAAAAGATTTTAAAACCATTCAGTTCAATTTCTTCGACCTTTTTAATATAAATTCCAGGTAATAAGTATTCAAGCTTAAGGTCTTTTTTTACAAAATTATTTTTTATCCAATATTTCGCTATCTCAATGGATAGCTTCTTCAGGGATATTTTGTTTTTTAATTTCAAACAAATTTTTTAATTTCAAACAAAATTTGTTTGAAATTAAAAAACAAAATATCCCTGAAGAAGCTATCCATTGAGATAGCGAAATATTGGATACAAAATAAATAATTTTTTAAAAAAAGACCTTAAGCTTGAATACTTATTACCTGGATTTTAAAACCATTTTATTTCTCATATATTAAGAAAATTTTATACAAAATTTCCCTTTGAGTGCAACTATTTTAGGTCATAACTTATAATAATTTATAAAAAAAAAAATTATAAACTATTTTCCTTCAAATTTTTAAAATTAAGCTAAAGAAATTAAAAATATTTTTTAATAAAAAAGCGAAATAAAATCCCAAATGCAAATTTGCCAGCTAAATCAAACGTTTTTGTAGAAATAAAACACATGCAGTTCTAGTGATTTCTTTTAACGATTTGTTGAAATTCGTTTCTTTCACATTTTCACCTTTTATACACAAACAACAAACACTATTCGGTTCAGATACAAAAAAGTTATGCCCAAAACATACCATTTTTTTAAATACCTATTTTCTGGAACCATAAATCTTCCCGAGTCTAAGTTTTATCACCAAACTAAATGATAAATTTCCTCTTAAAGGGGTCCGTATATAAATCTGTCCATTCCATATATGTCCATATATAAACTTCAGTTTTTTTCCAACCATGGTGTATATAAGATTCGGCATAGCCGAATTAAGCCGCTCTTACTTGTTTTTTATAATACCGTGGTACATAAAACTACGATTTCTTGAAGGGAATGTATCCTTGATAATTCATTTAGATAAATAAACATTCCTTACATGCAGAAAATAGACATTCTTGAATATGTTTACAGGTTAATATATATTTTTTTAGAAACTATCATAGAGAAATATACTTGCAATTATTTTATATTTTTATGGTAATTATACATAAGTTTACAGACAAATATTGTAGTGTTTAGTCCAAGTATGCTAACATCTTAAATTTAAAAAAAAATTTTCTTTAGTACTCCTAAAATATGTGATGTTTAACAGCAATTGCCAACCCTCATAACGCTCATATAATATTCAAAGGTTATCAGGCAACTTAAAAAAACCACATAATTTTCACAAAACATGAATTTTGTAAATAAAAGAAACTTGCCAAAATATAAATGAATATTTTGTTGTGTGCCATTGATTAAAGTAGACACTAAAATACATTTCAATCACATTCAGTAAAATATATTAATTCCACAGAGCAACTTCTGTATCTCTTATATTATAGGGGGATGGATACCTTTTGATTTCAGTTTTTACGCCATTAAAAACTAAACTCCAAAAAAATATGTATCGCTGCAAGTCGTAAATATTTTATATGATCACTTTTATTTTGTTTTCTTTTGCATGCAATATCCTTTATTAAGATTGTTCTTGTTTTTCTTCTTCTTCATCATCTTCCTTATTTCAATCATTAACAACAACACTTTGTTGGAGACAAACAAATGGGACAACATCAACAAAATTGCATACTTTAAGCGCCGTAAAATTATAGCCATGCAGACAGACAGACAGCCACAACACTTGGACGGACAGACAGACACGCAGTTTACTTTGCTTGTTGCTGTTTTGTTGTAGTTATTGTTAATGTTACCATTTTGTTCACTCTCACAATCATAATTTGTTAATTGGTTATTAAGATGCTACAACCAATGTCCGTACTCTGCATGCCGATGCAAAGTTGGAAAGGATGAAAGGATCTTTTGATGATGTATTTAATAACAATAATGATGATGTTTGATAGAATTCATATTCCTTTTCATAATTGTTTAACAGTTGAAGCTTGTTTGCGTAAATTGTGTCATTAAAGAATTTTTAATGAATCTTGTGATTTAAACAAATCAATTACGTTGTTGTAATTTTGTGAGTGTAATGTGTATTATTTTTGTCATGGTGTACCAACACACATTGAAAGTGTACAATATGAACTTAAAATAGCACCATCCCACAACAAATTCATCTTTTGCTTGCTCCCTTGAGAAAGTTTATTATATTCTAAAAGAAGAGATATTTCAGTTTTTCGTCATTTAAATCACAAATTAATATTATGTTAACATATATTTATGCATATGTCTGGCTTCAAGAATTTGCGAAACACGTTACATTTTTCGCAGGGTATCGACTCTGTTAACAAAACATAAACAAAATGGGTATCAAACTTCACATTTTCAGAAGTACTTCAAATTGTTTTTCCATGTTTTTTATAAAGAGAAGCAACACTCAGGAAATTCTTCCTACCAATTAATTTTCGGTGGGTTTAAGTGTTATGTGAACACCGAAGGAGGGCATCGTGATATGTATGAGGAATAGAAAAACTCATACATATAATTTTTCTAAATTGATGTTGTTGTCGCTTGGGATTGAACCTGCAACCTTCTGTGTATCTCTATTTGACAACCGGTATCAAACATCATATTTTATAGAATGCATAAACACTGCGTAAAAATAAATTTCAACTGTCTAAAATTAGACATGTTCCCATACAAAATTGGAATGGAATATTAATTCGCGATTTCAACGAATAATCGAATTAAAATAAAACATATCTAATAGGCTTCTTACACTAAACAACATCTTTGTGAAACGCATGGAAGATGTTGAAAACGTGAAATATGAATTTACTTTGACAACATCTTTCATCTATTCAGCTGTCATAAAAATAAAATAAAAAGACGCATAATTTTTGATAAAAATAAAAAAAATTAAAAAATTGATTTAGAGAAAGCATTAATCATTGGAGTAGTTGTTGATTTGCAAGAACAAATCCGAATTTTAATGCAGTACATTGCAATGTCAGTTTGCTAGTGATGGCACAAAGAAAATCGATTTTTCTGCCATCTTTTTAGTGATGACACTTAATATAACGAAAAAAACTAAATGAGAAAGGATCATCTATTGCAGATGTAGAATTTTTGGCCCGATAATTCTTACGGGAAGATGTTAATATCTTTGCAAACTGATAAAAGATGTAAGATGTAGGTCAGTGGAAAAAGCCTATAAGCATTAAATTTGGGATTATTACTTTACCATGGATGTGATGAATGAGAATTTCAATTGGATGGATACCGAGCATCATTATAAATAGTATTTTTTCGACCACAAAAAAAATCGATTTCTTGTACATTTTCCAAATTTTTTTATTTTAATTTATAAATTATGGTTTGCTATTCCATAGTAACATTTAATTATGATTTCGAACCTGAAAAATTCTAAAATATATGTATAATATAAATAAAGTACACGAACTTCATCATTCCTGCCGTCCACAAATTTTTTATAAGAATTAATGTAAAAAAAAAAAATTTAATGTGAAAACATTATGGAGGTAAACAAAATTTTTGAGGTGAACAACTTTTGGATGTGATAACTATTTTTGTGGTGAAAAACAATTTTGTTCAAAAAAATTTAGGGTGAATATAAAATATTATTCACCTCTGTTTTTTCCGCTGTTCGTTTTCAATACCAAACTGATCAGGAGGACGAGCAATATCTTCGTGCTAACATCTTCACGACGAGTTTGCCATTTCATCGGACAGACAGAAGGACATCGCTTTATGTATTTCGAGATGTTACAAACAAATAGCAAACTGATATATACACAGAACACATATGTGGAAAAATGCAAGATTTAAGAAAGTTCGTATTAAAAATTGAAAATAATATGAAATACAGCATGCCACCCAGCCAATGATGGAGCCACCAAGTAAGCGAGCCAATAATTAAAGTTCCTCATACAGTTATTTTATATTTTTATACGTTTTTTTGAACACTCAGGAAAAAAAGTTAGTAGAAAAATTTGTAAACGGTTTTCAATCCCACTTTACTATTTTTGTATTGATTTTTAGTAAAAAATTATTATCTGGCAGATCTTTTTGCTATTTACATTTTACAAATTACAGATTATTTACAAATTTTTGTTGCTAATTTAAGAAATCATTTAACAAATTTTTGAAGCCCGATTTGTAAAATTAGCAAAAAAAAAATTTACTAATTTTAAAAAGGTGGATATTGAAGGAAATATTATTTCTAATTAAAACTTAAATTGTCTTTAAATGTTACAAAGATTAAAAAATGGATCGGAAGTGAATATATCGACTCATGTCTAAAAATAGGACATTCACTAAAAATATCACTAAAAAGTTTTTTTTAGCTCTAGAAATCAGCCCTAAACCAATTAAAATTTGACCTTAAAAGTAAAAACAAAAAATTGACCTAAATATTTTTCAAACCAGAAATTAGCATATTAAAACAAAACGATAAATTCGTTTATATTTTTACAATTTTTAAGCTATTGATTTTTTTTTTTAATTTTGTCTAAAATATTTTTGAAAAATAAATTAAAAAATTTTAATATTAATAATATTTACTAAATTTTTTTTGCTGAGTTTAGCAAAAAGACTTTAAATTCCACCTTACAAAAAGTTTACTAATATTTAGTAGCGGCAGCTAATTTTTTCTACAAATTTCATTGTACGTCAGCAGAGATGTGCAAAAAAATACCGCTGGGCTCAAATTAGCAAAATTTCCCGTAATAACAGCAAAATTTTCAGTTGTCATTACAGACTTTTTTGGTGAGTGTAGTATGAGATACTTGATGATTGGTTCGATGCCTTCAGCTCTGTAAATTCTGTATATTTATTTGTAGTATCCTTTTGAGGACTACCAAAAACAGTTCGTTTAATCCAATGGTTAGTCTTTGAATTAACAGATATTTTTACATACAAAAATTGTTGCTAAAACGTCGCGACTTTGAAATTAGTTTAAATTAGCCGAGAATTTGTCTTAAATGAGTTTAACTATATTAGTAATTTTTTTTTAACTCATAATTAAAACTTAACTAATTTTTTCTGTTGTGCAAAAAAAAAAAATATATACCAAAATCCCCTTTTTGTATATTCCAAATGTATTTAGAAAAATATGTTTATAATATTCGTATGCAGACAAAACATTAACAATTTGTTTAAATTTATTATTTGGAATTTATTAAACAATATTTATTTAACATTATAATAACAAAAAAAAATACAAGTCGACATATAGGGCAGCCAGCATCAGCAATAACAACATAAACACCATCATCTATATGTTGGATATCGAGAGCAACAACAATAACTGAACATAGTGCAAACATTGGAAATTCTTTTGGATAAAATAACATAAAATAACAATAACAACAACACCAACAACAACAACAACAACAACAAAAGGCAACACTATTCGAACAAGATCAGACGGCCGCCAACCCAAGCGATCTGATCTTACACACAACAACTTCGCGTGTTAGTGTGAAATTGTTATTTATCATTTACGCAGAATATTAAATATTTGCAAAAAGATATGGGATGTTGTTTCTTCATTCTCTGCTGGCAGCTCCATTCTGTTCCGTTCTGATTGTTGTTGTTGTAGTTATTTTTTTCTGTATTCATTCGAATCTACATCCATAATTTTTATTAAAACTTTTTTTTTATATATTTTTTAACACAAACAAGTATTGGCGTGGGAATTAAAACACAGATACTGATACAATAAGAAATAACAGATGATCTTAAGAATATGAAATATTTTACACAATATCATCTGAATATATATATGGGAATTTCCAGGATCGCGAACGGGACATTCGTACGCACTCAACTTGAAAAAAAAAATATGAAAACTCAAATTTTTTTTTAACTTTTTATAAATATTTATTAGCATTTTAGTAGAACAATTTTTGAGAACAAAAAGAAAATTATAAAATATGAACGTTCTCCAAATATTTTGGATAAACTTGCGATCGCGAACGGGACAAAAAATGTAAGTCATTTTTTTCGGTGTGTGGTTTTGTTTAAAACTCTGCGAATTTCGTCAGTTTATTAAATGGAGATTATTTTTTAACTAAAGCAGAGATATAAAGATTTTATTTAGGATTTTGTTTTTTTTTTTATTATCCTTATTATTATTTTTTTTAAATATTTTTTTTAGAATCGCGAACGGGACATCGCGAACGGGACAATAATTCCAAAGGCATTTTTTAGGTTTATTTATGGATCAAAATCTTTTAGGTTTGGTTTTTTTTAATGATCTCGGTTATTTTGTTTTGAATTGTAAATATCAAACTATTCCGATCAACGTTCACGGAGAACTAAACACAAATGCTTATTTTCGGTCGCGAACGGGATAGAAGAATGTAGTACAAAGAATCTTTGAATTATACCGTTATTCGGAGTTTGCTTGATCTCTACTGTGGTGTTTTTAAATATTTATTGTTGGTATATTTAGTCTATAAGAAGAGTGCAATCGACATGATATATAACACTTAGAAATAACTCAAGGAAAAATGTCAATTAAAAACGCTAAAACCAAAAAAAAGCAAAGCTGCTCTTTGCAGACCACTTTTCTTAAATTACAAATGGTAATATGTATTTAATTAGGTATATTCTTAAAATCCAATGCATTAACCAACTAAATTTTCTCAGAAAAGTCTTTTTTCTTCAACTTTAATATTTTGGTAGCGGTTGACCTTTCTGTGGAAATACCCATATACGATATTTGTATCACAAATACATTTGCACACCACACACACGCATACTCCTCTTTATTTAAATGAATTGAAAACCCTTGGAAGTCAAAAGACTTAAAATTTAAAAAAATTTAAATAACATTTGGTTTAGAATAATTAACACAAATTAAAATGACATCAAGCAAATCTTTTAATTTGATTGTTAAGTTTTGAAGATGACTTTCTATGTATACAGTAGAGGACAAAAATTAATTTCAACTTTTTGATGCGAGAAAGCTTTACGATTTTAAAGAAAAAAAATGTATCCAAAGTTAACTGTAGAATGTTAGTGTAGGTCTTTGAGGCCTTTTATAGCTTTGTTTTGATTCGGATATTTTCTAGGATTTCACTTTAAACTTAATTTTTTTCTCGATTTTGAATAGCACAAAAAAGGACTTATTACTAGTAAGGACTATGTAACAATAGGATGTGCAGTGTTAAAAACCAAAAGTCATTCATAACGCCACCGAGCCAACTTGGCTTTTTGACTTATTGTACTTATGTTTGGTATTTAATTTTTAACACTGCTAGTATAAAAAAGCAACCATTTTTGGCTTAACTTCATGTTCTCATGATCCACATTGAAGCGAGAAAGGGCCAACGTCGAAGTATTTTAAAATAAAAACAGGTTAAAAAAATATAAGTCTGATTAATGGAAGCGAAATACTATTTCTTTGCAAAATTTTGAGTTTTTTTTTTTTTTTGGTTCAGGTGTATTTTTGAGAAAATCACTTATATAGGGATAAGTCCAAACATACTAAAAATTAATAGAATTTGTTACTGGGCTAATGTGACGGAGTAAGACAAATTTCATTAAAATATCATTGTGTTTAAGATCAAACCGGCAAAAATCCCAGTTGGGAGACATGTCTAAGCCAAGGACCAGTTTCAATCAAAATCAAAAGAGTTCTTCCTTGCGCTTTATGAGTTTATTAAATTATCTTTGTATTTGGAAACTGTAGAGTGCAACAAGGATGCCTAGATGATTGGGCAAGCATCGATAAATCGATTCTGAAACCGATTCTGATACTTTTTTTTAAACACTACCAAGGACAGTGAAATAATAGGATGTACAGAGTTAAATTCATCTAGCCAATGCTCCAGCCAACTAGCGACCAAGTCACCGAACCAAGTTCAGACGCTCCACTTGAGAAACTTCAAATACAGTGATTTTATTTGAAAAGGCATTATTTAAAAAATAAAAATGTATGTATAATAAAAAAAAAAATAAATTACAAAATGTAATTTTAAAATTTTTTTAAAATCAAAATTTTTTTTTATTATTTTTTTAAGATTTTTAGCAGTTTCAGATATTTTTAGTTAGAAGTTTCTCAACTCGAGTGTCTGAACCTGCCTCGGTGGTGATTGCTTTATACATCTAAATATTGTAATAAAATTTCTTGTAATTCCAGAGATGCCTGTAATTTAAGATATGTCACATGTCTGTCTACCTTCGCGAATTTCATCGCTAATGGAAGATCGATTTTTGTTTCTGCTTTGTTTAAAATTTAACAAAAAAAAAAAAATAAAACTAATTGACATAAATTAATTTTGAATAAAAATTAAGCAACAACTATAATAACAATTATTTAAAATTGGAAATGCCATTTTGAAAAATCTTACGGTATGACCCTCGCACTATGTATAAGGTGGGTTTGATGTACATATTTGGTTACAACAATAACAGCACAAACTCATTAAACCCTGACCACGTAATAGTGTAGGCTATAAAAATATTAGAACACAACAAAATATTAATATTATTAAACCTTAGTAAAATACGTTGACAATGAGCACAAACTTAGGCTGAAGTTTTTAATGTAAAAATATATCTGTGGACTTTAGACAAAACAACTTAAATCGACTTCAAAACACGGTTTTCCTACATTTTTTGATCTCCTAAAGCTGCACACAAAATATTTAAATTCTAACAGTCTTAACTTTTAAAAAGAGTATTAAATTTTTTCCCAGAAAAATAATAAAATAAGATCAATATTTTAATCCGCGAATCAAAAAAAAAAAATATATATATAACGACAATTTGCGCGAACTTTTATTTTTTGATGCGCGAATTAAAATTTTTTAATTTAATTCGTAAATTATTCTAAATTTTTTAATTCATTTTAAGGTCTCCATTTCAATTCCAAGCATTGACTTATTAGAAGTAAATTTGATATGCGTATAAAATTTTTATGAAATCATTAATTTTAATAATTATTTAATATTAAAGACCCAAATTTATACGCAAATTATAAACAAACCATTTTAATTCGCGATTTAAAAAATAATAAGATAATTCGCGCGATTCAAAAAGAAAAAATCAGGTGATTATTCGCAAATCCAAAAACATTTTTAATCGATTCTTTTTTAGAAATTGAATTATTACTGATGCTAGAATTATTTTTCAGATGTTAAGAATAAATCTGAATAATTTCAAAACGTCTTAAATCAAAACCATAAGAGTTGGAAACAACTTCTTGCGGACAAATCGATCTTGTTTTTCATTTTAAACAGCTTGTAAGTTAAAATAACAGAAAATAACATTTAAAAGAAATGATATTTTATTTGAAAACCGGCCTAATTACTTTTCATTTAAAACAAATGATTAATTAAGTTAACAATAAATGTTACAATTTTACCTACAAATTAAGTAAAAAATAACTGATTATTCATTTATTTGAAATTATTTCGGTTTTTTTTTTTGTATTTTTGTTGTTCTAATCTACAAAATGTATACTCACACAGTCTATAGATACATTTTGTGTGAATGACCATAAGTGTGTGTGTGAGTTAAAATAAGTTTGTATATAAACAACCAATTAAAATAAAAATTATATTGGAATTTTTTGAATATTTTTTATATATTGAAACAGACAGCAAACAAAATTTAAATTTGTAATAACAGTAACAGAAAAAATAAACCACACATTTCCGTTTTGTGGGTTAATTACATAATTATTAAATTTAAAACATATAAAAAATATAAATGAAACTACAAAAGTCGGGAAATGACAACAAATCATTTTGAACAAATGTATAAAAAAGTTAAAATAAATATTTCTTTGAAAAATAAATGAATGTTCCTTACAAAGTACATAAAATTCTCAGTGATGATATGTTTTTTTCTTATTTATTATGCTAAATAGTCTCGGGCCAAATAATTTTAATCTTGACTGTATGATGAATTTTGTTAAATAAGATGTCAAGATAACACATTATTTTCGAATTTGCCTATACCAACAACAGTTCCTCTTTTTGTTTTAAATACGATTGCATGCGATTCAATTTATTGAATTCTTTTTTCTAAAAATTAGTAACAAATCAATTTATTTTATAGTACTACAATATTATCCGCATATACAAAAAATATTATTATTATTCTAAAAAATACCAAGAATAACTAACTCTACAAAAAATTTAATATGAAGGGGTTCCTTTCTTCCTCTTATTCTTCTACATCTCTCAACTTTATTTTATTCATAATTCCTAAGAAAACTATTAAGGCGCTCCTCTTTTTTTTTATTTTTGTTCCCTTTTTCCTACTGCGCTAATGTTAACATAATGTTCTACATGTTTCTACAAGTTCATTGTTCCTCGGTATATAAACCCAACATACCAAATGACTTGAGAAAATATAATTATAAGCTTACAAACACAAGCCTTAAGCTTGAAAAACACTTGACAGTATATTGAAAAAGGCTATCGTAAAAATTATAGAAAAATCAAAACGGAACCCTTGTGAAAATATTACATGTGTACACTCAGAATATTATGTAGTTAACTGTTTGTAGTTTAATAAAAAAGATTTCCATTCCATTTAAAAATAAAGGAACATACATTTATTTTTCAAGGAAATATCTATATTAACTTTTTTATACATTTATTCGAAATAATTTTCTATCCTTTACCACTTTTTTTTTAGTTTCATTTATTTTTTTCATTTGTTTGAATTTTAATAAAAATTTACCCACAAAACGGAAACTTGTGGTTTATTTGTGTCCGTAACAGTTATTAAAAATTTGCTGTCTGTTTTAAAAAAAAATATTCAAAAAATTTCAATTTGTTTTTTATTTAAATTGGTTGCATATATACAAAATTTTTCAATACAAATTACAAGAACTTCATAAACACACATACATACACAAACACATTAACACAAAAAGTGTTTATAGCTTCATATGCATACATACATTTTGTATTACACGAGTATATTAAAAAAAAATACAAAAACGGAAAATATTTCAAATAAATGAAAAAAAAACATTTATTTTTTAAGAAATTGGTAAGTAAAATTTTGACATTTATTTGAACTGATTATATCATTTGTTTCTTACGGATGTGTTAGTTGATATATCAACATTTAAAAATAAATAACAAATGGCATTTAATTTAAATGAAAATTAATTACACCGGTTTTTAAATGAAATATCATTTATTTTAAATGATATTTTCAGTTATTTTAACTTACAAACTTTTTTAAGTGTATGATTACTATAAGCTTATTCTTGCAATTGTAGAATAAGCTTACAAAAATAATATTGTATTAATATACGTATAGAAAAGCTTATTTGACTCAATATATTTATAAGCTTGTTTACATAATTGTAGAATAAGCTTCACATATGATATATTATTAAGTGTTGGAAAAGAGAAATCATAATTATTTTCTTTAATTTTATTTATTTTTTATTTTAATTTTAAATAATAATAATTCATTTTAAATATAAAAAATAACAATACATTTTAAATATAAATAATAATAATTAGTTTTAAACATAAATAAAAATTATTATAAAAATAATGAAAGTTAATACGTTCACTTTATAAAATTTACAACAAATGTACACGCAAAAAACGTTTGACAAATTAAAAAAAAAAAATAACGGCACTTGTTGTATGCATAGAACAAAGACAACAAGACTAGAATGTATTGAAAAATATTTCTATTTCAATCGTCATATTGCGTTGTTCAATATGTGTATGTTGTTTATAAGCGTACTTTAGAAACAGTTATGTATTATAATCTTTTCTCAAGCATTGTTAAATACTGCTTGTGAATTCACAACTTAAAAACATTATAATAAACGAAATTAAGAAAAGCTTAAAACACACAATTTATATAAGCTTATTCTCAAATTGTATTGCAGTTTGATTGCTATGTGGTGTATTGGGAAGTTTTATATTTCTTTACACATACAAAGAGAAGTATTAGTTTCACTACAATTTAAGTACATGAGTTTGTTGTCTGGATTGGATGCTGTTGGCGGAGGGGGGGAGATCCATTCATACCAAAAATGTATGTAATAGCATTACAATTGCAGTTTGTAACATATGCAATTAAAACTCTACAATGGAGAGTTTTTTGAACTTTAGAAAAACTCTTTTTTTTTAGTTCTAAAGCCTTCCATAATGTTCTCCTTTTTTTCAAGACTATGGAAAAGTATTGGCAAAAGGGGGGAGGGGGAGGGTAAACTTGTTTGACTTTTTCTTTATGTTTTTCAATATTGTGCATTTTTAGTTTGTTTAAATTACAATATTAACTTGCATTTTTATAGCAGGATGTGTGAAATTATTCTTGTATTTTCTTTTCTACTTTGTAATTCTAATAGTCCATCAACAACATCTTTAAAGTACTTGTGTTGTGTGCTATGTAAAATGATCATTATTCATTTAACTCTTGCAGTAGATTTCTATCAGACTTTTAGAGTTGATTGAACTTTTCTTGTTGTTGTTGTAGTTTGTGTTATTGCATCCATTAAAGGATGCTATTTACAGATGAAAATTTATATATTTACAAGTATGTTTTTGTATTGTAGTAATGTAGGGGAGCTTTTGTGAACTAAGTAGAAGAAACAATTAGAGTTGAATTAAATTCAAGCACGTAGGTACTGTATACAATGTTTGGGGTCGTATTGAAAATAACTCAAATTATAAATAAATTATACACAATATACTGTAATTTTTTTACATTTTTACAAACATAAATTTTCTAAAAATTATATTTTTTATTCTTGCCGAAAGAAAAAATGTTTTATAAATACATTTTTTTCTTCAGATATCACACACAAATTGTATTTGTGGGTTTTAGTGAATTTTCAATCAAAAGTTCGTTATATTAATAAAACTATTAATTGTATTTACAAACTGTTAAAATTATTATTAAATTTTTATTAATTTTATCAAATTTTTATTGAAATGGCAGCAAGAATTAGAAATTATTTTGTCTGTGTATAAAACAAAGGTTCTTTTTAAACTTAGGATTAAAAATTTTGCTGGGCCACATCTTTGCTAATTGTTGTTTCATCAAATTATAACATTTAACCCATCAATTCATTGCTTCTTTATGATAATGAATACATTTTTTTAAAATCATTTTAATATATTTGCCAAACCAATTGTCAATTCACGCGAAAGTCGGCATTTCATTCAACATAAACGTGTTAAATATTAAACAAATTTAAAGATTCTTCTTTATTTGACAAATCTTTAAAACAAATAAAATAGAAAATAAATGTGAAATGAATTTGAATTTATGTTGTGAATGATATAGCAAGAAATAAAATAAGATAATGATACAGTAAAGGTAAGTCGAAATAAACTGATTTGAGTTCATTATAACTTTTTATTTAAGACAATATTATTATTTTTTTTTGAATAAAGAATATTTTTAATATAATTATGTACAATTATATCTCGCAAGTGGTGGCCACTTTTTGTTTCGCATATTCGTGCTCTTTCCAAAACATTTTTCATAACCTTTCGCAAAACTTTATTGTTGATTTTTTTTCGCGTATACTGTTTTTTAATTTGCTGGATGGTTCTAGGCTTATTAATATAGACTTTGCCTTTCAAATAAACCCAAGGGAAACAGTCAGGAGTGGTTAAATCCGATGTACGTAAAATAATTCGTTCACCAAAGATGTCGCGTTAAAGAGCCATTGTTTCGGTTTCAATTCTGGGACAAGATGAATTTTGTATAGAAACATTCTTATTGTATGCACAATTTTCTGCAGCGACCCTCGTGAGAGGCCAAGTTGTGTTGAAAGTCTCATGGTTGATGTTTCTTCATTTTCCCGAATAATTTCCTGTCATCAGTGTGCACTGTTTGTAGTCTGCCGGCATTAGGAAGGTTCCTTACTGCCCCTTGTCGAAATTTTGCAACCAGAGGGTTTGATTTGAGAAATAAAATTCAACGATTTGGACACGTTGTTCATCCTGTATAAGCTTAAACCATAAATCCATCAAACAATCTACTTTTCACTTTTGAATATTTGCACTTTTGCATATTTGCACTTCTGCAAATTTTCACATTTTCAGAAAGGCGCATTTGCTATAATTTGCTGACGTTGTTTAAGCGTCAATCTATTCATGATGATTTGCCAGGGTATACTGATCATGTGTCAAAAAGTGAGCGTAGTACACTCAGAATATTATGTAGTTAACTGTTTGTAGTTTAATAAAAAAGTTTTCCGTTCCATTTAAAAATAAAGGAAGATACATTTATTTTTCAAAGAAACATCTATATTAACTTTTTTATACATTTATTCGAAATAATTTACTATCATTTACCGATTTTTTTCAGTTTCATTTATTTTTTTCATTTGTTTGAAATTTAATAAAAATTTACCCACAAAACGGAAACTTGTGGTTTATTTTTGTCCGTAACAGTTATTACAAATTGAAATTTTGTTTGCTGCCTGTTTCAAAAAAATATACAAAATTTTTCAATACAAATTACAAGAAATTCGTAAACACACATACATACACAAAAACATTCACACAAAAAGTGTTTATAGCTTCATATGCATACATACATTTTGTATTGTACGAGTATATTAAAAAAAAAAATACAAAAACGGAAATAATTTTAAATAAATGAAAAAAACATTTATTTTTTAAGGATTGGTGGGTAAAATTTTGACATTTATTTTAACTGATTATATCAGTTGTTTCTTACGGATGTGTCAGTTGATTAATCAACATTTAAAAATAAATAACAAATGGCATTTAATTTAAATGAAAATTAAGTAGACCGGTTTTTAAATGAAATATCATTTCTTTTAAATGATATTTTCAGTTATTTTAACTTACAAACTTTTTTAAGTGTATGACAGTTCGTTTGACATTTAACCCTTTTGTAAGTTCTATCGGGCTTAAAAAAAGTATTAAGTAATATTGATATTTTTTATCACCCCTCGTAACAAAAAACTGTTCAAGAATGTTGGAGAAAATCGTTAAAATTAACGATTTACTGAAATACTCTCACCTGCGAAGTACCGAAGTTTTGTTCAAAACGGCATAGGATTCTGTAAACCGGTTTATAAACTTTTTATGTAAATATTTATAAACTGTTTTATTGCAAAGAAAGATAAAAATTTTATTAGTAAATTATGGAGAATAAAAATTGAAAAATTCTACAGAGCCAGCAGGATAGAGAGTAGTAGTATTGGTTGACGCTACCCAATTTTCCTCAGTATCCACGCTCTCCCCTTTGCTTATTGATGATTGTCTTTTTTATATTGAGTGTTTGGAAACAAATTAACAAACTCGAAAACAACACACAATTAGACCAACATCAACGAAATTTAACAATTTATATTTATAAAAAAATAAATTTTCAGTTAAAATTAAGGAAACATATTTTGTCTAATTTTCCTAATTATTTTCATTGTATCGAAATTTCTAATTTTGTATACTACAAATCCTATCTACGGACTTGAAGAAGTAAATTTCCGATTAGAACCACACAATGTTCAGTTAGTTATTAACTAGAACTTTAACTGCTGACACATTTGTTGTTGTTTATCATATAAAAATGAAATTAAAATGCAAGGGTTAATTAATTAAAAAATCTTATTTTTATACGAGTATTAACCACAAATTATGAAGCCAACCAAATGATCAAATGGCCACAACTAACACACACAGTATGTCGTATTAATATGTCATCTGTAAATAATACTCTGATAACAACAAACAAACTCCTCATATAAATGGCCATAACAATAATAACCTTGATAGTTTTAACCAAGTCCCAATGCAACGGAAGTCATTAAGGAGTTGAGAAAAATATAACGAGTCAGTCAGCCAGCCAGCCAGCCACAACAACTACAAAAATGATAGTTGCAGAAAGGCTTAAATGCAACTTTTATGTCTTCGAGAGAAAAAGCAGATACATACACAAACAGACTAACAAAAAAATCTGTTCAATCTTAGTTTGTTGTTTGTAAGTGTTTATAGACTTTTAAAAGGTCCTTGCACTTGAAAGATTATTATTACGTACGTCTTGGAAAACTGGGTAAAATAGCATCATACGTAGTAAAATGTTAACGTGTAGGTTTGTTTTTCACTTACTTACTACTGACAACGTTCTTTAAGTACTTCTGTATTGGATAATATCTATGTATGTACGTATACAAAACTACGATCATACATGGGACGGACTAATTAATTGAGTGGGGTAACTAATTGATGATTACATTGTCAACGTCATCAATAGTAATTTAATTATTCTTATTGGATTTTTTTTAATAAATAATAATGATTTTAGGATTTAATTTCATTGACTAATGACAAAAATGTGAACAAATCGCTGAAATTAAAAAAAAAAATGTACGTAGTACTTTCAATTATTCTGACACACGGTTTTTTCTTGATAAAAAACAAACAACAAGAGGTTTTTTAATTTTTTATTTTTATATTGGTTTTTTTAAATATTGAAGAATATAACAAAAAAAAATTATTTAAAATGGCCCCCATTTGCCTTCCAACACGACCGAAGTCTGACCGGCCAATCGTCTATTGCAGTACGCACGACCTCCATGGGGAAATTGTCCACTGCGCGGATAAGTGCACGCTTAAGCGATTCCAAATTTTTGTGGTGAGTAGTGCAGACCATGCCTTTTAAAACGGACCACAATTTATAGTCTAAAGCATTTAGGTCTGGACTACCCGATGGCCAATCATTCGTAGAAATAAAGTTTGGTAAATTGTTTTTTAACCAGTCTTGAGTGGTTTTTGCCTTATGGGCTGGGGCAGAGTCCTGTTGAAAGGTCCACGGCTCGTTTTTGAACAATGTGCTATTTATTGGCTTCACAACCTTTTCTAAAACGTCAGATTGGTACACCTTTGCCGAAGTTTTAACACCTTTTTCGCAGAAATGAGGCTTGGGGACCCCATCATAGGCGACTCCCCACCATACCATCACAGAAGCAGAATGGTGACCTCTCTGAACTCTAGGAACCAATTCATAGCATAGAATTTTAACCGGATTGGGCGAGCCTGAGATGTCGACCTAAATTAAAAAAAAAAAAATTCACAAAGAACAATATTTTTGGTAAGAACAATATTTTAATAAGAATTCTAAAAAAACGTATTTTAGACCCACCATAATATACATATAACATTTATGAAATGTGTTTCTAGAAAACCACCCCCTTTTTATAGATACGAAACTATTTTGTTTTAATTATGATTACACTCATACACGTTGTTTGTTGTTTTTTTTCTGATTTATTCTACATCAAAATAATTATTGTTGGCTCGAATGAACAGAATAAAATCTATGGTTTAACAACGACCGATGATTATAAATCAGTGACAAAACAATTTGCACGTCGTTTGATTGATTTAAAATCATCAACAAATATGTGTGTTGGAGTATATTCAGCGTTTGAACGCAAACACATATTTATTCTTGTGTTGATTGCGTATGAACGTTTTGCAATCAGCAAATGCAGTTCTCTGATACACACATTTTTTGTTGAAATAGGGATTTTAAAAAAGCTTTTTCTATAATGAGCCTATAACCTTCGTTCCTATTGCTCGGTTAGGTTATTAGGATATAATTTGGAATTATATGATTAATAAAATTAGTATAAAAAATTGGAATTGCTTTGTGAATTTGTTAATGTACATACAATTTACTTCCAAAACTTTAATTACGTAAGATTCGACGTTTCAATGTATAGCTTTCGAAGCCGTTTTGATGTAAAATAAAAAACCGAAACCAGTTTATTTAAAAAAGGATTTTTCGAATAAACTGAAAAACGGTTTTTTTTTAAATGCCAGTTTTTTGGATAATCTACATTAAAAGCTTTAACAATTCTTCTAAGATATTTTTACATTTGCTTTAGTTTCAATTAATGTTATGAACTTTCAATGGTAATGAAAAATGTTCAAGTATGACTACAGTAGTAAACTAATATAACTGGTTAGTTTACTATAGAAATCTTCTTAAAAAATATAAATATCGTTACTTCTTCGTAGTGTCCGACCGATGGCACGTTTTCGAGCCGAACATCGGCTTCGGCTAGGCCGATTATTTTTTATTAAATTTATAAAAAGTAAAGTATTATTTGCGTATTATCGCGGTAACCCAAAACAGCCCCAAACAACAATTTTTGTAACGAAAACAGTCAACATTTTACCGTTCTAACTCAAAACAGTCTTAACGCATTCCAGTACTTAAATTAAAATGAATAAATTGTTTTTTTTTGCTAGTTTTTGATAGTAATCGATAATAGACCAAATTAAGGCCTATGCCGTAGCCGATTAATCGGTCGAATACTACTTCATAGTACTAGTTCCACAGAACAACATTAAGTCACGATATCAAAGTACAACGATCCTTGTTTGCATCTTGCACTACCAAGTCTCATTACGTTTAGAATGTTTTTGTAAACTTTGGCTTCCAACTGTTTGTTGGTTGGTTGGTCCTTTGGAAAATCATGTATTTCATTATTTAACCATGAAGTTTGTTAATGAGTCTTATTAACATTTTGTCATGCTTTTAAGTTTTTTAAGATAAATGTCTGTTGTTAAAATGAAACAACAACTAATTGAAAAGAATTGTGATAGAGAATATTAAATTTAATTGGTTGTTGATCTTAATAATATAAACAAAAATACTTCAATTTTATTTAAAACAACAAAAATTGTTTAACAAAATATTTTTATTTTAGTAATTTTAGAAAGGTAAGACACTTGTTATTAACTTAAAGTATTCCTCAAACTACTTTTTGTGTCAACACTTTTAACTGTAATTTCACAAGTATAATAATTTGCCACAGGAATGTTAAAAGTTCTTTAAGAACAACTTTCTCGTCACTTTATTTATTTATTTTTTTTTTTTTTGCTAAGCGCCATTTATTAAGTATTTTGTGTGAAACTTTCGGCATTTTGTTGGAATTCTTTTGACTGAATTTTCTACAAATTGTTTGAAGAGAATTATTTATGTAAAGAAATGTAATACACTGAGAATTTTAAGCCAATTCAGTCAGTGAAACTTTTTCAAAGTATTACACGAATGAGAAACCAAAAAATTAAATATCAGTTCCAAAATAAGAGCTTTTTTCTAACCTTTTACCCAGGGAAAAATAATTTATGGCTTATTGAATTTATGAAAACTAAACTAAACTTGGGTAAAATCATGTTGTTAAATGTTTACTGAAAAGACTTCGGAAAGACCTCGAAAATTAATTTTATTTTTAATTTTTCCTTAAAAAAATTGGACTTAGTAGTTTTATGTTCATGTAAAAATGGTGGAGTCAATCTTATAAATCCGTACTCAATGGATCTATAAATATTTGAAGTATACTTCAAAATGTATTTATAATTCAAATTTAGCGTTTTTTGTTACTTTCCAATCTACTAAGCCAATCGAACGATATGCAGATTGTACACAAAAAGCCAACCTTTCGCACTTACGAATCATAACAAAAATAAAAGTAAGAGGGCCAAATATTGGGCTTTTCTGATGTTTCCCACTCAATAAGATTATGAATGTGAATTGCACACCAGAGAACTGCATTTGCTGATTGCAAAACGTTCATACGCAATCAACACAAGAATAAATATGTGTTTGCGTTCAAACGCTGAAGATACTCCAACACACATATTTGTTGATGATTTTAAATCAATCAAACGACGTGCAATTTGTTTTGTCACTGATTTATAATCATCGGTCGTTGTTAAACCATTGATTTTATTCTGTTCATTCGAGCCAACAATAATTATTTTGATGTAGAATAAATCAGAAAAAACAACAAACAAAATAGTTTCTTATCTATACTAAAATACGTTTTTTTAGAATTTTATTAGGAATACCAAAAATATTGTTCTTAAGAGTTAAATATTGCCTAATTTTCCAATCAAAATAGATGAAAAAAAATTTAGACAATATTTAAATTTTTCCGAATTAGGCAAGCCTGAGATATCGACCTAAATTTTTTTTCACAAAGAAGAATATTTTTATTACTAATATAAATTCTAAAAAAGCGGATTTAAGTCAAACCGTAATGTAAACAATATCATTTATGAAATGTGTTTCTATTTTGTTTTAATTATGAATACACTCGTTGTTTGTTGTTTTTTCTGATTTATACAACGCTGACTTTTTGCTGAGTGATTAAATTTGCAGTAAACATAATCGACATATGATTCAAAGTGATCCGAATAACGCGTTCAGTAACATGACGCTAATTTTATTCTACAGTGAATTTTGTTGAATTATTAAATGTGAACAAGAATTTTTGTGTATGATTAAATCAAGAAAAAAGTTGATTTTGCAGTTCTCTGTTGCACACCTATTGTGAATGTGCTGCCAAAGACAACTTGTGTCATTTGGTGGAAACGTAAACAACAATACTAAATATTGCCTCGAACATGTCGAATTTCGTGCCAAATAAAGTGTTTTTGCCGGGAGTCTTCCTCATTTCTTTAATAGAAAGAAAAGTGCGCCAGAAAATCATCGGTAGTTTACGGCAAGTATGTTTTATCTGAATAATCATGCCGAAGGTGGTTTGGCTCGAAGACAAGTAACGACCGGGTCAACCCAACAAGTTTGAAGACGATGAATTGGAACCGTTGCTCTATGTTATGTGGACGAGTGCTTAACGCTTCGGGAGTTGTCACAATCATTGGGAGTTAATAAGTTAACAGTCAGCAAACGCCTAAAAGCCATGGAATTGATACAAATGCAAGGAAACTGGGTGATAAACGAGTTGCCGGCCCGCGACGTCGAATGGCGATTTTTCGCTCGAACACAAAAAAGGAAGGGTTTTCGCATCGCATTTTTTGTACATAGAATTACCAAGTTGCTTCAAAAGTATTATAATAAATCTTAAGTAAAAGTTCAATTAAATCCGAATTAAAAAAACCCCGACTTTTGACAACCGATTCCGATTTTATGCATTCCAATGGGTTTTTAATTATAATCTGAATACTTTGCAAACAAAACAAAAACAAGGAAAACATTTTAGTGAAAAATTTGAATGAATTGTATAGTTTCGGGCTTCCTTTGCTTCTTGTACTCATTGCAATAATGTTTTCATACTTTGGTTTAGTCTGCGAATGCATACAATACATCACCACAGACTTTATTTATTATTTAAACAAATAATAACAAATAACAAAAAAAAAAAAACAATAAACATTCTTATAAACAAAGAGAAGGCGCAAAAACATAACAAAAATCATGTTTAAGCATTTATGTGAAGACATTTCCTATACAACTTGGATGGATACTAGTACTCCAATGTAAGTACATTCAACACTATGAATACGCAAAAGTATTAAGCTTCTCAAATACCGGTTCAGACTTTAAGCGAAAAGTATTTATATTTTTCATACCAACTACCCCGCTGTGTGACAGGGTATATATTGGCTTGCCATGTGGTTTGTAACAAAAATTGAAATGGTAATCATGGCCAAGAAGGCGTTCGCTTCAGGATGCACAAAATTCATCGGTCACGACACACGACAACATCGCTGGCAAAACTTTTATTTCTACTTGAATTAGTTTCACTAAAGTTCGGTTTTTTTCGTCTCTCTCAATTTGTCATTTTGGATGCAGATGCGAAGCTGTTTTGTCCGATGTCGTATATCTTATCCGATGATGATTGCATCTCCTAAATTTATATTGTCCTTGTCCCGATCAATTTTTGTTTCTACTTGAATTATTTTCGCTAAAGTTCGATTTTTTCGTCACTCTAAATTTGTCATTTTGGATGCAGGTGCGAAACTGTTTTGTCCGATCACGTATGTCTTATCCAATGATGATTACATCTCCTAAATTTAAATTCTCCTTGTCCCGATCTGATTGTTATTAAAGCTGGGAAAATTGGTGGAACAATTCTAAATTTATGAATTAAAATGTAAAAACGCCCTAAAATTTTCCATACAAATTATAGGCATACACTGACTATAATTTAATGAAGATAATTCTCTCAGTGTATGGTAAATTTTTGTCAAATTTGTTCGCCAGACTTCACAAAAATGTTTTCATACGATTATTTTTGTTTTTAAAAAAATTATTTATTACGCAGGGTATTTAACGATTCGGTAAAACCGAATTTAATGCTTTTATTTGTTTTTTTTTTTAGACTTGACTTTGTTGTGTAAAGACAAACAAACAATTTTGTATTTAATTGATGTTTATATTTTTTATATGTTTATACATTTTGTAATTGAAATTAAAGTTTAAGTTAAAATTATTGTTTGAATGCATTTTTAACCCTACACTTATACTGAACATTGTATTTCAATTTTAAATGTTTGTAACAAAATTTCAAAATATAATTGTCAACTTTAAATGTGTAAATTTACAAAATTTCAACAATACTTTTACAAAAAAAAATTTGTTTAATTTTAAATGACTTTATTTTAGGCCGAAAATTAAGAGTATGTACTACAATTTATATTAAATTACATGGTCTTTTTTAAGTGTAAAAAATAACCTTGCAGAAAAAACTGTTTAAATTAAAAGATTTTTTGCTACACTCAGAAAAAAAGTTAGTAGAAAAATTTGTAAACAGTTTTCAATCCCACTTTACTATTTTTATACTGAGTTTTAGTAAACAGATTATTATTTAGCAAATCTGTTTGCTATTTACATTTTACAAATTACAGAATTTTTACAGAATATTTACAAATTTTTGTTGCTAATTTCAAAAATCATTTTACAAATTTTTTAAAACTTATTTTCTAAAATTAGCAAAAAAAAAATTACTAATTTTAAAAAAGTGGATGTAAAAGGAAATGTTATTTCTAATTAAAACTTATACCTACGCACTTAAATTGCCTTAAAATGTTCCATAGGTTTAAAAAAGCATCGGAAGTGAAAATACCGACTTATGTCTGAAAATAGGACATCCTTAAAAAAAAGTTTTTTTAGCCCTCAAAACAATTAAAATTTGAACTTAAAAGTAAAAAAAATTGACTAAAATATTTTTCAAAACAGAAATTACCAAATAAAACAAAATAATAAATTCGTTTATGTTTTAAGAATTTTTAAGATTTGTAAGCCTTTCATTTTTTTTTTATTTTTGTCAAAAACATTTTTTGATAAAAATAAATAAAATGAAAAATATTTGATGCTCGATAAAAAAAATAAATTTGAAATTTTGTACTAATATTTAGTAATTTTTTTTTGCTGATTTTAGCAAACAGATTTTAAATTCCACTTTACAAAAAGTTTACTGAAATTTAGTAGCGCTACTAATTTTTCTACTAATTTCATTAAACTACCCGTCAGCAGACATGTGTTGCCAAGGTTAGCAAAAAAATACCGCTGGTCTCAAATTAGCAAAATTTTCCCGTAATAACAGCAAAATTTTCAGTTGCCATTACAGACTTTTTTGGTGAATGTAAATATAAGTAAGATAAATCCCAAAATAGCAAGTTGATTTTAGGTTTGGGTGTCTAGGATTTTCTATTTTTGGGGACCTACATGGTCAAAAATATAACAGATAAGAACAGCAAAAATAAAACTGCATTTTTTTTTTGTCTACTAATATTCAGAAAAAGTTTTTTGTTAATTTTAACAGGGTAAATTGTAATTTTATTAACTAAATTTAATTCAAATATATCTAAAATTTTGTATAATTAACAGTTTTGTATTTAACAAAAAAATTTGCATATTTCAGCACCAAGATCTGCCAATTTACCGACATTTTTTTATTAGTGAATGAATGAAAAAAAAAATAATTTAAAATTGTGTTAATATTTCACAACATTTTTAATATTTCTGTAGTAATATTTTTTAATTGAGTATGACTTATATATTTGTCAAATCCGAACTACGTTTACGTTTTAATCGATGAATTTAGATTTCTTTAACAAGCAATTGATAAAAGAAAGTTTAATTGACAAATATTCAGTTGAACTCTATAATAATTTCAATACACTCTAAGAAAAAGTGTTGCCATATCAATGAAAAGTTTCATAGACTTTCGTCCAATTAAACGTTTCATAGTATAAAAAATTTCATTAAATTTCAGCAGCTTGTATTAAAATAACAAGTATGGTAAACTTTTTGATGAGATCAACTTTTCTTAAAACCATAATATGGTAATTTAGAGTTCTATTTTTTATGAAACGTTTCATAATTACTTATAAAATTTAATTGAGAAAACGGCAAAGTGTAGTGCTATTTTAAAGTCGTCCTATACCCTCTATAAACACTTAAAATGTATACTTAGGAAGATCAAATACATTCAAGTCTAATATTATAACACAATGCAAAAGAACTGCACTTGAAAATGTCATATGAGTAAAATATATCTCCGCTCTTTACCAAGCTGAGAAGAGAAATCAGCAGCAGGAGGTGGTGTAGTAAGAAATATGTACTTGCATTTTGCAAGTTTGTAATTATTTCTGGCAATGTTCATGGTTTATATTGCGCTGTGTTGAAACCCACAAAGAATCTTATATTGCACAAATAACAAACGTAGGCTGGTTAAAGAAACCCACGATCATATTAAAATGTCGAATTTAAAAACAAGTAGAAAAACACAAAACAAAAATTCCTTGGAAATCGATTGAAGTTGAAGTCAGACAAACATAAAAAGAGTGTTAAAAAGCGTATCAAAACAAGCCACGCAAAATATGTACATATTACATTGACGGCTTGCTGCAATGAAAGGACTCCTCTTGTCCCTACTCTTCGTTTAAAAATCATCATCATCATCATTAAACAAATGAAAGAGTTTGGGATGCTTTTAATGATTTTTTAGTCATAACAATCACATTGAAATAAGAGCAAAATTTACACTTGTCATTTTATTTAAAGGGTCACAAGGGGTATGTATGTATGTATTCCCTCACTTTATTTGCGCGGAAGGGAACAAGAGACAGCGCAAGGAGAATGAGCAAAATATATGAATGAAGTTTATTTTGCACTTGGTTTTAATAAAGTAAATACATATAATTATTTTACACTGAACAAAAAAACTTAACTAGATATAGCTATTGTAAATAATGTGATAATTTTGCATTCTTAGTTTAGAAAAAAGTTCGAAATTCGTAGAAGCTGCACTTAGAAATGTTTGACAGTTAACAATTATTGTTGTTAACTGTAGCTATTATTACAGTTATTTAAAAAAATTAACAAATAGTACTATATTTCGTAACAGTTGTTTATAAATACATTTTGAAGGGTGTCCGACGGGAAGGTATGCTACTTTGTTTGTTTATAATTTTTGATTAAATGAAAGAGAATGGATCTTATATTGATAAATGTTTTATTTAATGTCGCCAATTATGTATGGAATACATTATCAGATAAATGTCCGCCTCTGTTAGCCTCACAAATGCGAGCCCATTTGCGAGCATATTTTTCATTACATTCTCATACATTTCAGGCGGTATTTCATTAATTTCATCACGAATATTTTGTTTGAGTTGCTCAAGCGTTTCTGGTTTGTTTGCATAAACCTTGCTTTTCAGATATCCCCACAAAAAGAAGTCCGGAGCAGTCAAATCAGGCGACCGTGGAGGGCAATCAACATCACCATTTCTTAAAATAACTTGTTGTGGAAAGATGTCTCGCAGTAATTCCATTGTATGCGATGTGGCATCGTCTTGTTGATGCCACATGTTAATCAAGCCAAAAGCATGCAGTTGTGGCGTTGAAAAGTTTTCAATTATATCACGATATCGCTCCCCATTCACAGTTACCGTTACGCCGTTTTCATTTCAAAGAAGTAACGTCCAATGATTTCTCCTGACCAAATTGCACACCAAACTGTCACTTTTAATGGATGCGAAGGTGACTGATCAATAATTTGAGGGTTTTCCATTGCCCAGAACCGACTTTTCTGTTTATTCGCATATCCATTCAAATTAAAAAATTGCCTCGTCACTCATTATGATTTTTTTATAAAAATCGGGGTTGTCATGGGCGAGCTGTAACATCCTATTGGCATATGTACTGTACGGCGGCGTAAATGGTCTTGTGGAAGAAGCTCTTGTGTCAACTGAATCTTAAATGGAAACAAATGCAAATCCTTGTGCAAAATTGTTGCCAATGTTGACCAAGCTCCTGAGCACTTCGTCGAATTGAGGTTGATGGATTGTTTTGAACACTTTCTTGAGCAGCAGTAATGTTTTCAGCCGATCTTGCAGTACTTTGTTGTCCATGCTTGGGCCTGTCACCTACAGACCCTCTTTCTTCGAAATCAATCACTTCAAGATAAATAGTGCGTTTTGTTGACACGTTGTTTCTCCCAAAAATTTCACGTAACTTTCTCATCGTCACAGTAATCGATGATTGATTTTGATAAAATGTTTTAACGATTAAAACACGTTGGTTTATCGAATATTTTTCCGTAATAAATTTGCCACGTGTCTACTTCACAAATGCGAAATATGAACTGGCAAGACTAATGCTTACCAAAATGGCGGCAAAACAAAGTAGTATACCTTTCCGGCGGACACCCTGTATATTTAAAATATTTCTAGATCCATTGAGTAGGGACTTAGAAAATTGACTGCTCTATTTATTCATGAACATTTTTTTAAAGAAAAATTAAAAAAAAAATAATTTTCGAGCTCTTTCGGAAGTCCTTTCCAGTTAATATTTAACGACATAATTATACTTAAGTGAAGGAAAATTTTACATAAAATTCAAATTTGTAAAAAATATTAGAATTTAAACTATTTCCCCCATACTACAGTAAGCCATAAATAATTTTTCCCTGGGTAAGAGGTCAGAAAAAAATCCCTTATTTTGCAAATTATATTTAATGGAAATATTTTGGCTTCAGATTTGTGTTTAGCAGGCCGTAATACTTTAAAAAAAGTGAAAGCCTGTGCAAAAAGTCGATTTTTGTTAAGTAGTTTTTAGCTATTTACACATTTTTTTCAGACGTAAGAAAAAACATGTCTTATTTTTCAATATCGACAAAATACTAACTGTATTAATTTTTGTCAGTTGTTTCAAAATGTTTGTGGTGACAATTTGGCAGTTATTTTTACGGCATTATTTGTTATATTTATTGCATTTGTTAGTTGTTTTAAAAAGTTAAAAATAAGTACATTTTAACTGAATATACCTTTGTTTTAAATGTAATTTTCAGTAGATTCTATAGACAATATTTCTTAACGGTCTTGCTTCAGAAAAAACTTCAGAGTTCATTCAAAATCAAAAATAAAAAGGCTTTTAATTTAATCTTACTTAAAGCGAGTTCTTATAATAATGTTGGGTTAAAACTTTTCTATAAGTGTACTGTATTTGATTTTTTTTTTTTTTGTATTTGTTCATATTCACTTTCAGTATGTGCAAAAATTAATGTAATTTTTACTTTAAAAGATCGTCCTCAAGCATGTAATGTGTATTTAACAAATAACTGGCAATTGTCGTTTTCAGTAATCATTTCCGTTTGTTGAGTTATTTAAAGTGACTGCATTCATTCATTGTTGTTGATGTTGCAGTTTATTGCTGTTGTTGTTGTTGATATTACTGAAGCTGTTAATGTTTATTGTCTGTCTGTTGTTCGGCCAGTATCTTTTGCTGTAAAATAAATGGATGTTAGAGTGTAAATTGTCTTCAGAAGAGTTCTATTTTGTTTAAAAAAAAAAAATTATATTAATGATTGGTTAAACTTTGTTGTATCGTGTAAATAATTTGTTCTTTGCTAAACTCTAATATTTCTTGAAATTTACCCAAGTTATAGTAGGAAAATGTATTCTTGTTATAAATTGGGTAAATTTAATATAAGTATTATTTGTGCAAAAACGCACGAAATGCCTAAATAAATTTACCAGCACAATGTTTAAAGTTATTGTATAAACAAAAATCCTTTTTTTTATAAAACAAATTTATGTTCAATGTGTGTGTTTTTTTTTTAAAATGCATAATAAAATAAATTTTGCAAATTCCAAATAATTTATCGCAGCTTTAAAATGGGCTTCTTATGCAGCGGTCATTTTCAATTGAACTTGTAACTTCCTATATAAAATGTACCCTCTTCTCCTCTCTGTTAAGAAGTAAACCTTGCACATATAACAATTTGATTCATCGGTACTTGCTTTTAATTGACTGACTGTGGTTGTCATGAAAATGTTTTAACACAATTTGATTACATGTACTTCAAAATTGTCTTGATATTTTTGTGGACGTATAAAATTTGTTGTTTTATTACTTGACCAAATAATTTAATATTCATATATCACAAATATTATATTTATTCATTTTTAATCACAATTTTGCAAAATCATTATTTTTGTTTTTCTTTAAATAACGAAATTTGTGCGTAAAATTTTAATTTAACAATATAATACAGATTTTAGACATAAAGTGTTAATGTCTAAAAATGTGGTATGTTTGTATTGATGTGTATTAAAGTATGTACAAAACAGTTTTACACACTTGCTGTGTACTGAATTTTTGTAATATTACATAAAAATGTATGTATAAACATTTTTTAGAATAAAATTCTTGTGATAAGAAAACTTTTGGGAGAAGAACTAATTCATCGTTACAATAATTTAAAAATCAGCATAACTTTATAATATTGAGTTAGAGCACTACACTCAGAAAAAAAAAACTTTGTAGAAAAATTTGCAAACGGTTTTCAATCCCATTTTTGTACTGATTTTTAGTAAATTACAGAATTTTTACAGAATATTTACAAATTTTTGTTGCTAATTTCGGAAATAATTTTATAAATTTTTGAGAACCGATTTGCTAAAATTAACAAGAAATTTTCTAGTTTTTAAAAAGTGGATATTGAATTAAATGTTATTTCTAATTAAAACCTACACCTACAAACTTAATTTGCCTTAAAATGTTACAAAGATTAAAAAAATGGATCGGAAGTGAATATACCGACTCATGTCTAAAAATAGGACATCCACTTAAAATAGCACTAAAAAGTTTTTTTGATTCTAAAAATTAGTCCTAAAAACAATTAAAATTTGACTTTAAAATTAAAAAAAAATACTAAAATATTTTTCAAAAGGAAACTAAGACAAAATGATAAATTTGTTTATGTTTTTACAATTTTTAAGCCTTTGATTTTTTTTAATTTTGTCTAAAATATTTTTTGAAAAAAATAAAAAAAAATTTCCCGTAATAACAGCAAAATTTTCAGTTGCCATTATAGACTTTTTTGGTGAGTGTAGATGTCGTAAGAATTTTTTTAAATCAAATTTGGTAAATAGATGGAGCTACAAAATAAATAAAAACGGGTAATGTACTGAAAAGACTATAGGAATTCAAAAGGAGGTCCAAATACAAGTATTTCTTAAAAATTTTATAAAATGAACTGAACTTAATTTTTTTAGCATATTATGGCTTTATTACACTCAATATAGTTTTTAGTTTAAATTTACTGAAAATGTAATTTAAAATAAATGAAAAATTACTTAAAAACTTGCCTACTAACTTTTCATTTAAATCAAATGTTAATAAACTTACAGTATTGAAAAAAAACAAATGATTTTTCATTTATTTTAACTGTTAACTAACAACATAGCCGTAAAAACAAATAATAGACTTTTTATTGATTATTTTTTTATTTAAATTATCTGGAAAAAATGGTTGTCATTCCGTGGCTATAACTTCTTTCAGTTAACATTCTTTTAAGATTTTTGGTGTTATTTTAAGGAACTTCCAAAAGAATTCATATGTTCAAACTTCAAATGTAGTGATTTAAATATAAGGCCGATGCTTTTTTAAAAAAATCACTCTTCATTGCTTCTAAAGCATAAGTGATAGTATATCGTATATTTTCTGAGTCAAAATTTTCAATGTGAAAATAGTTCTGAAGACCTATTATAATGTTTTTATTAAATCTCTGTATTTTATTTACCACTGCACCATTTCCAGCTTAAATTCAGAATTTTCCAAGATAATTTTAAAATTGTGTAAAAATGTTTTAAAATTATCGAAAATAATTTAAAAAACATTGTGTAAAAATTATATCAAATTGTCCAAAAATGTTTTAAAATTGTCCAAAAATTATTTAAATATATTTAAAAATTGCCTAAAAATGTTTCAAAATTATCCAACCAGTTTTTAAATTATCCAAAAATTCATTAAAATTTTTGAAAAATATTTCAAAGTTGCCCAAAATAGCTTTTTTATTAATACAGAATTATGTATTTTCATCAAAGCTTAAATATTACAAAGTATATGAACATTTTCCACTCATGCATTAGAATATATAATATTTGAATTGTCATTGCTTCCTTAGAGTGAAGTAAGAGTAATGGAAGTAAAGCTTTATTTGAATACTTTCATTCTATGACACGCCAATGCTAAATTCATCGATGAAACTATCAGAAAATAAGTAATGCCTTTGCCATAGTAGTGATGCTTAAATTGCTTCTTTGGCAGCTTCATTTTTGCTTTGTAAAGTCTTTTTCTGAAAGAACAGAAAAATGTTTGCCAATAAATTGGTAAAACCTTGTATAGTTTATACTAGAAACGTAGGTTTACGCACCTATTTTTTTTTTCTGGAACTGTACTTGTGACAGACAAAAACTAATTTTGCTGTGAAATTAGGAATTGACTGTATTTTTTATTTTAAATGTTGTAAGAAATTCAATATTTATGTTAGCATCGAATAACTATAACTTTGAGTTCATTACACTTTTGTAACATTTCTAAAACTAAGCACAAATAAAAAACAGATGGCCCAAAAATACATTTAAGTATTTGTAAATAAAATTTAATTTTAATACGAATTTCACCCTCATTATTTCTACCCCCACTTTTAAATGAAATGAAAGCGTAAAATTAAATTAAATATAACTTGATAGCTCCCCAAAACAAAAATACGGAACAGAATGGAAATACATACATCAACTCCACTTTGAATTCTCTCAAGATATCTTAGCAACCCACATAATCATCATTAAGCAACAATTGTGTTGACAAATGCCTCCACACATGCGCAACATCAATCCATCCAGCCATCCACCCAACCAACCATAGATACTCCACCTAAATCGAAAAAAAAACAAATAATCCAAAAATAAATTGTGTCTTTTATTTTAAGAAAATAAAAGAGCAGAAAAACATACCACTTCCGGTTTTAAGATACGTGGCGCGTGCTGCGCTCTCACTATAAATACTTTTGTATTCATTAAAATCATCAACCTCCAAACTGAAAAAAAACGTAATAAAATCCACTTAAAACAAAACATTTGTTTCGATCATAAATTAGAATTTAATTGCAATTACATTTAAACCTTTCACTAAAGAAAACTCTTTTTCCCAAAGTCTAGTGACAGTTATGACCGTTATAAATTTACAATTTGTCAAAATTCTAAATTAACTGGACCAAAGTTTGGGCAACAACAATTAAATAATAAAAAATTAACCCCTTTGTGTCTAATCCCTTATGGAAAGAACTGGGTCAAGTATTAATACAACAAAAAAAAAAATAAAATAAACTTTAATTACGCAGCATCATTTCACTTACAATGACTGAATGGATAAAATAAATGATGATACTAAACAATTGCACGAAAATCCTATCAAAGAACGATAAAAATGTCCGCATATGTCCACACAAAGAATATCATTGTAAAAAACAAACACTTGATAAAGGATTTACCAAAGAGATTTTGTTAGAACAACGACAAAAGGATGCCCATGACAAAATTAGCCTTCATCTACATATTTGGTTCTTTATTGTAAGGCGATTTAAAATGCAAATTAGCGACATTTAAAAGAAAAGAAATGAAACGAAGAAAAAACAAGAGGACATAAAAATCTCCTCTTTCCATTTTGTGTAACCCCCTGACCAAACCAACCAAGAATTAAATATGCACTCATTAGCCTTTGAATATGACAAAAGACAATGATTTTGATGCAGCCATAAGAAATGATAAGGAAAAAACTATCATTTCATATGTGAACGAGTTTCAAGCGCAAGATCGGTCATATAAGATGCTACCAACAAAAATGAAAACTAACCCTTTTTCTGCTGACTAAACATTTCCATCGTAATTTGCTTTTAAATCTTACAACAAAATCCGCCAAATAGAAAATTAGCGGTCTTCGTTTTCCTTACATGGGATATTTACAAACATAGGAACATATGATGGGATGTGATGGGATGCTGCTGTTGCTTTAGCCTGTCGATCATTAAACCACCACCACCCCTTTTTCTTATAGCAAAAATAAAACTTTGCTGTAAATCTCTAAGGATCCCTAATGACATCTTGCTTATAAATTTCAATGTTTTATTGTTTTTCTTTTTGACAATCATCTTGTGACCTTATCTAATTGCTTCCTGGTCCATGAAGCAAATCTAAAAGAAATTTATGTCATTTTTTTTTTTTTGGCCGAAAAAAAAAATAAAACGTGTTTTTGTTGTAGTATTTGTTACAAAATGGGCTTCCAGCCCAACAAAAGCTAATCATAATAAAGTGATCTTGTTAAACACAAAAGAGGATGGAAAACTAGAAAATGTCATTCATATTTTGATGAAATTCTATCTTTTCTTTTCATTTTTTTTTGTTTTTTTTTAATAACAAAACTATTATTTAACTTACAAAATTGTGTAAGAATTTATGGTTTCACATTTATTATTTTGACAGACTATCATAATTTTGTTAGTATTTTGCTATTATAAAGGAAACTGTTTCAAAAAAAGGATTTCTGTAAGGAAGTATTACAAAAATTATGTAAATTTTTTTAATGGTTTTTACAAAATAATAATCCTTTTATTATTTTATTGCAATTGCTTAACAGCTTTTGGTTAGATTTGGAAATGTCCTGTTACAAAATTAAGTTTAAAATTTGTTCATGTTTTATACACAGAAAGAACACAATTTTTGAGGGAATAAAATGCAGGACAGAATGGTAATACACAGAAAAAAGTATTGTCAACATATTTAAAATTTAACATAAGATTGGCTGAAAATATTATTTGGTTCCAATTTAATTTTAAATTGATTTAATTTTTTTTTATTTAAATCAATAAAAAGTTTAAATGAGTTTAAATTATATTTTATAATACGTTCATACTGAACCGCAAAATACGTATTTTAATTTTTAAGTTTTCGATCTCGTATTATTATTTACTTAATTGTATATAAACATTTAAAGCAGATCTTTAACTTTTTTTTAGTTTAATTTTATCGTTAAGGACGTCCAAATTTGGAGCCTTCTAGATATCAAAAAAACAATTTTTTTTTCTAAAAATGATAGTGCGAAATTCCAAAACTTCAGTTACTTTTTAGGTTTTTTTTTTTTTTTGTTATAAAATGCATATTTTAGAGCATGTTTCTGGTTGCCCACCACTTTCAATTGAAATTCAGAAAAATACAAATTAAATTGAGATTTTTTAAATAAAATTGAGAAAATTCCAAGTAAAATTTAGATTTTTTAAATGAAATTGAAAAAATTCCAAATGAAATTCAGATTGTCTATTTTTAATTAAGAAAATTAAGAAAATTTTTAAATGAAATTGAGATTTTCCATTTTAAAGTGAGAAAATTTCAAATAAAATTAAGATTTTTGATATTGAGAAAATTCCAAATGTAATTGAGATTTTCTTTTTCAAATTGAGAAAATTCAAGATTATTTTGAGAAATTTTCATTTGATGTTATAATTTTTCATTTTAAATTGGGAAAATTCCAATTTAAATTAAGACTTTTCATTTGAAATTAGGAAAATTCCAAATGAAATTGAGATTTTTTTATTTGAAATTGGGAAAATTTCAAATTAAATTAATAAAAGTATAAATGAAATTGGATTTTTTCCAATTGAATTGTCGATAGTTTCGTGAATATTCGATAGATATCGCCCATTTAAAAAACACCATTTGATTGTAATGTCCATTTTTTTTTATTTATTATCAAAATGAGAATTTTTACAGATTTGTTTGGTCGATCTAAAAAATATTTGTTTTCTTCCATCTAAAAGAAAATAACATAATTTTTATTTTGTAAATTTGAACAAAAATTACGCCATCGTCATATTCTATCCGCAATTTTGAGTTAAAAAATCTGATGAGGTATTCGTTTCAAGTCTAGGTAAATAATATCAAAAAAATCAGGTGTTTTTTTTTAATTTTCCGCAATGTTGGAACCACCATTTTTAAACTACCATTTTAAGCTAAAGAAATAGATAATTCCGTTTTGCATTTACAGTCATCTGCGAAAAAATAGGCACACTTGCTTTCAACAAATTTAAAGAAAAAAAGCACACATACATTATGCTAAAAAAAACATTTTATGCACAATTCAAGCTTTGTTGTTGCAATTGAAAAAAAAAACAACATTAAAAAGTATTATAATTTCCTATAGTCGAATAAAAATAGCGACAGGAAGAAAAGAGTTTGAAATATTATTAGTATTTTATATTTTTTTTAAGGAAAAATATAGTGGTCATTGTATCTAATAGATCTAACCATTTGAAATAAGAACTAAACTAGCAGAAAAAATATTTTTTTATTAGAAAAAAGCACTAAGGCAAAAAAATGTGAAAAAAGCAAATTAAATCTCAAAAATCTTAAGCCCGTATAACATTACATTCATTTTGTATTGGATTTATTCTCTATAGTTGAACTATTTACACTCATTATTTTATTATAAGAAAATTCATCATGTCACATGGGCTTAAAAAAAAAACTACTTTAAAGCTAAAAACTGGAAAACAAAAAAAGAGCTGAAAAAAGCAATTATATATGAGTAAAAAAGTAAAAACAAAGTAAAAACAAAAGTTTAATTTCGTATCAATTACTATTTTAGTTGATTTTGCACCTTTCACGCAAATATTTAGGAAAAATTAAATGGAACAAAATCTAATTAAAATAGTTATATTAATTAAAAGATCATTTGAAAACATGTTTATGATATTGTTACGATTTAACCCTTTATAAAATCGTTGACTTATTTACCTTTTAAATAAATCGAGTTCTTTCTATATGACAATTAATAATCACAGTTTGAAATTATTTATAGCTCTATTTATTTACAACAGTCACTAAAAATTACAGAAAAACACTTTAATAGCTAAATTTATTTACACGATGTATATAGACTAAACGTTAGCCACTTTTTAGTTCTAGCACTTCAGCGTTTTATTATCAACAGCCCTGCTGCATCACCAAGTACCCATATTTATATGAGTAGTCAGGCTTTCTAGTTATTTCCAGCTATTACTACACTAGATTTTTCCAGCTGTCAAAGAATTTACTAGTACCACAGAAATTTTTGTAACAATATTTATGTAAATAAGTGTACCAAGAATGGAGCCAAAGGTGAAAAAGGTATGGGATATACAAAATCGGAACAGATTGCCATGTGCATGGAATTTTCAAATTTTGTTTGTGCCAGACTACTTCGTTGGTATTGTTTATCAATTCTAAGCCAAACAAATGAAGACCTGATCACTATTAAGTCCTTACAAAGCTGATTCCCTATCGAAAATCGATAATTATGTACAAATTTTAAAGAGCATCGAAAGTTAAATTTTGTTTCTTGGGGTTTGTCAATTCACATTTCAATTATTAGTCGATCGTTTTTAAAAGTATATTTGTGTGATAGATGCAAAATTAATTAATAGAATTATTGAAATAATCAATTTTGTAACCGAAAGTTTTTTAATTTTTCTCTTTTAAAAAAAAAATATAGTGAAATCTTTGATGATTTTTATTAAATTTTTAGTCGATATGATTAAAATTGTAATTGAAATTATTTAAAGATTTTAATTGATATGATTAAAATTTTAATTCAAATTTTTGCCTGGCTTTTAATTAATTTTTGAATTTAAACTAAATTTATCAAATTACATAGCTGGAATTTGTTTCAAACTATTCAGAACTAAATTTTTGATTTTAGCTGTAACATCTAAATTTTACAGCTGATACGAATGATTTGAGTGAAATATGGATATAATGTCTTAAAAAAATACTAATTTTATAAGTGATCCCAAATTTCGGACATTTTTTATATATCAAATATTCCAAAACTGGAACCCATTTTTGGAAGGAGTTTTTACAAAAAAAAAAAAATCATCAATCAGGGATCTCCAACCAGTGGCAAGCGAAATTTTTGTAAGTAATGTTTTAATTAAATAAAACTCAAGCAAATACTTAATTTGTAAATCCAAAACTTTATAATCGCCCCACTCGTAATTGTTTATAACAAAACAAACATGAGTTAAAAAATCTAAATCTCAAGGATAAGTGCGTGACATTTACTTGAAACCACCCTCAGTTATGAACATTAAATAAATATCACATAATACATAAATTTTTAAAAAATATAATCAATTAAAAATTTTTAAAATTCCATTGTATAAGTAATAAATCGTGCTTCATATAATTTCGAAAAATCAATTTAGAAATTTTAAATTATTCATATCAGAGAATAGAACATAAAGAGGACAAGTGTCGATGTTACTCATTAAAATACATAGAAAATAAGCAAAGAAATAATAAGTGTGTTCCCGTACATTATCGTGGGTACTTAAACTTACCCAAAAAGCGTTCCCGTAATCGAAAATTAAATAAATGAGAGTGTATTTGATTTTGTCTTTTTACCTAAAGTTGCACAGACTTTTACTTCGGGTAAAATAATAAAAAAAGCATATGTAAAGAAAAGTTTTATTTATTATTTATTATGTGTATTTGTGTAATTTTCAAGCTGAAATTATAGCAATTGCCACATTTTTTCTTTGAAGTATATTTTAGGCAATTTTGTTAATTTTTAAGAAAGATTCTGTGCTTACACTTATTTTATGAAACTTTGCCCAACAAGTGCGGGAACGAAACTAATACTAAGAGCTTCAAAGTCGTCTTAAATTAAAAATGAAAAAAAAAACGTTTCTTGTTACAGATAAACTACATATGTCAGGGTATGACTATGACGACAACGACGGATACCATACTTATATTTATACATACACTTAACAATAGGGTTGAGAGTAGAAGAATCTTTCTAAGCTAAAGCAACAAAAATATTGAGCCTACTTGAGATTATGAGCTTCAATATTGTATACTTGTAAAAGAACTTCCAATTGTTATACATACAATATGAACTTTAAAATATGTTCATATGGCAAGGAATGGTTCATTTTAAGAGCAACTACATATAGTACTCTTTTTAAGATCTTTGGCGATAGTTGAGCTGTTCTGTTCTTTAAAAAGATTTTTGTTTTTTTTCATTTTTTTTTTTATTTTTTGCTGCTGGCACTAAAAATGGGGGGAATATCAATGTTCAAGTAACTATACGATACATAAAAATTTTTATTAATTTATGAACTGTTGGAAATTGTTTTCAAAACATGATTATGATTTCCGATGATGATTAAAACTCAAAAAATGTTGATATTTTTTTTGTTTTTTATTCAAGTTGGTTTTATACTAAAGCATAATTTGAATGTTATTGTGTCGTATTCATATTTAAGAATTATGATGAATGAAAAGCGACACGTTTTTTTAAAGAATTTTAAGAAGAAACGGATGTCGCTTAGATATGTTTAAATACAAACTAACAACATACTCGTTCATTTTAGGAATCCCAAAGTAATAAAAACACAGTCCAACGCGATTTTACAAACGGGGAAAAATAGGTTAAATAAAAACACATGTGCGTTCCATATTTTCTAGAACAGTTCCTTTATGTTTTTTTTTTATAAACTCAAAATAATAATTGATACAGACGCGTCTGTTTTTAGGGGAAATGACAATCACAATCACTGTTTTAGTCTTGAAAATAAGAAAAAAAAATTTTATTGTCGCATTCAAATGATAAATCTTCAGATTCACTATTTGCATTGATTGCAGTCTTTTTCAATAAAAACCCAAAACAACCCAACAAAAAGAAGTTCCGCTAACGTACCGTTTTCAGTACGTTATAAACGGAACCCAACTCAGGTTACGTACCGTTTCCTGGATCCGTAAACGTACCAGAAAACAGATTTTGAGGAACATCGAAACTTATTCGAATTTGTGCCTTTGTGTGGTGTAAAAACCGGAGTTGAGTCCGTTGAAAGCCAGTCATTGAAGGACCGGTTACATACAGTTGTGTAGTGTAAAAACTTTCTTGAGTTTGTGGTCCTATTATTTTTTTTTTAAATTTCCTAAAACAAAAAAAAAAATAAACAACATAAAGAAAACATTCGAAAAAGCGATTAACATCCATTACCACGTTTAAATTCTGGCCTTTTATAAAGTTTAATACCTGATAGAAATAAAAAACAAATTAGTTTATGTTCAGCTTATAATATTTACAATGTAAAAAGTACATTTCGATTAGCCGCATAAAAGTACTTCAAGTCACTAGTTCTGCACCTTGGTTTGCATTCATGCAATTTTAAATTTAACAGAAGGGTTGCGCGATTTTAGATATATATTCTATTCTATATTTATATTTTTATAAAAGCAATAAACAACACCGTTTGTTACGGAATCAAGACGGCGAAGTCGGTTTTGAGGGCATGGAAACGGTTACAGCGAATGGAGAAAAAACTTAGTGTTTTTGAAAACCCGATTATGCGGTCCGTTAATATTCCGTTTACGTACAAGCTTTGACGTAAACGTCTCGCAAAATCAGGATTCATGATTCCGTATGTGTTGGAGAGTTCGTAAAAATGTTTCTTGTGAAGTTAAAATTTTTCCTTGAATTTACATATATTCAAACATGTAAAATACAAATACTAATAAAAACGCGTATATAAAAATCTTTACTGTTAAGTAAAATTTAGAAACACAGAAAAAACAATTTATATTTTTGATTGCCAAAAAAGTTACCAAAACGAAAAAAAAGTTCACATCTCCACATTGGAAAAAAAGTAACCAATTTTGGTTGAAAATAACCAAAAATGGAAACACTGGTCATATCTCAAAAAATCGATTTTGCAGAAAAGTACAAAACACTTTTGGTCGCCACTCAATGAGAAAAAGAGATATCAATACCATTTTTTGTTATATTGTAGATTGTGGTGTGACCCATATTTCTGCATCATTGACTAAAAAATCACATATTTTGACTTATGACAATCTTGTAGTAAATGAGCGATATTTGTAACCCAAAGTTTAATTTTGTTGGACAGTGTAATAATCAAATCATCATAAACAGGGGTACGATGTCTCTTCTTTTCATTTTTTTTTTTAATCTACAAATACTTGTGAAGGAGTTGATTTTTGATACTTTATGGTTGTCTTTCATTAAACAATTTTTAAAACACACATAATTTTATATAAATATTTTTGTTTGTATGCCTGCCTGCCTGCCTGTTCCTATTTTTAGTTGATTCTTATTTTATTATGCTGAAGTTTTATGTCACATGTAACCTTGTCCCCAATTTTGGCTGAAATTAATATTTGTAACGTATTTTTAAAATAACAGCAAATGTGCTTAATTTGAAAAAAATATAACGGGTTTTCCATATGTGTGCTGTGTAATTGAATCCTTTTCATTCAAAACGAAATTTACTTTTCATAGTTTAATAAAAAGGGGCTTGTCAAAATACATACACTCCTGCGCATGCGTCACTTTTTCTATCTTTCTAACCTATTTTACAGTTGTTTATAATTTGAAGTAAAATATGCCTCATCATCCCTCACTCCTTCCTTCCTTCCTTACTTTCTCACTCCTCGTTGTAATACCGTTGTATTTTAATTTTGAACCCACAATAGCACGAGCCACAATTTGTTTCATTGATATAAATATGTATGTTTCAAATGTATTTTCTTTCTTTTGGGTAGAAAACCATTTGTAAAACAATCAATTTAAAGTGCAACAACCTTAAAGTCGTTAGATTTGCGTTTTTTTTTTTTTATTATACTGTCAAATTAAATTTAGAAACTTCTCATATGCTTATGCGTATTGTTATTAAGGTATTCATTTAAACAAACAGACGTTTGGTTTATACATATTTTGCGTTGGTGCCTTAGTAGGTGCTGGTGTTTGAAACAACCCTTCTTTTTGGTGCCCAACCATATGTGCCAACTCTGTATAACATCACATAACTTTCACCTATTTTTAGACAGAGTGTAACGCCCTCACTTTTATAGAACTAGAATATAAAATCAACGTTTTGTTTGTAATGCATATTTTGTTATATTTACAATCAAATTTGATCTGCTTTCAATTACAGGCTTAATTAATTATAAACTAAATGAAATTAAAATTTTTAAGCATTCTCTATTTTTCTAATACGAGTATTTTTAAAGGTTTTGAAAAAAAAATCAATTATGACAAACATGTGAGTTAAACTTTTAACGTCATATTTTTAAAGGTTTTGGAAAAAAAAAACAATTGTGACAAATATGTGAGTAAAACTTTTCACCTAACAGAATAATTTTTATTTTTTTTTTTAATTATGCACATTCTTTCAAAAAAACTATACATAAATCATTACAATTGACACACAAGCTTTTAGAAAAATGGTAATAGTATGAAAAAAATTGCTGAAATAGTAAAAAAAAATGTAAAATCGAAAGAAAAAATAAATATGTTCAAAACAGTAAATACCTCTACAATCCTAACTCAATTCATTTAATTTCGTGCCCTGTGTTCCAATTATGCTCGTTCCTCGTTTCATTCCATTTCTTTCAACTTGTTTAGTGTTCTAATTCCACTTGTTCTCCGTTGCATTGAATTTTGTTCCCCGTTTTAAATCGGATAGATAACGGAGACCAAGCGGAATAGGAACACTTACAATTCCGCCATTTTGAAGGTAATGTTTTCACCTTTAAAATAATAACAATAGAAAAATTTTAGGTTGTATAGTTTAGAAGTTATGGGCGACTTTGTATAGACGCTTTTTTGATATTTTGACGTTTTTGTCAATTTTCATGACGTCATATTTCGAAAACCGAAAGGGTTTGGGGTTGAAAGGTTAATGATTTGATAAACACTACCCATTTACAATATTTGTGGCGAATTTTATTAAAATCGGAGATGACAAATCCGAATGATGTGCGGTTTGAAATGGAATGGTGGCCCTACAGTAATAAAAATAAGTCTGTACATTTTTTTTTTTTGCTGATTTTTTTACTAAATAAGGTAAGCAAAAATTTGAAAACTTTTTTTTGTAGATATTGTTTAATGGGAATAAAAATTTGGCCTTTTAAAATTAGCAGTCTACTATTTATTAGAAAATATTACCCCAGCAATAAAATTAAAACAAAAAACTAATTTGAAAAAAAATACATGTGTAAAAAAAACAAGTATTATAACAGATATACAAGGGATTGCCAAAAAGGGCGGATGTATGTTATCGTGGCGTCCGCCATTCTGCTGGAACCAAATGTCTATCGTTAAATTGGAGCTATAAGAAATCGGTTATCATCATTCTGTAGCGCTCGTCGTTGACGGTGATAGCCTCACCAACGTCGTTTTCAAAAAAGTACAGACAAATGACGCTGCCGGCGCAAAATCTGCACCAAACAGTAACTTTTTGTGTGGCACCTGTTAAACCTCGTGTGGATTGGCGTCGTCCCATATACGACAATTTTGCTTGTAAACTAGTGTTTCCAATTATTCGACCCTGTCGGTTAATCGGTTAGGTCATTATTCGAAAAATTTAAAAAATTGATTAATCGGTTATACGGGTCGATTAATCGTAAATAGGCGATTAATTGATTAATCGTTTAATGCTTTTTTCTGAAATATCAAGTTAAGTCTCTTGCGTTGGTTTCTAAAGTGTAGGACAATTCAAAGCATCATGTTTTTTTTTTTTGAAAGAAATATGTCTTATAATGACGACTCCTTAAAAACGCAGTGTAGATAGTCGATAAAATTGGTTTAATTTTTTTTATATGACACCATTCAGAATAAAAAAATGCCTAAATAAACAAGAGCTGCCTTCGAAAAAATTCAATAACAAATTCTTAAAAATATGGTATAAATAGTTTTTGCTAAATTCACAAACAAAGTTTGATTAGAACTGCCACTGTTTCCTTGTTCTTTCACTACCTGGTTTAAGCTTTAGAATTAAAGGGGTTATCTATTAAAAAATATATAAAAATCACAAGTCCTCACCGATTTTTCTGTGTCTGTACTGAAGTTTCTACTTCATCAAAATTTATTGACAAATCAAATTAGAAACAAAATTCCATGAAATTTTTTAGTTTTTTAAATCTTTTTCATAGAAATTTAATTGAAACCGTTTTTCAGAAAATACAGTTTTCGAATTTAAAGCAATTTTATACTATTATTTAATAACATAAATAACGTCATAGTGTTTGTTAGGAATATATTTAGTCACGTGTTTAATTGCTAAGGAAAAAATATATTTTAATATGATTTTTGTTAAAGGTCTGCTTAGAGGCTCCAGCTTTTCTAAAACTTCTCGTTCTGATGAGCTCGAAATACATGTATACGGAGGTTGAAAGCTCTATTTAAATTTTTTGGACATGAAAATATAATTTTATATTATTTAAAATTTATTTTTTAAAGGAATTCAAACAAAAATAAAAAATTGTCTATCATATTTCCGAAAGCCTATATAACATTTGCTTTGATTCAGTCGATTTTAAAATAATTTGACTGTATTTTAGTTGATGTTATTTTTTACGATTTTCTTGCCAAAGTTAAGAAAATAAGGAAGTTTTATGAAAAATAACAGAAAAATTCATTTTAAAAATGTAACCGGTTAATCAACCTATTTTAATCGATTATTCGGATCGAATAATTATTTGAGTTTTAAATTATTTGTTTCTACATTAACCGAAATAGAGGCGATTAATCGAGGAATCGGTTAATCGATTAACCGAATTAGAAACACTATTGAAAACACAGCTATTCATAAAAAAAAATTATTTTTTATTTCTGCTCAATGCTGCTCAATGGCGTAACTTGTCATGGTGCTTTGGCATTAGTAACTGAGTAATAAACAATAAATTAGACAGTCGCCATCAAACCAACATGGCGGTTAAAGGTCGCCAATATCTACCTGCTCCAATTGAAACCCCTCTTTAAATTATTTGTTTCTACATTAACCGAAATAGAGGCGATTAATCGAGGAATCGGTTAATCGATTAACCGAATTAGAAACACTATTGAATACACAGCTATTCATAAAAAAAAATTATTTTTTATTTCTTTTTTATTTTTTTTTTTTCATTTGTACGTGCTGCTCAGTGGCGTAAGTTGTCATGGTGCTTTGGCATCTGTAACTGAGTAATAAACAATAAATTATACAGACGCTACCAAACCAATATCTACCCGCACTAATTGAAACCCCCCTTTAAATTGATTAAATTAGATGAACCCATTTTTGCTATTTGGAAAATCGTAAAAAAATATGACTGGAGCACTCGTTTTAAGTTACCTCGGCGTCGAAAAATTTAAAAAAAAAAAAACGATATCCGAAGTTCAGTTTTTCGTTATTAATTCTATAAGTATTTTTTTTGTCCAAGGTTGCGAAAGAAAATATTTAAAATTAAAAATCTGTTTTAAAATAGTTTATTTATGTATTAAATGTTGTCGGTTTTCATTTGTCAGATTTTTTGTTCATAAATAGATGCTTTTTTAAACAATTGTAATTAGTTTTTATATCCATTATTCTGATTTTAATACCAATAGCAGTGATGGAAAAGTTAATACAATTGTACTTTTTTTTGATACTATTTGATTTAAGAAAATTCCGTGATATTCCCGAGACACATTTGATACTCTCACACACTTTTCCCAAATAAAACTTTGATATTCACTTATCTTAAGAATGCAGAAAAATAAGTTTAAAGAATCGAACTTTATGCACTGATATAGAAATACTTTTTATTAAAAAAAATACATAATTCTGCATTAATGAAAAAGCTATTTTGGGCAACTTTGAATATTTTTCAAAAATTTTGTTGAATTTTTGGACTAATTTAAAATATTTTTGGATTATTAAAAAATTGGTTATACAATTTTGAAGCATTTTTTGACAATTTTAAAATATTTTTGAATAATTTAAAATAATTTTTGAACAATTTTAAAACCTTTTGGGCAATTTGAAATAATTTTTACACAATTTTAAAATTATTTTCAATAATTTTTAAACATTTTGACACAATTTTAAAATTATTTTGGAAAATTCTGAATCAAAGCTGGAAATTGTGTAGTGTTAAATAAAATACAAATTGCAAAAAGGCACAGATTGTGTCGTCATAATTAATAAAAGCTCAAAAAATGCATTAAACAAAAATATAAAAATGATTTAATAAAAAAATTATAAAAGGCCTTCAGAACTATTTTCACATTAAAATTTTTCACTTGAATAATCAGAAAACAATATTTTCAATAAATGCTTTAGATTCAGAAAATATACGAGATACTTTAGCTTTAGAAGTAGTGAAGAGTAATTTTTTTAAGATATGCATCGGCTTTATATCCAAATCACTACATTTGAAATATGAACATATGAATTCTTTTGAAAGTTTCTTAGAATAACACAAAAAAAAATCATAAAATAATGATAACTGAACTTTAGGAAGCAATAAAAGATGTTATAGCCACAATGAAATACAATTAGATTTAACAAAGTGTGATTAGATTTGATTTTTTTTGCTTGGGTAACCTAAGTTTTTATTATATACACTCACAATATATTTTCCGTTACCAACTGTGGTTTATTTAAAAAGTAATACGTAAAGTTTGTTTTTAAATGAAGAATCAATAGAAATTCATAGAAATATATTTTTTAACTATTTGAATCAGTCATTCAAAAAACAAGCTATAAAAATTCACAGACTTTCAGTATCAGTTGATATTTTCAGGTCAATGTAAAATTTTATGTTTTCTGCTTCAAAAAATAGAAATTCATATAATTCCTTTTTGTTTTTTCACCAAAATAGTTTTTACAAATACAAAATTATTTCAATAAAAATTACAAGAAATTATTCAAATATACATACACACAAAGCCAATAAAAATATATACATCTGCATGTGTTGTGTTCTGTTTTGTAATTACATACAAATAAAAAAACTTTCAATTTGAAAAACAAACCACAGAAGTAGTTTTTTCTAACTTTTTGTCAGTAAAAATTTGATAGTTATTTCAAACGACTTCCTATTATTTTTACTACTTTTATTGGTTATTAAACAATGATTAAAAATAAACAACAAAATAGGTTGAATATAATGGAAAATCAGTAGTCCTCTTTTTGATTGTATTTTCGATTAATTTAACATGTATTTTAAGTTGTTTTTAACGAAATAATATTGTGAGTGTAGATATCTAATTTAATGTGTTACTCATTTTTGTTTAATATATAAAAAAAAATTTATGTTAATTTTTGTAAAAATAAAATGAGGGTCAAAAAAGTACTATTGGATTTTTTTTATACCGAAAAAAAACCATTTTCCATCCCTGACCAATTGTAATCCCAGCAAAAATGAAGCTGCCAAAAAAGCAATAAAATCATCACTACTATGACAAAGGCATCACTTCTTTTCTAATGGTTTCATCGATGAATTTAACATTAGCGTGTCATAGGATGGAAGTATTCAAATGTAGCTACTAGCATTACTCATACTTCACTCTAAGGAAGCAATGATAATACAATGATTAGGTATTCTGAGTGGAAAATATTCATATACTTTGTAGTATTTAAGCTTTGATGAAAATTTAATTCATAAGAAAGCAGAAAAATGAGTTTAAAGGAGCGAAATGTTTGCATTGATATACAAATACTCTTTACTAAAACAAATAAATAATTCTGCATTATGGAAAAAGCATTTTTGAAACATTTTTCAAAAATTTTAATGAATTTTTAGACAAATTTTAAAATATTTTTGGATAATTAAAAAACTGGTTGTACAATTTTGAAACATTCTTAGACAATTTTAAAATATTTTTGAACATTTTTAAATAATTTTGGCACAATTTTAAAATATTTTTTTTTTGGCAATTTGAAATAATTTTTACACAATTTTAAAATTATTTTGGTAAATTCTGAATTAAAACTGGAAATGATGTAGTGTTAAATTAAATACATAATGCAAAAATGCACAGATTGCGTCGTCATAAATATTTGAGGCTGAAAAAATGCAAATGACAGGCCAGCTAGTTTCAAATTAAAGGTCAAAAAATCTGTTTTCTTGATTTTTCAAAACTTTTATAAAAATTGCAAAACTGCATAAATTCTAACCCTCATGAAATTTTAAACTAAAATATAAAAAATGATTTAATAAAAAACTAAAAAAGTGCAGCAGAACTATTTTCCAATTTGAATAAATGCTTAAGATTAAAAAAATATATACGATATATAACTTATGCTTTAGAAGTAATGAAGAGTGATTTTTTAAGATATGTATCGGGTTTATATCCAGATCACTGCATTTGAAATATGAACACATGAATGCTTTTGGAAGTGCCTTAGAATAACACCAAAAAATCATAAAATAATGTCAACTGAAGTTTAGGAAGCAATGAAAGAAGTTATAGTCACAGAATGACTACCATTTTTGTTTTTGCTGGGATGTTTTCTAGTTCAAAATATGTCATTGCCAGTAAATGTCAAAGATATTTTTTTTTTTCTATTTGCATTAGTTTTAGCTAATGGCAATGAAAATTTTCCAAGGTGTCTGAGTCGTATTATGTTAATGGTACATCGTTACATGCATTTAGAATAATGAATGGTTTTGGTTCAAATGATCACTTCCAATCAAAGTTAGATATTTGGTAGTAAACTACAAATAATACCTTCCTTCCGTTTCAATTCTTTTAAAAATTACTCTGACATTCTACGAATTGAATCATAAATAAAAAACAAGAGAAGTGTGAAAATGTTACTGCCTCCATACAGAAGGCACTTAATGTTATCACAGCAAAGAGTATAATAAAAATGCTGGTTGTATCTGGTACTTTTTATATGAATTTCTTAAATGGGATGTGAATGAAATAAGGTGAGATATAATTTTGCATATTTTAAACAATCGATGTTTTTCTTGGGTTTTTTTTTTGCCGCACCCAGTTTACTCTCGCATAAAAACTGTGAATTCCTGATAAGAAAAAACAAAAACTTATTTAAAACACGGTGATTTTTTTTTAACAATCTTCACACTTACCCTGCTGTGAGTGATGGCTTTCCTTTACAGCTTCTTGAGTACAATTTTTTTACATTCTGGGTGCTGTATTTTGTATGTTACGAAAGGTGATCGTAAAACAAAAAATTTTAAATGTGCGTGTGAAGATCTGAGATGATGAGGGTATTATTCAAATTTCTTAATTTTTTTTTTTTTTTTTCGTTGTTGATGTAAAATGATGGAATGATGATGAAGCAGTGGTAGTGATGTAGTGAAGCGTCAAAAAGGGATGCTGCTAACGCCGAATACCTTGATAGAGATAGATTTGAAAAGTGCAACTACAATTACTTTTACATGCCATACAGACTTAAATGGCTGATTTTTCTTTTAACATTTTTAAACAAAAAAGCCGCGTTTGTTTTTAGAACAAGACATTCTGTAAGTTTATGACTTTGGTGTGTAGTCGCAGTACTGACGTGTGAAATGGCTTTTTCCAACAACAATGAAACTATTCTTTTTTTCCTTTTATCCAATCTGAAGATAAAGCAATTTATTATAAAAAAAATTAATGAATAATAATTCATAATGTTAGACCCACTGTGCCGAACAACGAATTACAAAAAAAAAAAATAAAGCACCCTAAATCAGTATGATGATATTCGCGCTAAGACGCTTTACAGGGGGTTGAGTTTAAGTCTATGGGTGATAGTTTTTTTGTTGTTTTTTTTTCTTACATAAATTCTAAAATGTCGTCTTGTAATTTTAAACCCTTTTTACATTTTTTTAATTTCTATATAAATAACTTAAGCCAGAACATTTTGTAAGCATGTGGTTGCAACGTATTTGTACCAAAAAAAATATTTTGTTTAAACACTTTTTTTTTCTAGTTTTTTTTTTTAATTTTAACTCTTTTTTTTACCCCTGTCATTTTAAGTTTTTTTTCTAAGATTTGTGACACTTTTTTGTATTTCTTTCAAAAAAAAAATCTTTTATTCTTTAAATTACATAATACTTGAAATATGATTTGGTTTTGTTTAATTTATTGTAAAAACTTTATTATATTTTACAGATTTTTTTTTTTACTTTTTTTTTTGTTGTTTGTAAATTGTTTTGTAACCGATATATGAACACAGTTTTTCCCAGTTTTCTACACTTTTTTTGTTTGTTTTTCAAATTAGCTAAAAAAAAGAAGATATTAAGAATTAAAGATTTTCCAAAAAAAATCTTATGAATAGTAAATGATTTTAATGTAAATGATTCATTTTGTTTATCTGGGCGTTTGTCATGTTGCGCAGTATGTTGTAATTCTAATGAATTTATACGTTTAACCCTCTAATGATCACAACTGCCTGCCCAGAGGAAACTACTGATTCATTGTGACTACCGAATTTCTTGTCAACTGAGTTATTTGAATGCACAACAAAATTATTTGGTTGTCGCAATCAAATGCATTGTAATGTAGTGCCCCGTGTTTTTTTTTTTTTCAACACGCAAGGAAAAAACATGTTTTGGTCAATCATATTCGAAGAGCATCATATATTTTTGGGGTTATGGTTGTGTCAACCATAATCGTACTATATTATGGTTACCATATTATGATAATAAAAAAACCATATTTTTACCATTATATGGTCCCTACAGTTATATTATGATTCAAAAATTACCATTTTATGGTCCTAAATAAACATGTTATAATGAATTTATCATAATATGATCGCACGTTATTATAAAATATTATCATATATGGTCCCTCATAACTGTATTATGGTTCCTGGATTATCATTATTTGATCCATAATCTAAGAAAATTTCTTAAAGGAAAAGTTCTTAGAAACTATGATAAAGCTCTTTAAATAAGAATATTTCCTTTAGAAATGTTTTTGAAGAAAAATTGTTAAGGAAAAAATCATAGACTTTAAGAACTTTTTTCTTTGATTGTATAATTATTTATTGATTGTTGCCAGCATTTTATCGTTGCATAATTAGCATATTTTTTTCATAGTCAGAATTTTTGTTACCACAGTATGGTTACAGCCAATCATGATATAAAATAGAAGGTGCTAATCATAAAATAGTAAAATATTTACTAAATAAAGTAAAATATTTACTAAAATGTTTTATCGTTTTGAGGGCTTTTGACTGGTACATATTTGCTTTTTCGATTTTATTGTTGTAAAAGTTCCCAAAATTTTGGGTACCTTATAAGAGTTTACAAAATTTATCTGGTTTTAATTTCTCGGGTCACGTATTTTTTTTTTTTTTTTTGTATTAGTGCTGTCTTGGATTTTAATAATTTTTTTGTAGAGCCCGGTAGTGTAGCTTATAAGTGCGGAGGTCGTGGGTTCGATTCCCACCAAAGGCTTTGGTCTGTTTATGTTACAACGAGTCGAAGCCTTCGTTAGGGTATTATGATATAATTTGTAATTATATGATTAATATAAATAAAAAAAAAATAAAAACTTTTTGCGAACCACTTTTTGGTACTTTTTGTAACAACTTGAGAACCCAGTGTTAAATCATAGACATTATATATTATATCAAACTTCTTCATGTGGCAAATATATTATTTTAATGTAGTTTTTATATAGAATTTCGAACATTTTCGATATGCTGCCAAACAAAAAAGTACCCAAAAATGTCCGAGTTTCTTCCCCCTATTTCAACCCCTACATCGCCGAGGTGGTCGATTCAAATTTCATCAAAATAGGAGTATTAAGGTTGAAGTACTTTTCTTGTTAGATTTCTAATTTTTGACAGTCTTCTTTCTGTATTTGCAAAAAAAAATATTTTCCCACATTACCAGGTAATACAACTGCTGAAAAAAAATCTATAAAATCTAATCTACAAATAGAATTATAATGAAGATTCTAATTTACATTTATTGTTTTTTTTTTTTTTTTAAATATGTGAAATTTTAATTAAAGCCTGCTGCAAGATACAGACAATTTTCTTAAAAATTCTTAGAAGCTGCTGCATCTTTTTATGCATAAATAACAAGGGAATAGTTAAGCATTGTGTTGTAATGAAGATAGTTGCTTCTTCTACCCCCACCCCAAATTACCATCTTATACAAAAATGCAGTGAGTTCAATGATAAAAACCATAAGAATATAAATTTCTACAACAACGCATAATTTTTTCAGATAGTTGTCTAGGACTCCTTAGAAAGCCCCTAAAAGGTATAATTTGTCTGTCGTGTATACACTTTCCCAATTTTGTTGATTACCTCGCAAACACACATGTAGAAGTATTAGTAATATTATTGATCAATCGGGTGGTTGTATGAACAACGTAACATTATGGTTTTCAATAGTTTATTATTGGTGGTGGTAATCGTGCTTTAGTTTAACGTGCAGTAAGGAGGCTTAAAAGCAAAACCTGCACTTATGTAGTACTTCGAAGTTGAAAGAAAAAAAGTGCCCAGCTGGCACTCTCCCAAATGAAATATAAAATCGATATTTTCATGTAGTTTTTTTTTGTGTTATGCTTTTCTGCACGTCGCCGTCGTCAAGGAGGAGAGTAAAGTATGAGTAATGTTTTTTTTTCATATGTATGTGTGTGTTTCTTGTTTGTTCTTCCTTGAAACATTTTTTGTTAATGTTTACTTATGTATGATTTAAACATAAACACACAAAAGTATCCTTATGCGCTTTTACTTAGTTTATTTATTTCGTCCTTTCTGAAAGTTTAGGTAAATCCGTCTTTGTGTCTACTGCAGCAGACGTAAAATAAATTTGGTTTCGTCAAAGCCGAATGCCAGTGACATTCTGCATATTTTTAAAGACGAGCGCTAAAAACTGCTCTGAAAAAAATGGAAATTGATGTATGAGAAGTATAAAATGAAAATAAATAATTTTTTTAGGCATCTTTCTTTAAAAAGGTAAACAAACGTACGTCACTTTTTTGATTCAGTTCTTCCTGATTTGTTGTTAATAATTAGAATCTACGAAAAATAAATTCAGTTGAAAATAAAATTTTTTTTTTATTAATAAAAGCAACATATAGAAAATTCTTTCTTCCAATTAATATGTTACTTTCTTTGAAAAGTGGATAGAGGAGAGATGAAAGTTGGTGAAAGATAAACACCTTCAAATATGGCAACACTGTAATTGCGCGAGAAGATAATTCATAGAACACTTGGTGCCCGCCATCTGATGTTGAGTTGGCGAAATTGTTGAAGCTTTTCTTTTAGTAGTTCATAGCCCTAAAGAAGATAATACGGCACTGTATTCATGTTATTTCTCTATATAATTTTAAATGTTTCCACAGCTTAAAAAGTTAAAAGCTCAAAACAATTTTTTAATATATGTTAAGTAGGGCGACCATGCAATTCTCAATGCGAAATCTTCTTACATTAAATACAAAAACGGGTGGCTGTTAAGTTATTTTACTTCGATGGGGTTAAGTACTATGGAAACACGGAAGGATGATATTGCAATATGTATGAGGGATAGAAAACTCATACATATTATATTTCTAAGTTGATGTTGTCGTCGTCGGTGTTCGTACCCAAAACCTTCTGTGTAACATTCCAACGCGCTAACCATTACACCACAACGCCCACAATATGGCAACATTATGTGATAAGGCATTTTTTGAGATTCACTAAAAAGCCCACCATTAAATTAAGTTCAACTGGCATCCAAAAACCAAGTTCTGACACGGAGGGTATCCTAAGCCAAACACTGCGATTTTGATAAAATTTAATCTGTTGTAAAAAAAATGTCTAAGATCCACCTGGCTCGGCATTTTTGCCACCACGCGAATGTAAGTGGTTAAAATAAGTTTTTAAATCTGTTTTTTTTTTGTCATTACATCAACGAAAATGAGCAAAATCGGTCCAGCGCGCTGCGCAGCGTTAAAAAATTTGTGAGTGAAAATGTGAAGGTACCTTTAAATTTTCCATACAAACTGGTATATTTTAGCGACTGGTAAATAAAATATTTTCTCATATTTTTGCACCAGTCACCTGAATAATATTTTATATTCACCTCAAATATTTTTCATCTCTAAATTTTTTTCACAACAAAAATTTTTTTCACCTTAAAATTTATTTTCATTGTTAAATCCAAAAATGTTTTTCACCTCAAACTAATTTTTTTACCTCTATTATTTCACTTCTAATTTTTTTTTTACAAAAAACATTTTGGAGGGCTGGGATAACAAAGTTTGCAATTAAGTACTATTTGTGGTACTATTAAAGCCTTAACAGTACTATGGAACTTCTTTGACTCAGTTTGAACTATTCACAAATGTTTCCTTTTTTTATTTATTTACGACAGCTTTTGTGACATAAAATTAAAATTTTGAGAGAAAATAATTTGTTCGGAGATGATATGGTTGATACATTTTGTGCCACAATTTAGAACCTCAAATGTACTTTTGTGCCTAAAGAAAGTTAAATATATAAATAATTGTAATTTTTAATATGATATTAATGTTTTTAATTTCTATAACACGGTAGATATCGGTGATTTTTAGGAATTTGAGGGTTTGAAAGTTATTTCACACACTTCAGGGGAAATTATGGAAATATATGCCTTGTATTTTATTTCAAAATGGTACCAGGCCTAAAAATGTACGTGCATTTCGACATGCACTTATTCTTAATTCACACAGCAATTTCTTTTTAACTTGCATTCGTGTTCACTCATCGAAAATCTCTTTTTGCAATTTTTGTTTTTTTTACATGTAAAAAAGTACGAATTAGAAAACGCAAGAGAATTGCAAGTACAAGCAAGTCGGTACCCTTTTCAGATCTTCTTCCCTCCCTCACCTTTAAACTCATAATTGCTGCAATAAAAATTGCTTAATGTGAGCAGGCAGTTAGCTGACAATTTTAGCTGGTAATAAGATTTTTTTTAGTTTTGGTTTTTAGCCAATTGCCATCGTACACATATGTTTACGTTTGCTTTTTAGAAACCTTTGCAATTTATTGTTTTGTATAAATTTTTAATACATATATTATTTTTTTTTAAATATTTTTAGATAATTTAAAAACTGGTTGTACAATATTAAAATATTTTTTAACAATTTTAAAATATTTTTGAACAGTTTTAAATAGTTTTTGCACAATTTTAAAATTTTTTTTGGCAATTTGAATTAAAACTGGAAACGGTGTAGTGTTAAATAGTAAACATAATGCAAAAATGCACAGATTGCGTCGTCATAAATATTTAAGGTTGGAAAAATGCAAATGACAGGCCAGCTAGTTTCAATTAAAGGTTAAAAATCTGTTTTTTTTTTTTTTTGATATTTCAAAACATTTATAAAAATTGCAAAACTGCATAAATTCTAACCTTCATGAAATTTCAAACAAAAATATAAAAAATGATTTAATAAAAAAAATTAAAGAATTTCATCAGAACTATTTTTTCAATTTGAATAAATGCCTTAGGTTCAAAAAATGTGCGATATACTATAACTTATGCTTTAGAAGTAATGAAGAGTGATTTTTTAAGATATGTATCGGGTTTATATCCAGATCACTGCATTTGAAATATGAACACATGAATTCTTTTGGAAGTGCCTTAGAATAACACCAAAAAATCATAAAAGAATGTCAACTGAAGTTTAGGAAGCAATGAAAGAAGTAATAGTCACAGAATCACTACCATTTTTTTTTTTGCTGGGTAATTTAATGTTACAAACGAATAGTAAACACTAATTTTTTTCATTAAATAACATATTAGTGTTAGTAACATTAAATTATGATCTCGAGCCTGATAAAATTTAAAAATATATAAAGTCTTAAATCTTTAAAAATAATTACTAATTCTATGATAAGATATTTTATTTAAAAAGCAAACTTAACAAAACAACACAACACCTACTGTTTTTTATTTATTTTTAACGTGTTTATAACAAAGGTCATATTCAAAAAACTTTCCTAATTACAATAAATATAAATGAATGAAAGTGTTCTAATATATGCAAATATCATGAGCAATAAAAACGACTCTCACTAATTAGGAGCTGTGAAAAACACAGCAAGGCTCCATTTATACGCGAACAACAACAACAACAAAAAAAAAACAAGCTAATCCGCTTGAAGCTATCCGACAAAAATATAAATTAGTCAAAATTTTGCCAGAAAGAAAAACACTCAAGTGTGTCACAAATATCCTCTTAGGAAAGAATAAAATCTTGATTATCTAACCTAAATAAGCTTTTCAAAGAACAAACACACACATACACACAAAAGAACCGGCTGTTTTAAAATTTATTGAATTTTCAAAAAAGTCAATCAAATTGCCAGCTTTGATTTTGTTTTGTTTTGTAAAAGTTTAACGAATTGGAAAATGCAAATTTTCTTTTTGAATGAAAATCAGCATAAAATTTACTATACAACCTTCTTCTGTACTCCTATTGATAGTAAATATTAATCCTGTGCCCTTTCTATGCTAATATTTGTTTCAAACGAATAATGAAACTTTTTTTTTTAATTTATAATCATAAATGCATTAGCAGCAGCAGCATCAGCGGCAGTGTATAGGGAAATTTAGTAAAGGGCAATAAAATTCATATTTTGCACAATTAACATGACAATGATTGCCAAATATTCAAAGGCTTGCACAAGCCGTAAATCAATTCACGTTTTAGTTCAGGCATAACTAACGGTTGACATAAATGTCTTGTAACCGAGGGGGATTAGAAGAAGAAAAAAATTTATAACAAAAAAAAAATCGATACATTTGATTAAGATTCGATTTTCTTAAGCAGGCCAGCAGTTGTATTTACTCTCACTTTTTTTCCCCTTAAAGGATTCTTTGTTCAATCAGTGGAAGGATCTTATGTTACATGTGTCGCGTACTTAATGTGCATGTGCAAAATATGGGCAGGCAAGCGAAAAAATTTCAATTAAAGAAAATCTATTGATACATTTGTTTCTTTTCTTATAATTTCTATTTTTTTTTTTTTTGCAATGTATTTGCTTAAAGAAACCCTTTAACAATTTTTTGTTATAAATTTTTCATTGTGGTAAACATGTTTTCATCGTTCTTATTTTTTAAAAAAGGGGAAAAAGGTTAATATGTACATTTTCTTTTCGTTAATGAAAGCTGTTTGTAGTTTGAAAGGATTGAGAATAAAAAAAAATCTGATCTCCAATGGTTTTGTTTGTGTTTTTTTGCAATTGATTTGCGGAAAAATCATAAAGATTGCAAAAGAAAAAAATTACACAATACAACAAATTTCTTTGGTAAAGTTAAATGAATTAGAAAAAAGAAAAATATACAAAAAAAAAAAAAAAAAAAACATTAAAGTGCTTTCAAAAGCAATTCGTAACTATTTTACGTAAAATTCATTGCTATAAATTCATCATCAAAAAAAAAAAGCAGCTGAAAAAGTTTTTAGCTGTAATTTCTAATGATTTTCATAAAAATGTATCTTCATTTATTTTACAATGAAATGTAAATTTGCATTATCTTTTGTCATCCTCCCCTTTTTTTGTTGCTTGCTTTCTTGGCAAATATCAATATATTTTTTTTCAAATTAAATTCTTAAGATCAAAATTTGATGTGCTTTAGTTTCATTTTTCTTTTCATTATCCTCAAGAAAATGTGTCATAAACAATAGAGGGCTTTGCTGTCAAATAAATTTAAAATGGGTAAAATTTTCAATGTACCTTTTTCACCCATCAAAATTATTGCATACAAATAATATCTTATGTACATTTGCCAAAAAAGGATTTATTGCAAATTTCTCATTATAGGTACCCAACTTAATAAGGAAAATATCTATCTTATGTAATAATACATATGTAGATGTATGTATTTTTTTTTTTAATTTGTATCATATCCCAAAAATTGCATCAAATTAGCACCACCAATCATTTTATTGAAACAAAATTTTCCCAACATTTGATAGTTAGCAAACTCACCCTACGATGTTATTGATCGCATAAAGATTTCTCAGGTATTTACTCCAATTTCTTATAATTTACTAGACATTTGTTAAGCATCTTCTTTTAAAAAAATATATATTTGGGTGAGATTTTGCCTTTTTTGGCATTAATTTTAACTACTTTTTTTTGTTACTATAAAAAAATTTATTTGATTTTCTATTAAATCTTAGACTCATTAATTTTTATGGGAAAATTTTATGTATTAGAATTAAAAATAAAGTACTGAAGAATTTACCTCAATAAAGGTTTTATTAGAGTTGTCCCGAGTCGAGTATATGGTACTTTAATAACAAGAATTTTATACTAAGGTTCGCGTCAAAATGAAAAGGTCACTTATTTTTTGTTCTTATAAAACAAAATATCAATAAAGTGTGTTTTCGAATGCGTCAAAATGATAATATCAGTGCTAATAAATCTACAGTCATTAACGCATTTTACTTCTTATCAAATGTTTGTTTATGCAATATTTAGTCTTAGAAGATGGAAAGAGGAAAAGCTTTACCGGAACTTAAAAAGGGCCAGATTGACTCATTTTTCGACCAGCAATTGGTAATGCGAGAAATTGTACGAAAATTTGATCGTTCGCTTTATGTAGTACATAATTGTTTTGTCGACCAAAAGGTTTTCTGTTCGTGAAATTCGCCAAATTTCAAGAATGGCTTCAAATACTATACGAAAATTAAAATTGTGGTTGATTGCGTCAAATAGTTCGGTGTTGATAGCCATTAAAGCAAAGTTTGGACAATGTATCCAAAAAAAAGGTCCATGTTTAAATAGGACACATAAATTAAAATGCTTGGAATTTTCAAAAAATTAAATTTCAAATAACTAGAGTCAGGTACTATTTTTAAGTACCAATTTCACAAATTTTTTCATTTTGAAAATTATTTTTTCAAATGGAAAAAAAAAATAAATAATTTCGATGGTCCAGATGGTTTAAGAGACTATTGGCGAGATTTGAGAAAGGAACCTATGTATTTTTCTAAGGGAAATATCGGTGAAGGTTCTAGTGGAATCCTGGCATTGGCGTTTCCTTTATCTAGTGTGGAGTACCAGCGAGTGCTCTCAAACCATTTGTTGCCATATCTGTACACGCATTGTGAAAAAAACAAACAAACCATGTTAGTAGATAAACTAAGACTTGATGTGAGGAACATGAAGTATCCTTTATAGAATCGCCGACACGTTCACCAGATCTTAATGTTATGGAGAACATGTGGGGACTACTTTTGCGGGAAGTTTATGCTAAAAACCTTCAATATAATTCGGTGGGAGAACTGAAAGTTGCAATTTTGAATGGTTGGCGGGATATAAGGATAGAAACACCAGAAAATTTTTTAAATTCTATGCCTAATCGAATTTTTAAAACAATGAATAAAAATAGTCAATGTTTAATTTAAAAAAAACAAAAAAAGATGTGCAGTTTTATTGGAATAATGTAGACCTTATCATTTTGACGCATTTCAATATAAACGGAAAATAAGTGATAGCAAATGACATTTGAGCAACAAAACGATACTATTCTATACTCCTTGTACTTTTGCATAAATATAAAAAAATTATTTGACCTTATAATTTTGACGCGCACCTTATAGTGCTGGTAAATTCGGTTACTTTTCAAATCTCAATATTTTCAAGTTGATGCTTAACGGTTTTTTATTAAAGATTGATTTAAATGTTCTTGTTTTTTTAACAATTACATTTTAAAAATATAAATTTAATTTTTTAATCACACGTCATACTTTTGGTTTTAGCAACGGCTGATTTTTGTTTGTAATTGTAAACATTTCTCAATTTACCCATAAGAACTGTAATTTTACTGAATTTCAAGATTTTTATATATCCACCTTTTTTTTAATATCCCGCTTTTTCCAATTAAATCCCGCTTTTTCATCTTCCCAATTCCGTTTTTTTATTAAAAACAGCTGATCATGTTAATCATACGTATGATGGCCAACATTTTATTTTTCAAATCTGTGTGTACGCTACACCGCTTGGGGGTTAAGTATTTTCGAACAATCAACCCTATGAATCCTTAAACCAAACCCAGCAAAAAAAGTAGCAAATGAAGAGAAAAAGAAGCAGTGATTTTGATTCCGGTCTTGTGAAAATTTGGATCGGAACCAATGAGTTTTACATAGAGGTGTCATAGGGTGGAAGTTTTCTTTTATGATCCTTTTTCATTGCATCTAAAGCCTTTCTTATGGTTTAGTGAAAAATGAGATCTTTTGATGTTACCAAATAAATTTTGAATTTATAATTGAGATTTTAAGAGGACATCAGTAATGGGGCCTGGGAATTTAACTGACACGTTTTTTGTTGTTCCCATATAAAGTGTGAGTTTTAGTGTTGGTTAAATTATAACGAGACATTCAGTAATCGGGCCCTATTTATTAAATTACTCTATTCGAAATTTTTGCAATTTATTATTACAATAAATTTTTTACTTTTTGTAGCTAGCAATAATAACTTCGATTTTATGAATTAAAATCTGGTATACAGGTTGGTTGAAAAGTTCCTGCGCTCACCAAGATATGGCACTGCTAGCTCCAAACTTTTTTTTCTCAAGTTGGAATAACTGTCCTGAGAACACATGCAAAGTTGCAAGTCATTCTGTCAATTCTTTCTTTGTTTACAAGCCATTTGAAGTTGACGTGTCATTGATTTTTTTTAATATGGAAAAAATTGAATATCGTGCAGTTATTCAAAACGCACCGTTGAATTTTGGGCTGGTGAATTTAAACGTGGTCGTACCAGCCTTAAAGACGATCCACGCAAAGGACGACCAAAAACTGCAACCACAGCAGAAATCATTGAGCAGGTACATAATATGGTTAGTTAAGATCCAAGTTTGACTAAGCGTGAAATTGCTAATGCCATGGCATCTCAGACGAACGAGTACTTCATATTTTGCATGAAGAATTACGTATGAAAAAACAGTTTGGAAAGTTAGTGCCGCACACATTAACGATTCAACAAAAACTGGATCGAAAATAAATTTCTCAGCGTAATTTGGAGCGTTTTAAGCCGAATAAAACCAACTTCTTGCGTTGTTTTAAACCTATGGATGAGACTTGGATCTACCACCATGATCCTAAATTGAAACGAGAACGTTTACAGTGGACTGAAGCTGGTTGTTCAGCTCCAAAGCAGGTGAAGTCACAACGATCAGCAAAGAAGGTTATGGCATCAGTTTTTTGGGATGCAAAAGGAATTTTGTTGATTGATTATCTTCAGAAAGGTAAAACAATCAACTCTGAATATTATTGCAGCCTTTTGGATCAGCTGGATGAAAAAATTCGTGAGAAAAGACCTGGCCGTAGACGGTTATTTTGCCGAGCTTCCGGAAAACCATTATAAGGATGGGATAAAATTATTGGAAGATCATTGGAACAAGTGTATTAAGCTTCTAGGAGATTATATTGAGTAAAAAAATATATTCCGTAACAAAAATAGTATTCTTTCATTTCGAGCGCAGAAACTTTTCAACCAACCTGTATTGTAAGTTAAAGATTGAAACAAATCAATTAAACTTAAACCATAGTTATAAGTGTCAAATTTAACTTTGGTGGTTTTTAAGATAAATTACCCGTCATAGATTCGAAAAGTGTTAAATTTCATCAAAAATCACATTTTAAGAAGTTGTGAAAAAGAACTGCCTTAGAAGAGGAAAATCAAAACTAAACGATACTTTGAAATCAATCCATCTATTTTTGCTGGGAAGTTATAACTTGTTTTCTAAGGGAAAAATTTTTATTAATTTTTTAAGTATATTTGTCTCGTCTACCTCATTTTCCAAAAAGCTTTAATACCAGCTGAACTTACATTGGTACTTATATACATGTAAGCGTCACAAGCACAGCTGCTTGCTAGGCTCAATGAAAACTGTACCAATCACAATTTTTAAACAATTACATTTAATTGGCAGCAAACACTTGATCTCATTTTCAAACAAACTAAAAAAAAAAAAGATTGTAAATCATCATCATCAGTAGGCCTAATCCAACAATTTCTAAACAAGTTTAATGAGCAGAAGAGATTTTCAAATTGATAAATGCATTGTTTGTACTTGTTATAGAACAAAAAAAAACTTGAACAAAAGCCCGCATTATCATTATCCTTCCCAAAGACACTCTGCATTAATTGGCAACTTTTGTAATAAGCACGCGTTACAGATTTTTCAGCTATCACCTGCCTTTTTTTCGAAAAAAAGCTGTTTTGTGTAAATTATCCTTTAACAATATTTGGGGGTTGCTTTTGCACCACCACCACCAACCATCACCAAACACCACTACCATAATAATTTCTAATGCATTAAATTACACCAGCGAAACGACAAACGACGACGACCACCACCCTCCAGCAATATTCATCAAGCGGTGTATGTTGTGTGCACTGTACTTAATAAAATATTGTTTCAAAGGATGGCATGCGTAACAGCTGCCTTTGCTGTGTTGTTTTTTTTTTTTTGCTCAACACTTGTTTTGATTTGTAATATTTTTCTCTATTACAAAGTTCCTATATGTCTCTCATCTCCCCATGATAAATATTTCAATAAAATTGTATTTGCTTATTTTTATGATGGTGGTGGTGTTTGAGCAATGTTGTTGTTTTTATATATATTTCAGTGCCAAAAATAAGGGCTTTCTATTCAATTTAGATCTTTTTATTGCTCTTGTAATAAAATATCCTTTTGCAACACAAATATTTAGATGTTGTTGTATGAATAAACATTTTTATGCAGTTGTTTTTCGATTTCATACACCAGCAGCAATGTTTGTAAATTTCTTTTTATGTCACGAGCTATTGTTTTTATTACTGCTCTTCTCTAATCAAACCGTTAAGGATATTTTTATAGTGGGATTTACAGCCACCACCATCACATCCCAACCGGCAACAACTCTACCATCATCAGATTGAGGTCCTTAAAATAATTAGATTCATACAAAAACTTCAACACCATAAACTGGGATTTTATATTAATTTTCTTTTTATATTTGATTTACGCCTGCGCAGTGTTTCCCTTTAATTTTTGCTTATTATCCTTTGGTTAACAAATACGTTAAATTCTTTGTGCTGATGGTTGAAGTGATTTTCAAAGGTTTTTTTTTCAATTTGATTAATTTCAAATGGAACAGATGCATTTTTCTTGTCGCGTGTCTTTTGTTTATATGAATTTTAATTTTGGCAAATATTCAAAACAAATAACACGCAATTTAAAATTAATAAAAATAACTGACTTTAGTCCCGGAAATCCTTTTTTATTTTTTCTAAAAGATTATTAGGGGAAATTTAATTATGTATAATAAGTGACTGGTAACACTAATGGACAACCAATACATTCGATTGGCTTTTGTATTTTACAATATTCTTTTAAATTTCTGTGCTTAACATTTTTTACTGTTGACCATTTTTACCTACGGTTCCATTTTTCGATGAGTAACTTTAAACACGGGATATTTTTAAACTGGACAATAATATTACAGCAACTTAAAATCGATATGAAACGAATGAAAGTTTTAGGTCTTCTAAACATAGGTCGACTTCCACCGAAAGATTACGAGGGCATTGGGAGAGTATAAACAAATGAACTAAATTTGATCGAAATAAAGGGTAATTTGGATTTTCAGAGTTAATTCTTTCAGTGTAAATGAGTAAAATGATTCGTGACATGTGGCAATGCCAAAAATGCTCAGTAAGGTTTGCCATTTTAACAAGAATAGACTTACAAACGAACAACGCTTGCAAATCATTTGAATTTTATTATTAAAATTCGTGCTGTTTGAGAAATGTTTTTTATATCGAAAAATTGTCTTCAGCGACGCTGCTCTTTTTAGGCTCAATGGGCACGTCAACAACCAGAATTGCGCAATTTAGTGAGAAGAGCAGCCAGACGCAGTTGAAAAGCTGCCAATGCACCTTAAAAGATGCATCGTTTGGTGCGGTTTGTGGGCCGGCGGCTTCATTGGACCGTATTTCTTCAAGAATGTTGTAAATCGCAACGATACAGTCAATGGAGCTAGGTACCGTGCGATGATTACCGACTTTTTTTGCCCAAAATGGAAGAATTGGACTTGGTTGACATGTGGTTTCCACAAGATGGTGCCGCATGGCACAAGGTCATGAACCTATTGAGGGGCGAGTTTGGTGAGCAATTAATCTGGCCGAAATGCTGGAAAAAATATACCAAAATTGGAGCTCACGGATGGACCACCTACGGCGTAGTCGCGGGGAACATTTACATAAAATAATTTTTAAAAAGTAAATGGGAGGCATTCATTTATCGCCCCAAATAAATATTTTATTCACTTTTGCAAATTTTCTGTGTTTTTTTCAATTTCGAAAACCCAAACGGTTAAAAAAATCACGCTTTATCTTTATATTTGCCTTCTGTAGTATGTGAACAAGCATAGTAATTAATTTTTGGATGCATTTTAATGAGCACAGGGTATAAACATGGATCGATATTAGTCAGTTTTCCAAATTTCATCAAAATATATTATTAATTGCAACCTGTAACTTGCCACCAAGAATATGGGGACCGACAGACAATCATCGCTAAATCGGCTTAAATAGTGATTCTGAGTTGTTACAAACATCATCGCAAACTCATTGTACCCTACATATTGTTGTAGGGTATTCACATTTTAAAACATGTCTAATATACTTTAAATACGCTTAGCCAAAAAAATATCAATGGGAAAGCGCTGACAAGGTACTTTAGCAGGTTTATATTTTGGATCTCAAAGTCATATTTGTGCACGACTTTTGGTCACTCATTGATCACGAATCTGGAGCCAATAATTTTAAATAAAAAATGTAGATTTAATATATCGGTGAATATTTTGGATATAATTTTAAATGTTTACCGCCTATTGGATCTACCATTTTGTATTTCAATATTTTTGATTTCAGATTTCTAATCAGGGGCCTATTTTATTTGTTTTTTCGAATTTTATATAAACATTGCATACAAATTTAAAAAATATAGATTTGCTAAGTAGTTATAGTTATATATATATAATTGCTTAAAAATTTTAAATTTATTAAAATGCTGCCAAGTCTTGGAAATTTTTGGCTTTTTTCTTTTAAATGTAAACAAAACTATTTGCAATTTTTTTATTTTTAGTTTGATAAAATATTTAAAACAACAAAAGCTTAGAAATGAATTATGTGTTTGTTTGTAAAAGCAGAGCAAGGCACACAATATAATAGCTCTTTTTCGCGTTCCGGCGAAGTCCGTATACGAAAACAGCTTTCGTACAAAGCTGTTCAAATTGTATTTAATTAACATAAAATAAAAAAGAGGTAAGTATCCCTACTTACCGTATCCCTACTTACTCATTTTTTTCAAGTAGATATAGATACATATAAAAGGTTTTTTTTTTTTAAACAACTATCCGTACTTGCCAGATTTTTCATTATTTTTTATAAACAAATACATTTTGTACATTGTGGCCGCCTTTGTACGAAGTACGAAAGCTGTTTTCGTATATGGACTTCGCGGGAACGCGAAATAGAACAATTATATTTTTTCCCTGCTCTTTGTTGTTTTTAATATTGCATCAAATTAAAAATACAAAAATTGTATGTATTATATTATTATAACAAACATTTTTGTTTACATTTAAAAGAAAAAAAATCAATAATTTCTAAAGCTTGGCAGCATTTTTATACATTCTTTGCAAAGTTATATCTACTAAAATTTTTATGGAATATTTATATAAAATTCGAAAAAACAAACCTTAAGTTTTTAAAATTCTTAGACGCCATTTTGAATTTTTAATTCTGATCTCAGATTTGTAGTTATATGATGTTTTTGATATGTCCCCTAATCGATAATCCAGTTATTATTGCCCCTTTTTCTATGTGCTCGATAATAGAGCTTATAATTCATAATGAATTTACAAAAGTAAAATTTCTTTAATTTTTTTTCCTAATTTTGGATCAATTCCTTGTGAATTTTTTAAAATTTCACGTCCGCCATTTTGATTTTTTTATTCTGATCTCACATTCGTGATTAGAAGCCTCCAAAGTTTCCTATGTGATCTTTCCTTTTCTCATATGACCCTTAATCGATCCTCCAGCTGTTTTGTTTCTTTTCAAATTATATAATTTTAGTAAATTTATCAAGAGCTCATAGTTCCGAATGAACTTATAAAAGTAAAACTTCTATAATTTGTTTACTAAATTTCAAACTCATTCATTGAGGCCGATTTTTAAAAATCACAATTTATTAAAAATACAAATGAATTGATCGATATTTTGTCAGCTATTTTTCGGAATTTAAATTTTTGTTATTTTTTTATTTTTTAAGAGTTATGAGCTGTTGACAAATTTGCTTAAGAAAATTATATTTATCTGCAGTAGTATAAAGCTGTAAAATTATTACCACTTTTTTTTCCACCCCTCATTTCAACAGTAGCGAAGCTTGATTAATTTGGCTATTTTTGTTGTTTTAAGAAAAACGCTGTATATATTCGCCATTTTATATTTTTTCAACCAACTTTTAATAGTGTAAAAAGGTTGTAAAAGCATTTTGTAGAAAATAATTTTGGAATCGGTCTTTATTTTTTTTTTACTTATAACAATAACTTTGCAAATTCAATGTAATTAAAAAACTATTAATAAAATAAACGTTAATCCAAATATTCAGGTGGAAATTTAATTTTATCATTTTTTTGCAATCGTTAAATAATTAAAACACTTGATAATTTAAAAACACTTTTGACACCACCACCATGGATATTATTGTTTAACATGGTTGAAAAACTTTTCAAATACTCGTGTGTAAATGTCGTTAAAGCAATTTTATGCTAATGTCCATATAAAAATTGAAAGCGTTTTTAAGGAAATTATGATTATTGAATTGTTAACTATATTGAATAATTGAAAATCGATTTAATTCAAAGATTTATGGTGCTAAACGATATGACCAAAACAATTTTCAGCTGTGTGAATAAAAACGAAATTCTCATTTTTCAAAGGGGGACTTTAATATAAACTATTTCTAAAATAATGTAGGAAAAGAAGTTAAAGTGGGAGGGAGGGAGGGGGGTTTGCAGATGTTAATTATAATATTGATTGTATTGAAAGCCAGGGGCTTTAAATTGGTTTAATTTCAAGAAACGAGTTCAATAACACAAAATTGTACAAATAAACCATTTATGAATTAAAACATTTGGAGCTTAATGTAAGTAAGTAGTCTCTTAACGAATTAGGGGTTAAATAGAATTGTAGTAGCAGGGGTAACACTTAATATATGATTAGTTAGTTATGTGTATGAATCGATTAAGTAATAGTAACTATTGAATTTGTAAATACTACTAGCAATCGTAAAGTGTAGTAAACAGCTGTTTGTGGTGGCGTCTGTTTGCAGAGAGTGATGCCGTTAAGTAGAGCTTAACGGTGTTGCTTTAGGAAACCCCTTGCTCTCCTACCACCACGTCTTTTGCCTGATTATTTTAAGGGCACGAGCTAAATCTATAAATGTTACACATTTGTAGGGGTTGTTTCAAGAAAATGTGTCACATTCTTTGGACGGCAATAAGAAACTAGAGCACCACATTATTATTTTAAACCAGGTGATCAAAAGAAAAGTTGAAAAAAAAAGAAATAAATATTAACAAAATATTGGCAAATATTATAGGTAGTAGATATTGGTACTCTTTTTAGTCACCAATGTTTATGTGGCATATCAATGGACTTGGTGGTGGACCGGTGTGTCTGTCAAATTTGTATCATTATTGTTGTTTTATTTGCCAGTTATGTTTATTTTTAAAGTTACAATTTATTTCATTACCAAAAGGCAACAACCCCTAAATATTGTATCAAAAATCATTAACACATTAAACGGAAGAAATCTTAAAGATTTTGTATTGTTGCATGCAACTAATAATAATAATAATAAAGAAGACTATAAGACAGCCGGAAGAATACTCAAAAAGATTACGATTTTCATGAGCTAGTGAGTGAGTGTGTGTTCGTGTGTTTGGGAGTTTGTATATTGGAAATCAATGATGTAGAAAGTCAAAAAATGCAAGATGTTGCATTTTCAGCGCAATTTTTGCGTAATTTAAGGTATTGCTGCTGTTGTAATATATAAAGTAAGATTTTTGCTGCTGGTAATTTATTTGATTTTTGTATTTGCTTCTTGTTGGTGTTATTTTTATTCTTTAGCTCGTGTTATTGCGTTTAGGCCCGGTGTTTTTTTTTTTGTAAACTGTAAAGGTGTGTTTTTAAGAGTGTTTGTCCTTTATGTCCTGCTGATGCTGTGGTCAGTTTGTAATTTGTTTGAATATTTTATCAATGATTACAATGTAGCGTTTTAAAGATGTTTCAAAATTTATATAAAATTAGCCACAGTATTGAACAGTTTGCCAGCTGTGACATCTTATCGAAATATAATGTGTAATTGAATTTATTAAAAGTACCAAATAAAAGGACTTTAAATGACCAACTTAAAAGTTTGTAGTAGTGCTTTTGTATTTAAGAAAATCTAGTTGAAGATGGAGGCCACCCAACATGGATAAACAAAATTAATATCTAACAGGGAAGGTCTGCTGTGTGGTTCACTCATGTTTTGAAAGAAATTTGGATATGTGATAGTAGATAGAACCAATAAAGTTATCATGTGTACCTTTTTAGCGTCTCAATCTAACATCTTAGGATTACAAAATGGGGCCAAAAATATCCCATTTTAAATGTTTTTTTATTTTCATGTTTGTATTAAAGAAATATTAGCAAACTGGGTATCAAATGAAAGGTACTTTGAATATATATCCTTTGGAGTACTAAAAATATTAAAAAGTTTTTAAATAAAAAAAAGATTCGAATAATAATTGAAACTCATTATTTTCCTAAATATCAATTTTGCCCCCTTTAACATATTACATATTTAAATTTTATTAAAGTCTGAAGCAGCCCCAATTAGACTCCTTCTTGTTGATGACACTTTTATTTTATATATTTTATTTTATTTAAATCAAAGTAAAACTAACTGATTAAATTAAAACGTTTTGACATTTGTCTATTTCATAATCTTCAGATTCTAAAAAAAAAACTTCGACAATCAAAAATCATTGAATCCTTAATCCTCCCTAATTCTTTAAAAAAAATACTCCATTTAAAACTGTTAAACTTTGGAAGAGATTCAATAAACAAAGCACAAAGACTTTACTTGTATTTTGCTTTTGTAAACAGACCTGGGCGATCTCAATTACATTTGGAAATTATTCACTTGTGCAATTTGTTCGTAATAATAATTCTATCAGACCTACACTCACATTTGTGGGATTTTTTTTTGATACCAGACATGGGGAATAAAAAATATTTCTATTTACTTAATTACAGGGCAATTACTCAATTACATGTAATTGAAGTAATTGATTTAAATTGCATAATATTTCAGAACACAAAAATATTGATTATTCCTTATGTCTGCTATCAAAAAAAATCAAATTTTCCAAGGAAGTGTTTAATCCCACAAATGTAGGTGAAGGTCTGATAGAATTATTATTATGAACAAATTACGCAAGTGAATAATTGTCAAATATAATTAATGTAGCCCAGGTCTGGTAAACAACAATTAATCACATGTACAAGATTTTCCGTGTTTTAATGTTTTTGCAAACAACAAAAAAACATTTTTTAAATCTAAACACCTTCTTAGACGTGATACGTTTAGGTTTAGTGTTACTACATTAATTAGTGTGTATGACAATTTTGAAACATAATAAGTTGTCATCTAGGGATGTCGAACGGTATAGATTTTTATAAATCCCAGGATTTGGGATTTTGTAAATCAAGATCCCGGGATTATTTTGGATCCAGGATTATTCAGATTTTTTTTATCATAATTTTAATTAAGATGTGACCTGCGGTAGAAATTAACATTTAAACTGAGTTCGTAAAGTTTCTAAAATAGTTTAAAAAATTGTGCAATTTTTTTCACTGGTTTTATAATTCATTTAAAAATTTGTCAAAATACAAAAAAATATATATATATAGAACAAAATTGCAAGTTTTCCGAAATTCGTATTAAAAATGGAAAATTTTACCAACTTTTGCTTCTAGGAGTGTCAGAAACAGATTCGGATCTTAAACGAGTTCTTATTAAATATGAACATTTTTGACATAACGTTAGGACTTCTAAATTAGTTCTTATTACCCGAGAATTCGTCTTATCTGAGTTCGTCTTAAACTAATTTTTATTGTATTAGTCAGGTTGGGCATACCATACCAGCTTTCCAGCTATATTTTTTGCTGATTTCAGCAGGGAATATTGTTATTTACAATGAAATAAAATATTCCTTAACACAAACACATTTTTTTAGTCAAATAATATTCAGCATAAAATAATAAAATAATATTCAGCATAAATTATTATTCAGCATAAAATTATTTTTTTAGCAAATAAAATTGACTTAGCCATTTCTCTTATAGATTCTATAAAGTTGAATTACAATTTTACAAATATGGAATTTAACTAAAATATTTTTGATAATTAAAAGTTGGTAACACAATTAAGGGTACATGTTTTTAACTAATTTATTTGAAAATCTAATCTTTGTCACTTTGAAATTGTTTCACATTTGTGTTCCTATTCAATTTCACAAAAAGTTGTGCTAAAACAGCGAACGAGCAAACATTTTTTGGGATTTTCAGGATAAAAATAAAAATCATAAATAATTGAATAAAATAAACTAAATTTAAGTAAAACCTAATAAAAACGTGATTTTTTTAAATGAATTTTTGGACGTGACAATAGCTAATTAAATTTCACTTGCAGCCAAAGACAATTGTACAAACGGGCCGACTGTGTCGGATAATGTAAAAACAATAATAATGTTGGATAAGAACAAACTATTCTTGTAGGCGGCCGAAGAAAAAAAGGCCTTTTTGAAAAATTTTACAATTGTTCTAACAGGAATTGCTTTATTTAATTTTTCGAAAGGAAATTCAAATAAAAAATCCTTTGAACATAAAGAACATCAAGCAGAACAATCAAGATGAAAACATTTATTCCGCATACAACTGGTATCAATCGTTTAAGTCGTGTGTGAAATAAATTTCCTACAGAGATATTTAAGTCTAATGTCCTCAAATAATACTCCATCTTTTCTTCTTTCCATCACCTATTTTTTATTATTCCAACACAATGCATTGCATTAGTAGGGATATCCCCTGAGGGTTGGTCTACGTAAAAAACCCATCATTACAATATTAAAATCGAATTAAGGTTTCAATTCTCTTAAAGTTCTGACTTGCAAAATCTAAACACATTAGACCCTACCACTTTACAGGGAAAAGAAAAAGTGCACCGTGTAATATATTTTTGCCATGTAATTTCGATCATTTTTTTGCCGAACGTAGGGGTCGCCTTTTGAAATTTTTTATTATGTCATCGGCATTTGCTGTCTGATCTTAAAATATGATATATCGATGTTTTTGTCCCGAGGAGACCAATGTTTTGCTAGAAAGGCCATTGACCTCAGGACACCGACAAAATATTTAAAAGGTGACCCCTACGTTCGGAAAACAAAAAATTAAAATTGTTTTGCGGGAATTATCGAAATATTTACTAAGCAAGTTAATTTTCTGACATTAGGGTTGAACGGGATACTTAAAGTCATAGAGCAAAACATTGGTCTCCTTGAGACAAAAATATCAATATATCTTACTTTAAGATCTGACTATAAATGCCTATGAGATAACGAAACTGCCTTGCAAAACTAATTTAGATTCGAAGGTGTACGGCGAACTTTTTCTTTATCTGGTACGTTATTTTAATAGTCTGTCATATTAAATACGAGTATCTCATAACATTGACAACAACCTTTTAACAATAATCTATACAGCAGACATTTTTCATTGAGGTAATTAAAAAAGGGATAACATTTGATTAATTTCGATTAACTATGTGAACATGTCAAATTGAAATTGAAAACGCCGCTACAAAACAAATTAAAAATGCCTATAAAATGGACACTGGTCAGGCAGACGATTTGCCTGTTTAAAAATTGTTCCTTTAACAACCCATTGTTACTTTTGTTTGCTATTTCTTTAAAAAGTACTTAAAGTTCTTAAATATTTTTGTTTTCAGTTTAATTTAAAACACAGCTGGATTTAAATTAATTTATATAATTCATTCTATAATAATTTTGAATGAAGTGTGTAGTTACAATGAAATCATTTAACAAAACAGATAAAGTATAATTTTTATTCTTAACTGTATTTTATCTATTTATCTTTTGCTAGAATTTTAACCTGCTGTGTGGGAACCCAAGTTAACAAGGCAATTGTTTTATCGTTTATCACAAAGGACATTTTCACAACAAATATCACAACATGTGTCAACATAGTTTTTAAATACTCAACACTTGTACAACATATTGTGTTTGCAAATTTTGTTTTCAGTTGTTTTAAAAGTTTCTTGTGTATTTTTAAACAATTAATGTTAAATTGGTTTTCCATGCAAAACTAAGAAACTCTTGACAATTTTTTGATTTCAATATAATATCCTTATGATTCATATAGAGTTTAAGTGTGACCACCCTACCGTTTTAAACTACTTGAGAATAGATTATGAATTCATTGTTGCATTTTTGTTTGCAACAAAAGCTATGAACGAATTAATAATACCTACAAAAAGTACTTGACTTTTTTTAACAAGAAATTCATCTCTCCTCATATTGTAACAACATGCAAAAAATCTGCTCAGCATCTTGCATTTGTTAGCCTTAAATGGAAAAAGTACAAAACAATTTTTGACGGTTTCTATTGTCCACCATTGTTTCGATTGTCTTAATGCTATTGTATTTTTTTTTTGTTTTAATTATTAATTATCCTAAATGAAAATTTCTTTGAACTATTTATAACTGAATTCTTTTTTGTTATGGTCATTGAAAAAAATACAATGGCGCGTCGTTATAAAACGACGCAACATCAAAAACCGATATATTGGGAACCATAAGTGATATAATAGTTTAGCAAAAAGCATAAAATATTATATTATTACTCCAGTGTTGCCACAGAGTTATTTAAAAATGCATAAAGTTCCTAGTAGGGCTATGAGGTTCATGTATTTATATTCTTATTTTATGTACGAGTACATAAAATATATATATATATGTATATTAAATGGGTAATTTGCAATAAAATGGAATATATAATTTAATTCAAATCTCTTAAGACATTTAAACATTTTAGAAAATATATTAACTAATTAAAAAAAAAAATAATGAAAATGGGTCTGAATGACCCGGAAATCAATCTAGTGTTAAAAATTGAAAAAAAAACGTAATAAAAATCTTAATAACCCAGGTGAAAATGTTTATATATGGTTATATATAGCCACACATTTGGGTTCATATATTATTCCATATATGCTCGGATCTAAATGTTCATATATGGTCATGTATGAGTAATTTTCCTATATGCCCGTTTCTCTTTTTATATTTTTTAACAAAAATATTGTTTATACCCTCCACCATATATGGTGAGGGTACACTCAGAATATTATGTAGTTAACTGTTTGTAGTTTAATAAAAAATTTTTCCGTTCAATTTAAAAATAAAGGAACATACATTTATTTTTCAAAGAAATATCTATATTAACTTTTTTATACATTTATTCGAAATAATTTACTAACATTTACCCACTTTTTTCAGTTTCATTTACTTTTTTCATTTGTTTGAAATTAAAAAAAATTTACCCACAAAACGAAAATTTGTGGTTTATTTGTGTCCGTAACAGTTATTACAAATTTAAATTTTGTTTGCTATCTGTTTAAAAAAAATATTAAAAAAATTTCAATTTGTTTTTTTATTTAAATTGGTTGTATATATGGTAGGTAAAATTTTGACATTTATTTTAACTGATTATATCATTTGTTTCTTACGGATGTGTCAGTTGATTAATCAACATTTAAAAATAAATAACAAATGGCATTTAATTTAAATGAAAATTAAGTAGACCGAAATTAAATATCATTTCTTTTTAATTATATTTTTAGTTATTTTAATATTTTTAGTTATTTAACTAACAAACTTTTTTAAGTGTATATATCAGTTTGCCATTCCGTTTGTAACATGTCGAAATATAGGTTTAAAACCCCACAACGTATATATATTCGTGATCCTTATGCAATTTTAAGTCGAGTTAGCGATGTCCGTCTGTCAGTTGAAATGGGGTACTAGTTTTTACCCAGATTATTGAACATCCTCCCGAGCAGTTTTCTATTGAAAATGAGTCTAGTAAAATCGGTCCAGTGGTTAAAAAGTTACGAGTGAAAATGTGAAGATGCCTCTAAATTTTCCTTACAAATTAGTGTATTTTAGTACAATTTCATATATTTTCTCATAATTTTTTACCAGCTGCTTAGAAGTGAATAATATTTTCTACTCACCTCAAATATTATTCCCCTCAAAAATTTGTTTCACCACTAAATTTCTTTTCACCAAAAAATATTTTTTTTGCCTCAAAATTTTTTTTTTTACCACCTAATTTGTTTTCGTATCCAAAAAAGTTTATCACCTTAAAAGTTTTCTTTTTCACCACCATAATTTTACTGCAAAATTTTTTTAAATTATTTGTATCAAAAACAGTAGAGAACATTTTTTAAGATATTGGTAGAGGGTATTCAAAGATGCGGCACAGTCGAATTGAATCCTTTTTTAATTGTTTTTTATAAAAATTTAATTTTCTTTTAAATTTTTCTTTTTACATTTTGCTGATGAATTCATACATGTTGAAGAAATTTAGGAATTTTTAACAAACAAGTTTGGAATATTTGAAGAATATTAATTTTTGAGCATTAATCGAGCATTACAAAACTTACAAAATATAAAAATATATTGAGCGCCCCGTAGGCTAGTTGGTAGCATGCTAGCTTATCAGTGCAGGGGTCGTGGGTTCGTTTCCCACCAGAGGCTCCGGTCTGCTTTCGCTACAACGAGCCAATGGCCTTTGTTGCTAGTGCTCGAATAGGGTATTAATATATAATTTGTAATTATATGATTAATATAAATATAAATAAATAAAAATATTTTTTTTATTTAAACCTTTTGGAAAATTTTGAAAATTTAACCTATTCATACCCACTGTTAAAAACTTCAGAAGCATGTTAGTTAATTTTTTAGTTGAAATATATTAACGCTTACGCAATTGAATTAGTTTTACTCTTGGTGTACTAAACCAGTACTAAATTTAATTTACCTTTTTTTATTTATTTTCTTTTGTATCATAGGTCCAATAGAACCACTTTACGAAATTTATGACTTCTATTTCAAATCGCTGTGGGTATTTATGGGCTAAAGTAAAGTTGATTATGATGCATTTACAACAACACTGACAAAGTTTTTTCTTTTTTGATTTTCTTGTATGTTCGTTCCAAAGAAGTATATACAAATTGACTATCGCATGAGAGGTATTTTGATGATCTATCCAATGGTATATTTAAAGTATTTAAAAAGTTTTCCAACGAAAAAGTTTCGTACAACTTTGAAATAATAACCGGGCCGATGTGTTAAGTATCGAACGTTTTTTTTTTTTTTTAATTTTCTTCACACATTAAAGTTTCCATGAAATTTGACTCTTCACAAACAGACTCTTCTTGTTAGATCAAACTCCCTCGCTTTTTGGCTACCTCGGAAATCGTGAGTGCTGAAATAGGAGAAAGAAGATTTGAAGATTTGGTAAATCATTACCTATTACCATTACCTATAGAAACCGTTACTCTTACAATTTTTGGACAATAAATTTGTTTGACTCTTAAATAGCCAATGAAAATGTTTAGCAGAGAACCCTGCTACTTTTGGTTTTTTTTTTAGTTAGTTGTTTTTTTATAATAAAAAACAACAACTCTTTGATCACAAGTTGCATAACATTTGTACCCTATCAATAAAAGGTAGCGCTACCACAATATGTTGACAATATGTTCACCAGATTATTGAGTAGCAGTTGGGTGTCTGGTAAATGCGCCCAATATGTAGTTTAAACTTTCATATATTTTCCCAGTTGATGTTCAAACAATTTTTAATTATTAGTTTACATATCTTTTCAATTTAAGTAGAGAAATCTAATTTAAAAGAACAGCCTCAAGTTCATTCATTTGTTTTTATGAGAATTATGCAAATTAATTAATATCTTAAAAAATCTATTGAAAAGTCCTTGTATAAAATGAAACCCTGAAGTATTTAAAAAAATTCATAGGAATAATTGAATTTTACAGGACATGGAAAAATTAAAGATGTCGTCAATCTTATCTTAAGCATCGTAGATTCCCAGCCTAAAAAAACACACACACAGAAAAAAATGTGATGAGAAAATTTAAAAATAACATAGCCAGGGGACAGTATATAGACTACCTTTGGTTTTTTCTTTGTTCTAAGAAAGCTGACAGTTTTCTTAAATCAAATCAAAGTTATGACATGACTTTGTCTATCAAAGAAAGGCTCACATACATATACACATTAGGGGAGGCAGCCAGCCAAAGAGGGAAATCATACATTGTTGTTAGTTTTATTTTATTATTATTTTTTATTAAACCGTAGGTGATTCAATTACAAATTTATGTGACAAGGGTTTTGCATTTGGTTATGGAACTTGAATTTCTGCCTTTTTTTTAATGTGATGCTGCTGTTGGGACGAAGCAAATGTTCCAGGTATATTTCATCATAAATATCTTGTGTTTGGAATTTAAAATTATCATGTGATGCTGCTGAAATGTTTTTTTCTAAATTACTTATAAAGCGGATTATATTCAAGGCAATTTAAAGTATTAAGGATAAACATTTGTAAACATTTTGTAAATATTAGAGCAGCGAAATGAAGGCAAAATATTCTCAGGATATAAATTTCCAAAATAAAAAATATTTACAAAGGGAAAACAGATACATTGTGACAACCAAATTTCTTACCAGCTAAATGATTTGGTTGCAACAATCGAAATATTTGGTGGACGTAATCAAATGTATTCCCCACATATGTGAAATATATTTTTGACACCTTAATTTTGTTGTATTAACCAAATTTATGTTGCCACAAACAAATGTGTCGATGGCTCCAACCAAACCATTCGGTTGGCAGAAAATTTGGTTGACGCACTGCATTTGTTTGTGCTGTGTACATTAAACCGCACCAGAGAAAAGTTCCCGTACACCTTCAAAATTCCCGTACACAAAAATTCACTTTAATTTTTCTTTTATATGTTATGTGTTCCGAAGAAGTAACAGATTTATCACATGTCAAACCCGCAATCCCAACCAGTGTTGAGATCTTTTATTGTTGAGTTAGTTTTTTTTTTTTTGCAATATTTCATGAAAAATATTTAATTCTATTCTTTCAACTCCATTTGAGGGCGTTTTTAGGTCTGATAGCGTTTCTGACACATAAACCACCTCTTGTAATTTTTTTTTTCTTATATTTTCTTTATTTTTTGCGTACATTTGTCTATTTTATGCAGGTACTTTCTAGTCTATTGTTTATGTTTTGTAAATTTCACCAAAACATTGGTGAAAAGTCAATAGTAAGAATACGGGAAAGCCAAGGATTAAAAAATATTAGAGAATATCTTCCTTTGTTGGCTGCCTTTGTTTGTCGACAGGTTTTACAAAAATAAAACATAATTTTCCTTTAAATATTCTCCGTCCGTATTGTTAAAATGTTTAATTATAGGTTATCATAATTGCAACGAAATAATAGATGTTGTTCGCATATACAATACATGATTTACAAATCTGATTATCTCTGGCAATCGATCAAAAAAAATAATAATAATAATTTTGACGTCGGTCGGTCATACTTTAATATAGTTGTAAAAATGTACAGAATGATATTTTTAATATGAATGTAATATGACTAAACAGAAAATTAAGATATTTTAATCACGAAATAATGAAGATTTGTTCGATTGTCAGGATTAAGATTGTTATATAATTTGTGGGATTATTTTAGATTAGAGTTAAAGAAAACACACATACATATGTTGGTATTAGAGGGCAATGAAAATTCAGCTTTAAATTTTCTCTGATACCCACCCGGTCGGAATATTGTACCACTTGGTCTTAAATTCATATGGTGTGTGATGCAGTTTATTTTCCAGATAGGGGTATAGCTCAACTGTTCAGATTCGCCAAAGGTCTGCTTGCTAACCAAACCCTTTACAACGATGGCAGACAATACGACACGGATTTAGAGAAAACCACGTTTTGGTGTTCGAATAGCGAGATTTACAGTGTTCTATAGCACTGTGCGAGTTTTGATCGTATTTGATGGGCACTACCCGAAGGTAATATGTACCGAACTCTAGAAAGAGTTTCAGCTCGGCTTGTTGGATTCATAAGCAACCAACGGTGATAAACAGAGGTTCATAAACGGTTCTCGTGTTTAAATAATATGACTGGCTAACAGCGAGAATAAACAACAGTTCTCGTGCTCAAATAATACGACTAACTACAAACGAGAATAAACAGCGGTTCTCGTGAAGGGAAGAAGGAATCGGTTGAGAAATCAAGTAATACATCGTTCCCGAAGTATTAGACGATTCGTCCCTCGGTTCTGGCTTGTCTTACAGCCTTTAACCCAGGACCCTATAAACCAGGATGAACAAACTACCAAATTTTCAGCCACCCATGATGCCAAATGGTGCGACTACAAAAAAATTCTTAGTCGAGACCACGAAATTCTTAGCCGATTTACAGAAAAACTTAGCCTCTAGCAAGGGTTGTAGCGCAAGTACAGTGATTGTGATGTACATATACATGTTTGAATTGGTACAACCCTCACTAGAGGCTAAATTTTTCTGTAAATCGGCTAAGAATTTCGTGGTTATGGGTGGCTAAAAATTTGGTAGTTTGTTCGTTCTGGTTTATAGGGTCCTTGCTTTAACTTTCACACTATATGTTGCTATAAGTATAATATTGGGTATGGGTAATAGTAGCAATACTGGGTATGGGAATAAATAGATTTGAAACGACACGCTACAGGTGACAAATTGATCCAAATCAGTTATCCGATTTGGATCAATTTGGTACTAAGTGTCGGAATTTTGAGCAAAAAAAAATATAGAATGCCAAAGCTTTTGAAGCTTTGAAGAATTAATTATTTTTAAAATAAATTCACCATAAATCGAATTTAATTTGAATCTAAAGAAAACGAATTATTTTTTTTAAATCTAATTTTTAGCCTGCAGGTGTTTTACATATTGTGAGGATTAAGGGCGATAATTTGTTTACAAGTTTTACATATTCAGGTAAATATTCAGTGATCCACAGCTTATTTCGTGTGGGCAGCATTTTTGAAAAACCAATCATAGGAGTGGTATATTTTATTCTGAACTCTACAAATAAATAAATAATGATTATCTAGAAAACTAGATAATTTAGTCTTCAATATAAAACACCAACGAAATTTACATAAATATTAACATTAAACGATTTATTGAAAAATAAACTAAATAAAACAGATTATTCTCATCACAGCTTATTTTGTATGTTAATTTTTATTCTTATCTTTTTTGAAGTAACGGATTCTAAAAACTAACAGTAGATCAAAACATAAACAATAATGATATCAGAAATAGTGCGTCAATTTAAAAGTATTAAAATCCAGTTATAATTGCGTGTTTTTACAAAATGAGTCGACGCACTTCAATAGAAAACTGCTGAAATTGTTGATTTAAGTCCATCTACGGTTTAGTATATTAATGATCGTTTTTTTCATGTGCACAACAAAGAAAGAATGGCCTAAAAAAAAATTATTAAAAATGATGAGAATGAATCCTAGCAAGTAAAAATAATCAGTTAAATAAACATTCTTAATACTTTTTTAAAAAAATATCAAAATCTACCTAGCATTGTTGAATAAGTCATTTAAAATTACTAAGAAAATTGTATTCCTTTTTTGCTGTTTTTAAGACATTTCACCCACAAAACGCGGTGAAGTTTGGAATAGATTTTTTTTTTTCAAAAACTTCAAAAAGTTTATATTTTATCTATATTTTATAAGTAAAATTTGAGATGAAAGGGAAGGTTACCCCTATTTTTATATTAAAAAAAAGTTACACAAAAGTAAAAAAATAGGACGAAGTTTCGACTTCTTATCTCAAATATTATTATAAATATAAATATTTATTTGTATTTAATTCAAATCCGTATTTTAATTTTTTGTAAAAAGGAAGGTAGCCGGTATTCCAACATTATCAATAAACAAAAACTTAATTTAATTATTTACTATTTGAACAAGTTAATAAAATATAATTTTTGTATTATTTTTTTATTGTGATTTTAAAAACTTGTTTTTGTGGGTGAGATTTTTGTTCCAAAGTGACCAGAAAAAATTGTTTTCGTGAATGACTGCTTTTTTAGTACACGCTGAAAAAAAAACGCCGTGCTGGAAATATAATATGCTGGTAAAATACATATATTTGGAAACGCTGTAAGTTATATTTGCCGCATTTATAATACAATGTGCTTGCCTGCAAAAATAATTTGTTTGCTTGTAAACATATATATGTTTGGATCCTTTGAAATGCATCCACCGCAAACATATATATGTTTGCCTGCAAATAAATATTTGTTTATCATTATTATGTTTGCATCCAACGAGTATAATAATGATAAAATTACTATTGTAAATATATGTTTATTTAGGTGGAAAATTACAAATATTGCAATGTTTGCCTGGAAACATATGTATAATAAACATAAATATAAAATACTTGGAAATATACTTCAAATATACATATGGTAGTTTCTAAATAAATATATATTTGCCTGTAAACATATTCAGAAATGTCTTTTTCCTGCGTGTAGTATTTCTAAACAACTCCAAAAAAATTAGCGTAGTGCTAAGTGTTGTATGTGTAGTATGCAGTATTTCTTAAAATTTTAGGAAACATTTCATACACTCACTGAAAAAGTTTCATTAAAATCATTTTCAATTCTTTTTCATAATATTTAGGATTTCTTCAATTTCTTTGTTAAAAAAAACTTTAGTAGTAGTTTACTGAAGAGTTTAATTAAAACTCGTTTAAGAAATTTTACTCTGTGTAGATCACTAATATTTGCAGAGATTCATTGTGGCAACCAAATTTCTGGCCCAACGAATATTTTGGTTACAGCCACTGACAAATTTGCTTATGGCGACCGAAATTCGGTTAATATAACAGAATTTTGGTTGAAACCATATATTTTAATTGAATCAGGAATACAGTTGGTTGCAACGACTGAATAATTCGGTTGCTGCAACCAAAATATTCAGTTGGCAAGAAATTCTGTTGTCACAATGACACATAGATGGCGCTACTACACTGAAATAGATATGATTTTTAGTAATTTATACACGTGTCTCTTGAAGGTTAGGGCTACCTTCAAAAGACACGTGTATAAATTTGACAGCTGTCGGAGCATTAGTTTGTGAATTATAGCATTTTGAGTGAAGCAACTTTTGTTATTGTAAAAAAAAAAAATAAAAAGGAATTTCGCGTGTTAATAAAATATTGCTTTTTGAAGGGAAAAAATATAGTTGAAGGAAAAACTTGGCTTGATGACGAGTTTCCGGACACTGCCCCAGGAAAATCAACCATCAAGGATTGGCATGCTAAGTTGAAATGAGCACCGATGACGGTGAATGCAGTGGACGCCCAAAAGAGGTTGTTATGGACGAAAACATCAAAAAATCCACAAAATGATTTCGAATGACCGTAAATTGAAATTCAAAGAAATAGCAGGTACTCTAAAGATATTAAATGAACATGTACATCATATCATTCACGAATATTTGGGTATGATAAAGCTCTGTGCAAAGTGGGTGCCGCGCGAGCTCACTTTTGACCAAAAACAAGTCAGTAAAAACGAAGGCGAAAAACCATGAATTGGGCTTCGAATTGCTTCCATCTTCAGCGACTATTTCCTGTTCTCAGATCTCAAAAGAATGCTCGCTGGGAAGAAATTTTCATCGAATGAAGAGGTGATCGCTGAAACTGAGGCCTATGTTGAAGCAAAGGACAAATCCTACTACAAAAATGGTATCGAAAAGTTGGAGGGTCGCTATAATTCCGTTGAAGGAACTACGTTGAATAAAAAAACTAATTTTGCCAAAAAAAAATGTGTTTTAGTGTGGTAGGCCAGGGACTTTTCAATTGACCTGTTATGTTTTCTTTATGTGTGTACTTCTTTTGCATGTCTTTTTGTGTTGCTGGGACATAGTGGTCTTAAATTCTCACATTCACATGTATGTTAAAACTTTTAACTGATAACATACTAAAATATTAAAAAATGTCTTCAAAGCAGCGATTGCGCGCCAAGAGAAATATAAATCTTTGAAAAAAAAACAAACAAAACTAAGATATTTCTGTACTTTTTGAGGAAATGATAAACGTGACGGGGGTTTTAAAACCAATCTAATATTGTTGATGTTGGCAGTTTTAATAAGACACAAAAATCTATTGTAAAAAAAAACATACTTAAAAATATGTTGAAATTTAAGAAGGTTTTCATTTGTACATAACATATGATATTACAGGAATATAAAAAGTTTACAATAATAAAGCCCTGAATTAGAACTTAATTATATTACATTTATAGCAGAGGGGGGAGGGGGTTTTGTTCATTAAATCTATATAATTTTATTTGAGAAAATCTTTATATTCTTTTGTTTATTTGAATTTCATAATTGTAATAAAGATTTTATTATTATTTTCCGGAAGTTGGTGAGGGAGTACAAACAAAAACAACGAGAGAAATTAAGCGGGTACATTTTTTTATTGTTTGTTTGTTTGGTGGTTTAAGTTCATTCATTACTTAATTCTTTATAAATTTAATTTTTGTATTACAATTCAATTGTAAAAAAAATCTTTCTTTTTATAATATTTAAAAGCTTCTATTGTATTTTTTTTATTTATCAATTAGAGTAGATTTTTTATAGCGTGTAGAAGAAGAGGAGAATCATTTTGTGGAGTGCGACTGTCTGACTGACCTATGACTTTAGACAATTGATTTTTGGTTGTCGTTTAGTTTTTTTTTTGTTCTTGAGTTGGGTTTTCTCTACACTATCTTGACTTGAATTTGGAACAAAAATTCATTGATAACGTTGTTGTCTGTCGTTATAATGTCCCATATGTCTTTATTTGTTATTTGAATATCTTCCCCTCTTTCAGCTCCAAATCTTTCATGGGCTTTTGAATGTTTGTAGTTTTTTTTTTTTAATAATTAACTATTAAAATGAATCGTTTATTTTGACATTTATGTGCAAATTCAATGAAATTTAAGAAAATAAATTAAAGAACAAACTGAATGTCTTTGAAAGTAGAGAAAGAATTTATTTAGATATGTTCTTAGCGCAACAGTTATCGATAGAATGAAAAATAGATAAGAAAGAGGAAAATTAAAAAATTTTTACTCTTTTAAGACTCACAAATATTTCCAATAGCCTAATTTTGTTAAATTTTAGGTACAAGAGTATCTTGTTTATTTTTTCTTTATTTATCCTTTCCATTGCACAGATTTTTTTTGGCGCAATTTTCATCTACTTCTTCTTGCACTTGGTATCTGAATACAACCAATACTACAATGGATTTCTTATATATATTTCATACAACAACAATTAGTATGTAGTCGTTCCTCATGCCTCGTGGTGTTGCACTTAGCTTAGCATATGATAAACCTACACAGAGAAAACAGATTCATTGTGACAACCAAATTTCTTGCCAACCGAATGGTTTGGTTGGTGCCACTAACGTATAAATAAATACGTGGAGACAATAATACAACAACATTTCGGTTGAAACCATATATTTCAATTGTACTAGAAATATATTTGGTTGCGACAACTATATAATTCGGTTGCTGCAACCAAAATATTCAGTTCTCAATATATTCGGTTAACACGATGAATCTATTTTCTCTGTGTATAGAGCCTTAACACCCCTCCTGCCGTTAGATCTTCTTGAGTTGTGTGTCCTTTAACCATATTTTACGCACACTATTCTTTTAGTCCTTTTTTTCCTTCGTTTTCCTTTTTATATATGTTTCTCTTATATCCCCGTGTCGTCAACACAGGCACACTTTCTATGTTGTCTGGTCTTCTTTTCTGATTTTTTTGTTGTTTTTTTTTTTTTTTTTTGCTTCCTTCTTAAACAGATAGAACAAATCATGACACGAGATTTTTGGTTGGTGTTGTTGTTATTGTTTTTATTTTTATTTGTGTGTGCAAAGTTCTTTCAGAAATTCTTTTCTCAATCAGCTGATTCAAGGTTGTCCTTTTTGTTTGTTGTTGTTTTCTCCTTTTTAGCTACATATTAATAATTTGTGTTCTGGGTTTTTTAGATTTTTTTTTACTTTATTCTTTACTCTTCATATTGTTCGTTTTCTTATTGATTTCAGCAATTTGTTATTAAATTTTAAAATACTTCAATTAATCTTAAATTTGTTCTAAATTAGTTTTTTTTTACAGATGGAATTTGAGATATAGTGTTAGCATTCCTTTTGCAATGTTTGGCAAAAGGGGAAATTTTAAGTTTAAAACAATTTAAAAAAAAATCTATATTGGGCTTTTTAAAATATTACTGAACGAAATTTAGGTATCCACAGAATAAAATTTTATTAAATAAAATAGGTATGTGTGTGTATACTGAAAACAGAAAAAACTTACATATATAAGAAATTAGGAGAAAATAAAAACTAATTTAAATTAAAAATATCATGTGTGATCCGAAGTTGGGCGCTAATATATAGTAAAACCTATAAAGAGCAGACAGCTACTGAAACAGCTAATTTGTCGAAACGGTCATGTACTCAAATTCGTCGATACGATCATGTACTCAAAATTGTGTACATATGTATTGTTGTGGCTATTGCTGGAGATAATTAAAGCAGAGCCGCGAATAACGTTGTAACCAACAAATTTGAAATTGTTGAGAAATTGAAGGTTTTAGAACTTGTAGGTGTATGACTTCTTTAGATTGCATTTTGATAACAAAATCCTGCATAATTTTGCCAAGTTTTATTTTTAAGTCATAAAAGAGACCCAGCAAAATAAAATGGTTGTTATTCTTTACGAATCTCTTTTTCAGAACATCCAAAGAAGTTAATAGTTCAAATTTTTCGATTTGTAAGAAGTCATTTTAAACAACTTCCAAAATGTTGATATTAACCTCTACTAAAAAAAAAACAATTATTTAGTTAGTCCATAAATGGTTAATTCCTGCAGTCATTAAATGCCTTATTGAAAACATATTTTACATGCCATTGACATTCACTTTGTCCTGGTCGAAATAATAATTCTTGGCGTGTTCAAAATCACATTTTTAACTTGAAAAAATTTAACAACTTCCGTAAACTAATGAAAAAGTCCATCTGCTCATCGATTTTTCATAGCACCGAAACAAACTACTTCCTCCCAATGACACGCCAATGTTAAAATCATTAATGATTCACCGAAATTTTCACAACTTCGTGTTCAGTAGATGTAGGGTTAAACCTACTTCTTCCTCAGCTCTTACGGTAATCTGGAAAAAAAAACTGGTTTTGTAAAAATTGACGCTTAAATCGTTATTCGCGGCTCCGCTTCAATTAACGAATCTATAATTTTTTCAGTTATTTTTGTCAATTATTTTCTATTTCAATAAATAAATTATTTTAATAGGCAACAAATATCTTATTTTTTTGTATAAATTTACTAACAATAATCGGCATCGGCTTAGGCCGATTATAGTAATTTGGCCGATATCGGCATCGGTCCAAAAAAAAAACTGATTTCGTAAGGACACTTCTTAGCTTAAGGAAACAAAAATACAAAATTTTTTGAAATTAAAAATTTTGTATTTCATAAATTTCGTTTCATACCAAAACATAGCTTAAATCACTAAAGCCAATTGTAGTTAAGCCTTTATATGGATCTGCTTTGGTGAAAGAAAATTTTGCAAATTTCATAAGTTCGATAACCTTCTCTTTCTAATCCATCATACATATAAATTGTATTCATTTCCACAATATTATACAATTTTTTATAGTTTCTTTATTTTTAAATTTGAGCTTCGAACTCAATAAATTTGCAATTAAAATAAATGTGTGGTGGCATGTCTTGTGTTATGGTGTTAACAGTTGTGGTGTTTCTCGAAATGAAATATTATATTTATGTTGTAGAGCTCTATGTATGTCTGGTTAAGTGTTTTACATATTTGGGACATTTATTGTATGGTGCCAGCTTTGAAAATAAAACTAATCCCCTAAAGAAAACATACACATATTTTAAATACAAAGTTTAATTATGTTCTTCAATACACGCATTAATTTATATTTAACCCGTCAAAGTCTGGTATAAGAACAAAATGTTTTGTTTTTTTTTTAACAAATCTTTAATAATAATTCATACATATTCAAAGGCACACTATAGTATGTGTATCTGTATTCCCCCTTACCCTTTTCGCTTACTATTAAATAATAAAGACCAAGCCAAAGGGAGCCTATCATTGATTTGGTATGTTTTATTTTTATTTATTTTTTTTTTTGTTTTACTTAACAGTCTGGCCAGACAGAGTTAGTCGATTCTGCCAGGCTTTACACTTACTTACATATTCAAAGCTTTGTATTGGAATACGCAAAAAAGGCATTTAAAACTCTTGTGTTTAGTATTTTTATACTTCACGGAAATTGTTTTGATTTTATTATATTTTTTGTTCTGTTTTTTTTTTTTTATTTCTTATTATTTTAGAAGTATCGTTGATTTCTTTTAATGGTTTTGTCGGTCACACAGTATCGAATTAAAATTTTTAACATTTATTTCTTGTTATACATACATTTGTACATATGAAGTAGAATTTGCATAATTTGTTGCTCTTTCATTTGATAAAAAAAATCATTTATTAGCCACTCTAAGTTAGTTCTCTTTTTCTTTTGTTAAATACTTATGTATATATCTCTTATGTAATTTACATAATTTTTTAAAACAAAACACTTTATTCTAAATTGCAATAATATAAAAATGTTTTTTGTTAAATCTGAAGATATGATTGATTGATATTAATGACAGCTTAAAAATTTAAGTTTCAAAGATATGTTACTTGGCCTTTTTAGAACGCAATATAATCAAAATGTAAAATATATATCAAAACATTTATTCGTAATATCACAAAAAATATTCAAAGTTCTTTTATCAGACATGATTTAGGTTTTGTAGCTATTTTTGATTATGGTCCACATTTTATTTTATAAGAGAATTTTTTAAACAAGTATTATTGTAGTGTCAAGATTATTCAATATTTCTAATTCTAATCCCTAAAAACTCTTTAAATAATACATAGATGCGTATTGAAAATAACTATAAGATTTTAATAACAATTTTAATAAATTTTAATATGTACGAGGGCGGATCAATAAGTCCGTGACATTTTGAACTTCTCTCGTAGTTATATGAAATGCAACACTGCTTCCATCCAGTGGCGTAGCTAAGTCATCAAGGGCCCATGTGCAAAACATCAAATTGGGCCCCTAATAAAAAAAAAACACTGACAAGTACAAAAAATACTGAAAAATATCATTAAGTGTAGCCTATTTTGTTTCTCAAATAATTTATTTTTAACTTTTAATTATTTTAAATTTCCTAAATGATCTTTCAGCACTTGCTAAGGTCACTTGAATTGTGTAAAATAATGTGCATTGTCGTCATGTCGCCAAAATTTGTAATAATTTTTCGAAAAACTTGATGCATATTATGGTCTACCGTTTTTTTCAACATTTTGGCCTTAGTAGGTTCATCCTTGTTTGTACTTTATAACGTTATTTCAAACAGTGCTTTTATGTCAAAAAAAACGAATTTTAATGGCAGAGATCGTGGAAATTCTACTTAACCAAACAGTCAATATACTATCAAGCATGTTGTACAGCATGCCTTCATGACTCCGTGTATTTGATACAATTTTTTACACATTTAAAAATTAAACAAATACATTAAACAAAAAGAATATTTACTACTCTCAACAAAGGGCCCTTGTGCAGTGCACCACCACTTACGCCACTGCTCCCATCAAGCACGACCTGTTAATAGACTACTGTCAAATTTTGAGCAAGTTCCGTCATTTACTTTGCGTTAAACAGCTGTTCAAAACATACAACCTTGTGGCTTCTTTTAAAAATGAAAAAAAGTGAATTTCGGGTTCTCATTAAATATTATTTTTTGCGAAAAAAAACCCGTCAATCAAACCAAGAAAAAGCTTGATAAATACTATGGGGGACTCTGTACCATCGATTTCAATGGTAAAAAAGTGGTTTACTGACTTTCGTTGTGACCTTTCAAGCACGGAAGATGCCGAACTTTCTGGATGCCTAGTTGAGGTCTCTACACCCAAAACAATTGAAAAAATTCACGATATGGTGTTGGCCGATAGGAGATTGAATGTGCGATTGATTGTGGAAGACATAGGCATCTCAAATGGCTCAGTGGTTTCAATTTTGAACGATTACTTGTGTATGAGAAAGCTTTCCGCAAGATGGCTGCCGCGTTTGCTCACAATCAACCACCAACGGAATCGTGTGACAGCTTAGTTGCCATGGCAAAAATCCATGAAGTAGACTACGAATTGCCCTCTCAATCACCTTATTCTCCGGATTTAGCCCCCAGTGACTATTTCCAAATCTAAAGAAATGGCTCGGTGGAAAGAGAATTAGCTCCAACGATGAAATAATTAATCAAACAAATGCCTATTTTATGGATCTCGAAAAATCCTGCTGTTAAACACAAAGTAAATGACGGAACTTGCTCAAAATTTGACAGTAGTCTATTAACAGGTGGTACTTGATAGGAGCAGTGTTGCATTTCATATAACTACGAGGGAAGTTCGAAAAGTCACGGATTTATTGATCCGCCCTCGTATAAAGATTTTTTTTTGTTATGTATAGAAAAGTTTTCAGATCTTAATAAAGATTTAATAGAAGTTTTTCTCTAAAAAAAAACCCTTAATTTCTAAATACTTCGATGGGTACACCCTCATATATGCAAAGAAAGTATGGTGTGTATTTTGTGTGAATCAAAATTTACTCACGCGCCCATTTCTGGTTAAATTATTTGAAAAAAATTTTAGTTTTACAGTCACAATAATAATTTTTAAACTTTACTGTTTTACGTATGAGTAATAAAAAAGCTTTTAAATAAAATAAATCATACGCTCCTTAATTTTACTTAGGAAAAACAAGTTTTATCATATTGAAGAAACTGTTTCGTAAATCGTTTGTCATAAATTCTTCATTATTTTTATGAAGTTTTTATAAACATGAAGTGTTTCATTAAATTTCTTTTTACAAATGTTTCATAAATCCTCATAGTATTATATTTGTGTTTGTAATTCTCATTAAGTTTGCATTTTTGCATAAATAGTTTAAAAAATTAAGCAAAATTTTCATAAATGTGATGAAATTTCTTCTTGAATTTCGTTCGAATTTGGCTGTACTGCCGAATCTTCGGTTCTAACTTTCATCTGTAAAAGCAGTTTTGTTTGGAAAATATAAATTTTTTCTAAATTTTATAAACATTTTTTTTTTTTTTATCTATAAATTTTTACTTATTTATTTTTATAAAATTTGTATCTATCTATGTTATCTATATAACTCTTATTTATAAATGTTTTCTGCACAGTTTCTGATTTTTCTGATTATTCTTGTGATTCGAACTTTTTCTAATAACTTTTAAGATTTTTGTTAATTTTGCATAATTAACATAAGTAAGTATGTTATATGTATGTGTTGCTGAAATATTTTGTTATATTTTGTGCAGTAAAATTCCTAAACATCATCTTAAGCTCTTAAACAAATATGTACATATGTATATTTTAAATTTATGTTTATCGTTTTAGTTAATTCATGATTTCTTTAATCACTTTAAACAAACACATTGACAGACAGACAAATATATTTACTAAATAATATGGTTCTTGTATTATATGTTAACAAAAAAAATATACAACAATAATAAAGTGCTCCACTAGCACATAACTTGTTTATTTCAAGTATCTTATTATGCTTCGCCAACGAACAAACGACGAACCCAACCAACCAACCAACCTCCCATTGTCGTTTAACGAAATGCAAAAAATCCTTTGTTATTCTACAAAGTTTGCCGCCTTTTTCTTTATAATATTTTAGCAGAGATTCAGCTTGTTCATCACACACATACACACAACACTAACACAGTGACAAAAAAGAGCTCCATTGTGTGTCAAAAAATAAGCACAAGAAGAATTTCTTTGTTCATAAACCACCATCCCTGGTATAACGCGGTTCGTTCCAACTTTGCCTCTCGGTTTTTCTGACAAAAAACAACAACAAAATTCGTATAACGCCGTTTGCCCACAAATACTTTAAAAAAGCGAATTAATCGCGTTTGGCGAGGGATGGATGGCTGTTTGTTCGTATAAAAAGAAACAAAAAAATAACAACAATAACAAAAAAGCTAAAGTATGAGGACAATTCCTTTTGCCGGTTGGTTACCTGAGCTCCAACCAGTGATGTTGTTTGTAGTACATTTTTGGCGCTAAGGTTGAATGGATCATTGGCACAATTAGTACCTACTATTTTGGCACATTTTGATTATCTCTAAAAATGTTATAAAAAAATGGATTTAATAAAATTTACAAATAAAATATCTATTCTTTAAAAACATATTTTTTAAAAGTCTTAAATTTTTCAATTCGAATTAATTTTAAGTACAGAAAAGAATAGAACTCCAAAGGAACAACGAAATAGTTCGTTATAGACGAGGCTTGTATAAACTTGTATATTAAATTTAAATTTTTCCCAAAATATTTAAACTTTCAAAAATTCTGCAAATATTTTTTTATCATTTAAGGAAAAAATTTCGATTGTTCAGTTTAAAATTTACCAATAATTTGGCAAAAACCAAAATTATTTAATTATTGGTCTTCTTGATTCGTCTTTAACCTTTATAGGGTCATATCACCTAAATAAAACGATAAATCTAAATTTCAATATTTTCCCCATTGTTTTCAGTGCCAAATACATAATTAATATAAATATTGTTGATATCAGAAGAAAGAGAAATAGAAATAGGTAAAAGCAAAATATTGCCCTGGATATATCCGCTGCAGTAGGTTCTTGACTTTATGGTGCTAAATCGATAATTGTATGTGTTTTTTTTTAACAAATCGCGTTTTTCTTCAAAACTCTGTTTTTGAAGACGGTAGTCATGATTTCTCAAAAAGTTATGAACCGTTCTTGTTAAAGTTTTGCACACTTCTTCAAAATAACATTATCTAGTGCTTGAACGTACGATTTTTTTTATCGCAACTTATTTTATGGGGCAATACGTGATGAAAAGTCCGACAAAAATTTGAATTAAAATTTTTTATTTTTCCTTCGTTCAAGCACAAAGCGTTAAACATCTAACAGAAAAAAATTTCTTTTTAATTTTTAATGAACCAGTCATGAGTTATCCCGACTACTCCGAGCGAACCTTTTGAGATGTCAAGGGAACTGAGGTCCCAATGGCTGAATTTTAAAAATGTTTAATTAAAAATATCATAAAGTACTTCTAATAAACATTTTTTCTGGAATTTAAGTTAAAATCAAGTGTTATTCAAGTCATGTTCGCCAATTCCAAGCCTTGATTTATACATTAATTACACTATAATTCAATAGCATATTCCAGCAACACGGAGAATGGAATTCAAGTCGATAATTACAGTGAGAATTAAAGCCTTGAATCACAGTTCAATTCAAGTTCAAACAACGTAATAATAAGACTTGCTTCCCAGCCCTAACTTCAAGTTTAAACAAAGCCATAAAAACACGGTAATGATTGGTTTTTGTACAATTTATTAACTGTATATATAATCTTGATATTTTGACTTTCTATGTTATTTTCACTAATTTTTAACATAAAATTTTTGTTGTTAAATAAACTTTGATTTTTCTGATTTTTAGCATATTTTTAATTTTTCACGATTTGCCACTTGTTTGGGTTTTACCATTGCACACCTTAAATAAATTTTATTTTTATTTTTTTTTGCCTAATTAAAAATTTAGTTTTTATCACATTGAAGACTTATTTGGCACATTTTAATCATCTACTGGGCACACAAATAACCAAATCCCATCACTAGCTCCAAATTTGTTTTTTTTTTGTTTGCATGCTCCCCATTTGAGTTGTGCTCTTGAGAGAGTAATATTCTTAAATTAAATTTTTTTAACTTTTTTGTATTTTTTTTGAAGGGAGCTTGCCGGTATAAAAGCTTACGCGCCAAAATTAAGTTTGGCATTTAATATACAGCCTCCAAAGTGTAAAGAAAAGACTAGAAACGAAAAGTTTTATTAAATATTAAAAAAAGAAATGTTGTTGGATTAAGACGAACATTTTTCTTAAAATATTAAATTGAAAATTAATTTTAAACCTGTTTTAAATAAAATTGTTCACACTCTTTTTTTTGGTATTCAATTGAATACCCCACCTAATGGTTTGGAATTTTAGAAAGGAACGTTAAAATCAAAAAATGTTTATATAAAAAGGGTTCCCCTACAGAGTTTTATATACTTCGACATAAAAATACATGTACATATATAGTCTTTATATGGGTTACTTTTAACACATCTAATAAAAAAATTTCTACAAAATCCGAGATTTTTTTCATGTTTTTTTTTTTCTTTTTTGCCTTTACTCAGCTGATGACTTGCTATGGTTTTATGTTCTTTCAAATGTCTTAGTTTGCTCAGGGCATATAATTTATATAAAAAAATAAACACGAAAAGAATTGAACAAGACCCCCGGTGTAGCTTGGAAAACAACAACAATTTCTGTGGAGTTTTGATGGGATTGAGTTTTCTGTTTTGCTTTTTTAACAAATTCTCCTATTTTTTAAGCTTCTCTGCTCATACACTTGTTCTGTTCTCCTCAATAAGAAATAGGCAACTAAAAGGATTCTTTGAAATAATTATTTTTAGGAATGCATGTATCCACAATTATAGGATCTCAAATCTCTTGTACGTACAATAACAAAAATCATATGTTTTTATTGTTATTATGTTTTGGGAATTCTTTATTTAAAATTCTCTTCTTTATTGCTAAAGATGAGAAGAAATATTTTTTTTAAATACAATTTATGTCTTTAAAATAGTGTGGTTGTTGTTGTTTTCTTTTAGTTAAACTAAGATCCTTTTGTTTAAAATTTCGCTCTCTCTCTGTTCATCATATTGTGGGTATGAACTCTTCTTACTTACTACTACACAGCTGATTTCACACATTAAAAACTCTGCTAGCGTTAACAGAAGAGAGTTTTTTTATAGTGGTGGGTTTTCTGTTACGACCAGGAACATAACATTAACGTTTTAATTTCATGACGTTAACGTCACCTATATAAACTTGGTGTTCCTCCAGAAAGTCAGTCATTCGAGTTCTACTCTTCTCTTTGTCATCGTGTAGCAGCAGCAGTAAGGCAGCAATTGCTTTAAAAACTTACTGCTTACAAAAAAACTAAACAAAAGTTTGAAATCAATTTAGAAACATAATCTGTACTTAATTACAAAACAAATATGAACAATTTGCAATATGATTTATAACTAAAAACAAAAGACACTTTACCAAAAAAAATAACATTTTCCATTCATTTAAACTCATAACAACAAAAAAAATTGTGCATTATAAACAAGTGACAAAAAAATTGTGTTTTAGCAATTTTTTTATAACAAATTTAATTTTTTTTTTACTTACACTTAAACACACACAAAAAATTCTTTCAAAATGATATGGGAATCAATTATTGAAGAATCTGGAGATTTTGCCATGGATTGCCAAAGGTAAATATCTCAAAATACTTTTGGTTATAAAACAAAAAATATTTAATTTTTGCAAAACTGTGGATTACCTGCAAAGTTAAATATTTATAAATAAAACATTATAACCTAAGTTTTTTTTCACAAAACACAATTTCGAAAGTTTAAATGATCGGTTGGGTAATTTTTGTACAAATTGTTTTTGTAACAAAAACAATTCCCATAAAAAGTTAACTTCAGCGAAATGATAACTTTAAAACTACCCAAAAAAAATTAACTATAATTTTTTGGCAATTTTTTTTCAATGTGTACGGCTATGTTAACAAAAATGAACTTGAACTGTGATTTTATTTTCTTTACAACAACCTTCAAATGAAAGCAAAAGTTTTAAAAGCTCTTGCACATGCGCTCTTTAAAATAAAAAGTAAATGTGGAGCTTTACTCATTACGTAGTGGGGAATTTTATTCATTCATAAATAAAAGAACCGGTGTAATGTTTGAACACCGTTGTTTTTTTTTTTCTGCCATTCTCGACCTGACCCAATAATCTTGGTAGTTTTTTTTTAGTTTTGGCCATAATGCAGCTAAGCGTAACATTTAAGCAGCTGGCTGGCTATAAAGAATTTATATGTGTGTTTTGAAAGTGGAGTAAGTCCAGTTTTCTTTAAAACTGTTGTGGATCTAAAGTATTAGCGTTTTTATCTGTATAAATATCTGTGTGCTATAAATCAGTAAAATGTTTGTGTGTACATCATCCCATAATCCTAATTTTATCTTAACGTGTATAATTTTGTGCATACGTTGTCAATTAACCCTTTTCTTACGCTAACGCTTTGAAAATAAACATTTTAATCAAACTATGTTATGTGTGACTTATCTCGAAATAGCCAAAGCTTAGTGCTTAAGCTTTGTATGGAGCTAACAATGGTCAGTGCTAAGCTTTGATGATTATGTTTTAGATAAGTTACCCAACACCTCAAGTTTCTATATTTTATAAATATCATTTATTAAATAAATTGAAATACCATAAATAAATAATACGAGTACATAACGTTACTGATGTTACTGGTCCAATCCAATAAAAATTAATTCGTAAAAATACTAGAAAAACTTGTTATTTTTTGTAAATTTAACCAGCAATCCCTGGATTAAAGATTTTGAATGCATACAAATAATTTTGTGAATGAAAGCCTTGTCTTGTGTCACAAAGTATACATTTTTGCTTAATTACAACAAGCAGAGTCTGTTTGAGAGGTACCTTAAATTTCAATTAATAGAGGGGACAATATTAAGAAGCTTTTGGAACTAAACATATCGGCCTAAACTTAAAAAAAATTCTTGGAAAAATGTGGTTTTTGACACTTTAAAATTTTTGTTTTTTTATCTGAATTTCTACCAAAAGTAGACTTACGCTACTAACAAAATGAACAGTTAGTATATGTCTTCTTAAAATGTCTTGCTTCAGCAATTTTTTTATTTTTTCCTTCCCAAAACAAAATATTTCCTTGTTTCTTCACAATTTGTTTACATTTTTATAAGAGTTCTGTTAAACATCTGCATTTTATTGTTTAGTTCCCATAACACGAGGGTATAGAACTGAAAACCCCTAGTTTTCTTATTTCTCTAATTTACAAAAAAAAAAAAAATCCAATTCCAACTACACTTCAAAACACCATGTGCTGTATTTTTTCGTTTATTGTAAAACGCCAACAAACAAACACCAGCCAACAACCCTCTATATAATAATAAGAATATTTTCTCTAGTATGAGTTTAATGAACCTTCCTTGTTCTCTACACAACGATAGCACAAAATATTTATCCAGCTACTCCTGCGCTTTGTGTTTTACAATTTTAGTTGTATTTCTACCCTCACCATGCTCGAACCGTTTTTGTTTTGTATTATTATTGTTATTGAGAATCCTCTCAAATTTTTAATGTAATTGAATTTGGATTTTGAAATATTTTTATTGATTATTTGTTTACTTTCTTTTCATTTTAGTTTTCAAATACAACGTTCTGGTCGAAATAATTCGTCACGTCGTTTAAATTTGGATTCGTCCATGCCAGACATGGCCTTGGAAGAATTATCCTTTTACGATGATGATCATCAGCAACAACGTCACTTTACTGCCAGTCCGCAATTCTTAGGTTTGCTATCTCCCGAGGGTTCACCACAACGTTTCCAAGTTGTGGAAAAATCTAAATTCTTACAAGCCCGCAAAAATTTGTTATCACAAAATGTTAACCGTAGCACCTTAAACAGTTCAAATACAGCCTCCAAAGGTTTCCCCATTTTAAACAGCCTTTCCTCATCTGGCTCCATGGAATCCTCTATGGATGATGAGTATATGGAGTTTTTTGATATGGAAAATTTGGAACCACCACAACAATCGTCGGGGTTTAATTTTCCCAGTGATTTGAATTCTTTGATTTCGGGACAAATTATAAAAAATTCCCCCATCAAAACACCAGAAATGCGCAGGCCTTCAGTGAGACGTTGTTTAAGTATGACTGAAAATACCCAATTCCAGCCAAAGACACCCGAGACTGTAAACACCTCAAATGTCAATAACGCCACCACACCCTTCAATAGCCGTATAAATGGCAATTGCTGCTTTAAACGCCCCGAGCCACCATCCACCACCTGCTCGCCCATACTATCAAAACGCTCGCGCTGTGCTGAGAAAGAGAATATCGATGGCTCATACCATGCCACTAGTAAAACCACCTCGACTTCTCCTGCCGCTCCCAGCTCGTCCTCCAACTCCACCTCATTCCGCGCCCCCTTGCGTAAGTGCATGTCAATGAACGATGCTGAAATTATGTCTGCCCTTAATCGTTCCGAAAGTAAAGACGAACCCGATTTAATCGGTGATTTTAGTAAACCCTACGTTTTACCACTCATTGAAGGGCGCCATCGAGATCTCAAATCCGTAACCAGCCATACTGTAGCCCGTTTATTAAATGGTGAATTCAATGATAAAATAAACAGCTATAAAATTATTGATTGCCGATATCCGTACGAATACGATGGTGGCCATATTGAAGGCGCTCAGAATTTGTATACACAAGAACAAATTATCGAGGAATTCTTAACCCAGCACAAGACTGATCTGCAGCAAAAGAGCAATGAAAAATCGGCTGGCAAACGCAATATCATCATATTCCATTGCGAATTCTCATCGGAGCGTGGACCAAAACTATCACGTTTCTTGCGTAATTTTGATCGTGAGCGTAATACCAATGCCTATCCTGCCTTGGATTACCCGGAAATCTATTTGTTGCATAATGGCTACAAAGAATTCTTTGAAACCCATCATGAACATTGCACGCCACATGCTTATCGTCCCATGTTGGAGCCCTCCTACAATGAAGAATATCGCCATTTTCGTGCCAAGTCAAAGTCATGGAATGGCGATGGTTTGGGTGGTGCTACTCAACGCCTAAAAAAATCTCGTTCCAGACTTATGCTGTAAAATCATAATATTCTTGTGAACAAATTACTGCCCGCCCTTTAAACAAACAAAAACATTTTATGTAAAAAGTATTGTCATTGTTATTGTCATTTTTAGTTATTATTTAATTATTAGTTCTTTTTGTTGATTTTATATGTTTTGACCCCATCTCCACTTTACCCCCTCAGACTTTTATTTTTTTAACAATTATTATTTTTTATAATTTATTGAATGTTAATGTTATCAATTCTCTAAAAACCATACCCCCTCGCATTAACGAAAACATCTAATTCGAGATTTGTAAAAAAAATCCCCTTCTCCCCTCCCCCCTCCTTAAAAAAACAAAATCATTTATCGAAGGAAGCTTATATAAAAAGAAATTATACCTTAAACAAATGGTCATCCCCACATTTTATTTTTTAAGAATTATTATTTATTTTTTATAATTTAGTTAATTTATACATTTGAGAACTTGCATTTATATTTTAGTAATTTTTCCCCCATTTTTAGTTGAATTTGTGGATAGTTGAAAATTTTTAAAAATGTAAAAAAAAATTCTTAATTTTTAAAATTGTGTGCATTATACTATAGTAATTGTCAGCACGTAATTGGAAAAAAAATTGTAAACAGTTCTTTTTTTTATTATTATTTAACATCTTCTTTACAACCTTTCATTTAAACTTATGAACAGACCCACAATACCAAATCATTAACTTTTATAATTTTAAAAAAATTTTCGTAAAGTTGAAAACTTTTTACGCACAATTACGCTTATTTTTATTTTTATGTTAATTTTATTTTTTATTTAATTTTAACTTTTTTTTTAAAGCAAAGCTTTTTTGTATCAAAAAATGCAATATAAGAAACTAAAAAAGTCTAATAAATACAAAAACCCATATAAAAAAATTTTAAAAATAAAAAAAAAAATGTTATGAAATTTAAACAAATGCCTTTTTCTTTTTTTTTGCACATATTTTTCTTCTGAATTTTCAGCCTCAAAACCAAAACGCCTAATAAGCGTAATTGTGTAATGAAGTTAGAAATAATACTTATAAATAATAATTTCTTTTAGTTTGAATAAATAAAAACAAAAATTTTAGATGTTTAGTTCATATAAAACATAAAAACCGTGGTAATATGTTATTGTTTTTCACCTTGTATTATATGGGAACCAAAATGTAATCACTTGCTTGTATTTTGGGGTTCATTATGAAAGTCCGAACTACTTTTTGTAATTTTTAACAGGTCGTGTTTTTGACAAATACTAGCTGGTATTTAAATTTCGCTTTTGGAATATTAGATGGATTTATGCCTTTCGCACCAAATAACACATTTTTAAATTTTTGTCAAAAATTCGTTTGCTTTTAACATTTTTTACTTTTTCGTAGATTTTCTTCTTAAAGCCGACGTAAAATTTACTTAAATTTAATTTGCTTTTAATTCTGCCCACATATACATATATCGGTGGTAAAGGCATTTTTTATTAAATAGGGCGATCGGAAGTTCAAATACATGTTTGTTGTCATTAGCTGGAGAACAATGTTAACCAAATATCTTAGTGAACCAAAAAAATGGTTAATATATATTTTTGTTATTGTATAAATACATATTTTGCTATACGTCCATATTTTAATGCATATTTTGCTAAAAAAAAAAATACATGCTTTAAGCATATTTTTGATAATTTACTAATAACTGAATTTTTCTCTATCTGTTGCAAAAAAATTAACTGTAAATTTTATTTGGAATTTGTAAAGTGTGATCACCAGGGCAGCGACTTTTATGCACTAGAAAACAAAATATACAATAAAAATTGCAAAATATGCATTTAAAAAAATATGCACATATAACTTAAAAATTTGCAGTATATGCTACATCAAGGCTTACACATTTTTCCTCTAGTTTATTTTTAATTAAAGCATAATTTTACGAAAATATGCAACAAAATGCAGAAATATGGATTAAAAATTATTTAATATGCAAAAAAAATGCGCGCTTAAAAGCCAAATCTGCAAAAATATCGATGCTATTTTGTTGCACATTCTTGGATTCGGAAAACCACAGACAGGTTATGTCAAAAAGGTTTAGGTTTTAGTTTACATTGTAGTGATTTGCAGGCGGGATAGCAAAATTAAACTCTATTTAAATTGTACATTTTTTTTATATCTATCCCTTTCTATACGCCATTACAATTTTGACTTTTCCTTTTACTCATTTTCCACATTGATTTAATTAGCTGTTTCCTGTCTGGATAATTTGCACGGAAAACTATTTGGTCCAAATCCATTGATGATCATGACACTCATTAGGTCAACTACAAATCAGCAAATCAAATAAAACAAAAATTATTTCATAAACATATTTTTTTAATTACGGAAAAAATATTTAAATTAACGGTAATTTTCAATGCTTAAACTATATTTTAACGTTGAAATAAATCAACAATAAATGCATATTTTTCGATGTTTTATTTGAAACAAAAAAAAAAAAAACATCAAAAATTAGGATAAAGTTTCAGATATTTGGCTCATAAAGTTTACGTCTTACGTCTTTTTTAAAAATCATTAATTTTCTTTTAATAGAAAAAAATAAATTAAGCTTGCAAAAAATCCTGCAAAAATACAATTTCTTCGAAAAAAAGTAAAAAAAAAATATGTAAAGTAAAACTTCTTTGCGAGTTTTTTCCGCGTGTATTAAGGAAAAAATGTGGATTAACATTATTGAATTAATTTTGACTCAAACCCACTCACACAAAAATACAGCGACTCGCATTTTTTTAAGAATAAAACACAGTAAATTGTTTTTCCGATGAAAAAAATTCACTGAAACTTTATTGGCCTCAAATCGTAATATAAATTGTAAAATATAAAAAGTTTTATTTTAATTACAATAAACCTAAAAGGTAATTTTTTCGAAAAATATAATCGATTCGTTCAGATTTAAAAATTGAATCAGGGGATAATGTTTTTAAATGTCTTGTCTGTTTAGTCTGCGCGCCAGGTTTATTCGGGTAAATTTTAAAATAGTAATTTAAATATACTTTTAACTAAACTCTTGTCTTATTTATGTAACTGTAAAGAGTTGATAAGATGTGGGCACGTTACACGAATTTTCTTGATTCACATGTCATGCGTGAGCCAAAATTTAAATTTCCCACGTGACCGTCGATTTTTTGTCGTGATTTTTTCTTTTTTTTCAATTTTTTTACAAGTAAATACTGTTTTTTATGTATTAAGTATAGTAATACTTCATTCAAATGGTTCAAGTGATTGTAGTTTTTGGTTCGTGAGTCAAAAATCGCTCGCATGCCCATCTCTAGTATTGATTGACTTTTTTTTGACGATTTTTCATTTAGATAATTATTTTTCTACAAAAATTTGGCATCACTTACTGTTTATGTAGAAAATGGAAAACTCTGAGAAAAGGAAACTTTGGCATTACTCGATTCAGTGCAATTCATGGACTGTTGCCAATTTTGTCAGCAAACAGTTATAAATGTGCAACGAAAAGCGCTTGAGCTTCAATCAAATTTGTGTTGAATAATTATATATAATTCGAAAAAAACCTCTAATTTCAATGTGCTTTTACACACCAGACTAATTTTGAAGCGCACAATATTTGTTATTTTCGTTACTCACGGCATGATATATATGTGTCATGAAATGTATACGCGCACACAGCTCTGTGTGTGTTAAGATGCCCACAGATGAGTGATTTGTGCCTGTGATTTGTTCGTTATCGACGCTGTGCGCGAACATCTGACAATTTTTTCATTTTAGTTTACAACAAAACGTAAAAGTGAATATATTGCGGAGTAGGCAGCAAGAAAAAAAATTGTTTTTAGTGTTCTGGAGTTGTAATTTCCATATCTTTTTGTTACATGTGAACCTCTTATTATTAAAAGCCAATTCCTTGCTTCATTTTTAAATTTTCTTTTTATGTTGCGTACACAAATAAATTATTAAAAGAGCAACTTCATCATCCGCTTCTCAGTTGTTGTTTTCTCTTTGACAGTTCAGGTTATTGAAGCTGGTTGAAACTTTACGCCACCAAAAAGTCATTCTCTTCGCCCGCTTGCTAACAAGCCGCCAAGTTGTGTCAGCACAATTGTTCTCGTGTGTGATAGCTCACTGAAATGCAAAAGCACTAAAAAGTTCAATATCCAATGCATGAACAATTAAAAAAAGCACTAGATTAGTGGGAACAATGCAAAGTTGGTAACAGTGGGTAACGGATTTTGTTGTATTCAAAGTGCCGTTATAATTCGTGACGCTTTCAGCTAATTTACTATCAGCACGTTTTTATACTATTTTCTTATTTCGCTTAGGAAAATTAATAGGACTTTAATTGGATAAAAAAAATGAGTGAATTAGTGTGTTCAAAGTGTGGGCACCCAGCACAATTTAAATGTGAACGCTGTTTGGAACCCTATTGTAGTTCCGATTGCCAGGTATTCGATTGGCAGGACCACAAAGCAAACTGTTACAAGTTTCCGTAAGTGCAAATAGATTTTCTTTTTCTTGAGCGTTGCCCACCAACGTTAAATTGGGCAACGGTCCGGGAAGACCATTGCATCGTAAAAATCTTAATCGGAATAAATATATTTGTTTTCTTGTTCGCAGTAATTTAATACCTATAAATATGTTAAAAACTTCTACCAGTAATCTAAGCTTTCACAAACATGATGGTGTTGGAAGTCTACGTCGTACACATGGTTCTACATTTAGCGTTAATGAAACGCGTCGTAATTTATCTACTAGATCCCGCAATCCCATAGAAAATGGTGAATTTAATGGAGCTAAACCTAAGAAGTTGTTAAATGATGATCATTTTTTATTGACGGCAAAAACAGCAAGCACTACACCAGAAAATAAAACATCTCTAAGTGGCTCAGTTGTAAGTGCAGATAAACCGTTTAATTGGCGTGTGGCTTACCCTCCACCAAGTGATTTTTTTGATGTCATGGTTCAATTTATAGAAGAAGTACATAATGCTAAACGCATTATATGGGTAACTGATCTTAAATATGACAATCCTCTACGTAAATTATTAGCTGAAATTAATAAAAATATAAATCAAACCACGCCCTGTTCTCCAGATGAAATATATGCTGGTGCATTAGTTGCAGCTCCATTAAGTAAAATTCTGTATAGAGCAGAAGTTTTAGATGCAACTCCGGATACACAGCGTGCCACTGTACGTTTAATTGATTATGGCAATGAATTGAGAATTCCGTATTCACAGATTTTTCCACCAATACCAATAATGGCTAATTTGAATGCATATGCTTTTCGTGTTTGCATATCAAATGAATCTGGACCTCTTGAAATTGAAAGTGTGTTGACTCTGCGAGTTGTGGATGAGAAAGATCCACAAGGTTTCTATAATGTCGAGTGCAAAACTAAATCTATTCCTCTACAACTACCTGTTGATTTACTGGGCAAGCAACCAGCTTTAACAGTGGCTAAATGTTTTTCGGATGGCCGCAATGCTTTACTTCGTTTGTGTAACGGTGGTGGCATAGAAGATCTCGATTTAGATGCTATTCTCAATTCAGCACAAACTATAAGTTTTGATTTTGAATCTATACCTAATGAAGGTGCTTTTGTAGCAGCTCGTACAGTTCATGGTTGGAGACGTGCACGTCTCTTGGGCTTCTATGAGAAGCAGCATCAATTCTTAGTCTATACGATTGATGAGGGTACTATTGGTCTTTCGCCACAAATAAAACGTGTACCAGACAGCTTTATTACCCAACCTATGAGAGTATTTGCCATATCAACCAATTCACCCGATTACATGCTTTCCGATGGTATGTTAACTACAGCAAAAAAGTTGTCATTGCAATTGTTGCCACCAACAAATTCCATGAGTAATAAGGATCCCAAAACTCATTTACCCTGTGCGTTGTTCGATGATACGCGTAAAATTGTAGATGTTATAATTGCTTCTGTATTTACTGGTTCCCTATTCGAGTTGGAACTTAAATTATGGCATGAACGTATACCTGAAGGCAGTATTGTTTTCGTATCGCATGTTTTAACCTATAAGGAAATTTATATAGCATCTCATCAAACTCAAGAATATTCTGAAATATTTATGTCGGAATACCAGAAGTGTGTAGCATTTGCACCAGATGATATTATTGAAAAGAATAATGTAGTTCTGTTTTGCGATGCCCAAGGACGAAAACAATATAACCGTGGAGAGGTAAGTTTTATACACTGATGTTATGCTGTTTTGACCACAACACGTTTACGGGAAATGTAGCTTTAAAGATACAAAGGATATTTTTCTATAAAACTCAAAATTTTCTAAAAATTTTAAGGATATTCCAAGTGTTCGAAAATGGAATATAAAGAAAATTTTTGAATGAATTTAATGTACAATTTAATAATAATGTTTAGTTTATTTAGTGGGGTATGTGTGTTCAATCCAGAATACTTAGTTTCGTAAAAAATAATGTTGACTTCAATTTATTATTATATATTACAATAAAAAATAATTTTTAAAATATAGATCGTATAATGTTGAGCATTGTAAATCTGATTGTTTTCGATTTTAATCACATTTCTGTTAATTTCCGTCTGGTTTTGTTCAAAATAAAATCCGCTCTCTATGGTTAAAATAAAATATCTAGATTTAAAGAAAAATTTTCGTAAACCTTCTTTATCGTCATTCTATAACCTGGACTGTTGCAAAGAAGGTTGTGAGTTCGATTCACGAAAAAAATAATATGTATAACTTTTCAATGTGTCATAAATATTGCAGCACACTCTTTAGGAATTCCCATAGAACTTAAACCCACCCAAGTAAACATAAAAGGGATATGAACTAAAAAACTTTAGTATAAATGCTCAAGAATGCAGATGTCATTGTAAATTTAAAATGATATTTATTACTTATTTATATTTAATCGAGCCCCAAGGGCCATATACGATTAATAAATTGTATAAATCATATAAGTAATGAACAGTAAATTAACTTAAAAAAATGTATTACATTATGAATCGTAGGCTCTATATTTGTTACTAACAAAATCAATGAGTTTTTATAAAATAATCTAAATATTTCCGTTTTAAAACTGAACTGGAGTAATGAAAGGTTCTCAAATGAATTGGAAGCCCATTCCATACTCTTGAAGCCCTCACTAGAAAAGATTTCTCAAAACTGGTGTTATTTATTTTTTTATAAGCATAAAAAATATATTTTTTAAAACAGTTTAAACTCTTCAAATTCTTTGATTTTCTTCTAATTCAAAATTGTGACACAAATTAATACAAATAATAACACTGCGCTAGTTTATAAATGTAGCAAGTGGGACACTAACTTAGTTCGAATACGCAGAATAAAAAAACCTCGCTCCTAGCTCGTGAATGAGTGAGTCAGTCAGTCCGTAACGATATTCCTTTATATATAGAGATAGATGACACTAGATTTTTTTATTAACATGTTTTTTTTTATTATTTCTTTTTTTAACATTTTCGCTAAGAAAAAAGCTAGAAACACATCTGTCCGCGATCACATGCGATGAATGATGCATGTTCGATAACTGAACAAATCATTGTTTGATCTTCAGGCGAGACAAAAACCGTTTGACATTTTTTTTTTAGATACGAGGTAGCGTTAGTAAACCCTTGATATTTGGTATTATTTTTAATATAAAAAAGATATTGTAAATCGATATTCAAAGCCCGGCAAAATGAATGCCTCCGATAACGAAAATTCTATAAAACCACTAGATTGTTTGCATTTCATACCTTGTATAACGAATGTTTCAGAAAACTTACATTCCTTGTAACGAATTTATAAAACTAGAAGTTTCAGAAACATTAAATGTCTAGTAAAATTTGATGTACCTTAAAAAAAACTAAAGCAAAATTTTCTAATCATTTCTTTTGATTTCGTTTTTTAAACAACCAATTCGACCAAATTTACAATCAATTCGATTTTCAACAAATATCAGTTTAACTTTATAAAATATTTTTTTTTTTTTACATTCTTATAGATAATTTCTTGCGAAAATGATGTTTATAAGATATTAAACATTGACAGTGGTTCGGAACAATTAGTTCCTCGCAAATATCTTCGCAAACCTACTCAACTGATACGTTCGTTACCAGTTCGTTGTACTCTTGTTAAGCTTATGTTTTTGGAAAGTATTCCCACTCCTGTGGCAAATAATAAAGCATTAGAGGCTTTAGAAACTTGTATGGAAAATCGTACAGAATTTGATGTCACCTACAGTGACACCAGCAAAAATACAATAGATTTACTTTTCCGTACTCAACAAAAACAATCGTTGTGCAAAAAGTTACTACCAATGGTGTTCGAACCAAGACAATCATCACTGAATGCAACAGTAGTTCAGACAACATCCACAGCTGGCTGTGAACAAATGCCTGGAAATACTTTATTGCTATCATCTCCTCCCGATACACCAATAACAGCCGAACCACCTGAGCCATTAGGAGCAGCAGCTATTGTTCCTAATAAAGCTTTAACTATAGATGACTTGGAAATTATACCAATTGTGTGTGGTGACAATGTGCCATTGTATGTTTTGGATCCCAGCACTGTTATGAGTTTGGAAGGTCCTTATATAACGGCAGCAGATTACAATAATAAACAATTTTTAGCTAAAATGGAGGTCAATTTAAGAATGGTTGGAGAATATTGTTCTATTTCTAAGGCTCCTCAAGGTGGTTACGCCCCCAAGTAAGTTTATTTTAATATTTAAAGCAAAAATGCATTTTTAATTATCAAATGTTTCTTTTGTACTGCAGGAAAATGGAAATTTGTTTATCAGTTTTTGCCGAAGATCGTGAATGGTATCGTGCTTTATGCCTCGATCATAAACCAAATGATACTTTTATTGTGATGTTTTTAGATTACGGCAACATATCAAAAGTTAGCCAAAAGGATATTATGCCCATGACTCCTGAACTAATGTTTCCATCTAATGCTAATATGGTGTATGTGGAAGGTAAGTGTGTTCTAACATGCTCTCCAATGTCATTGTGTAGCCTAATTGGTTTAAAATTGATTTCCATTTATTTTAGATATAACCAGCAAAGAACAAGCCAAAGAATTTATAAAGCAGGTGCAAGCTAATCCCATCATACATGCCAAAGTTGTTAAGTTAGGAGAAGATGCTTACAAGGCCAATATTCACAATTTTAGTTAGATGTTGCTTTATTAACTTTTTTAACCCTGGAGGTTTTAATTTAGTTTTAACGTTCTTTTTTTTTAATTTCATTTTATGCTGACTGAATTCACATTTTTTTTATAAGTTAAAAAGTTTTGATTTTTTGTTATTTTCAAAATGACTAATACATTTTACTAATGTAAGAGTAAATTTCAAATTCCTGACAATAAAATTTAATTATAATTTTAAATATGATTTTTCACATTTACTAATTTATGTCCATCATAACAGTCGTTCTTTTACAACTAAATTTTTAAACGCAAGTTAGAATTGTTTGCCCTATTCTGCGCATCAAAATAATAAAAAATATTACAATTTTCTGTAATTTTTTACAAAGCACAAAGCAGCTTATTTTCCCAATTTAACTTCTTTTTTTGTGTATCGTAAAAAAGTTGTGCGTTTGGATCTGTTTGTAACAATGTTAATTTTTTTTTTCAAGCTGTTAGGTTGTATTTATGAAATTTTCAAACACCCAGAACGTTGATTCAACTTGCTAAAGTGGAATTTTTTCACAATCGACGCATACTTTTCAAAAGCTATTTACCATAATCATCAATAAAATCGGTTTTGTAATATTTGTTAGTAACGTTTTGCAATACTGCAATACATATGAAAAAATAAAACCTGACCACTCTGGAGTTTAAAAATTACAGTCCTGTTGTCCATCAGTATCCACCAGACATTAATTTGCCAAGGACTGTTACAGGGAACAATAACATTTCAAAGATCAGAAGCATGGTCATTGTCGACTATAATGTTATGTACACAACTTGAATCACCAAAGCTATCCGTATGTCCCGTCCCTAACCCAAGAACTAAATGCACGTAAATTTTAGGTAAATCAATTCAACCAAAAATTGTCAATTGGTCACACCAAATATTAAACGACGTTATATTCTCATCCACAACATATTTTAGAATTAAAACAAAAAGAGTTTCTTTAAATCTTTAAATTTTTTAATTAAAGCAATTTCATGCAGAGTTTGGAAATTAAATTTCATTAATATAATTTTGCTTAAATTCTATGCTGCTCTAGGTATATGAATGTATAATAATGATTAACACATATAATAAAAAAGCATTCTTTAAAATTTAAAAATAAAGATCTTAGAAATGCTTTTTTCTTATATGTAAAATTTAAATAAGTTTCGCCTCTTGCAATACTTTTAACAATTCTTTTGACTCAACAAAGGTAATGCCTTCTTCAATTTTAACCCGATCAATGGTCAATTTTTGGAAATCATATTTTTTTTTCAAGAAATCGATTGCTTCCTCACTAAGTTCTTCTGGTAAACCTATTATCATACAAAATGTTTGTGTTTAATATAATTATTCAGTCAATAATGTATTGTTCTTACCTTCAATTGCACATAGACTTGTACAACATGGTAGTGTTAGTGTCATTGGATAACGTCGTATACCCTCACTGGACAATTGCAATTCATTGCTAAAATCTATATAGACGACCTGATATTTATCTCCCTCAAGTACTTCAATAACTTTTGCACGATACCATTCATCATCATATTTTGCTAAACAATATTCGTTAAGTCTAGAAATTAAAATACGAAATATGGATGGTTTATGTGTTATTATAAATATTAATGTTTTTTTTATCATTCTTACGAAAGCTTACTTTGGTTTATAAGATTGACCATTGTCACTATACTCTTTTAAAAAGTGTGTAATAGATATTAAGTTGTCGTAGTATTTTTCCAGAAAACATCCAATGTAACCATGGTCAATATAAGCGCAGTCTGCAACGAAGACTTTAAAATTGCGATCTTTTGTATCAAATGGAATCGTCTCAAATGGCTAAAAAAAAATAAAGCAAAATTATATTATGTGCGTAGGAAATAGTAAATACAAAGAGTTTATTTTGTTTACAAATAAAATGAATAATGGTTATTAAAATTGTCAGAGTTGTTCTGAGTTCCGAACTAACAAAAGAAAATTGAAACGAACCAATTTTTTGTTGTTTTGTGACCCACATCCTTTTATTTTATCGATCCGAACATTAGACCGTCAGGGTCTAATAATTGTAAACACTACTCTCTATTTAACGTACTTATGCGAAGCCTGTTGTTATTACAAAATAATGATAACGTAACGAAAAGCTGAGTTTCTGTTGCCCTCAGAATTCAAATTATGTTGGTTATGCTTAATTATTTTATTTATTCATTCATTTTATTTCATCAGAAAAAAAACTGATATCCTAGCGAATAGTTAATAGATTAATGTCGAATCAAAAATGAAAAGCAAACGTCTTATTTTTGAGGACAAAATATTGGAGGTTGTATTAAACTTAATATGGGCTCATCTATCTTCATTCAAGCGTAGTGTTTCTCTGGAGAAAACTATTGATTGTTTCTAAATATGCTAAGATTGGCAAAAATCATTAAAAATCCAACGAAATGGTAAAAAAGGATGGCGTTTTAATGGAATTAAAAAAATACAGATATTTTTTAAAATTGGGATTATTATTTTTTTAACACAATTTTCAATATTATTGTGTAAGAAACTTATTTTTCCCATAGACTGAATAAATAACTAAAAGATCGAAAAATTAACTTTTATCTAATTTTTTAAATGAAAGTAATATGTATGTATTTTTCTTAGCTTACCGGTTCCAAGCAGGGTTTTTGCACCTGTATTTGTCTTGGTGCCGATGTCGGATCTTTCTTCTTAGTGGTACCAGGAGAAATTTTTAAATTATTTTTTTCTAAAACTTCACCATTATCACGTTTTCCATCTTCTCTACCACGAACACTAGTAGATACACACGCATTTTTCGATTTATCAGTACTGCCGTTTGATTTGGTTGATGCAGCTTTTGACCTATTAACATCATTGTTAGATAATGAGGATGAGTTAGATGACCTTTCAGATTCTTTGGCATTTGAATTAAGGCATGAACTCAAAATTTCCGAATTTAGTAACTTTTCAGTACCCCAGTGATAGAGTTTTACACTGCTTGTCAAATCATCTTCTATTTCAAATTGAATTTTGTATTCTTTATCAGCAAGTTTTGACAATTTCTGTAGTAAATTTAAGTCTTTTGAAATTTTAGTAATTCCATCCAATTGTACCATATTAACATAACATGGCAAAGAACATATTGGATGTGAAATTTTACGCAAATCTCTAAGATTGCATACACCAATATCGCCATAATCAATGAACAAAATACGTAGATTTTCTGCCCTTCCTGAGAGTAATTGTACACGACACCACTTATCATTTCTCTGAGCCATGCCGTAGGTTTTAAATTTCAGTCTGCCAGTTAATTCAGTTGAGGTTTGGCCAAAATGATCGATTTTCTTTAACTCTTTTTGGTATTCTTCAGTAATTGTAGGATTTGCCGAACGGATAGAACAGCGATTAGAGGATTCGAAACCAGTTAAAATGACACAGCTGCCACTTTTAGGCAATGGGGTTGCCATTGGAATATATTCCGAACGAGGTGATTTAGATGTATGTGAATTTTCTTCAACACTGCTGTGTGATTTAGTTTCTGCTTTCAAATTGGGCACATTGTTGTCTTTACTATTGGTTTGTTGCTGTCCAGCTTTAACCAAACGCCTTAAATATATTTTTCAATAAGCATCACATGGTTTTAATTTACAAAAAAAAAAAAAGAATATATATATATACTTACGGTATAGGAAAACATATAAACCGATGGTTGGGCCAATCTTTACGTTGGCACAAGGGGGAACAATAAAAGTCGCCACACCGCTCACATTTACAAACTGAGTGTTTCCCACACAAAGTACAACTGCCGGTCTCATTTACCGTAATACCATCGAGACTTGATGTTTCTGCATTTACTTTTTTACCATTAATTTGTTGGTCTAATTTAGATACATCCATCATTGCTTTACTTAAAGCGTTTTTTGTTGAGTTTCTTTTAAAAAAAATATTGAATAAAATTAACACTTAAATTTTAATAGTATATATTTAACCACAGAATTTTTTACCTGAAACGGCGACGCATACCCAATATACAATGCTGCCAACTTTTTTTTGGTACAAACCAGCTAAATTTGTCATAAAAAGCGCTAGAAACCGGTAAAAAAAAGAACTAACACCAGGCTATTTAGCTAGAACACACGAGAACAATTATGCTGGCATAACATGCTAGCTTGCTGGCAAGTGAGGTGGAGGGAATGGTTTTTTGGTGGCGTAAAGTTTCAACCAGCTTCTACCCCGCATTAGCAGCACAAAACCAAAACATGCACATTTTTAAAAAACGCTAAATGCATACAAAAACACTAACACACACAAAGCTATTGTATACGTATACATTTTATGACAGATGAATCATTCTCGTGTGTTTTGAAAAGAACAAAAATTGTGCGGCTTAAATATTAGTCTGGTCTGTTCTAGCTCATTAGGTGGAATTTGAGTTTTTCATTTTTAAATCTAGGGTTTTTTTGTTTACTTTTTGCAGTGCTGCCAGTTTTTTTAAAAACCTTATCTCCAATTATCGATTTTTCATCCCCAAAAATCTCCAAATTGTTATTTTCTGGTCCCAAAAATTCCCAAATTTTAATTTCTAAAAAATCATATTTTTAAATCAAATTAATATAAAACAAATTTTTGCAATGTAAATCATTTGCAAGTTATACATGGTTTGATTTTTACTTATAACAAAGATTAAGATTATTTTAACCCAATACCGGCCAGGAGATTGTATCTGATGCTGAATTTTCGTAGAGAAGGTTGAGTCCTGTCTCCAAAATATGGCCCTACAACTGGATCCGAACATGTTCGCGAGTGTTTATGGCATACCGTCGATCTAAATTTTTTTTTCGAATTCGGCGTGATGCCATACAGCCTCACTGACCGGGAATGGGTCAATATATATATCCACAAAAAATGTAATGTACCAAAGTTTATCATTTTAATAGTTTTAGAAATTTTGTTGTATATTCTTTTGTTGATAAAGGAGAGTTAAGGAAAAAGCATGTAACGTGTAAATTGGCTCTTATTGTACTGTACCTGTGTTTTAACGTTGGATCATGCCAAATTTAAAAGGGAATGACAAAAGCCAACAGTAGCTGTTCAAGTTGGCTTGCAATAAAGTGGAAGTGTACTTCACTACAGTGCAATTGATATCACGTTTTTCTGTTATCGTTATAGCAATTCCTGATTAAAAACTAGCGGGTAAAGCTAATGTTGACAGCAGTGTATATATTGCCAGATTGCCATAATATTCACCCACAGTGAAGCCATCTTGGTGCTTTTCCATAACAAAGAACACCAAAATTTTTCTCATATTGGAATGTCAATGAGCTATTACACACCATACTATGCTTATTGAGCCATCACACACGAGAAGAATTGTGCTGGCATAACATGACAGTTTGTTCACAAGCGGGACGAAGAAAGTGGTTATTTGTTGACGTAAAGTTTCAACTAACTTTTACCCCTCATTAACAGCACAAAACCATTAAATGCACATTTTTAAAAATCGCCAAACGTTAAATGTATACAAAAAACACTAAGGCTATGTTTCCACCTAATGTGTTTTTTGCAGTTCGTTTGATGATCATGGTAACAAGATAAGCTTTGTACTCTTTTATTTTATAAAATTTAATTATTTTTCTTCACAAAGAAACAGAATGAAATTCTTGTAAACTTTTAATTTTTCGCATATTTCGGCATATATATTTTGAAATATATGCATATTTTGCTAAAAAGAAATAAAATTTTTAAACACATTTTTTTGATTTACTAAAAATTGAGTTTTTACAATTTATATCTTTTATACAAAATAAAATAAGTTTTCCTTGTTCTTTTAAAATTTGGAAATATTTTCTTTGATAAAAGGTATTTTAAAATGTTTAAATAACTTTCTTAGAATTTAAATAGACTTAAGCTACACATGTAGAAATTGTACATAAACAGTACAGTACTAATTTCGACAAGTTTACGACCGTTTATTAAATTTTTTAAATTAACAATTTTATATCACATGCTATTTACAATACAAATATTTGTGTAAAAAAGTTACCAGTTATTATTTCTTTATACAATTCTTTAAGAATAAATTTACCATATGTATATTTATTTCAATATTTTTTTATCTAACTTTTTAATATTAAAAAATCCTCTCTTTTAAACATAAGTTAACAACGTTGTCAGTATTAGATATCGCAATCTTAGATTCAAATGTTTAAATAACATTTCCAAGAGAATATTTTTCTTTTCAGCTATATAAATGAAATTTTGTTTGGTGAATTATCCGCAAAAAACAAATTTTAATTTTAGTATACACCACTCTGCAGTGTGGATTACTTCAGAATTGTGAATGAGCTTTAGTTATTTTTTAAAATAAGGCCCCCAATGTGGAACACCATCCAACAGCAGTTTTTAGCCCTTTTTACATTATCACATTTTTTTTAGTATTAGAATTGAGTTTTGTTTCCCACATTCAAAATACTAATGCACTGAGAAGTTCCAATACACCATATAGCAATCAAACTGCAATACAACTTGAGAATAAGCTTGCATAAATAGTGTGTCTTAAGCTTTTCTTAATTTCGTTTATTATAATGTTTATAAAATGTGAATTCACAAGCAGTATTTAACAATGCTTGAGAAAAGATTATTATACATAACTTTTTCTAAAGTATGTATGCTTATAAACAACATACACATATTAAACAACGCAATATGACGATTGAAATAGAAATATTTTTCAATACATTCTCGTCTTGTTGTCTTTGTTCTACGCTTATAAAGCATACAACAAGTGCCATTACTTTTTCTTTATATGTCAAACCTGTTTTGCGTGTACATTTAGTTGTAAATTTTATATAGTGAACGTGCAATTGCATATTAAATTTAATTATTTTTATTTATGGTTAAAATTAATAATTATTATTTATATTTAAAATGAATTATTATTTTTTATATTTAAAATGAATTATTATTATTTATTTTTAAAATTAAAATAAAAAATAAATTAAATTAAAGAAAATAATTATGATTTCTCTTTTTCAACTATTAATAATATATTATATTTGTAAGCTTATTCCACAATTGCAAGAATAAGCTTAAAGTAGTCATACACACATAATATTTTCACGAGGGTTCCGTTTTGATTTTTCTACAATTGTTACGATAGCCTTTTTCAATATGTTCTCAAGTCTTTTCCAAGCTTAAGGCTTGTGTTTGTAAGCTTATAATAATATTTTTCTCAAGTCATTTGGTATGTTGGGGTAGTTAATAGCATATCAACTAATAAAGTTTTTCGCATAAACTATGCAAAGATTTAGCAGAAAAAAATAATCTTGGCAAAATCATACTATTTTTTGTTCTAAATAATGTATGCGAAAAATCATTAGCTGATTTGCATTTGTATGAATGTGATAACGTAAAAAGGCCTTTAATGAAATCTATTAATTTTATTTATTTTTGCTTATGGTTATTATTTTTTAAAATATTATTTAAACAGCTGTATAGTGCTACACTCAAATAAGGTTGTCAGTGAATGACAGTTGTTTGTGTAGTAGTTGCCGTTTTTAACTGTTATTACAGTTGTTTTTCCATGGAAAATACATTACATCTATTATCATAGTTATTTTAAAAAACAAATAACAAAAAAATACTGTATTTCTTAAGACTTGCTTAAAACAGTTATTTTTAATATTATAATAAACAATTACCAGAAAAGTGTTTTGCAGTAAATAGTAAATTTGTTGGTTTTTTTGAAAATATTTATAATTTTTTTTATATTGATATATAATAAAATTGCAAATTAAATTATGAAAAATCTATTGTTCATATCTTGAATGCAAAAAACCGTAATAACTTTGTAATTTTTATTTTATGTTAAACATTTTTTTGAACTTGAAAAATTATAAAATACTCAAAAAATAAATGTAATAAAAAGTAGTCTTTATAAATTATTGTATTTAGAAAAATTTGTCAGTTATTTTAACATGATTCAACCAGATATATAGACAGGTCAATTAACCAACAAATTAATTAATAACCCATTATAAAAGAATTACTAGTTAGTCGCTATATAAACTATTTGTATTTTTGATAAAGAAAAAAAAGTTTTTTTTAGACATTGTTAAATATTTTACTGATTTTTTATATGTTTTTATTTAAAAGTTAAAAATAAGTAATATATGTATAAGTTATTTTAATGGTAAATACCATTGTCGTAATTTATACTGCCGGGGTAAAAATTATTTTTGAATAGAATTCAATCACATACTGAAAATGGTGCTTTATATTTGGATAAAAAAATAATTATATAAAATTCGATATGAAAATATAAGAAATATAATTTGATATTGCCAAATATTTATACATATTTTTTTAGGCATATAAGCAATATGGTACATATATAATTATATTAAATTTTATTTTTGAGATCTTACTATATAAATTCATTTTAAAACTGTCATCTTCAGTAGATTCTACTACAAACTTTTTTGAGTGTTTTTTCTGTTTATTTCATTAAATTTGTTTTAACGAAATGTTATTTTTAACTGTCGTCAATGTAGTTTTTCGGATAAGTTTAGTCTTTTTATTATTTTCTTGCAGTAGAGTGTTAAGAGAAATGATTGTCTATTTTATTTTCATTGTTTTTAGTCTATCAATAAATCCATTAGAACTCACACCTATTGTGGGTGGAGAAATTGTAAGACTAGCGGGTAAATTAATTTTACGTAAAATAACAAATTTGCAAATGTAATACATCTTCTTTCTTCTTTTGTTTCCCAAATAAAGGTGTAATAAAATATCCATATATGGTTTCATTGCAAGAAAAATTCAATAAATCGGAAAATAATAACGGATTTTATTATAAACATTTTTGTGGTGGTAGTTTACTCAATTCAAAATGGATATTATCGGCTGCTCATTGTTTGTGGCATAAGTGAGTCAAAGGAATATAAACGTTTAATCCATTTTTACTGCTCATCAATTCCGTTCAATTTTTCTACAAAATTTGGTAAAAAAATAAGTCGGTTTCCCAGTAAACATTTTTGTAACTTTTATAGTTGGCGTCCTCTAGTGGTGGTATAAGTAATTTGAATTCAACAATTTTGGTATTTTTAAACGTTTGTTGGTATTTTTAAACATTTGTTTGTAATTTGTTGTTATTAAACTCTAGTTGCCCTTGTTTGCTACAATTGTTAAGAGAAAATCACCCCTGTTTTGAGTTCAGAAACATTTTAACTAAGCATAAAATTTGTACAAATTTGTAAAAATTTTTACTGGAAGGTGTTTGTTTACACAAATACTCAGAAAGGAGAGAGCAAAAATAGAGGGTAAAGTGACAGTTTGATGCAAGAGAACTTACTGATTTTTACTGGATAAATTTTTGTTATTAAGAATTTGCAAGAAAAAAATAGCTATTTGAAATAAATATGAATGAAGAACAATGCATTTTTCCAAACACATTAAATATTTTCTTATACAAGTAAACAAAAAATATATGTAAATATAAGCTTATTTACGATGGAAGTCCGGAATGTTCCTGAGAACAGTTCACATCTAACTTTCGTTTTTAATTCAGATTTCCCATATTGACCAGTTATTTTTTTGTTTGGTATTTACAATCAGCTGTTTTAACTATCTTACTAATTCTTACAAATTTTCCGTTTGCGTACTTCGTGTATTTTTCTTTTTGGGAGTAAATTTTCTCTTAAGAGCCAACTTAGACGGGGACTTTGTTGCATGCAATAATTGTGTGCAATTTTTGTTTGTTGGCGAACTGGGTAGAGAAGCAATCGGGGTAACAAAAAAGCACGGTTTTCGTTTTTCGTGCATGTTTTTGTTATTTCCCTTTCGCACTCATATGTATTCTTCTTTTGTTGCTTCATTTACATTCGGTTTTAGTGCAACAAAAATCAAAGTATAAATAGACATAACTTTGCAAAGCAACTGTAAAAAGAAATTAAGAAAATTGCATGCAATAAATTGCATCGTATATTTGACTCTTTAAAACCCCATACACACTGATCCCAAAAATACGTATTTTCGTTTTTTTCAAGTTTTCAACTTTCATATTCCATACAAATTTTAAATTGAAAACTTGAAAATGACAAAAATACGTATTTTGGGGCTCAGTATGAATTTTGTTAGTAAACTTTACTGGCAAAAGTATCCAAACAGACCTATAGTAAAATGTTTTGCACGTGTAAAAATTTCACTCGAAATTTAATGGTCTCAAATCGTAATATAAATTGTAATTTTTTTTATTGTATTTGAAAACACACAAAATCACAATAAACCCAAAATATCACTTTTGTACTAGAAAAATAATAGACTTGTATCTAAAATTTGCATGAAAACAAATTGTACAAAATTTTTATGTAAAATTTATTATCGTGAAAAATTTTTTTTAATTGGAGTATAACTTTTTTTGGTGTGAAAACCAAATAACTTTCTGTACTATAAGCATAAGGTATGTAGGAGGTAATTTTGGGTAGTCTGGTAAAATGAGAGTAAGTAAAAAAATTCTCTCACAATAACAGAAATATGCCCAAAATACTGCAAACGCAGAAACCACAGTTCATACCCAAAAATAAACGTCAAATTTATTCATATTTAAAAACAGCTTAAATAATAAATATATTTGAAATGGCAAATATCTATTTACATTTTTAAATGTATTTTTCATTATTAAGAAGAAAAAAATTCTCGCGGGCATCCGCGGTAACGTATGTCGAACTTACTATAGGTTAGTTGATTAGCTTTTACGTAAAAAAACTCCTTTGTCGATTTGATGCCATTAAAATTCATATGAAATTATTTCGCCCGGAAAATAATTTACTATATTTAAAGATAGTAAATTATTTTTCCAGTGGAAAATTTTACTCGAACTTAAAAAAATTTAAAAAATACGCATCATGTAAGTAATTGAAAAATAAATTTGTTTTTATTTTATAGATAATTAATTACAATTTTACAAATTATATTCTAAATCCCTAACCGAGCACTAGCAACAAAGGCTATCGGCTCGTTGTAGCGACAACAAACCAGAGCCTCTGGTGGGAATTGAACCCACGACCTCCGCATTGATAAGCTAGCACGCTACCAACTAGCCTACCGGGGCGCTTGGATAATTTTATTTTTATAATTATTTTAGATTTTCAATTAAATCATACCGACAATGTAGATTTTTATTGGATTTCCGTCGAAATTTGTTGAAATCCACTTTTAAGCTGATTTTGATTGCAAAATTACATTAAATATAGTATTTATACAAATTTTTTTAGTCTATTAAAATGTTTTATTGATTAAGCAAGTATATTTCCATTTAGAATCGACTAAGTGTTAGCACAAATTTTGCTGAATTAATTTATATTTTTTGGCATTACCAGCAAAACTATTTAGCCGACATAAGCATCCTCCACACTGGGTTGCTGACTTAGTAAAATGTTTGCTGATTTTATTAACTTTGTTTGGATGTAAGCTTAAGCAAATTATTACCGCGGTCTAGTTTTACCCCACCCACTAAGCCAATTCATATTAAAAATGTTGTTTTGAAAAAATTTAGTGTCAGGACAACAATAATGGTAAGTTTGAAGATTTTTTTAATATTGGAATGGTTCTACTAATTTCATCTTATACATACTCGTATTTGCGTTAATAAATATATTGTATTTATTTTAAAGTTGATTTTCTATTTAGTTGTACATTTTAAAAATAATTTAACATTTTATTACTTTGTAGAAATGTTGAAAGCATTATTGCTGTTATCGGTCATGAGAATATTACAATGGTTTTGCCAGAATATCGTTTTGCCATCGAGCGTATAGAGTTTATTTATTTTCAACCGTAAGTACTAACTCTTTATTGTAATCATTAAAAACAACAATCCCTACACAAGGTTAAAATTTAATTTTTTTTAACTTGAAATAAGCAAAAAAAAAAAAAAATGTTTTTTACTTTTACGTAAGCTAATTGAAGAAAATCATATCTGTGAACTGAGACAACAAAAATTGTGTAAAGTTTTCTTTAGTAAAATTGAAATAATGTTCTGTTTCCTTTTAGCACGAACTTACAAAATGATATTGCATTATTACGATTACAACAATCCTACAAGATATCGTCCTTTGCAAATCTTAACAATATTTATGGAAAAGTGCCCAGATATGGCATGAAAGCATATAGAAAAAGTAAGTTTAAAATTTTTACAACCAATTTATTTATGTAAATTTTAATCCTCCAATGCTGCCTTTATGCACTGTTTGAAGGACGTGATACAAAATATTTGTGTGTAGTTGTTGTTTTAACTGTATTAACAGTTATTTCCTTTGGAAAAATACAAAACAACTTTTACCATGGTTACTTAAAAAACAACTGTCGAGTTCTTAACAGTTATTTATTATAATAAACAACAGTAAACAGTTAATTTTTGTTAGTAATTAAAAAAATACAAATTTTCATACAGAAAACTAAGTAACAAAAAATATTTTTTTGAGAGATAACTTTTTACAAGGTTTTTTTTTAATCAGCTTATATAATAGGTTTGTTTTTTCGAATTTTATATAAATACTCTATAAAAATTTGAGTAGATACCCTGTAGGAAATGTCGATAGTGAAACTGTACTGATTCACTATTGACTTGTGCCTGTCATTGCGAATCTACACAACTATTGACTAGGTGTTGACATTGGAACCAGAGATTCACTAGTACATTTCATTTTAGTAATTCTAGTATACACTTTTAGAACTTTTTAATTAATTTCCACACTAGGATGGAAATAAGATTAAACAGGTGCATTTATTTTGTTAAATTAGATATTTTATTAATAAAATTTTTTTTTATAAATTTCATTAAAGTAAAAAAATGCTCGTACAAATTTCATTTTGGAGTAAACAAATCTTCAAAAGACTGCAGAAAATCATCCACAGGCTCCGTAAAATCTTCATCAGGCTCCACAAGATCTCTAGAGTTGCAACTTTCACTAAAAACTGTTGCCTCTTTCTCGTTATTTTTATTTTTATAAAAAATTGATTTTTTTTTCACAAGTTTTTGTAATTTCTTTTGCTTATTATATATTTTGTTCAAATTTGTATATTAACCTTTTAAATTAATTTTTCTTTATATTTTTATTAAAAACTTTAATTTTGTATTTTCACAAAATAAAACAAAAAAAAAAAAAAAAACCAAGAACAAGCTCAACTTTGCAGCTGCAAAAAAGGAATGTAAAAATTATAGACGCTTTGTGCACATGTCACCAAAAAGTCACCCAAAATAGTCGACAAAAGTGGTGACTTGTAGACACTTGACCCCAGGCTTCCTACAATGTATAGACTTGCTAAGTAGTTATTAATATAGCTACTTAAAAATTAAGAATGTATAAAAATGCTGCCTAGTCTTGGAAATTTTTTGCTTTTCTCTTTTAAATGTAAACAAAAATATTTGTCATAAAAATATTTAAAAATATTAAAAACTACAAAAGCTAACAAATGAATTATGTGTTTGTAAGTTTAGGTAGAGCATAATTGCTCTATTTCGCGTTACCGCGCAGTCCATATACGAAAACAGCTTTCGTACAAAGGCGACCCCAAATGTTCAAATTGTATTTGTTTACATAAAATAAAGAAAAGTCAGGTAAGTAGGGATAGTCGTTTTTTTTACAAGTAGTTATAGATATAGATATAAAATTCGAAAAAAAAAAACAAACCAAATAACCCAGATTATTATGAATACTTCTTTTATATTAATCCGCAATCCACGTTGCAGACTGGATTCAAGAAAAAAAAAAATAATGAGAATGATACTAGCAAGTTTGAAATTACTTCATATAAAATAAAAAATATAGATAAAACTACTAAATTCACAATGATGAAGTGTTCCACGCTGCAGAGGGGAGGTTCTTAAATAGAGATGGCATTGTACATCAAACGAAAAAAATATATACATTTTGTTGATTTTTTATCACAGTCTAAAAATAAAATTAATAACAAATTCAACAAAATGTCTATGCATATCAAAGTTTATAACTTTCTTAAAAAATATTCAAAACCGAGGTGTGAGGCATTTTGAAATGCATTCCATATTTTGAATCTACTTTTAGAGATATTTGTAGAATTTTCTTTTAAACCATATAAAGTACATTAATAAAACAATATGAAACAATATGTAGGTCCATGTAAAATTATTGGCTTTGGATCGAAACAATATTCTGGTATACCACAGGAACAACTGCACGAAGGAGAAGTTTATGTTATAAGTAACAAACATTGTCGTCTACTATTAGGTTATGTTTGGGCACCACAAAAAGGAGATAATACTGTATGTGCTTTGGGCAACGAGCAAGATACATGTCAGGTAAGCTAAATAATCCTATTAAAATGTTAAAAAAAAAATATTAAAAAATTACATTTTAGGGAGATTCTGGTGGTCCTTTGATTTGTAAATATAATGATATAGACTATATTTATGGTATAGTTTCTCATGGCTTGACTTGCGGTGCTAAGGGAATGCCCAGTATTTATACCATAACTGGCCCTTATAGTGAATGGATTAATTTGGTTATCAACATTTAATATACATAACATAGATAAAACAATTCAAGATAAAATGGCTTAATAATGTTTTCACTTTTAAACAGTGATGTGTTTTAATAACAAAAAATTTCATTTACAATACATTAAATAGAATAGTAAATTTGTTTAATATTAAATAGTAATGTATGTACACTGAAAGAATTATTCTTCATGATATTATGAAATTTTTCACATTTTTTTTTTAATCTAATAATTTTTTTATACACTGTAAAAACAGTCTACATTAGTTCATAAAATTATATAATTTCATATTTTTTATATAAGATTTCATAATATTATAAACTTTATTCTTAAGATTGAACTTCTTAGCAGTTTAAGTAACCTTAATGCCGAGTATGTGGGATGTGGATTAACTAAACGTAGTTTAAAATAAAAGTACTGCTTTTGAAGTACTACTTTTATTAAAAGAAATATATCATAATTTTAAATAAAAAACAACGTTCCGCGGAATATTTTTAATAGAATTGCAAATAATTGATTACGTTCATTTTAAGTTTAACTAAAACTGGTTTAAGTCACATCTCGAAAACTCGGTCTTAGGCCTGTTCTCAATTTAACTCAGGTTAAAAGTTATATTTTTATGTTAATGGCTTCAAGCGAAATTGATATGTTATTGTGTTTGTTCATTAATCATTTTTGAATAATTCAAATCTATGAATAAATTAAATCTATAAAAAGTTTCATTGGCTAAACGACTTATTATTTTTATTAGTATTTATTAATTATATGAAGTTTTTATTAACATTGATTTTATGAATATCAAATGGACGAATTCACTTCATTACTGTCATGAAAATAATTCTGTCAGTGTACATAAATGTGATCCTTAAATATCCATTTGTCGATTATCAATGCTAACATCCACCCAAATTTGTTACATTTGATATTAAAAATAGGAATTTTTACATTTTTTTTTTTGGAAAACGTCAACTCGTGCTTGTCGTGTCCAAACTTTTCGTTTTTTGAAAATTCATAAAATTTTTAATAACCTTTTTATTTATGCTGATTATGAAGATATTAAAGTGAATTAGTTAAGTGTTGTACTTACTGGTGCAGTAATTAAACTATATCCTAAAAATGTCTCCGAAAATATCAGTAAAAATCTGATTTTTTTTATAAAAATATTACAATGTTTCTTAAAGTTTTACACACATAATTTTAACTTATTAGTCAATTCGAAAAACCTTTAACCAATTTCAAGAACTTTAAATTTTCGTGATCAGCAAAATTATATAGAAATGATATGTCACAATATATGAATATTAGTAATTAAAAATGTTGGGAATTTTCAAAAAATCAGAAACTTTGTGCTCGATTCGCCACGACTTAAAGCTCTCAAGCAAAAATTGTTTGTTGAAATTTGTACATCTGATATCAGGTGAAACAAAATTGAAAATCGACAATTCTTAATTTAAGGGACAGCTTATTGTATATAAATAGTTGATTATTTAAACTATATATAGTATATGTGTGTGGTTGTATTTGATTTTTAAATACTATCAAATTAAAATAAAGGACATCCTGTTTATATAGACGAAATACTAATTGATACTATAATTTAGTAACAAAACTAACTAACTATGTATGTATGTTATGTATGCATTAAACTGTGAATTATTTTTTAACTTTCTCTTCACACTGTGAAATTACAATGTATTTATTACAAGTATCTGATTCGGAGGGAACATCTACGACACAATCGATTATTTTTCCAGTACCAGTTTCAGGTAAAGTAAGCGTTAGTATGCCAGCTACTAAAACGCAGCAACCGCATATGGTGGTGGGAATATACCAACCCAGAGGACCCTAAAAAGAAAAGAATATGTTTAAAATAAAATACTAATATAAATTGATTAAATATAAATTTTATTTACACTGTTTCCGGAATATATATTTAAGATAAATGTAGCAGTATCCACTTACGCTATAAAGGTTTTTGTGTTAACTATTAGTTAACCTTACAATTTGTTACTGTTTTGTAAATTTATGAACGTACACCTTGTGAGCTTCTTTAATATTTGCGCAAATTTTGTGGTTTAATGATACATGTTTTTTTTTTATTTGTCAATATCTAATGAAATATAATTATAAAAACTTACAAATACATTATACGGGTGTACGCCGGGAAGGTATACTATTTTGTTTTGCCGCCATTTTGGTAAACATATTAGTCTTGACAGTTCATATTTGGCAGTCGTGAAGTAGACACGTGGCAAATTTATTATGGAAAAATATTTGATAAACCAACGTGTTTTAATCGTTAAAACATTTTATCAAAATCAATCATCGATTACTGTGACGATGAGAAAGTTACGTGAAATTTTTTGGAGAAACAACGTGCCAACAAAAGGCACTATTTATCTTGTAGTGATTGATTTCGAAGAAAGAGGGTCTGTAGGTGATAGGCCCAAGCATGGACAACAACGTTCTGCAAGATCGGCTGAAAACATTACTGCTGCTCAAACAAGTGTTCAAAACAATCCATCAACCTCAATTCAAAGTACAACTTTGGCCACAAGATTCAGTTGACACAAAAGCTTCTTCCACAAGACCATTTACGCCACCGTACATATGCCAATAGGATGTTACAGCTCGCCCATAACAACCCCGATTTTTATGAAAAAATCATAATGAGTGACGAGGCACATTTTGATTTGAATGGATATGCGAATAAACAGAATAGTCGGTTCTGGGCAATGGAAAACCCTCAAATTATTCATCAGTCACCTTTGCATCCATTAAAAGTGACAGTCTGGTATGCAATTTGGCCAGGAGGAATCAATGGACCTTACTTCCTTGAAAATGAAAACGGCGTAACGGTAACTGTGAATGAGGAGCGATATCGTGATATGATTGAAAACTTTTTAAAGCCACAATTGCATGCTTTGGGCTTGATTAACATGTGGTATCGACAAGATGGTGCCACATCGCATACAGCCAGGATTACAATGGAATTACTGCGAAACCTCTTTCCACAACAAGTTATTACAAAAAATGGTGGTCGCCTGATTTGACTGCTCCGGACTACTTTTTGTGGGGATATCTGAAAAGCAAGGTTTATGCAAACAAACCAGAAACGCTTGAGGAACTCAAACAAAATATTCGTGGTGAAATGTAAGAGAATGTAATGAAAAATGTGCTCAAAAGGGCTCGCATTTGTGAGGCTAACAAAAGGCGGACATTTATCTGATGTTGTATTCCATACATAATTGCCGACATTACATAAAACATTTATCAATATAAGATCCATTCTCTTTCATTTAATCAAAAATTATAAACAAACAAAGTAGTATACCTTCCCGGCGGACACCGTGCATTATGTTTTACTGTGATGTCGACCTAATTGGAAGAGTTCTATATAATTTTTAAAAATAATTTAACGGAGATTTGAATTTGCAAAAAATTATTTATATTAGTTCCGTTCGTTTACTCAATAATTTGTAAAAATTTGTACAAATTTTTACTGGATGTCGTTCGTTTACACAAATACTTAGTAAACATAAAAAAAGAGAGAATAAAGTGACAGTTTGATGTTGAGAGTTCTTCTTCTTTCTGCAAATTTTTACTGGACAAATTATGGCCAGTAAGAAAAAAAAACATATGATTGAAAAACATGTGATAAATTTATGTAAATACAAACAAATATTTTATAACTACGTTGTTTTATACAAAGCAACAAATATTGTTAAATAAATTATAGAAAAGATAAGAAAACCTTCTAAAATATTTCTCCTTAAGATTTTACAACAAGAATCCTCTTTATTCATATCGACCAGTTATAATTTATTTTTGCATTTGGCTTTGCAATCATTATTGCAAATTTTTCGTTCGCGTACTTCTTTAGAAAATTTTTATTTTAAGAGTAAATTTGTCTTACTCTCTGTAAGTTTATTACTCAGTAATTCTTACTGGACTTGACTTAGAAAAGTAAACGAATGGACTTATTGTCAAGTTAGAAAGTACAGACTACACATTAATGCAACCTTATGTAACACACCAACGCTGTTTTTTAAATATAACGAAGTATTCGATTAGAGATGGCGACCTAATTAGAAGAGTTCTATACAATTTTTAAAAATAATTTAACGGAGATTTGAATTTGCAAAAAGTAACGAAGTATTTTATTAGAGAACGCCTTCTTGACAACACGTGAGAAAATGCTTCTTTAAGAATTTTTTATAAACGTATAATCTTGAATTTACTCTATGTTTTTTTAAGTGTTTTACTAATTGTTTTTGACAGATTTTTTTTAACTTTTTAAGCTCAAACTACTTTTATCAAAATTTTTCTAAAAAAAAATGCTTTATAGCTTTTTTTGCACAAAATTAAAAGTATTTCAAAGAAACGCTAAAATAGAGTTTTTTCTAAAAGTTGAAAATCATCTATTGGCATCCAAAAAATATCTTCTTTGCTACCATAGTATTTTATTAACAGTCATACGAAGTGCGTAAACAAAAAAGTACATAGGTACACACCTTTCCCTATTACAAGATACTACAGGTAGAAATTTTCAATACAAAAAGTAAAAAAAAAAACTTTCTAATTGTTGAAAAACCAGTAAGAGTTTTGAGTAATGAACATATAAAAATTTTCAATTGCAGAAAAAGTAGTAAGAGTTTGGAGTTATCGACTATGCTAGGAGTACACTGAAACAAAAACAATGCAACTTTTTACGAAAAAACCCTTTTGTAGCTCGTAAAATATAAGAAAGTTACTTTTATATTACAAAAATAAATTTTAACAAAACTTTCGTAAAACAAAAAAGTATTTCGTACATTTTAAATGTGTACCTAGTGATAAACAACGAATTTTTGCGTACAATGTACGTCGAATTCCGTATATATAAGGTATGGAGTTTTTCTTTTTGTTTTTGGTGCAGTGATTTTGATATCTAAAAAATGTCTCATTCGAAATTCTAATGTAGTCCACTTGCAGAGGGGATTTTGTTCACGTCTCCTTTGCACTTACAAATTTTTTGCATCATGCTATCTCTATTTTAGTGCAAAGTACTCCATCATTGAGCATCTAGCTTTTTTTAACTTACCAATAAATCAACCGCATAGGGAGCTGATATGGAACCAACATGAGCCCAGGTGGAACAAGTACCTAAAGCTGAACTACGTATTTCAGTAGGATATAATTCGGCAGTGTATAAAGTTACTACGGAATAAGTAGCACTTATACCAAAACGTCCCAACATAGCAAATGAAACAACCCAAGTTGTATTATCTAAAATAAAATGAACATATTAAACAAAACAGTTGAAATTATTCATTAATAAACTACTTATGTTATACCTTCTGGCACTACCAATACTAACAGTAAAGCTATGCCGGTTAAAAAGAATAAGGACATTGTAGTTATTCTACGTCCTGTATAACGTAACATTATCACTGGTACTAGATATGAGGGCAAATCAACAAGTCCTGTTATGGCCACATATAAGAATCGACTTACAGCTAAATTTGAGGCATTTAAAGCTGTTATTATTAAAAGAAGAAAAAATAAAATAAACAAATTGTATTATCTTGTGCTTGTATTAAAATTGAGTTTGTTTCTTATTTACCAGTTACATAATAACACAAAGATGTTACACAAAACATAAAATAGGAGGTAAATATAAGTTTTCGTACTTTGGACGTAGCAAAAAGTTCAATGACTTGTTTCAGAGGACCATCTTTAATCTTTTGCCAATATGAAATAGATAACACTGGTTGCTCTTCCTAAAAAAAAGGTAAATTCTTTAAAAATTCAAACTTCATACTTAATACTTCAAATCGTTATTTTTTACCTAAAACCTGATTCTAAAAATAATAAAAAAAAAATGTTTTAAATAATGTCAGTTGTTTCTTTGTACTTGCTCTTAATCTTAAAATGTAGATTAAAACTCATGATTCATGAACTTTATGTATAATCATTGTGACACATTAACATAATGTCTCAGGGGTCTCGAAAAGCCTAAAAACTAGGTTAAATTTGACTTTTAAACAAACAGATAATGGTTTCAAGCACATGCTGCTCACATGTTGCTACGGAATGAGCACGATTATTACAAATAACACTATAATTTAATAGTAAATCGATATTTTCTAATTTAAATACGCACATGCAAATGGTAACCTTTACAATTTGAAATTAAAGAAATATATATGTATAGGAGTAAATCTTACGATTTTCTTATCTGCAATAATTGTGGATTCAATGGATGGTTTGACAATTTCATAATGACTTTGTTTTTTAAACAATATCCTATAGGCACGATTATAACGTTTCTTTGCAATAAGCCAACGGGGTGATTCATCCATTAAACTGAAAAATAACAGAAATATTTATATAATAATATAATAGTCCCTCTAAGCTGTTAGTATTATTTGAACATACAAGCAATTTAAAATTAACAACAAAGATGGTACAGTTAATGAAAGTTGTAAATATCTCCAGGGTTCTACTAAATAAGCAGCTACAGCTAGTAATATCATACCAATAGGATAAGAACCAGAAAAAGCTATAGACATCCATGAACGATGTTTTAAACAAACATTTTCTACAACTGTAATTAGAAAACAAAAATTATATTGTTAGTATGGATTTTTTAAAGAAAACTTATTCACACTCAAATAATGATGTCGGCAAAATTAGCTGTAATTGAAGGTTAAAAAGTGCATGGTTATTTTTAACTATTCAGTTAAATAACAATAAAGGTACCCTACAATCACCCACGGTTTTCTGGAATCAACCAATAATCACTGGATACTTTAATGCTAGTAGAATTATTTTCTGTTGGCATAAGTTTTTCTTCAGTCTTTTACCTCAAAAATTGGTAAATTTGAATTACCAAAAATCATTTATATTACACTCAAAAAAAAAAAAAAATAGATAGATAGTTAATAAATTTTTGTACTAATTAGTAGTTTTTGTTTTTACTACTGATGATTACACAAACAATAGTCATCAGTTGGTAGTTGGGTTTAAATGTAATTAAATTTATATTTAAAAACAAAACAACTTTTATCATAGTTACATATTTCTAAAAACAACTAACGAAAGGTCAGCATTTCGTAACTACCAAAACAGTAATTCTGCAGTAAACAGTTATTTTTTGTTAGTTATAAAAACAATAAAAAGTAATTTAATGTTAACGGCAGTCCTTTTTTAGGGGAAGCAATTCTTCCTACTAAATAATGTGTTGCTTTCAGTGTTGCAGTTTTTCGTTATTTTCAACCAAAATTGATTACTTTTTTTCAATGTGATGTGAACTTTATTTTCATTTTGGTAACTTTTTTGGCAATCAAAAATATAAATTGTTTTTTCTGTGTTTTTTAATTTTATTTAACAATAAAGATTTTTATATAAGCGTTTTTATAACGTTGATTTAAAAACACTGTTAAGTTTTTTCTAAAACTATAGTTCGTTGTACAAAATATGTTAATCAGCTCTGGATTACCAAAATATGAATTGAACGATTGCTTAGTAAACTTAAGTGTTTGTGGTAAAAAAAGCAAAAAACATTAAATAAATGTACAATGGATAAGTATTTGTATTAAACATGTTTAATGTATGTAAATTCAAGAAAAAATTTAAACTTCACAAGAAACATTTTTACGAACTCTCCAACACAAACGGAATCATGAATCCGCATTGTGCGACACGTATCCGTCAAAGCTTGTACGTAAACGGAATATTAACGGACCGCATAATCGGGTTTTCAAAATCACTACGTTTTTACTTCGTTCGCTGTAACCGTTTCCGTGCCGTTAAAACGGACTTCGCCGTTTTTCATCAGTCTTGATTTCGTAACAAACGATGTTGTTTATTGCTTTTATGAAAATATAAACATGCACATGAACTAGTGACTTAAAGTACTTTTATGCGGGTTTTTATTGAAAAAGACTGCAGTCAATGCAAATAGTGAATCCGAAGATTTATCATTTGAATGCGACAATGAAAGCAGGTCATTTAATTTTTTATATATTTTTGCTATAAAATAATATTTCCAGTACAAATTAAAAAAAAATAGTAGTTTAATATTTAAATAAAAACAAAAAACTTAAAATTTGGATTATATATTTTCTCATTTGGTAGCTTTTTTTTTTAAAATTTTGGTTACAAAAATTTTTTTTCCGTGGCAACACTGGTTGCTTTCTTTGGAATGTAGATAAAGAAGAGATGAAAGGTGGTGAAAGATAAAGCGCTTCAGATATGGCAACACTGTAATTGCGCGAGATGATAGTTCTTGAAACAGTTGTTGCCCGCCAGCTGATGAAGAGTTGGCGGAATTATTGAAGCTTTTTAGTTCATATCCCTGTTGTTATTTTACTTCGGTGGGGTTAAGTGCTGTGGGAACACCGAAATAGGACGTTGCAAAATGTATGAGAGCTAAAAACTTATACATATCATTTTTCCAAATAGATTTTGCCGTCGCTGGTGATCGAACCCGCAACCTTCTGTGTAATATAGTCCAACGCGCTAACCATTACACCAAAACCCCCGTTTTGAACCGTAACGGTATTTTAAGGTTAGTGTTTGCCAACCAGATAGTTTGTGAAGTTTAGGTAAGTTGGTAAGTTTACATGTTTTTTAAGAAACTTCATAGGTTCACAGTTTACATAGTATATTATATATATGCTACCTTTACATGAATTCCCTAATTGATCAGCTGAAGGTTATAAATTAAAAAAAAAAAAAGTTTAAACAAAAACACAAGTGTTAAATTGTACTATTTATTCGACTTCGACAGCTGTGTGTTTCGCTGAATTAAGGGCCTTAAAAATTTTAAATCTAAACACTTGTGTTTTTCTTTTTCTTTACATATTGTTAACGACCTTTATATAATTCTAGTGAAAGAGTGATATTTCTAAATTTGAAACAATCTGAAACGTTTAAAATTTATGTGACAATATAACTAAATTATATTTTCAAAATACTTACTCATAGCAAAAGCTGGATAAAATAAACCAGATGAAGCTGCACCCAAACCAAAACGTCCAACTAAAAATAATGAATACCATGGAGAAAATGTACAGAAAAAACTGGAGATTATAAAAAATGTTGCACCCAAAGTAAAAGATGATTTACGACCAAATCTGTAAAAAAAAAATCAAGTTAAAATATTACATAAATACGTATTACAAAAAAAAAATACATTTGGCTTACTTATCAGAAAATATTCCAAATGAGAATGAACCAAGAAATTTTCCCAGTGAAATAAAAACTTGTGCCGAAGTACGCTGTATAGCACGATCACACACAAGATCCCAATCTGCAACAAATGTGGTCTCTGGCGATAAATACTTGTATGAACCTTTATCTTTACATGAGATCTCGGCTGGAATATTTATTTCGGACATTAAAGTTGTATAATTGACGGCATCTTCGTAGGACATTTTGCTCAATTGTCGATAATCCCAATCCCATATTGTACAACCTTTGGTATTTAAATCTTTCTGTGAAATACTACGAATTTCTTCAATTGACCAATTTGTCTCTTTTAAATCATTTATACCACACCATTGATCATCGGGTAAATGCCCTATCATTGTATAGGAATTAACATGAAACCCATTTAAAATATTTGGTAAAACGCAGAGGAAAAAAATGCACCTAATTTAGAAGAAAAAAAGTAAAAACAACGCACATAAAGATATCAACAATTATTTATTTAATTAAAAAAAAAAATTATATTAATTAAGCTTTAATTTTATACAATTAAAATACATTATGATAATATGTACATTACAAATTCGAACAACGTGTTTTAAGTTTATACTTATTGTTTTTAAACAATTTGAATTTCAAGTTCAATGTTTTGTTTACTGTGTACATTTAGAATAAAGTTAGTGTGGACGAGCAAGACAAGTGACACCGAGAGAGACAATCAGCAGATAAAGAGAAAACGTACAGTATCACACAAAACAAAAGCAACAAAACATAAAATAATCATTGATTTAAAATATTTCTTTCACATTGAACTTAAAGTAGCTTAGAATATTTTTTTAAAATTTGGTTAGCAAAAGGTTACACATTTCCAATTTGCGCTTTTATGTAATAAAATTGTTTGCTGACAACAATACAAAATATTGTAGGCACATTTTATACATTACGGCGCAATGGTTTTCCTATAATTGACCTAGCGCTTATTCAACTTTATATTTATTGGACTTAATAATAAAAAAGTTTGAATTTGTATATGTCAAATAAAGTTTAAGCTAAAAATTCCATTAAATAAACTTATGATATTTTTCCATTTTCCAATTATATCAAGAAATGTAACTGTGATATTTTTTATTTTTGCAAAAATTTCCTTAAATTAGTTAATTTAAGAAGACAAAGGACCCCCAGTGTTCCTTAGCCATAGATGCCGTGTGTCACTTAGGGCGTCCCTTTTTGTAGTTCTCTCAAGCAGAACCGTTAATTAAATACGTAACTACCTTTTGCTATTTTAAAAACATGAATTTAATATAATTCAATTTAATTTTAAGACAAAAATGTATAGTAAAAAGCTTCTTAAGAGCAGTGTCCTCACAAAGCGGAAGTCCTCCGAAAGTGGGAAAATACTTACTCAATGAGTGTAAAGTACTTTAAAATATATGGTAAAATATATTACATTTACCATAGCAGCAGGATTAGGATAATTTTCACTTAACTTGATGTTAGAAAATATTTTCTTATTTTTAGGGAGTTAAGTCCTAGTTTTTAGTAAAAAAATTATCTAATGAACTTAAATAAATAAAATGTTTCTTAAAACCAAGGAAACATTTCCTAACTAACAGTAGAATTTTAGATGATGTATGAATTAATTAGGAGGAAATTTTACTCTTTTCTAATAAAAATTTATTTCTCAGTAGTAAAATTTTTCTATTAATATTTTATTTATTCAGCTAAAGATCTTTTCTTTTTTGTATAAAAATTCTTATTTAATTTTCAATATTTCGCTAACAATTTGTATTTAGCGAAATATTGAAAATAAAATAAGAATTTTTATACAAAAAGAAAAGATCTTTAGCTGAATAAATAAAATATTAATATTGAAATAATATCAAATAAAGTTATATAATTATAAAATTGTTCTATAATTTAGAAATTTTGAACAAATTTAAAGTAAAATTTGTTTCTTAATTTCAAGGAAAATTTAATTAAACATAGGCAAAAAGTGTCTTTTGACGCCGTTTTCATTTAAATTTTTCCTCTAAACAAGTTAATTTTTCTAAATTCTAGTTCATTTTTTTTTTGAGTGTAAAAATAGCTAAACTTTTTTTTGTTGCTGCACCGTCTCAAATGGGTAACCTTCTTAATTTTTGCAATTTCTGAAAAAATGATTTTTTTATTAATTTTAAAATCATAATCTTTTTTCTAACCAAGTTGGAAGAAGTAATATTTGAAAACAAAAACTCAAGTATTTTTTGTTGCTTTTGTTTTGGGCAATACTGTATATATTTTTTTTCCAACAGTGCAGGTTTCCTAAACAAAATAGTTAAATTTAAATTTCCTTAATATTACACTAAATGAACCTTGTCATTTTCATTATAATATTTTCTATTAGGAAGTTGTTGACATCGTACTGTATTCTTACAATATTTTTATGTATATTTAAATTTTGACAGTATTAAAGTAAACTTAATTATTCGAAACAGGTATTGAAATTGTTATTATTTAATAAATTTAAAAATAATTCGCAAAAAAATAAAAATTTAAATTCATTCAGATTGAAAACCAAAATTTACTTTTTTAAGGTGTAACTTATTACGTGTACAAAATTATGAATGATTTTTACAAAATCATTTAATTTTCGATTATTTACAATTTGTACGTTGACAACTTATAGGTATTTACTCCTTTCAAGTATTTGTGATACGGGTACAAATTGTCAAAGTTTGATAAATTTTCTTTTGAAAGTGACATAACATGTGCCCAATACTGGCAAATAGTAGATATAAATGAACAGGGGTTGGATGGTTAGCGTATGAATCAAGCTTTATATAAGTTTGAATGAGATTTATTCGTATAAGCAGAATTCTTTTTTTATTCAATGTTTTTAATTCTGCATTAATAAATAATAATTTATGAAATAATATTTTTTCTTTTGCTTTCGAAACAAAGAACCTCAATCATAACACCAAATGAAATTTTGAAATTATTGGGTTATAATATAAATATTGCTTATACACAATAGAAACTTAATGTCGGTCCAGAATGTTGTATTTTTCATACAAATTGACTATTAAAACGTGCCCAGCGTTGCAGTTGTGAAATAGAATCTATTTCATTTTCAAAACGTTTTTTCTTTTTCTTTTGTTTTTTGTTTCTAATTCTCTTAACATAAGTCCCGTATTTTTAATTTTTTTTTTTTAACAAAAAACATATGATGAGTACATTAGCATCAGAGAACTGCAAAATCAACTTTTTTCTTGATTTAATCATACACAAAAATTCTTGTTCACTTTTCATAATTCAACAAAATTCACTGTAGAATAAAATCAGCGTGTAATTGGAATCAGTGTGAATCATCTGTCGTTTATGTTTTATGCAAATGTAATCACTTAACAGTGTTCAGTAACATGATGCTGATTTTATTCTACAGTGAATTTTGTTGAATTATTTAAAGTGAACAAGAATTTTTGTGTATGATTAAATCAAGAAAAAAGTTGATTTTGTAGTTCTCTGATTAGCATATGACTCTTTTGTTCTCTGGTTCTTATGTATACTCGCGAATGAATAACGTACTATAAACCATCTTAGTATGTTTGTTTTTTTTTAAATTATTATTTCTTTTATTGTTTTTATAAAATTAAAATGTAAAAACCAAAAAAAAAATGGGTCGTTAATAAGGAAAGGAGACACTGGAAAGTAAAAAATCTCTACGGTACTCTTTACACTAAAAATATATGATAGTTTGACACCGTAGTACGTCGTTTTTTTGGGCGCGTTTTCTATCATAGCAAATAACGCTGCATGCCACGTTCTTATTCTGGGCCGACATTTAATGTTTTTTTCAACTTGTTGGTTACTACATTGTCAGAAAAACTATTAAAAAATTTGGAATTAATAAAAATATTTTTAATACAATACAAATCAGATGTCTAACAATTTTTCTTTTTTTTTAATTTTTTTAAAAAACTAATGGAGGTACCTTAAAGCGGCATATAATACGTTTTACAAATATTTCTACTAACTTTTTTCTTTGAGTGAATCATTCAAATATACACAAACATTTTCATATAATTCGATCTAAGCCAACTTAAGCTATAAAATGACTTAAATTTTCAATTATAATTTGATTGGAAACATTGCATTCCAATACCTGTGTTTGAACTAATTAACTTCAAATGTGCTTTTCTTAGAACCAATGATAATCTCTGATCTGAAATACCATTAAAAAAATATATATATATATATGCAATACCCAGCAAAAACAAAAGGGTGGCAGTGATTCTTTGGTTATCACTTCTGTCAGTGTTTCTTAAGTTTCAGTTTTAGAAAAGAAGAGATGCCTTTGCCAACCTAACAAAAATATTGTTGCGTTAAAGCAATAAAAAAATCACTACTGTGGCAAAGCTATCTCTGCTTTTCTAATGGTTTCATCGATGAATTTAGCATTGGCGTGTCATAGGACGGATGTATTCCAATTTATTAACCTTCTTATACTTTAAGGAAGTAATGAAAATGCAATAATCTAAATATTTTAAAACTATAAATTAGACTCCACATTAAGGCCCTGTACGAGCTGGCTAAATTTATTCTAAACTAAATTCAAATTGACAATAGGATTTCTTTGAAAATTATTTGAAAAATTTAATTCGATTCTCCGAAGTGAAAATTTAAATTTAACTAAAATATGGACAGACAAAATAAACGGAACCATATTTTTTATGTCGGCCCAATCCTTTATTTATCGGGTGAAAATGGTGTAACCCTATTTGGCGGATTTTTTGATTTTTCCCCTTAAAAAAAACTATTCCAAAGTTTTTTAAAACTGTTTCTCATTATTAACTATGAATCTATGAAACTTATATTTCGAAGATAATTTGAATAATTTCTTAAGATACAGAATATAGACATTTTTTTTAAGCTTTAGAAGCTAGAAAAGGAGTGATTTTTAAGATATCGTAAACATCGGCTTAATATCCAAATTACTACTTTTTTTTAGATGTAAACATGAATTCCTCAGAATAACTTCCAAAGAAGCATTGAAAGAACACTAACTGAAACTTAGGAAACAATGAAAGAAGTGATAACTTAAGAATCACTGCCACTTATTTTGTTTGCTGGGACAGTAGAATGTTTTTATTTATTATACGGCAACACTATTTTTGCTGGGTAAATACACATACATAAATCGCATTAGGTAAAACTTACAAAATATTGTTTAAATGCGTATTAAAATATATATATTAAAAAAAATTAATTAATAAATGAATGAACCATTACCATACAAATTTTCCACCACTTCCAACACGTTCCAATTCATTTGTAACAATTTCTTTAAAAGCATCTTCTGTTATAGTTGATTTAGATTTTTCACCTTGATCCTGTGTCATTTCTGTCGTTTCTGAGTTTTATTTCTTACACACAATAACGAATAATTAAACTTTATTATCTTTGTAATAACCAAATTTATTGATTTAAAATTACACACATTTTTATTTATTTAATACATTTTAAAAGCTTGAATACAGTTTAATTCTTTATTTTATTTTTTAATTTATTCACACGACTAAAGACTATTATTAATAATGTGAATCGGTCAAGTAACATTGACTTTTAAAAATATAAATGCAATAACAATTGATGAAGAAATCCTTATTTTTCTTTTTTTTTTATATATATTTAATAATTCATTTAACATATGATATACTCTCTTTTGGTCTCTCTTCTTTTAGTACTTTCACTTTTTGTCAAATGCACGTGCAATCTCTAATGCAGTCAATTTGGGCACAATTTATTAAATCATATGATTTTAGATTTGTCAAAAATTTAATTTTTAGAACGTTTTATATGCACAACAGAAAGAACTATTTTAAATAGATCCAATACTTCGTCTTTTTATATACAAATTTCTTTATAAAAATTAAATTTAAATGTGTATTATTTTTACTTTCTCTACAGTATTTTAAATATTAGCGTCTTATTTTACAATATTTTTACATTGTACGAGTATATTCTTTTTGAATTGAGATTACAACTGATCGCTGTGAATGCGTTTTACTAACTAAATCCACCAGACATAGATCACTTCATATTATACTACAATTTTATGTATGAAAGGCAAGTGTTTGTATTGACTACGGTGTGTATTATTTAGTTAGTACACAAACAAAACACACGGTGGAGAGTAATGTCTGACTGTCTGTCCGATCATCCATCCATTTATCAGTAATAATACAATTGACAATAATAAGTACACAAACAGGGTAAGTATTTTCACACAAATTTGTCACTCATCTTTTCAATGTGTATTTAATAAAATTTTATCCGAGATTTGCCCATATCCAGAACATTAATTTTTATCTAATTGGACAAAGAATAAAGCAGGTGCCTTAAAGTTATGCTTAAAAGTCATTGAGTTGAGAATTAAAATTTCCAGACTTCAAACGGTCCCACATTTTGTAAAATAAAACATAACAAAATGTTTAAAGAATTTCAAGTAAAAATTGAGTGTGCTTTAAACAATATACAGTGTACAGCAAAAGTCATGGTACCCCTGTCAAAATAAAAAATCTCCCCAAATTTTCTCAAAAATTACGTAACTGAAAATGTGACATTTATTTTTTTTTTGTGTATTCACTTTATACTACTGCAAATCCAAAAAATATTTCACTTGTTTAACTAAATAATACTTGTAAAAATTGTAGTCCAATATAACTCCATATTTAAGCACAGCATAAGTCATGGTACCCCCAGTTAAAATGATCTTATATTTGATTTACCCTATAAAATTTTATTGCAAAAATGTTTGCAGCCCTTAGACTTTTGTTGATTCCCTTTTAAAAAACGTAACTGTACTTTGCAAATTTCCAAGAAGCATTTCTTTATGACAAGAAGTGAAGTCAAGTAATTTTTTAAAATGTCGAGAAAAGAATAAGCAATAAAAGAGCTAAAAATAATAATTAATAGTCACGAAATGGGTAAAACATACACCGAAACTGCTAAATTATAAAAAAAAAAACAAAACAATAGCGCAGAGTTATAAATCTTTTTCAAAGATGAGAAGAATTGAAAATAAGCCACGGAAAGGCCAGGCCGTACACTAAATATAAATAATTAAGATGGACACAAAATTTAAGCCATTATTAAAAAAAGACCCATTCAGAAGTGCACCTAAAATATCCTCAGAGTTGAAGAAATCATTGGGGAAGCTGTTTCTGCAGACACGCAATAAGCTGCACTTTAGCGTAACAAATAGAAAAAAGCTTATGGATTCGCAATGGAATAATAATAAAATTAAAGCAAACCAATCTTGGGAAAAAGTAATTTTCTAGGACAAACCAAAATTTAACATTTTTGGATCGAACGGACGTAAATTTGTGAGGCGCAAAAAGTGCGACGAGCTAAATACAAAGAATATTATAAAAACTTTGAAATGGATGGAGTAATGGTATGGGGTTTCATGTCAGCAGCCGGTATTTACAGTTTAGTGATCATTGAGTAGACAATGGACAAAACGGTTTACATGAACATTTTGATAAAAAATCTTAATCATAATGCTGAAAACTGAATATTGAACAGGACAATGATTCTAAGCATACACCAGCTCAAGTTAATATGTGAATGGCAAAAAAAAAACACACGACATATTCTAAAACCCCCTCCTCAAAGTCCGATTTAAATCCTATTGATCACTTGTGGGATAATTTAGAAAAACCCATACGAAATCACTCAATTTCTAATAAGGACCAGATATTAAAAATACTTTTGACTGAATGGGGTCATATATACGAAAACTACACAAAAAAGCTTGTGCCCTCAATGCCGACATGGTTGATTGAAGTTCTACGACTTAAGGCATATCCTACTAAGTATTAGGTAAAGCAATCCAGTTCAAAAATCACAAAATTTTAATAAAGTTTTGTTATTTTTTTCAGGATTACCATGACTTTTGCTGTGCAAAAATATGAAGTTGCCATGATCTTTATTTTTTTATATTTATTATTTAGATAAATAAGTTAAACTTTATTTTGATTTGTTACAGTTAAGTTAACACATTAAATAAAAATAAGTTTGTTACTTATTTCTTTTAGAAATTACGAACGATTTTTTATTACTGTGACTTTTGCGGTACACTGTAGTTACATATTTAAGTGGTTTTGTCTAATAAAATGTACGCAAAATTGTTTTATATAAAATTATATATAAAATAATAAAAAAATCACTTGAAATTGATTTGATCATAAAGTCTTATACGATTAAAAATGTACACTCGGGCAAAAGATTGGTTGAAATTCCATCGTTACTTTATTTGGAATAACCTAAAAACAGGAAAGAGGGGCTAAAAACAATCATAACATATCATCCAATTATTGGTTTATCAATTAAAATTATAAATAAAAGTGGTTACTACAAATATGGTTATACTAATCAAATATGATTTTTAATAAGGGTTTCAGTAGAACCAACCGAATTGTGGATTGTATTGATTTGTTATATACGCAACTACTGATTGATATCGGTAAACGAAATTTAAATTTAAACAACAATTAATTAGTGTTTGTGGTATACGCACAGAAAAAATATATTAAAATCAAGCAGAAACAACCATGGCCACACCGTATTCGCCAGATTTAACTCCTAGCGATGTTTACCTGTTTTTAAAACTTAATAAAATGCCCGCTGGAGAGATTTGGTTTGAATGAAGAGGTAATTGCCAAAACAGAGGCCTGTTTTGAGGCCAAAGATAAATCATTCTATAAGAAAGGCTTTGGAGTGAATTGTATCGCTCTTGAAGGCCGGCGACTATGTTAATGAATCAAGTCGAATTTTGCCAAAAATAATTGTCGTTTTATTGGTTATCCTACGGACTTTCCAGCCGATGTGTTAGTTGCTGAGAACCATTTTTTGACTATGTCATAGGAGAAACAACTCTTAATTTGGAATATATGATACGAACTAGCGGAAGGCAACTACGTGCATTTAAAATTTGCAAATCAAGTATGGAGAAGTAACTATAAACGATTTGGTAGTGCAAATTAAAGTGTCTTTGAATATAGTGAATATCTATTTAAGCGAGTAAATACATTACTCTCTCGCTTACAAAAAAGGTGTTAATAACGAGATATCGGCATGTTTTGCCATAGTCAAGGAATAAGTACCCTGCGAGAAAAGGACCTATCCCAGCACATGTCACGTGACCGGTCACTTTAACATGGGCTTGTCCTAGCAGGGGGTCAATTGGCCTCTGTCACAGGACTGGTCTAAAAGAACATGTCACACAACTAACAAGCCCATGTTAAAGTGACCGGTCCTTTCCATATTAAAAACCGGTCTTGTGACCGGTCCCTATCACAGCGAACCAGACACATGATATGTCCTGCAACATTTCCCGCAGGGTTTCTCCAACATCTTATTGCAAATTTTCTTTTAATACTGTGAAACTATATAATTTGAATAAAACATTTAAGCAAAAAAAATTATTTATTTCGACATTAAACACTTCGAAGACCTTCCTTGTTCGTGGTCACTAAAATACTGTATAAAGATAAAATTTATTTTTTTCTTTCAAAACAACTTAACATACCTACTTTTTGCATTCAAAATTCTAAGTTTTAATACATATTTGTATTGTTCTGGTAACAAATGCAAATGGGTTTTTACACTCTAAAATCATGAAATTTTATTTTGTTGTTTAAATTTTTAAAACAAATTAAAAAATTTAATGTTAAAATAAAACAGAAATACGTAATGTGTACTTATTTAATCAATTACTAGTTAATCATTCTTTTTTAAGTATGTACATCATTATGTGGTAATCTATATGGTAATGACCAGTCATGACCATGTTTTTGCTCGTACAACTACATACGAGGGCGGATCAATAAGTCCGTGACTTTTCGAACTTCCCTCGTAGTTATATGAAATGCAACACTGCTCCCATCAAGTACCACCTGTTAATAGACTACTGTCAAATTTTAAACAAGTTCCGTCATTTACTTTGCGTTTAACAGCAGGATTTTTCGAGGTCCATAAAATAGGCATTTTTTTATTAATAATTTAATCGTTTGAGCTAAATCTCTTTCCACCGAGCCTTTTTTTAGGTTTGGAAGTAGTCACTGCAATTCGTAGTCTACTTTATGGATGGTGGTTGATTGTGAGCAATTGCGGCAGCCATCTTGCAGAAAGCTTTCTCATACCCAAGTGATCTTCAAAATTGAAACCACTGAGCCATGTGAGATGTCTATGTCTTCAACAATCTATCGCATATTCAATCTCCGATCGGCCAACACCATATCGTGAATTTTTTTTTAATTTTGTTGGGTGTAGAGATCTCAACTGGGCGTTCAGAACGTTCGGCATCTTCCGTGCTTGTAAGGCCATAACGAAAGTCAGTAAACCACTTTTTTACCATTGAAATCAATGCTGCAGAGTCCCAATAGTATTTATCAAGCTTTTCCCTGGTTCGATTGACGGTTTTTTTCGCAAAATGACGGAACTTGCTCAAAATTTTACAGTAGTCTATTAACAGGTTGTACTTGATGGGAAAAGTGTTGCATTTCATATAACTACGAGGGAAGTTCGAAAAGTCACGGACTTATTGATTCGCCCTCGTACGTTTTATTTTAAAATGATTTATAGAAATCACGGATTTAATTATTTTTTATTAAAAAAATTAAATTTATTTTTTGTTAACGAATGAATTCTTCTTATTATACAATTTAAGTATAACATATAAGATATAATTACGTTAAAAACTATTTGAATGGAGCCATCAGCATATCGAACGCCAATTGCATTACAATAAATTATCTGGTCCTTCTTAAACAAATAATATTTAAAACATTAAGGTCCGTTAACTTATCTCAATTTATACCCTGGTAAGGTCTATACCATTAACAATGCATTTATTGTAATTTTCCGATAGTGTATTAAATTAGAGTAATTTATGTGACCAGTGTATCAGCCCATCAGGGTAGAAAGATAACCGTCGTGCATAATTTTGTATGCTTTTGTAATAGTGAATTAAAAATACGGGTTATCGTTATGAAATAAAATGATGTTTTACAAGTTTGTTTGGTAACTTTCGCTGTTTCTCACGAAATTTTACAATTTTTAAAACACCATTGGCTATAATTTTGTTAATCCGCGAGCGATTCCCGCGCACTATTTTACACATTTAATATAACGAAAGATTTAATCTTGTTTGCATTGACGAATGATTCGGAAAATGTATACTGAAAAAAATTGGTGTAGTTTGTTAATAAAGCTTCTAAGTTAGGATCGTATCCACTATTCATTTTTTATAAAACTCAGAAATGTTAAATGTGCAATAAACATAAAACAAGAACTTGTTGCGATATCGAGTGGGTGTGACAATATATCATTCGTTATACAGGGCTTTAACTGAATTTAAAAATTGAACTCAATAGTACACTCACAATATATTTTCCGTTACCGACTGTAGTTTATTAAAAAAGTAATACGTAAAGTTTGTTTTTAAATGAAGAATCAATTGAAATTCATAGAAATATATTTTTTAACTATTTAAATCAGTCATTCAAAAAACAAACTATAAAAATTTACAGACATTTGTTAAATATTTGTTAGTTGGCAACCCTATATAACAATGTGATCGTCGTTGTAGAATTAAAGCTTTTCTTTTTATTTTACTAATCCTTTTTGTTCACTCCCTTTTTGTATTCGTTCGAGTAAAGTCGCAAAATTGTAGAATAATAAAACTTTAAATCAAATAAAACAATAATACATTAAAACAACATTCAGTAGAAGTTGATATTTTCAGTTAAATGTAAAATTTTATGTTTTCTGCTTCAAAAAATAAAAATTCATATAATTCCTTTTTGTTTTTTTACCAAAATAGTTTATATATATACAAAATTATTTCAATAAAAATTACAAGAAATTATTCAAATATACATACACACAAAGCCAATAAAAATATATACATCTGCGTGTGTTGTCTTCTGTTTTATAATTACATACAAATAAAAAAAACTTTCAATTTGAAAAACAAACCACAAAAGTAGTTTTTTCTAACTTTTTGTCAGTAAAAATTTAATGCTTATTTTAAACGACTTTCTATTGTTTTTACTTTTGTCGATTATTAAACAATGATTAAAAATAAACAATAATGGAAAATCAGTAGTCCTCCTCTTGATTGTACTTTCGATTAATTTAATATGTATTTTAAGTTCTTTTTAACGAAATAATATTGTGAGTGTATTTTTATTGACGAGCATCAAAATTTTTTTTATTTGCAAAAATAAAAATTCGTTAAATTGTTTTTGTATTAGCCAACATCGAGCTTTGGGATTTTGGTAAGGAACATTTTAAGTCAAATATGAGAACAAACATGAGGAACCTAAATCCAAATAAAAGCAAAATTTTATACACGATTTAAAGTACGAAAATACACACCGAAAATATAGGGAAGATGATGCTCAGTAAATTCGCACTGCATCAAAGGTGCACTTTACGACTACAATATGTTTAATACTCATCTTTACCATATTAATTTGTTAAAATATTTTCTGTAAGGTGAAATCTTCTAAAATAGTCTTGGTTTAGACACTTAACCAGAGAAATTAAAAAAATATGTTTACCAGTGGTTAATGCTAGTATAGACCATAACCAGGGTATAAAGTGAGACAAGTTGTCAGGCCTTAATATTTTAAATTATATTTGTAAAATATATGTCTTGACATTTTAAAATTATTTGAAGTTTCATATTACAGGGTAATAAAAAACAGCTAATTTAAACGTTTTTTATAGTTTATATTAATTATGATAGTTGATCTAAATAAAATGTGAATTGACTATGGATATGATAATTTATTTGCATAATTTATATATGATGTCAACAATCAATGAAAAATTAATAATCAAATAAAACGTTCATTTAATATTTACAGTCATAATATTGTTTAATTTTTATGAAATAAAAAATGGATTTGTATCAGTTTTAGTCAGTTTGCTGTTCACTATAGTGCCGAAAAACATTTATTTTATTCCAAAATTGGATGAATATCAAACGGGAAAATATAAATGTTCATTATAAGGACATATTCATGTACAGTGTTGTGCAAAATAAAAGCAATAATGTCATTTGTTTAAGAATATACCTCGCGGGAAAAAAGGGGTCAGTTGAGAATTGGGACCTGCCCCGTGATAGGTAAAAATTGAAACTGTTCTGAAAATACATATCACGAGATAGGTGAAAAGAGTACCGGTTCCTAAAGTCCTTTCACGTGACTGATTTAACATGATCTGTGATATGATCTTTGGGGTTAGTTGTGTGACATGTTCTTTTAGACCAGTCCTGTGACATGTCACAGAGGTCAATGACCCCCTCCTAGGACAAGCCCTTGTTAAAGTGACCGGTCCCTATTTAAATGAACCGGTCACGTGATGTGTCCTGGGATAGGTCCTTTTCCCGCAGAGTAGTTTCTTTGCAACAAAAACTTTTTTTCATAATTTATTTAGGTTATATTTTTTATTTGAGCTAAAGATCTTTTATTTATAAAAAATTATTTTTTTTTTATAAATAAAAGATCTTTAGCTCAATAAAAAATATTACACAAATTAACAAGATCGAAGAAAACTAAAAGAATTATAGTTTATTTACATTTATATACTTTAAGTACTTGGTAATGTCTGCTTTGGCTGGGGTTGTAAAATTTAAAGGAATTCCTTTGATTTTGGTCCGTAAGGATCCCTAGCTGCGTCCTTAAAAAAACGGAAATATATCAAAAAAAAAAAAAATAATAAAACGAACTTTTAAAAACTTTTGCAGGAAAGAAAAATTTTGTTTAGTTTTAAAATAAACTCTGGTTAAAGTCCAAGTAAAAAAGTTTGCCAGCTACTACATAATCGTTGTTTGTGTAGTAATCTAAAATGTTATTTAAACTGTTATTTTAAAAATAAAAAAATTTCGTTGAGTTTTTATTTTTTAAAATTAATGTTATTTTGGATGAATCAATTACACTTTATTTGTTATTAAAATGAAAAAGTTGTTCTTTTTAGTAAGACAACAAAAAAATTAATTAGTTAAAAATTAATAGTAGTTTTTTACCAATTTTTTTCAGTTGTTTTAAAAATTTTATGGTAAAATTTTGTAAATTTAACTGCATTTGTTAGTTGTTTTTTGAAAATTAAAAATAACATTTTTTTTAGTAATTTTATAGGTATATATATATTCGACAAGGTTTGTAAGACCCGCTGGCTTAAGCCACTTTAAGACGACATGTTTTTGTCATCTGACTTGTCACTTTTTACAATGTAAAATTTATACATTAGTGCGTGTTCTATTTTGACGTGACAAAGCAAATGTAAATCAGATGTTTTTGGCAAAAAGAAATTGGCGTGAAAAATTAAATTTAAAATAAAGTTAAAATCGACCGTTTGTTGTAAAAAAAATGGATACAGAACACGAGAAAGTATTTTATTTTAAATTAAAGAAGTAATTAGTGTTTTCTAATTCTATTTATATCCCTACAGATCTACGTTCGAACGCAAAAATTATAAATCTTATGTACTCTCATTTTGACAGAGATACAGAATTACATATGGGTCGTTAAAGTGACAAGTCAGATGACAAATAAATGTTGTCTAAAAGTGGCTTTAGTGTGTAGAGGTTTTTGCTAATAATCTAGCGACCTGGGTTTGATTTCCACCACATAAAAAAATACTAATAAAAAATAAATTATTTTCTTAAAACATGTTTTAAATCATTTCGTTTTTGTAAATCGGTGTTTAGATCAAATATATTTTAAATTCGCCAACATGGCCCCTGTCATCATATGCCTAACAGGAGTTTTTTGTGTAGAAAATAAGTCCGAAGATAAAGTTAGCATTTTAAATTGACTTACACATTTTTTTAAGTATCTGTCAACTCTCTATAATAATTCGACCTTTAAATATCCTTTTTGTTAAATTAAACAAATATACAATATATTTACAATATGTGCATAATCACAATAATAAATCCCAACAAAAAAATTAATTCAAATTATCTACACAGATCTCATTCAATTTAATAAAAAAAAAAAAAATACGCCATAACAAATAAAAAAATATGTGTAGGTATTAATTTAACAAAAAAATATACAAAATACACTTGCAAGTAGGTTATCCTTGGGAGGCACCCAACAAATTCGATGAAATTTGAGCACGTGATAGAGAAAACTAAAACGAATTTAAGCATTTTCAGCGGCCCAATCGAAAATCTACGGGGCCAAGAAATGGACAAAAACGTTCGAAACTTTTGTGTTTCTAAACAATCTTACACATTTTAAATTTTGTAAATACCCTTCATTTTTTACCCAAAATACAAATCATAAAAAAATTACAAAATTTAAGCTACCAAAAAAGTAGCATATTTGTTTATTTTGCTTAATCACATATCACGTATTTAAATTTTGGCACAATGGGTGGGTGACCCCGGGCATACCTTCCCTGTTAGTAAAAGTACAGCATATGTTAAAAATTGCTTAAATCACCGATTATTTACTTAAATTCACTTGATATTAAATTAAAGACGCACACGACTCAGTTAAACGACGAACATAGAAATATTTTTAATGTCAAAGAAGAAAAATATTAATTAAAAAACAATCTTGATATTTTGAACGCCATTTAGAGAACTAAAAAATCTTTTCCAATTAGCTTAAATGACCAATTTGCTAATATCATAAATACTAGTGTCTTGTGTAAGCTTTACTTAATACTAAAACTAGGCCACACAAGAATATTGCATATGTAGTGACATTACATAAATTCCATGTGCTAAGCCATAACGAGGTCCATGTTGTTTCCCTATTATGTAAATAATCATGACATTGCACTTCGGCAATATCTTGCCAGGCGACAATTTGTGGTCTGACAACAAGTAGAGCATTCATGGCAGCTCTCATGCCACTTTGTACAGCTCCTCCTAAACGACCACGATAGCAAGTAGCGGCAGCTGCAGATGAAGACCAAATTACACGATTCCAAGGAGATGTTAAGGGGATATGAGCCAAAGATTGCAATTCGTAGCTATGTTGTTGAAATTCTATGGGTATAAGCATCTCCTCACCGAATTTCTCAGACAATTCATGAAGAATTATCGATCGGGTTAAAGGTTCAATACCCTCTTCATGTACAAGATATCCGCTATATATTGTAGGACGATATTCATGAGCGACCAAAAGAGGCTGATGTTTAATAAAATGACCAGAAAATCCCTTAATACGCCAATGAGCATCCTTATAGCTGGCTAAAAAACTTGTTATAATAAATTTTGCCTTATCCGGGAGTAAGGGAGGACTTTGTAATTCCATAGGCATTGGTGGCCAAAAATTTAATTCGTGTAATGCATTCCATGGTACGGCTACTATTACAGCATCAGCAATATGACTGATATTTTCAGAATCTTTTACTTCCACGTGATCACGATATTGAATAATTTCCATAGCTTTGTGCCATAATAAAATTTCAGTGGACGTTAGATGATCAATTAATTTACTCATAAGATCCTGACTTGAAAACTCCAACATGGCATAGTTTGGTGCTTCAATTAGTCTAGAATTAGTAAGAAATGTATCGATTAGCCGGTTATCATTTTTTTATATATTATAATTGGATTCATACAAATCGATTAATCTCTTGATGCCACCACAGGTATAACATATTCCCATAAAGTCGTTGTAACTTATATCTCGAGCATCTACACCAGATATTAATAGTACCAAATTCATCATGTACTTTCGAGAGTTTTTAAAAAACAAGCGATTACGTATGTGGTAATCCATAGATGGTTTCTTAGACCTAAAGCATAAATATATGTAAATAAGATTGAAACTTCATGTCGGCATCTCTTACTTTAAATATCCTGGTCTAAAGTATTCTGTTTTTAGATCTAATTCTCGTAAATAACGCGAGAGTTCATACTTTGCCAATCTGGCGAAAATACCTTCATCCATTTCTCGATAGCTCTTGAGATCAGGACCAATTATAATTCGTTTACAAATTGGAACTTTGAAATTTGTTAATAAACGGTAGATATGGCATTGGTCTTCTGTTATCCATTTGGCACCAATTTCTCCTAAGCGAGTTGCCGCCAGTTGGCCGCCGACATTATTGGAAGCATCTAACATTCTAACCTTTAAACTTGGTTCATTTTGCTGTATCCTTAGAGCAGAGGTTAGACCAGATAATCCTGCTCCTATTATTAAAATATCTACTTTACTCGGATTATTTGTCGCATTTAAAAGTGAAATGTCCATTATGTTGGAAAAGTATCACCAATGTGTATTTTTTTACAATTTTCTTTCCGTTAATTTATTTTAAATTTCAAAAATTGAAAGTTTGTGTTATTTTGTATTTGCTTTTTAGAGCATACTTTTAGGCGAATTTTAATATTTAAATGGTTGGTAACGCTAAATGTGGCCAGTGCTGCCAGCTTTTAACTTTTTCAAAAATAATAAATCTTTATGGTTTATGTCCGGACATTAATTTCTTTGTTCCATTTCACACAGATCAACTTTTGTTGCGCAACTCTTGAGTTTGTACGAGGAAGGGAAAACCAGAGCATTTCTTCTCGGCAATTCATTTTGCTTTTCCGTTTTGATTTTTATTCATTTTAAGCCAAATTTAGACGAAAATAGCTAAAAAAAAGGTATGTGTGAACATAAAGACAACTTTAAAAGAAAATTTACAGGAATTGCCGAAACAAAACTTGCTCCGATTAGCAATATTGCGGTGAATTGTGCAACCGCGTATTATCTAGAAATATATTTGTGGATTAAGAAGGATCTAAATTGATCCGAAAAATGGCTGATCAAATTAGATCCAGCTATATATTTGCAGTGTGTGGCTGACTTTATTATTTATTTATTATATTATATTTATATATTCAGGAATTTGGGGAAAATTTCTACATATCATGGCGGAATTAATAAGACAAAATAGGTTCTGTACTTATCTGATTTAATATAATTATATAATATTATATATAATTATATATAATAATATCTTATGGACTGAGAAAAATTGTAGATAAAAATTTATTTTTATAACAAAAAAAAATATATAAATTTTCACTGCTTAGAGGAGTTTTTGGAAACAAAGTTCATATATAATTTTATATGTACATAGATGTTTATAACAATCTTATATCAACAATTTCTAAGGTTGGTCCCAAAGTAAGTTAAAATTTGAAAGTTTTGTAAAAAAAATTAAAAAAAAAAAAACAATAAAAAAATTGATTTGATATGGTATCGAAACCATTGATATGAAACCACATATAATTATATCTTATATCATATCAAAATACTCTAGATATGCAACTATATATAACAATATCTTAAATTTGTTTGCAAATATTGCACCATATATAATTATATCTAATACCCTATCAAACAATATTTTTTATATTAGACCATATATTGAATAATATACAATTATATCTCATACCATATTGAACAATATTTTTGATAATGGACCATAAATTAGTGCACAAAGGTTAAAATTGAAAATTTGTTATTAATTTTGTGAAAAACAATTAGGTTAAAAAAATATGTTATAGTGAGTGCGATTAGCCGTTAACTGCGATTAACCGTATCCATTTTAGTCATTACCGCGGTTAAGGAAAATTACGGTTAAATGTAAACTCTAGTGGAAACGTAGCATAAGACTGAAAAGTAAAAGACCCCAACCTAAACACTTCGATTTTGATGAATTTTGGATAGGTGAGATAGAAAGAGAAAAAGATATTTGGGCCACTTAAAAAGACAAAAAGGAGTTTAAAAATGGGTACTTTTTTTAAGTACATTTGTGACAAAAGGTATTATTGCAACTAATTAAATATAAATGTAGACAAATGTACCATTAAAATGGTGTTTTAAATTATAAGAATCCGTAGTAATATAAAAACTCAAACTGTTCAAAATCATACAAATTGTTTTTTTTTTTGTTATTTATTTAATACAAATCGTAAACAGTATCACGAGTTTTTAAATGGATTTGATCAAACGGATCGATAGAGCATTCGTGTGTTGAATTTAATGAAAACTAAAGACAAGTGGTTAAAAAAAATTATAATTTTATATGTTATGAAATTTGCATAATGTGTGTATAACTTCTACTTATCAACTTAATTAGATTAGTCTTATGAATTTAATTAGACTAGGTAGATTTAATTTTCAAATTGTTTTTATTTCATATTCTCATTAACCAAATATCTAGCTTGAAGTATAGATTTCGCGGTTCTCTTTCTGAAAAGCAATACATTTTATTAAAGCCACAGTAAATTATTTTTTACGAAAAAAATATTTCACTCGAACTTTAATGGCCTCAAATCGTATTTTAAATTGTAAAAATTCTTATTTTTTATTTTTTAAGAAACACAATAACAATAAACGTGAAATGTCACAAGTTCAAGTTGCAAGTGTAAAAAACTATTATATTCCATAAAACACATACATATTTTTTATTTGTTTCCATTCGATATGGACTTTTGCACCACCCTATATAAGTATTTTCTAAATCAGTTCACAGTATATTTAAATATAAATAACATATATCAGTTATCAGTACTAAAATTATTTAAATTTATTTAGTTGAACATTTGATTATTTTCCCATTAATAAACATTTCTATTGTAAATGTTTATGAAATAAAAATTGGGATTATTTATTTAAAAAAGACAAAGTCTAATAATATATTTTTAAATGTAAAAATAGCTGTGTTTGTACGGCATGTCTATCAATGTTATCTCGTTCTAAATAATACAGTAGCCAGTCACACAAAAACAAAAGGAAATCTATTAATATGATAATGTGTACTTAAAAATATTTATGCAGACAAAAATGTTACAAATAATATATTTCATAGTAGCGACTGGTATATAATATTACCAGTCGCTACTATGAAATTGTACTAAAATACACCAATTTATATGGAAAATTTAGAGGTATCTTCACATTTTCACCCATAACTTTTAAACCGCTGGACCGATTTTGATCATTTTTAATACCAAACTGCTCGGGAGGATGTACAATAATCTGGGTACAAATAGGCTGACCCGCTTGCGTCTTCGCGTCGTGATCGCCATTTATTCTCTATAGTTGAACTCTTTACACTCATTATTTTACAATAAGAAAATTCATCAATTTTTCGCCAATACAAAATCAATGGAAAATCTAGAAAGTGTTATACGGGCTTTAAGAAAAAAAGCTACTTTAAAGCTAAAAACTGGAAAACAAAAAAAGCTGAAAAAAACAATTATATATAAGTAAAAACAACAAAACAAGTATTATACAGAAAAAATGAAAAATAAGTTTTAGTTTCGAAATTGATTATACTCGTATCAATTACTATTTTAGTTTATTTTGCACCTATCACATTAATGATTGAATTTATTAGTAAAAGTTTAATACGATTAGTTAGAACAAAATGCAATTAAAATAGTTATTATATTAATTAAAAAAATATTTAAGAAATATATTTATGATATTTACAAAAAGAAGGTTAACAACACGTATGTAGATATATTTAAAGTAATGCACACTAGAAATATATTTCATAAATTCTTTCTACAGGGTGTCCGCCGAGAAGGTATACTACTTTGTTTTGCCGCCATTTTGGTAAACATTAGTCTTGACAGTTCATATTTGGCAGTCGTGAAGTAGACACGTGGCAAATTTATTATGGAAAAATATTTGATAAACCAACGTGTTTTAATCGTTAAAACATTTTATCAAAATCAATCATCGATTACTGTGACGATGAGAAAGTTACGTGATATTTTTGGGAGAAACAACGTGCCAACAAAACGCACTATTTATGGTCAAGTGAATGATTTCGAAGAAAGGGGGTCTGTAGGTGATGGACCACAACATACTGAAAGATCGGCTGAAAATATTTCTGCTGCTCAAGAAAGTGTTCAAAACAATCCATCAACCTCAATTCGACGCCGTGCTCAGGAGCTTGGTCTTCAAAGAACAACTTTGGCCACAATTTTATACAAGTATGTGCATTTGTTTCAGTTGACACAAGAGCTACTTCTACAAGACCATTTACGCCACCGTACATATGCCAATAGGATGTTACAGCTCGCCCATGACAACCCCGATTTTTATGAAAAAATCATAATGAGTGACGAGGCACATTTTGATTTAAATGGATATGCGAATAAACAGAATAGTCGGTTCTGGGCAATGGAAAACCCTCAAATTATTCATCAGTCACCTTTGCATCCATTAAAAGTGACAGTCTGGTGTGCAATTTGGCCAGGAGGAATCAATGGACCTTACTTCCTTGAAAATTAAAACGGCGTAACGGTAACTGTGAATGAGGAGCGATATCGTGATATGATTGAAAACTTTTTAACGCCACAATTGCATGCTTTGGGCTTGATTAGCATGTGGTATCGACAAGATGGTGCCACATCGCATACAACTACAATGGAATTACTGCGAGACCTCTTTCCACAACAAGTTATTACTAGAAATGGTGATGTTGAATGGCCCCCACGGTCGCCTGATTTGACTGCTCCGGACTACTTTTTGTGGGTATATCTGAAAAGCAAGGTTTATGCAAACAAACCAGAAACGCTTGAGCAACTCAAACAAAATATTCGTGATGAAATTAATGAAATACCGCGTGAAATGTGTGAGAATGTAATGAAAAATGTGCTCAAAAGAGCTCGCATTTCTTAGGCTAACAGAGGCGGACATTTATCTGATTTTGTATTCCATTCATAATTGCCGACATTAAATAAAACATCTATCAATATAAGATCCATTCTCTTTCATTTAATCAAAAATTATAAACAAACAAAGTAGTATACCTTCCCGGCGGACACTCTGTTAAAATGTTGTACTGTCTTATTAAATTTTAACAACTCTGTTTCCAATAGTACAGTACGACACATACAACAACACTTAGTACACGCCTTGTGAACAACGAAAATATTAAAACTTTCACACGTGATATAATGTATTCTTTCAATGGGTTTAATGTTTCACTGCATATATGTTTAGTTAGTTGCATAATTTTAAAGAAGAGTATGTTTGTGGCTGCATCTTATTTAGAAACTTCTTTTTCAAAAAACTTTAAATTTTTTCGAATGTTGAAAACGAATTATTATTTTTTTTAGTGTACATACAAACATGGAGCAAAGTGATAATAATAAATGTACATAAAGATTTATATAAATTAGTCTATAGACTGATTAAAATTACAATAAGTTAAAAAATAGTTTAATTAAATTTATTTAAAACTTATGATCGGTCAAAACCGACCATATAAAACCCTACACCAGTCTAGGTGAAATTACACAAAAAATTTAGACTTGTAATCTAAAATTAGACTTGTAATCTAAAATTTTCAATAATCCTAATCAACAGTAAAAAAATAAAATTTCTTTGCAAACTTTTTACAAGGGCACTATATTTAAATATGAACCGACCAAAATGAATAGTGTTTGTCTTTGGGCTAATACAAGTGGGCTAATACAAGACCATGTAGTGGTGTAGGGCGTTAAAATAAACATAGATTAATACTGAACATCAATTACAGATTTAGGCTTAAATGATAAGTACAGGACACACTTTATACAGTAAACACATACACACAAATAGGGTGACCATTTTTATGTCTTAAAATAAGTACAAATTTTAAAATATAAATTTTTTCAGGAAAAAATATTAAAAAAGTTGCAGCCAATCGAATGAAATCAAACTTATGCCTAAATAACTAATTACAATTGACCACACTCAGAAAAAAAGTTAGTAGAAAAATTTGTAAACGGTTGGTTTACAGGTTTACAAACCAGAATGGAATAAAAAGCAATATCTAAATATTTAAAAACTTTATATTTTATTTCGGGCTAGATCATTTTTAAAATGATTATGATCCACTTATGACTTCAGAGATTGATCTCCATTTTAACATTATTCAAAAAGTTTATCTATCAATTGCAATTATTTTTTCCATGCAATTTTTCTTTCGAAATACCCACGAAAAAAACTTTCAGCTTCTGATGACTGTTTCTCTAAAACTATTAGTTAAATTATTTTTTATTTAGAAAAATCATATGGTCAGAAAAATTTGTGATAAAGAAAAATTCAAACATTCTGAAAACCTTATAAAACATTCAAATTATATTTTTATTTAAATTTAAATAGAAAAAATAAAATTTTTAATAGAAAAAAATATTTTATTTCTTTGAAATATTAAAAATCATTACAAATTAAAAAATAAAAAAATTGTATACGAATTTTTCGTCGCAAACGTGACCAAAAATCAGTACATGTACTGAACAAATCAGTACGAATGGTCACCCTTATATAATGTGATCACTTTTCAGTATTGGCTTTGCCATTTGGTGTATTCATCATAGATGCAAGTTCTTCCCCCGATTCATTAACATCACTTGGCTGAGGCTTTCTACCAAAATTCTCACCGTCTTCGATTGTTTCAGGCATTGGTTTATTATGAGTTTCAGGAAGCATAAGTGACAAAAGGCCACCGAAAAATGCCAACGCACCACAAATAATTAAAGGTAATGGACGCCATATTTGACCCAATAAGTTTAGGTAAGGAGCTAATATGCCACCAACGCGCGCTACCATAGATGAAGCACCCAAGGCCACGTTGCGGACTACAGTAGGGAATTGTTCGGCTGAGAAGATGTATATGGTACCATATGAGGCAGTGATGGCTAATTTACCAATCATGGCAAATGTTATTATTAACCAATTCATATGATCTGGAACAATTAGGGTTAGTAATAAACTCACGCCAGCCACCAGCATACAACCACATAAAATAGTACGACGGCCCCATCGGTTGAGGGTTAGCAGCAAAAATGTATAGGCAGGAATTTCAACAGCTCCAGACACCATGAAATTTAGGAATACATTACCACCTAAATTATTAGTGTTCCACGAGAGTCCATAATAAGTACCACTATTAACAAACCAATCGAAAAATATTATCAATGTTTTACGTCTCAAATTTGGATAGCGCATCAAGTCAAAAACTGATGGTGCCTTTTCGTCGGGATTCTTATTATTATCTTCGTCTTTTTTCTTCTCATTGACCTCTTCGATGAGATTCTCATAGACCTCTTGGGGTATAGTTACATTATTCACTTGTGCTGCCTTTTCAATTACGGCAATAGCTTCGTCTTTACGTCCCTTGGATAACAGCCAACGGGCAGATTCCGGAATGATCCAATGATAACACATAAACAATAAACCAGGTAGGGTCAAAGCAATTTGCAGCCATCTCCATTCACGAATAAGGTAGGCGAAACCTGCCGTTAGCATAAAGCCCACCGAAAAGAACATTTGACAGGCCACACCGGCAAAAAGACGATATGAAGGTCCCACCATTTCCATAGCTAAAACATATGCTACCAAAAACACACCAGACGTGGTAGCTCCTACTATCATTCTTGATATGGTGTAGGTGAAATATTCGGGAGCAACACCAGACAATACACCAAACACCACTTGTATTACCAAAGAGGCAAAGAAAGTAGGCTTCCGACCATATTTATCGGATAACTGACCAAATATAATACTACCTAGTAAGACGCCCACCATAAATACTGAATCACTCGTGGCACTCAATAAACCACGGTTGCATACCATATTCCACTCGGTGACAGCACTAGTTTTATATTGTGACTGATCATATACAAAGTGTTCACATTGTTTTGTGCCATTATTTACTTTGGCTATGGAACCACTCAAATACTCATCTGTATAGTTAACATTGTAATATTCACATGTTTGCCATTTATCCCTAATCGTATCATAAGGATATGTGAGATTCCAATTATCCTTGGGAAAACTCTGATATGTGGTAGATTCCGTATCATTCTCGAATGGCAGAACACAACGAAAGTCCGGGCGTGCTAATAAAAATACTCCCGCTAATTTGTGAAAGGCACATGATATGGCTGGCAAACAAAGGAGAAAATAAATTTGCTTTTGATAACGGCCAAAATCTCCTAAATATTTAATGACATCATCGTAACCCATAGTGACGAGGCGTTTGTCCTTTTTTTAATGTTTGCCAATACACACCAAATAATAGAGGTGGTGGACAAATGAAAATAAAATAGTGAAATAAATGTTACTATTTCAAGTTCAGAATGAAGATAATCATAAAAGATAAACAATTCTTTTTATTTTTTTTTTTTTTTTTGTCTACTTATTATTTTGTTTGTTGAACTCTTGCAGAGACCGGTTGTAATAAATTTGTTGAATGTTTACTTTACAGGTTTACTTGTTGCAAAATAATTGAACCATAAAAAAAACTAGTATCCGACAATGAAAATTGCAAATCATGCGCACTCTTTGAATAGCTGCTCTTCTATTTCACCTTCAATCTGCTCGAATCTTTCAAATTTACTACGTGAATTTTCGAGTTTTAGTTTATCAGCAAAACAAACGTAAGTTGTTAGTACAAATTGTGATGTTTAATATGTTGGTAGTAACAACTCACTACCATGTACCATTGAAAATGAAGAAAGCTCAACTAGGCGATACTATAACAAATGGTACATGTTTGGTACTGGTGTTAAATAATAATTATTCAAGTTATGTTAAAACCACAAACTAGCAGATACAATTTACGAAATACGTAACACATTTGCAACTTTGTATTCCTTTAACTGTAGCTAATGATTGGAAAAGTTAATGTCGTCTACTACAAAAACCGGGTAGTTTCTTGCCGCCATATAGCATAACTGTTATCAATAATTTTTATTTAAAATTTGAACATTTCTCTTTACAACTTATGCCTATTTGATATGACTGACTAGTGTTCGTTTAAAAAGACTACGATCAACTGATTTTTTCTTTTTTTTTTTATTTTTTGTATCGCCTTTTTTTTAGCTACCAGCAATATTTTCCCTCATTTTCATTAAAATTATCACTCAAATTGTTGATCACTCAAAACTCAACGTTTAACTCAAAATAAATAAAACGAAAAAAATCATCTTGTTTACAATTGAGAATGTCTATGTATTTCTATTTTTGAGAGTATATACAGTAGAAAATATCTAACAAATATCTCTTTGCAAAACGTACTCGAAATTTGTTTTAAATACTACTTTCCAATTATTTATCTTTAATATTTTCACAAGCTTATCACAGGATACCAGAAATTGTTTGTGGTGTTTTCGATGGTGATACATACATATATAAAATGACGCACGTGAGTGCTAGTTTCTTTCAGTTGTTGCATTAAAAATAAACTGATATTGTACTTTACTTTACTAACAGTTAAAAACAACTGCAATGTTAGTTTATTTTAAATGAAATTTCGGTGTGCCATTTTTAACTACAATATCAGTTAATTTTACCGACATAACTCTCTGAGTGTATTTAGGTTGCCGATAATTGGGTTGCAGTAATTTAATACAACAGTAATTTGCCAGTTTCCATACCTCTAGTTTCGATTATCTTTACAGATATATGATTGTGATAACCAAATAACTCGGCTTGGACATTCGGACAACCTAACATAAATGGCTACAATACCGGATACCACAACAAAAATTTATATATGTGATATCCTACGACAAGTATGGGTTACATTTCGAAAAGCCGGTCACGATACTTATTTTATGGCCAGGGAAGAATTATCGAGATAAATATTACCCGATTTTCGTTAAATTTGAGGGGATGATTTATAGTTCTAAATAACATCCACAACCCAAATTTCACCCAAATATTGACGGTTTGTGTGTCGAAATACCATTTAGGCCCAATTCTGATATGACCCTTCTGTAGGTGATAAGTCTAAATATAGACCGATTCTATACAAATTGATTAGGGTTTGTCCTTGAATAAAAAAGTATGTACAAAATTGCATCCACATATCTTAATATTTGCGACCTGTAGTTTGATTACGAAGTTTACATGGACACACGGATGTGATTTTGAGTCGACTGACATTTTATATGCATTCAGTGTCAATTGATAAAAATAACCCTCAAACACTAATAGCTGTACTTTCGCTCTTAGATTAGATTCGAAAGGCCCTATGCACCGCGACCAAAAGATGTTGATCTTTTGCGCAGCTACTTTCGCTCATAAGTATTAACGTTAAGTAAAATTAAAAAGAAAAAATTAAACAGTTAGGCTGAGTTTTTGAGATGTAGATTATATTTAAAATCAGTTTATCGTAGTTTATAACTGGAATACTGCATTTGAAATTGTATTTACATATTTTGTTTTATTTAAATTAAGACCAAAATCTTATGCAAAGAAAAGTTGTTCCGACAAATTTATGTTAATTAACTTGGAAATGGCTGACAAAATTCGTTTTCGGTTTAACTAAACCAAGTTTACCTCACATACCAAAAACTCGGCCTTAATGTTCATAATATTTGAGATTTAATCGAATGTTTGTCAGCAAATCTTTACGCTAGTAATGAAAATGTATATTAATTTTTCAACGCTGATAACTATCCAAGTTGAAAGTTAACGTGCATACGAAAAGTGATGTGTAAGTTTTCGCCTAAAGTTAATTTAAGTCGTCTAATACGAGAGCCTATTAGAGAAGCATCGCTTTTATAATCTTAAATAAGATTTGTATTCTAAAATAAATAATACTTAAAAATTTGAAAATATAAAATAACCTCACTTAAAATGATGCAATCCTCATAATCATACACTAAAATAAATAAATAGTTAGTTAGTTAATCGTCTATTGAACTAATTTTTAGCAAGCTATATGCTGAAATTATGTTTTCAGCAAAAGTTTAAGTTATGTTTCTTTTTATCAAAAATAAATAATATTTTTTTTAAAAAAACGAACCTTAAGCTTAAAAAATAAATTATTTATTAAAAATAGCTTATTTTGAAGTCAAGTTTTTAATATTTTTTGCTAGAGAATTTATATACAAATTCATAGTGTTGACAAAAAATGTCAAGCTGTTATGCTGTTACAATATTACCTTTCAAAGCCGTTGATTTATTTCCTTGTTCTTTTTATATTGCAAATAATAAACAAGAGTTTAAATTTTTATAATTATTCAATTATGGGTATTTATGTTTCCGCGGGTAAATTCAAATAGATGAATGGAATTTCCACAGAAATACCTATTAAAACATTCTTTATAGGACATACAGAAGAATATAATAATTGTGTTTGTACGTATATGACCAAGTATGCCCTGGTATGATCATATATGTTTATATTTCGATTTTTACATGGGTTGCTAATAAATCAAATTTCTTTTGGTACATTTATGCCCGTAATTCTAATTGCAAACACTTCATAAATTTTCAATGACGAGAATGTACGGCTAATTATCAGATTATAATTATATACCTACCGTGTAGACTAACAAACATCAGTAGGTGTCTAGTATGTATTGCTTGAAATAACGGGCTTGAGACGAAACCAAAAACTAGTAACTATTGTCAAATTCTTAACATATTCTACTGAATTAAGTGAAAAATTAATGTAAAAAAAATGTTTGTATATCTGAGGAAAACTAAAAAATCAATTATTTGACATGTTGGACTATTAAACAGAAGGTTGCGGGTTCGGAGACGGCAACATTAATTCAGAAAAATAAAATGTATGAGTTTTCTATTCCTTAAACATACGCCCTCCTGCGGTATTTCCATAGCACTAATCCCCACCGAATTACAATAAGATAACTGATGACGAGCAACAACTGAAATAAAACAACTCCCGCAATTACAGTGTTGCCATATTTGAAGCCCTTCATCTAACCCCTTGCCAAAGAAAGCAACACATTATTTAGTAAGAAGAATTTCCTGATTGTTACTCCTCTTTACAAAAAAAAATTCAACAAATGTTCCAATCTACTGAACAATAAAGAAATTATTATTATTTTTTTTTTGATAGAAAATAGGTTTTGGGAAGGAGGAAAGTGGGAGTAGTGTTTGTGGACTTGGCTACAATTTCTCAATATTGTAGGTAACAGGGAAGACCTCTGCGAGGAGTTTATTTTACATACGACTTGTATGACTAACAAACGTTGCGTTGTGGGATTTATTGGACAGTCGACCACAAACGGATGTGTGTACTAGATAAGCGTGTATTCCAAATATAAACCCAGACTCTAGGGATTAGTTTACATGGTATATCGATAGAAAAATGATACACAACCTACATTCCGTCGGTGCTCCAATTAGTCAATAGAGCTGGACACTCTACTGTCATTAATGAGTGCCGAGACGCCTTTAAAACTCCTGCCTATATATATGAGTTGTTTTCCATATTCGGACGGATATAACGTAGGTGGTATCAGAACACTCAGAAAAAAAAGTTAGTAGAAAAATTTTCAATCCCACTTTACTATTTTTGTACTGATTTTTAATAAAAAAAAAATATTATTTAGCAAATCTTTTTGCTATTTACATTTTACAAATTACAGAATTATTACAGATAGTTTACAAATTTTTGTTGCTATGTTCAGAAATCATTTTACAAATTTTTGAAAACCGATTTGCTAAAATTAGCAAAAAAAAATCTAATTTTAAAAAAGTGGATATTGAATGAAATGTTATTTCTAATTAAAACTTACACCTACAAACTTAAATTGCCTTAAAATGTAACATAGATTAAGAAAGGGATCGCTAAAAAGTTTTTTAGTTCTAAAAATCAACTCCAAAAAACAATTAAAATTTGACCTTAAAAGTAGAAAAAAAAATTGACTAAAATATTTTTTAAAACAGAAATTACCAAATTAAAACAAAATGAAACAATTTTTAAGATTTTTAAGCCTTTGATTTTTTTTTAATTGTGTATAAAATATTTTTTGAAAAAATAAATAAAATAAAAAAATTTTATGCTCGATAAAAAAAATAAATTTAAAATTTTGTACTAATATTAAATTATATTTAGTAAATTTTTTTTTTCTGATTTTAGCAAACAGATTTTAAATTCCACTTCACAAAAAGTTTACTAACATTTAGTAGCGGCAGCTAATTTTTCTACAAAATTCATTGTACTGCACGTCAGCAGGCATGTGTTGCTGAGATTAGCAAAACTTTCAGTTGTCATTACAGACTTTTTTTGGTGAGTGTAGTAAGCAGATCGGGTGGAGTGAAATATTCCTTCCACCGTTTTAGGAAAACAAGACACTTTAATGCTTCTTTCGACTTCCAAAACGTTTAATTGAATTCATTCAGTAGGCAATTGATTTATGTAATTGACTAAAATAACTTACTGAACGATTTCAATGATTTGAATAAATTGCCTTAAAAAAAATTTTAATTCGATTTCTTGAGAATTCTTTCAAAATAAATTAATTCTTCAAAACTCTGAAATAGATTAAATATTCTACAAAAATATTGATAAGAAACTTGTTATTGTTGTAATTACAAAAGTTAACATAAGTTGTAGTTTGTAATAAATCCATAAAAATAAATAGTACCAACAATAAATAAGTACAAAGTTGAATGTATTCACAAAGCAAAACAATTTATATATATAACTACAGTGTGCAAAAGTATCAAGTATTTATCATGGTTCTGAAATTTTTCATAAAAATTATGAAATTTTAATTATTTTTGTGCAATGAAACGTTACAAAAATATTGTTAAAACATTAATGCTTTGATGCATTTCATTATTTATTTTATTTATTAACGTTAAGGTCTACCACACAGCACAGCTCCGCAACACCAAAAGTGTTTTTGTGCCAAATATCAAAGTTTAGCCCAAACTACCGTTTTATTTTCCACAAACAAATAGTCGGCTGTGAAAGAGTTAATTAAAAATGTTTATTTTGTTTTCTTTGTATTATTTAATTATTTCTTTAATATTATAGTAGATACAAATAATTACAAGTTCAATGTCATTTTACTTTTTTAAAAATGTTGGTAAACATTGGTAAATTATATACAAAATACGAGGGCGGATCAATTAGTCCGTGACTTTTAGAACTTCCCTCGTAGTTATATTAAATGCAACACTACTCCCATCAAGTACCACCTGTTAATAGACTACTGTCAAATTTCCGTTAATAGACTTCTGTCAAGTTCCGTTATTTACTTTGGGTTTAAAAATGGAAAAAAAAGAATTTCCATTTTTCGAAAAGCTTGATAAATATTATGAGGACTCTGCATTCTCGATTTCAATGGTAAAAAAGTGGTTTACTGACTTTCGTTGTGGCCTTACAAGCACGGAAGATGCTGAACTTTCTGGACGCCCAGTTGAGGTCTCTACACCCAAAACAATTAAAAAAATTCACGATATGGTGTTGGCCGATCGGAGATTAAATGTGCGATAGATTGTGGAAGACATAGGCATCTCACATGGCTCAGTGGTTTCAATTTTAAAGTATCACTTGGGTATGAGAATGCTTTCCGCAAGATGGCTGCCGCGTTTGCTCACAATCGACCACCAACGGAATCGTGTGACAGCTTAGTTTCCATGGCAAAAACCCATAAAATAGACTACGAATTGACCCCTCTTTCTTCTTATTCTCCGGATTTAGCCCCCAGTGACTATTTCCAAACCTAAAGAAATGGCTCGGTGGAAAGAGATTTAGATTTAGATTTAGAAGCGATACAAAAATTGGAGAAACGTTGGACTAAGTGTATTTAGCTAAAAGGAGATTATGTTGAAATATATATTTTTTTTTGCCCCGGGGTTATTGATCCGCACTCGTATTTACAGAGACACGTATTCATTTGATATACAGTGTTGCACATACACACAGTATATAAAACAAATATTGAATTTATCAGGTAAAGTTTTAATCAAATTACGTTTGTACTTAAAAAAAAGTTCTCAGCAACATCTTCTATAAAAGAAATAAAGGTTGGTAACCTCTTACTTTTCCATTACAACACCTATTATTTTAGCAATGGCGTATACAATAAAGTAACTTCTTATGAAACACTCATTTGTAAGAAGTTACCTCGGGATAGTACTACCATAGTACTTTTAAGATTTTAATAGTAACACAAAACTGGCTTCACAGTGTTTTTGTTACAAATAATGTTAAAAAATGTAAAATTGTTTAATTTGTGAGAGAATCCTTTGCTTACTCTCATTTTACCAGACTTTACCCCAAAATTACCTCGTACAGACCTAAAATAACCTATGTGTAGCCAAAAGAATTTGGATTTTTTTAAAGGCGTAATATTATTAAATGGGCTAAGGAAAAATACAAAAATCTTAAAAAAAAAAGTTATTTGTTGATTATCAGGGTAGAGGGTAGTTTAAATTAATTCACTACGATTCGGTAACATTTTTATAACTACCAAAATATGCAAAATTATTAAGGTCGAATAACTTATCTAAGAGCCAATTCATACCATGCAATTAATTGCTTGCAAATTTCTTAATTCCCTTCTCAAAGTTGCTTCCAGAGTTATGTCTATTTATACGGTGACATTTGTTGGACGAAAACTGATTTTGAATGAAGCTACAAAAGAAGAGTAAATATGAGTGCGAAAGAGAAATAACAAAAACATGTACGAAAAACGAAAACCGTGCTTTTTTTGTTACCCGCTTGCTTCTCTATCCCGTTGGTCAACAAACAAAAATTGCACGCAATAATTGCACGCAATAATTGCATGCAACAAAGGCACCGTCTATGTTATGTATATTGGATCTAAAAATAACCTGAGTTAAACGTTAACTTTAAATATTTCCATACAGATTTGACATTTATAACTATAGTTAAGCACTAAAACCTTGAGATAAGTAAGCAAGTCAAAATGTTTTATTTCGGTAATAAATTTCCTTGTTTTAAAAAATAAAAAAATATATAAATTCATATTCGTGTTTTGGTTCATTTATTTTGGTAAAAATGCATTTAGCGAAAGCAAACATTAATTAAATTCTGAAAATATGTACTTTTAGACTAATAAATATTACAATTATTGTAAAGCTTACGAGTAAATTATAGTAAGAACAACCAAAAACTAATACTTTATGAAAACTTCTTGTATTTACTTGTCAAATCTTAAAAAAGTTTTTGGTTGTAGTGTAAAATTGGCTTTGATTGTAAACTAGTAAATAAAATAACAAAAATTTGTGTTAATATTTATGTATTTTGGTCATTTAATGAAGCCTTTAAAGGGAGAGTTTCCAATTTAGTGAAATGTTTTAATTCTTTACCATTTTCTACCAGATAATCTTCCACTTTTGTCGACGTTTTGCCGAATTTTTCGCCATCGGCTATAGTCTCTAGGGTAGGTTTGTCATGTGTCTCTGGCAGCATAAGAGAGAGTAGACCACCAATAAATGCCATGGCACCAAAAATTATTAAAGGCAATGGCTTCCAAATGTTGGCTAACATATTGAAAAATGGTGCTAAAATACCTCCAATACGAGCTACCATGGAGGAAGCTCCTAAGCCAACATTACGCACTACTGTTGGAAATTGTTCTGCTGAGAATATATAGATGGTACCGTAAGATGCCGTTATAGCCAATTTGCCCATCATGGCTAATGTTATAATCATCCAGTTGGCGTTGCTAGGAATAACAATTGTCAACAGCAAACTTGTGCCAGCTACTAACATACAACCGCACAATATGGAACGACGTCCCCACTTGTTGAGAGTAAATAAGAGAAACATATAGGCTGGAATTTCTACGGCACCAGATATTGCAAAATTAAGTAGAACATTATCACCAAGATTATTTGTGTTCCACGAGAGGCCATAATAGGTACCGCTGTTAACAAACCAATCGAAAAATATTAACAAAGTTTTCTTTCGTAAATTGGGATAACGCAACAAGTCCAATACACTTGGCTGTCTGGTCGTAGCATCTTCTGGTTCAGCTTTTATCTCTGCCGTATTATCATCTAAAAGTTGATTTAAAACATCGGTGGAAATTTCCAACTTATTATAACGAGCAGCTTTTTGTATATTGGCAATAGCAGCTTCTTTCCGATTCTTCAATAATAACCACCTGGCCGACTCTGGTATAATCCAATAATAGCACATGAATAGCAGACCAGGAAGTGTAAGAGCTATTTGTAGCCAACGCCAATCATGAACAAAATAAGCAAATACAGCTGTAAGCATAAAACCCACTGAGAAGAACATCATTACAAAGATGCCAGCAAAAAGACGTTTACTGGGTCCAACCATTTCCATGGCTATGACATAGGCCACCAAAAATACACCCGATGTAGTAGCTCCCACAATAAAACGTGATGCTGTATAGGTAATAAATTCCGGCGCCACACCAGCCAAGACACCAAACACCACTTGTATTACCAAAGAAGCAAAAAATATCGGCTTTCGACCATATTTATCGGAAAGTTGTCCAAACAGTATACTGCCCACCAAAACACCAAGCATAAATATGGCATCACTGGTGGCGGTTAAGAAACTACGACTACACACCATATTCCATTCGGTAACAGCACTATTCAAGTACTTTGTTTTATCATACACATATTCTGTACATTCAATGGTACCGTTACCCGTTATAGGCTGACTACCATTCAAATATTCCGCCGTATAATCAACATTATAATATGAACAAGGCTGATAGTTGACACCCAATAAATCTTTGGGGTATGCTAACTTCCAATAATGTGGCGGCAATTCATATGTAACCGTATCATTTGTGGCATCCTCAAATGGTAGTATACAACGGAAATCCGGTTTGGCTAACAGGAAGACACCGGCTAATTTATGAAAAGCGCAAGTTATAGATGTTAAACAGATTAGAAAATAAATAATTTTTTGATATTTCCCAAAATCACCCATATGGGTTAGAACTTCATCGTACCCCATGATGGCAAATGGAAGTGTAATTAATTTAATAACTCGGCAAGTGGTAAGGAAGAGTAAGTGTAGGGGCGGCGATGTTATAATTTAATATTTACTTTTGCTGTTCTATGCTCTTTTTTTGCTTTATTAAAATAATGAAATGTTTATACTTTGTATATTTAAATTTGTTGGTTTGTTTGTTGGCAAAGTTTATTTTAAAATGACGTGTTCGACGCAATCCATGTTCCCAGAGTATGGATAATGATGACGTTGTTTCAATAGGAATTTTAAAAAATGTTGCAATAAAGTCGAGTCATAGTTCTTTTTGTTTGTTTGTTTGAAAGGAAAGGCACAATAATTGCTCACACATAAATTTTTACAAATTAAATGCACGCACTTTAAGATATTATTTTTTTTATTAATTATGTCCAGGGTATTTATATCACACAATTTTTAATAAATCTATTAGATGAACAGCAAATAATTTACAAAAATATGTACATCTGTACACATTTTGATTGACCAAAGAATATGTATGTTTTACACCGCCACGAATACTTGCACGACTAATGAATGGGTAGTGGAATCGTTTAAAAGAGTAGCGCCGCGTACTCAACCTCTCGCTTAGACGTCACACTATCAACTGTTTTAACTAAAGAATTTAAAACAAAAAAAATATATATATTTTGTAAAGAAAACACTAAAGTTTCATTCATCATAAAAAATATGTATACATTTGTTTGTTCATAAATTGTATCTCAGACTACCACAATATCTACGATGTTCGAGTAAAAGAACAAAATTTGGTCAATGTCAAAAATGTTTGTTATTTTTTTATTTTAATTCCTACATTTTAAAGATAACAATATTACAATTAACTAAAGTAAATTGTGTATTCACTCGTATATGAAATGTGTTCTTTTATATTTGCTCTGGAGAAGAAATTTTGCAAGCAAGTTAATACTCAAAACGTATAAACAAAGCCGGCATTTTATTTGGTTCGAATATTTTCGACCATGTTCTGAAAGTCGAAGTGATTTTAAATTAAATTGGAAATTAATTTAAAGTTACTATTTTGAAAGATATTTAATAATTAGAAATTGCATTACGTTGGTAATATATGTATATATATATTTTTATTATCTTGTATTTTCCAAAACTATTTTTTTTTGTGAAGAGAGAGATTTTTTTTAATATCTGCTTCGGTTTTCCAATCGGCAAACGAAAGTCTTGCAATACTGTCATCGACTTTAGTAAAATTTTTCAATCCAGAATTAAAAATCTAATAAAAAGAAATTCCCTACACTTACGGGCAAAGTTTTGAGGAAGGTTTAATATATCTCTGTATTCTGAAAATTTTAACGGCAGTGATTGCACAATCACAATATATTTTCCGTTAGCGACAGTAGTTTATTTAAAAAGTAATATGTAGTATTTGTTTTTAAATTAAGAATCAACTGAAATTCATAGAAATATATTTTTTAAATATTTGAATCAAATCATTCAAAAAACAAACTATAAAAATTTGCAGACATTCAGTATTTCTGTTAAATACAAAATTTTATGTTTTTTGTTTCTAAAAATAGAAATTCATATAATTCCTTTTTATTTTTTTACAAAAATTATTTCAATAAAAATTACAAGAAATTATTCAAATATACATACACCCAAAAAATAAAAATATATATGTTACATCTGTGTGTGTAGTTTTGTAAAATTGCATAAAAATAAAAAAAATCAATTTGAAAAACAAACCACAAAAATTGTTTTTTTCTACATTTTGTCTGTAAAAATTTATGGTTATTTTAAACGACTTATATTGATTTTGCTACTTTTGTCGATTATAAAACAATGATTGAAAATAAACAACAAAATGGGTTAAGAAGTACACTTTTTGATTGTATATTCGATTAATTTAATTTGTATTTTAGATTACTTTTTACGAAATAATATTGTGAGTGTAGCACTGTTCTTGAAAAATAAATTTGTTTATAATGGATCAAAATCGGTTTTCAGCGAATGTTCAAGATCTGAAAGAATTAAATCCCAGCTCATCCTTTTCGTATTATTGTTAATACATGCTCGTTGTCGTTAGCTGAATAATATCGTTAACCAAATATTTTTACCTCTTAACAAATTAGCAAGAAAATAGCATCGATTTCTTAATGCATATTTTTACATATTTTGGTATAAATGCATATTTTTAAAAGATATATTTATTTTGCTATAAAGCAGGGACTGAAACCGAAAGCCAACCCAAACGGTTTCAGGTTCGCTGTTTATAAAAATTTCCCAGCAAAAAAAATGGTAGTAATTCTGTGACTATAACCTCTTTTATTGCTTTCCAAGTTTCAGTTGATATTCTTTTATGATTTTTTGGTGTTATTCTAAGGCACTTCCAAAAGCATCATGTGTTCATATTTCAAATGCAGTGATCTGGATATAAACCCGATGCATATCTTTAAAAATCACTCTTCATTACTTCTAAAGCATAAGTTATAAGTTATTCAAATTGAAAAAATAGTTCTGATGAACTTTTTTAATTTTTTTATTAAATCATTTTTTATATTTTAGTTTAAAATTTCATGAAGGGTAGAATTTATGCACTTTTGCAATTTTTATAAAAGTTTTGAAAAATCAAGAAAAACAGATTTTTTTGACCTTTAATTGAAACTAGCTGGCCTGTCATTTGCATTTTTTCAGCCTTAAATATTTATGACGAAGCAATCTGTGCATTTTTGCATTATGTTTAGTATTTAACACTACACCATTTCCAATTTTAATTTAGAATTTATCAAAATAATTTTAAAATTGTGTAAAATTATTCCAAATTGCCCAAAAAAAAGATTTAAAATTGTGCAAAAACTATTTAAGATTGTTCAAAAATATTTTAAAATTGTCTAAAAATGTTTCCAAATATTCAAAAATATTTAAAAATTTGTCTAAAAATTCATTAAAATTTTTGATAAATGTTTCAAAAATGCTTTTTCACTAATGCAGAATTATTTATTTGTCTTAATAAAGAGAATTTGTTTATCAATGCATAAATTTCGCTTCTTTTAACTTATTTTTCTGCATTCTTATGAATTAAATTTTTATCAAAGCTAAAATACTACAAAGTATATGAACATTTTTCACTCATGCATCAGAATATCTAATCATTGCATCGTCATTGCTTCCTTAGAGTAAAGTATGAGTAATGCTAGTAGCTCAATTTGAATACTTTCATCGATGAAACCATTAGAAAAGAAGTGATGCCTTTGCCATAGTAGTGATGCTTTTATTGCTTTTTTGGCAGCTTCATTTTTGCTGGGTTTGAAACCGAAATCGCTGATCCCAAAAATTTAAGATTTTCTAAATCAAATTCTTCAAATGAGAGGGCCTTTTCAGTCTTGAAATTCATTTTGTCGCCACAAAGAACAAATTTAAAAGAAGAAAACTTAAAAAGTATATTAATTTAAAAATTAAATAAAAATTTCTTTAAAAAATACATTTTCTATTAATAAAACATTTGTACTTTTTTTTAATGTTGAACCCGAACCCTGAACCAAACCAAACCCGAACTTGAACATATTGTTTCGATTAACCCGAACCCATTTTTTTCAGTCCCTGCTTTAAAGGCATATTTTGACACATTTAATGAAAAGTCAAATACAGAACACGGTCGTTTACTAAATTAGTTTCACTCAATTTTCGAACAAATATATAATCTCTATTAATATTGAGTTCTATTTTTCAAAAACTACCCTTACACTTCAACAGAATGAGATAAAATTCTAATTATTAGCTAGAAATAGAAATATATATATATAGTTAAAATAAACAGATGTTTGTAAAGTAATTTTCAAATCATTCACATAATTATTGAGTTTCATAAATAGACAAAAAAAAAAAAACAAAAAACATTAAAGCGAGTACATGTCGTATATACCCTGCAAAATTTTCTATTGTCCGGTAATGAGTTTTGTAAGAAGAAATAAAGTTTAATACTTCTCTATAACAAACCCTATTATATCAACAATATCTTGTTTTTTATTTTTATTTGAGGAAATAATTCTGTTAATTCTAAATAATTAGTCTTCCAAAATGATGGGATTTCTTTATTTATTTTAAATTTAAAGGAATTTAATATTTACAATATTTTTGTAGCATTTTCCCACTTTACGCTGTGTACAAGGGTTTTCTAAATATTTGTAATTCAAATATTTAACTCAAAATAATGGGGGAATTCATGTCAATCTAGTATGCTGTGTAAAGTACTTGTAGTTTGACGGTGGTTTATATATATTATATATGAATACTCCCAATGTTATTGTACTTATCATCCATCACAACTGCTGTTGATTGTTTTTATTGAACTGCATCTTCAAATTGGGATTTATTGAAATTAATTTCTAGTGACAATGCTGATGGTCTGTTGGTTGACTGAGTTTAGTTTCAACTCAAAACTATTTATTTGCTCAATTAGAATCAATTAGTGTTAAAAACTCTTAAAAAATTCACTTGGAAACAAACAATTAAGTACGTATTTGCTTTTAGAAAGCAAACATTAAAGAAGCGTTTTTGTTTTTATTAGAATCAATAATGAAATTGTTAATAATAATATGTACAAGTTAAGTTTCTATTTCTTATTCATTTTCTGTTAAAATGATCTCTGTAAAAATAACTTCAGATCATTATTATAATTTGGAATATAAAATTAATTATAACCTGATGCTCCAATATGTATGACATTGTTGTATATCCAATTGAACGAAATTTTTCCTGCCAGGAGAGTTTCATATTGTATTGGAATTATGTGTGTCCGCTGATCTATCAATGGACCGTTAAGTGCTCTTAATGCCATATTCCACTTTATTCACAATAAAAAAATTAAGGGAAATTTTGTGTGGAAAACTTTATGGCGATAACTCAAAATAGCCCCAAAAAGCGTTCTTGTAAAAAATGTGTGTAAATTGTTGTTTGGGCTGTTGCGAGTTGTTTTGGATTACCGCTCAAAATGACATGAAAGGAAGTAATATATAGTCACAAGATAAATACATATACAACAAGATAACCGACTGGGATTGTTTTAGAGAAATCTGGGAAAGGAACAGCAAACTCGCCCTAATGCAAGACTCTTATTAAGGATCTAAAAAATGTTGAGCCAAAGGTAAATAATAAACACAGCCAAAGGTAAATAATAAACACATTTGAATTTTTTTATAGCAATTCTTTATTTAAACAATTACACAAATAGATTTTATTTAATTTTTCTCTATTAAATTAAACTTTAGTTATGTTGCCTTTATCAACGTTTTAACTCAAACTAAACTCTGCCTTATTATTCTAATTGGAAGAGTATAGTCTTAGCTATTTGATAATGAAAAGTTGGCATTAATGGCAATTGATTTACATTTTAGGGCTGGCATTTGGAAATTGTTTGTTTCTATCAATAAATGGAAATTGATGAATCGAATTTCGGTAACAATACTTATGAAATTTTTCTTAAATATGATAAATCTTTTTCCTTAGTGTAACTTATTATGTCGTGTGTCAAAAAAGACAAGTTAACATTTGACACAACAACAATTTTGTACGTTGACGTACGATTTTCATAAACTTTGAAAGCTGGGTTACAAGTATTCAGTAAAAGTGTTTTGTTCTAATATAAAATTTAGCACAAGCACATAAATGGAGACATGATATAAACCTAACGGACATTGCCCCGATTTCCAGTTTTAAAATTATATCCAAAAATGACACAATGGAAGTTGGATATATGACAGAAAATGGACATAAAGACTAAAAATTGGATCATAAGCCCATAACAATTTCGAATTCTTTATTATGCTCACTGACTTCAACCGAGAATTTATTTCATTTTTCTCCCCTTTACTAAATATTCGAATTTCATTAAGATCAGAGAGAACCCGTTAGGGATACCTTCGTTTTTAGTGATGTTATAAAAATGCGATAATTTAGATGGTTTCATATTTTTAGTTTTTGCTGGGAGGATATTTTATGTTTAGTAAAAATTTATTCAAATAAATTTTTTTAAATAATAAAAATTAAATAAAAAAACAAAATATTAAGCTTTTTTGGTATTTCAAAAAAAAAAAAAAAAAACAAATATTTTAAACATGACAGCACATAATCATCACCAAATAATGATGTAAGTTTTTCTGTAATGCAGTCATCCCAATCACCTGAGAGTACTGATTAACGATATGTCACATGTCTCAATCATAGACCACACATCGATGATTTGGACTACCTTTACGTATTTCATGTGGATTGTCCAATAGATTCATGTGGATTATCCAATAAATTTGTTATCAAATTTATTTTAATCCAGAGGTCCAATTTTGATGCCATATGCGAGAAATCATATTCATTTAAATGGCAAAAATTATATTTCAAATAAAGCCAAATTCATTGCAAGTAAGACCGAATATAACTTGCTTGACGAATTTTTATTAATATTTTATAAATTTTGTTTTGCACAATTTTTTAAATTTTATTATTTTATATTGTTTGTATTAGTATTTTCCACTTTTTTAATAAACCATGTTCGTCCATCCCAACTCGTTACGTTTAGCATAATTGCTTGTGTGTGTTTTATATAACATAAGTTGAATCAGCTGTTTCGTTACGTTACTTTTACGTATGTGTAATTCTAGCTAAATACTATTGGTATTGTTAAAAAAAAGAATTGCCAATGTGTATGTCATATTGGCTAGTTATACAATATATTGAAAGAAATCAAAACGCGTTTGAAGAAAACAGTTGTGTAGGGCAAGTTGTATAGGCACCTTAAAACCAGGCCCTCGTTTCTGTATTTCTATCATCGATAAAGTTTTCGCAAAAAAATGCAACCCTGTTCTGCTATCTATAGGCAATTAAATATATATTAGTCTAAAGAAGATAATAAAACTGTATTTACATTAAACTAGTTTAATCTAGCTCGTGTATAATAGCATACAGTACCATATGATTGAAAGTACCATATGATTTCGAACCTAATGCAGTTTAAGGCACTGTATTCTTATTTCTCTCTCTCTCTCTAAAATGAAAATTTACAAAACTAAATGTGCCACAGACAGCTTGAAAAGTTGAAGCTTAAAAAAATTTCCAGTAAAAATACAATCAACTTTATTATCTATTAAGTCACCTTGTATAAAATAGGATGACTATAAATTTCTTGATGCGAAAACTCGCATCAGATACATAAACGGGGTGCAGAATTTTGAAAAGCCGAACCCTGGCTAATTGAAAAAAAATATGGCAGCGTATAAATTTTGTCAACCGTTTTGTTTTGATCTGCTGTTTCGCCTTCGTTTCTTTCTTATATACTTCTTATTAGAAAGTGCACGGAGCAAGTTGTGCGTGCATTTTTTTCTTGTTAATTTACCAACCATTTGGTATATTGTAATATTATGTATTTGAAATAAAAAAGAAAAATCTCATTTAACTGTTAAACAGTATTCCTGGAAAGAATAGAGCATTTAAAAGATGTTAACATTAAAAGTAAAACAATTTTTCGGTAAGTAATATTAATCAAGATATCAACAGTGATTTAGCATATTTATTTTTGTGTGTTTAAAGGTCTTTCAAAGACATTTACAAATTGGGTCAACTTTTCGACAACTGCCCGTAGAGATGTTAATCCTAAAACTGCAGTACTCATGCTAAACATGGGTGGTCCACAGACTACCGACCAAGTACATGATTATTTATTACGTATAATGACCGATCGCGATATGATACAATTACCGGTACAAAGTAAGTTAGGACCATGGATTGCGCAAAGACGTACACCGGAAGTACAAAAGAAATATCAAGAGATAGGTGGTGGTTCACCCATATTAAAATGGACTGAATTGCAGGGTGCTTTAATGTGCAAACAATTGGATCTTATATCGCCCGAAACAGCACCACATAAACATTATGTGGGTTTTCGTTATGTTAATCCTTTAACGGAGGATACATTGGAAAAAATTGAAAAGTATATTCGATAGACTTTGATGAAATATATAATATAATAATTTAATTTTTATAGAGATAATCCAGAACGAGTCATTTTATTTTCACAATATCCACAATATTGTTGTGCAACATCCGGTTCCAGTTTTAATTCAATTTATACACATTATCGTAAAAGGTTGTATAATTGTTTATAAATTCATCGATTTGTTACTTTGAATGCATTTTATTTTTAGAACTTTACCAACAAATATAAAATGGAGCGTTATTGATAGGTGGGGTTCACACCCATTATTGATAAAAACCTTTGCCGCTCGCATTCGTGAAGAGTTGGACAAATTTGTTGAAACTAAACGTAAAAGTGTGGTAATTTTATTTACAGCACATTCCATTCCGTTAAAGGCTGTCAATCGTGGCGATGCATATCCCTCGGAAATAGGAGCTAGTGTTCATTTGGTAATGCAAGAATTGGGATTTTGCAATCCCTACAGTTTGGCCTGGCAATCAAAGGTCGGACCACTACCGTGGCTAGCACCTGCTACAGATGATGCCATAAAGGTAGGTTATAAAATATTTTTCGATTCATATGATGATTCCCTACTGAAAATGCATTTTTAGGGTTATGTTAAACAAGGCTTAAAGAATTTCATCTTGGTACCAATAGCTTTTGTGAATGAACATATTGAAACTTTGCATGAATTAGATATAGAATATTGTGATGATCTGGCCAAAGAGGTAGGTACATGAATAATACGACTTTTTATATAAAGTAGAATTATAAGTTTGTGTAGATACACGACAATGCTCCTGGGGGTCGAGTTTTATTAAAGTAATTTAACATACCTTTTTTTACAGGTCGGTGTTGAAGAAATACGACGTGCTGCTACACCAAATGATCATCCTTTGTTCATAAAAGCTTTAAGTAGCATCGTGGCCGATCATTTGTCACAAGATGAAAACGTTAGTCAGAAGTTTTTAATGCGCTGTCCGATGTGTGCCAATAACCGGTGTCGTGATAGCAAAAAATGGTATCAGCAAATTTGTTCACGTTAAACTTATAAATAATTTGGTGAATTTATTAATTTTTATTTTAAATGCACTGCTATTAAATGGTTTTATTGATTGATTCCACATTTTTCACTTGCAAACAAAAATACGAACCGTAGAAAACGGACTAATGGCGGTAATATTTTGAAAAAGCTCTTAGAAAAGTCCTGTGCCGACAAAATTTATAGGTAGCGGCGACTAATAAAAAAAATTTCGGCTAGACAAAAACATATCGACTCACTCAAAAAAAAGAAGGATTTTTATTATCCTCACATTCTTTGTTTCTCATTTGTTAACAGTAGCGGTGTTTATGAGGCAAGCTATCAGGTAGGGTTTTCGCTGAGACAGCTGAGAAATTCATGGCTCTCATGTATTCTTAGTTTACTAGCGAATGAAAAATGTACTATAAATCAACTAAATATGTTCGATTCCAAAACTTTTATTAAAATAATAAAATATGATTGTTTTTATAAGCCTTAAATGCAAAAGCCAAACGTATTATGTTGGTAGAACCCAGAGACACTGAAGAGAAAAAAATCTCTTAAGCTGCATTTAATTAGGCTCGAAATCTAGCTTAATCTGGGTTTCGAAATCTAGTTTGTGTATAAAAGTATACAGTACCAAATTGTAAATTCTTTTTAAGGTACTCTTAACACTAAAATAAATAACTGTTTTTGCGGTCATGGTTTTACGTCGTTATTTTGGAAGCTTTTGCTATCACAGCGGTAATCGTTCTTATTTAAGCTAGTACGTGGTGAATCAGCTGATTCAACCTAAGTTAATGAATTAGAAAGAGACATATATGGATTTACATCATGTTACGTATGAATTTTTGAATTAGAATTACTTAGACGTTACTTGACAAATCAGCTGTTTCAATCTAAATGAATGAGTTGAAAACCAAGTTACGAATGGCGATTTTTTTTGTTTAGTTTAAAATTTTATGCTATCTTATTGCATTTGAAGATGTAGGGTTAAAGAATACTTTGGTACAAACACAATTTGAAGTATTGGCAACTCTAAGTTATTATATTTTGCTTTGTTTACGTTTACAAGTATAATTAACAAGAAATGAAATTTTATGCAAAATAAACAAAAAATATTTCTTTAATTAAAAAACGATTTGTCAAATATACTTTAGAAAGTTGTTAAAGAATCTCAGTGAGTGTTCAATTTAGAGCACCCTTTAAGCAAATTTAGCAGAAATACAATGGAAATTTTGTAGAATAGCAAGACGGTAATTTAAGTAACGGCCATTAAATAACAGCCAAGTGGTGTAAATAATAAATTAAAAATAATAAAAAATATATTTATGAACAAAAAATAAATTAAATTGCAGTTTTAGCGTTATTTGAAACAAGTTTTAAAATATGAAACGCACATGGTTTATACCGAAATAAATCAAACTGCAAATGTTATGAAATCAATCACCACAATAGCAGTGTTTGTTACAATTGAATTGTTTAATACAAATGGATATTGAATATAATTTTCTTTTTTTTATAGATCATATCTGTGCAGTTCTCTTGGCTAATGCTCTACTAAGACTGAAGTGAAATTTCTATAATACTAATTTTAAAGCAACAGAGATTATATAGACTATTGGTAATCTTATCGCCCTTTAACGGCTTTACTATATCTCGATTCTACAGATATCGAGTTTTAAATTAAAAGAGCACATTTTACTCATGAATACTAACAATACAAACAAAAACAATAATGGCATTAACATTAATGACTCCAATCAAAAAGAGCAGCGAACACAAAATAGTTTAAACGATACCACACGCCGACCAAACAATGATTATAATGAAAATCATTCAATAGTCTACTCTATACAGCCATCGTCTTCGATCAGCAATTCTGTTACATCTCATACAACGTTTACAATAAAACATTTTCAAAACAGGTAAAAAGTTTTGTTTATTTCTTATAGTGTAAATTTTAAACATATTCTGCATTGTAAAAATTTGACTGAAATGGTTAAAATTTGATTTAGCAAAATTTTATAATATTAAAATTTTAAATTTTCTTATACTCTTCGCTAATTGAAAACAATTTAAACTTACGTAACAACAAATTGTTATATATATTGGCAATAAAAGAAAGCCATCATGTTTAATTAACTTTACAACTCGTCGCTATTTAATGATATTGAAATTAAATTAAAGAAACACTCATCAAACAACTAATTGTATTATACTAGACAGTTTTTGATATACAAAAAGGGGAATATTTTATGGAAAGTTATTTATCTGTCAATTAAAGCCTTGTACCCAAAATTTTAGAAGAATTATTAAAAATACAACAGCTTTGTGAATGAGTATGAAAGAATACATTTCATTATTTTTTATAGTAAACCTAAAAATATAAAGACTTCAAAGATATATATTAACGAATATTTACTATAAAACTGTAAAGTTTATGCGAGACTTCTTCAGTTTGTGCTCACAACTGAAAACATGAGAAAATAAAATAATTTTAATTGTAGTCTCAAATGCATATTTAAGTAGAAATAGGAAAATTTTTTAAAAATTTTTACTTTAAAGTTTTTATATTGAAGTTTTACAATATTTTCGATACTAATATGAAACAATATATGTAATATGCAATACATAAATTTTCTATACAATTTCTTTAACTGGCATGCAAAAACTTTAAAATTTTTATAATTATTGTAAATTTTAGACGCACGTATATGAGTCTTGGCGTTATTTAACCCAAAGAAAGACTAAAAATAAGGATAGTCTGTTAAAATTTAGGCAATGTTTTAAACCAGCGTTTGTCAAGTGGGGGCAGATAACTATCCCAAGTGACAATTCCGATTTGATGCGATTGAAATTTGATATATACCAACTTTTTATTCAATACTTGATTTGATCAATGGAAATGTAATTTTCTCATCCAATTTTAACTGGAAATATCACGAAAATGATCAGTAAAAGCAATAAAAAAAATTGATAAGATTTATATTTTTTATTTATATCGATAAATAATAAATAGATAGATTTATATTTTTATTGCTTTTACTGATAATTATGGTGATGTTTATTATTTATCGATTCACATTTTATTGATTCCAAACTTTTTGATTTAGCAAACAGGTCTATAAATCTATAAGTTAAAAAAATACTTTTTTTTCTTTATGTTTACCCGTACTTTTTTTGTTTAGGTAAAATGGTAAAATTGTCAAATCATCAGCTGTTGCTAATAAATTAGCTGTTTTGCATTTTTGAAAAAAATTAAAGTTAAATAAAAATTTACTAAAAAGAACTTTTCCTTCTTAATAATGAAAAATACATTTGAAAATGTAAATAGATATTTGCCATTTCAAATATATTTATTATTTAAACTGTTATTTAATATAAATAAATTTGACGTTTATTTTTGGGTATGAAATGTGGTTTTGTGCGTTCTCAGTATTTTGGGCATTTTTATGGTTTTGTGAGAGAATTTTTTGCTTACTCTCATTTTACCAGACTTTACCCAAAATTACCTCGTACAGACCTATTATTGGGTAAACGAACGAAACTATTGTAAATTAATGAATCAGATGATTTTTGTTTTGTTTTTCATCAATTTTAAAATTTTATGAAGAATTTGAAGTTAACATTTTTTTAATAAAATAGCTTATGTCGATAATCGCAGTCACAGCGTACATACCCTGTGATCGCAGTTATAATATGTAGATATGTAGTTTTATACTATGTATTTGCATAAAATCGCTTTAAAAGTGGATTGTACAAGCATGACGATATTTCCAAATATAACTTTGGAACTAAATAGAATTTTGAGATAAGGTTGAACGCATACATACGTCTTAATGATAAAAGTGATTTTAAATTAAGACAACTAAAGAACAGCATTATAAAATGCCAAAAATGTTTTTCTTCCAAACATATATTTGGATTTTTTTTACTATATTTCATTCATGATTGTAGCTAAATTTTTGTTTGCTTTAAAACCATCCAGTAAAGGACTGTGTTAAAAACGGAACAATGTGTCCATGATATTAAAAAATATTACTTTCAAATTGTCTCTCCATTGTTGACTTTTATAAAAAGGTAAAAACGGGTACCACTGTGGACGTTTAACTAATTATCGGAAAATAAAAAATGTGGTTTTTTATGTGTCAAATTGTCTAGGCCTTATAGTGGTGGAAAAAGTAAAATTTTTTTTACTAAAATTAAAAAAAAAAATGGCCACTGTAAGGACCAGTTTTTGTTGGCTACAAAATAAAAAAAATGGTTCGAAATAAGAGTTAAAACTAAATTCATACTGGTCTCCAACTACGTATTTTCTTTCCTAAAGTTTTCGATTTAAAATTTTCTATGGAATTTGAAAGTCGAAAACTTAAAAAAAACGATAATACGCGATTTGGGATTTAGTATGAATAAAAAATCCAACTCTTATTTTTTAATGACATTTTGGAGTATATTGAAAAATGTATGCTCCATCAAAATGAAATATGTTTATGAAATCGAAATTTATTCTACTCAAGTTATAATTGAACAAATATCACAGATAGCTGGCAGTCACAACAAATTTGCTGTTAGTATATATGTGACGTTTCTAACATAATCGTTTAGTAAATCTGTAAGTTTGCAAAATTTCCATGTCTGGCTTTGATATATTGATTGAATTCCTGCTTACGAATTACATGAAATTCGGATATCTGATAAGGGGGACACACACATATTTTTTATCAGCCCAATCTCACGTTCATATCTGCAGTCTAAAGTGCGTGAATACATTAAATAAAGTAGCCGCCAGCAGCAATACTTGTTTTATCAAATATTTTATATGGAAAGCAAGATGATGCCAAGGTAACATACAGTCTGCCAAAGAATATAAATGGTTTAATTACATTTTTCATTTCATTCTAAACTTATGTTTTTTTTTATATCTATTTTTTTTCTGTAAAAACCAAGGTTGTATACCGATTCAGTATTATAAAAAAGTCATTTTGGTTTATCATTCCGAATCCTAAACCGATATGAAAATTTTAAAGTAATTTATAAAGTGGATTTGCTGACAATATGAAAGGTTAGCGGTAAGACAAGGAAATAAAAATGGTAAAATATGAAGACAATTACCGCAAATGATGTTATGGTTTTAAACTGTTTACATCGGTTTCGATTTGGCATGATACCCTAATATCGTTTGATATGGTGTCCAAATACTAAAGAAATATCGTTAACAATCTTTGTTATTACCATGTTATTAAAAAAAAGTTTGGTATTGCAAATAAGCAAAATCGGATAAAGATATTTAAAAATACACTTATTCTTAACAAAATTTATTGCACAAACACGGAAAAAAATGTTACAATTTACTGCTTTCTTTTTAAAATTTTCCTTTTTCTATGAAAACTCCGAACGTTACAAATGAAATAAGTTCATTTGTCAAACAGAAATTTATATAATTTCCCAGAATTTCTGTAATTTTGCTTTATTGGTCCCATGGGCTTTAAAATTACAATAAATGAAATAAATAAATAAGTTGCTTTATAGGTGTCACATATTTCGTGTATAAAGCGCTGACTACAAAAATAAACATTTTTAAATCTACTTAAACTGTTTAATCAAAAGTCCACAGAAAAATGTAAGTTGATCTTAACTCATTTTACAATCTTATCTAAAAACAAAAATTCAAATAAACTAGTTATTAAAATAGTTTCTTTCTAACTAAACACATGCATGCAGCAAAAATTCTACATCCGATGCAAAGAATTGTACAACTTTTATTTTTTAAGTACATACATATATTTTAATTAAACACCACTATTTGATAAAACACTTTGGTGAACTGAAGTGAACTTTCTATGTAAATTGTTTTTGTAACAAAAATAACTTGTGCTCATTAAGAAAAATTGAAACCTGTTAACATTTATTTATTTATTTATTTATTTATTTTTTTTTTCAGACCCACAGCAGAACCCTCCGAAGTCAGTACTTTATTAAGTGGCACAGGAAAACAGCCACACAAAATGAAACATAAACTAGATCATAAATTTAATACGATTTTTAAACAACGTAGCCTCATTGTTGATATATTAGCCATATTCTTTGGCATTGGTACATGGATTGGTATCAATGGTACATTCATACAATTACCTCTACTAGTAGCGGTAGCACCAGAAGGTTGGAGTTTACCTTCATATTTAAGTGTTATGGTACAAATTGGTAATTTCGGACCTTTAACCTATACGCTGCTGCAAAAGTTTTCAAAGCAGAATGATGCCTACATGATATATGGATTATTGGTAATGGGAACTGTATCAGCAGTTTTAACAGCGTTTTTCTATAGTAAAACTGCAACATTATTTGGATCTAAACATAGTGTAGCCCTATTTGCCTTAACTATTTTAACGGCTATTACAGCTTGTACGAGCTCTGTATTATTTATGCCTTATATGGGACGTTTTAAAGAAATCTATTTGGTTACGTATTTTATTGGAGAAGGTTTGAGTGGTCTATTGCCCAGTGTGGTAGCTCTTATTCAAGGTATTGGTGGTGCCACCGAGTGTATATTAACTAATAATACTGAAACTGGTGAAGAAATATACGAGAAATATGTACCACCGCCACGTTTTGGTACAAGAGAATTTTTCATATTCGTTTTTGCCATGATGGTATTGAGTTGTGTGGGCTTTTTGCTACTGGATCGTTTGAAATTGGCTAAAAAACAATATGCTGCTGTGCAAGTAGGTCATGGCAATAATTATGTCTATGAAAGAGGCAGTAAATCCTCGCCGTCAACAAATGCAATAGGCGAAACGAATGGGCCAACAATTGGAAATGATGATTATATAATACAAGAAAAATTAAACTCAGACGTAAAACCAGAAATTTCATCTAGTCTCTATACATTCCTATTACTATTAATTGGTATAGTGAGTTTTTTTTCCAATGGCATTTTCAATAGCATCCAATCATATTCATGCCTTCCGTATGGCAGTCAGGCCTATCATTTATCAGCTACCTTAAGTGTTATAGCAAATCCAGTGGCGTGCTTTTTAGCAATATTTTTACCACACACCTCGTTGCGAAGCATTTTAACACTGACGGGTTTAGCCAGTTTATTAACAGCATATGTACTTGTTACAGCTGCTATGAGTCCGTCTCCACCACTCTATGATACTACAGCGGGCGCAGTATTAGTGGTATGTTTAATTAATCATTTTCATATTGTTTTTGAGTATACAATTTTATTTTAAATACATTTCTTTTAGATTATAACCTGGACCATACTGATAGGCCTGGTGAGCTACATTAAACTTAGCATAACTACTGTAATGCGATCTCAAGGTGGTAAATCACTGGTGTGGACTGGCGCATTAACGCAATTAGGTTCTACAATTGGCTCCATAATTATTTTTGTGTTAATAAATTATACAAATAGTTTTACGGCTGCTAATGAGGAATGTTGATAAAAGTATAGCATGTTAGGTACATATTTTTATATATTAGATATTAAATTCAGGTATTTTTTGTATATTAAATTATATAATGGTGCAATTTTTTAAAATTGTTAATCTGGAGAAGTCAACAGAAGAGGATGAGAAAGATAAACTATACACATACATATGTTTAAGGTTATATTGCTACAACAAAAACAAAAAGGAAACCAATGTGATTTTTGTTATAAACAAATATAATTGCTTTATATTTGAGATGTTTCTCAATATCTTATTAACTATAAAGTTTGATTAAATGAAAAAATATACATGTTAAGCCTTGAGAGAACCCCACAAAGACAACCTGACGATAGTACTTGTAAATGCATTTATTGTCAACCGTTGATTGTAGGATTCAAAGATTGGATGCGTTCTTAAATGCAGTAGTTGCGCATCACTGCAACATAATAAAAGTAAAAAGTTCTAAAAATCATCACTTGGCAGCACTTATTTAAGGCAAACGTTTTTTTATGCAAGCAATTGACAGTGCTGCCAGAAATTTTTGAAACTATGGCATCATTAAAGTTTCTGGTGCAATAGTGCGAAATCAGTCTTCTTTTTTGTTTCAATTGATTTTTAATAATCAAAAGTCGTTTTATCTTTAAATCTTTTTAATAAAGTTAACAAAAATTTGTCGTTTTAACATCAAGATTTTCAATAAAATTTGTTAATTTTATTGTGGTGAACATGTTTTTATCTTTTGTAAAAGGTTTAAAAAACAAACGGTGCAGTTGTTGAGCAGTAGCAAATCATCTGCAACAGATGATCACGCATCAACAACAAAAATTGGTATAACTTTCGCAGCGATGCACAAATTTTCTGCATTTACTAACGTACCCTTCTTCTGTATCTGCTGTAGACAAATTAATTTTAAATTTCTATTTGAAATTTGTGAAACTATAATATTTTAAAATTATTAAAGTACAATATTATAAATTTATTATAAAACATATAAAGTTGTAAAATTATTTGCGATTTTCGAGTATGGCAGACCTATAGTAAAATCATTGCGTTTTACCCTATATCCCTTGAAATCTTAGATAACTTATAAGGTGACTTAATTTGTTTTAAACAAAAAACGGATAAACAAATTTAAAATTTTTTCGAAAAATTTAAATTTCATATGTCTTTTCATAAGAAAAAGTTTTTGTGAAAAAATTTGCAAAATTGCATTGTGTGCTAAGTCATATCCTAAATATCACCATTTAAACCTTAATTAAATTTTTGTTTTATTTTTTCATGATTTTTAATAGTTTAAAATTAAAAAATAGGCTTTTACACAATCCGTTTTTCGTTGAAAAAGCGTTACGAATACGGATCCGAAAACGGTCCGTCAATGACGGACTTTAAACGGACATCTCCGTTTTTCATCCGATATATCTGTCCGTCATTGACGGTATTTTAACAGATTAGAATCAATATTGATGTTCCTTAAAATCCGTTTTCTGGATTCCGTTTATGGTGGACTGAAAACGGAACGTATTGTTTTTTGGGCATGTATAGACACCATCACAACATTGAAAAAACTGAAAAATAAAAAATTTTAAATTTTATTGTATGGAAAGTTGTGACTCTTGAGTCTTAAAAATAACCTTATGATAGACGCAACACGTCACCAATTAGAAAAAAGCACGTTAGATTTGTCAGATCGCACATACCCTAAATATTTTTAAAATTTGAGTTTTTTTATTTCTCAATGCTATTTTCGTTCCAATTAATATATAAATTCATATAAATTTTGTAAAATATAATCTTGTAAATTTTTAATGTGTAATTTAATAAATTCCAAATTAGTTGGTTCTAAATGTTTTTATACCATATCTAGCTTTGTGTTCTTTTTAGCTATTAATAAATCATATTCACTATCATCATTATCACCTTCATAGCCAGTAAGAGAATTGCTGCACTTACTGGCTGACATAGTCGGTACATCCTCCATTGTCTTACGTCTTTGTATACTAACAACACTACTACAGCAAGAGGCATAAACAGAAGGGGCTTCCTTTAACTCATTGTCCTTATCTATAATTTTCAACTCAGTTTCCTTTTTAGACTCTGCTAAGACAGGTACCGATTCAGAATCGGTTTTAATAGAATAATCATTTGTTATATATGCAGATGTTGTTGGAATTGATTCTATTTGTTTATGGTTTAACTTATTAATTTTATCTCGAATACTCTCACTTATATTTAATCTTTTGTTGTAATCTATTTTATTAAGTCTCGGCGGCTCTAAAGGGCATTCAAAGTACGTATTAATTTTTTCAAAGGATTCTTTCGCTCTATAAAAAAGCATTAGACTTTCTGCTAGAATATGATCTTCGTTCAATTTTTCAAAATTTTCTAATATTTGTCGTATGTTCACTCGATTTTCTATAGTTTTTGTTTCATTAGTGAAATTTTTTTCTTTGCTCATTTCGAATTCTTTTATTAGCTTTTTTATTTTTGTCGCACATTCTTTATTCTCATTGCAGTTATCCTGGGTCAATAGCAGAGTTGAAGAAACTTCATCAATTTCTTTAATAATATCTACAGAATTTTGTATAATTTCTTTATGCTGTAGTTGCAGTTCCTTAAGACGATCCCTAAGATCCTGTAAATAAATTTCAACACGTTGGGTACGTAAGGTCTCTTCGGGAACTAAAAAAAAACCGTTTTTTATATAATTATGAATTTGTATTTTAAATACTTACGAAAAGGCATTTTTACATTGTCCATGTCTAATTTATTGTAATATTATTGTAAATATTTTTCAAATAAAAGTAAATGATGTTTTTATATTCAACGGTCAATTTTGATAATTTCAATTAAAAAACATATTTCAAATACATTTGATTTAAAACGAAAATTGTCGATAACAATAATGAATGCACACGTTTTCGATTAAAAAAAGCTTTGGTCGAAATAAAGGTCTCTAAAATGGGGGCGTTGCTAACTAAAGAACCAACTGTATTATTTGCGTGCCTTTAGCATCTATTTTTTTGAAGTTGGCAACGCGAAATATTTTACGGTGTATCCGCTCCTATAACGATTTTAAACTATAATGCTATGACTTGGGAATAGTTTTTATTTACTAATTTGTTTGGAAAATACGATTAGCAATGTAAATAATTGAAAAATAACAAATTTTGAAAAATATATACTTCTAAAGTCTTTTAATTATCAATTAATCTCAATGAGCTATCACATATTATACTAATATTTAAGCGCACAATTTTTGTTTTTTTTTTTTTTCAAAACCCATGGGAAGAATGTTCATCTGGCATAAAATTTATACGTTTACATAGCTTTGTGAGTGGCTTAGTGTTGTTTGTATTCATTTAACATTTGGCGTTTTTTAAAAATGTGTATGGATTGGTTTTGTGCTGCTAATGCGGTGTAGAAGCTGGTTGCAACTTCACGCCACCAAAAAACCATTTTCTTCACCCCGCTTGCCGACAAACTGGCATATTATGCCAGCATAATTTCTAAGATGTTAGAGCTCAATGGAAGATTACAGTCTTTACTAAGAAGAGCCAAAAAATCTAGTATAATAGAAACGCTAAAGGATGAAATTTAATGTCCTAATGGAAAAAAGATGCACTTTTGAAAGTTTCAGAAAGTATATACGAAATGAAAGATATGGACTGGAGAAACTATATAAGCTTGCTAAGCAATCGTTGGTCTAGTATAGGAGAAATGCTGGAAGATAAAATTTATAGTCATAGTGGAATAAAGGTTGCACTTTTGAAAGTTTCAAGGAGAAGTACATACCAGATGAAAGATATGGAATAGACGATTCATTCAAACTACCGCGCCAAGAAATCAATAGTCTAATATAGAAGAAACGCTGGAAGATGAAATTTATGATCCCAATTTTTATTAATTTTATTAATGCGTTTTTATACGGCAAGTTATTAACGTTGGGTTGTGTGATAGACATAAGTAATTATGTTAGGCGTTAACACCAACGTTTAACGCTTCTATTAATTTTTCAGTGCTAGCAGCATTCATTTTTGCTGCCTAGCAGTTTGCTTGTCATGAAAAATAGGTTTTGCTGCTGGCAGCAGCTTCATTTGCTCTAGCCCATATTTTACGTCTACACGAGACATAAAATAATGTTGAAACATGAAAATTAGATTCAAAGTTACCAAAATTTTTGTTATTGTTTTCGATGAATTTTTTATCCGTGTAAAATTACCTAAATGGCGAAGACATCGTATAAAACTCCCCTTAGCAAGGAATAAATTCAAACGAATGGTAACCTTGCATACAACCAATACAACAGGTATGGAAAGTTGAAATTTTTAAATCCACTAAAATAACAAAGAACTTGTTCAAAGCCGATGGTACTTTTTATAAAAGTTTTGTGCTTAACACATCAAATGAAGTTTCCGTAAGCAGCAAAATATGTTATTGTGATATATTTTATATGAAATGGAAAGTGCTGCTTAGCAACAGAAAGACAAATGTGCTGCTGCTTGACAGAAATTATGTCATATAAAAATACATACAAAAATAATTTTGCTGCTGGGAGAATGCTACCTTTAGATTGGAAAGTTAATCCAGTAAAAAGTGGATTAAATACCTAATTTCAGGGCGACCATTTGTAGTTAATCCACTTTTTAGTAGATTAAGTCCGACAATAAATATGAATTTGGTATAAATTCTTTTAAGACAAAAAACTTGACACGTTACCAATTTTAAGTTTTTTTTTTTTCATAATTTAAAAAATCTAATAAAGGTGGTATTTGAACTATTGATAAGTAATATTAAAGCATTTTAATTTTAAAAATTCTAGCATTATAAGTAAAAATAAAAGGATTTTGTTTACTGCAGTCTTATAGGCTTTTTACACTGAACAACATATTTGTGAAACGCATGGAAGATGTTGAAAATGTGAAACAAGTGTTTACATTGGCAGCATCTTTCATCTGTTATTTAATCAGCTGTCAAAAAAATAAATGAAAAAGACGCATAATTTTTGTTAAAAATGAAAATGGATTTAGTTAAACCTTGGAGTTTAACATTGGAGTAGTTGTTGATTTGCAAGAACAAAAACGAATTTTAATGCAGTACATTAAAATATTAAAGGCAATTCTGGAAGATGATGAAGAAGAATTATTGGTAGACAAAAGTATGAAAATCTTTTGTAGATGTAGATTAATGTAGAATTTTTAGCCTGTAAAATTTTTATGGGAAGTTGTAAATATCTTTGCAAATTGATGAAAGATGTAGCTCAGTGGAAAAAGGCTATTAAGGATCGCGGGGTTACTGTGATATTTTTGGGAACAATTAAGTACTAAAAATGTACTAAAAGGTATTCAATTTTCCATCCCTGCAATTTAACTTGTACATTTTCAATTGCATTTTTTTATATCGACTGTTTTTCGCTATCATCTTCGGTGTTAATATTTGTGAAAAAATAAAATTAAATATTGTTGGCAAAGGTGTTAATTTTTCTTTACTCCTTCAAGCACAGTAGAAGTGTATTTCCAAGAATAATGAACATTTTTTAAACAGTGAAATAAATTTGCATAAAATATTTTGTGGGTAGTAGAGTGAAGCCGTGGAGAAGCATAAGTTGATTATACTTACAATTTACCTGCTGCTTCTTACGACGACATTTTTATTTTTTCTTTATTCCGAAAAGGGAGACACAAATTAAGACTTAAATAATAATTGTGGCAACTTTTTTATCTGCCCAGGATTTTGAAACAAATAAATTTAAAAATATCTATTTTAAATTTATTTATTGCTAAAAGGTATGATGACATGTATTCATTATAAAAAATTGTTTAGTTTTATCTTTTTGCGTTAATGTTAATTGTTGTTGTCATTAATCTGTTCTTAAAACAAAAACTTTGTTGTTACATACATACATATATACAAAATTTTGTTTTTAATATAAAATAAAAATAACTTAAATAAATCATAATAATCATGCAAATCAATGTTTTTATATATAAGAATGTATGTACGTACACACATCGACAACGGAACACACATCTGGGTGTATATACAAATGCATAGTATACAAAATCTTCAAACATATGATATACAGTCACTGTATTAAAAATTAGTATACCATTTCATTCATTCAATAAAAAATCCAATAATTTATGTGCAGATATTTCGATTGATTGATTGGCAACGCTATGGAAAGTGCATAAACGTGAATATTTTTTGTTAAGCAAAAATTTTGTTATAAATTAAAAAAAAGAATTGGTTTAAAGTAGAATAAACCCAAAATAATTTGAAACTAATTAGTTTTTTATTTTGTTGATAAAAAATATATTGTTGATTGAAAAAATAGAACAATAAACATAAACAAAAACTTTGCAACATCTTACTAGTTTTTTGTTCTGCCTTCGTAAGACTGCCGCCATTAATTGAAATTATTAAAAACTTGTGCCATATGCTTACATTGTTGTTGCTGTTACTGCTGTTTAGAGCTGACTTAAAAGAAGAAAAAAAAAAAAGAAACAAATAAATGAAACATGCCTGCAAAAACAATCAAAAAAAAGCAAGACACTTGGACTTGTTCCTGCAAAAAGAATGTCACCAAGTCGCAAAGCAGTGTTGGGTGTGCCATATGTGGGGAGTACTTCCATATAAAATGCGTTGGAGTCACAAAAGAACAACATGACATTTTTCTTAAAAATAAAATTATATTTTCATATATATGTGAAGGGTGCAAGCTGAATCGTGAGGATAATTTAGCAGATGTTGGGTCAAATGCTCAACATGAGTTGAATCAAAGTTTGCACAGTTTGACAACAGATTTGGAGAAACAATTTGAGGAGCATAGTCGTACCTTTGAGCGGCAGGTTTATGCAAGTATTGCAGCACTTGATGCGAAAATGGTTGAACTATTTGATAAGTTCCGTACGGAACAAATTAAAGTTGTGGAAAATATAAAAAATGATGTGGCTCATAACTATAATATGTTGAAGCAGGTTGATACTGAGGCTTGTAGGCGGGTGTTGAATTTGGAAAGTCAGAACAACATCCTACAGAGACGTTTAAATAGATCCAACATAGTAATTAAAGGTCTGTCCAAAAACATAAAGGACCTTAGGAAAATGTTTCTTAAAATTTCTTCATTGTGTAATATACCTTTATCAAATTCTGATATACAGCACATCACGTACTTTAGTAGCGGTAATGCAGTTTTAGTTAAACTAAATTCTGTACAAACCCGAGATGAAATTATGAGTAGTTTTTCCCAGCTTAAATTTCTGAAAAAGAAGGATATTGAGGGTGGTAATTCGGAAGCAAAAATACGTCTTCATGACCATTTTACACGCGCCGCGGGATATCTTGTTGGCATATGTATGAAATTACGTGAAAATAAACAAATTTTAAGGTACAAATTTATAAATACCGACGTTCCTAAAGTAAGGATATCGTTTCCAAATAATGTTCAAAAAGTTCTAAATACTGAACAATGTTTGGATATGTTGGATAACTTTGTTTTTGATGATAACGTTAATGATACCCCTCCTGGTGGGTCTGCATCTCGAGTCAATCGAAGTCCTGAAAACTTGAGTGTAGGTGTGTCTAATGGTGGTTCTAATTATCCTCCCTGTAGACGGTCATTGGATGGAGCGGAATTAGATCAGATTTAATTATTTTTTTTTACATAAATCAAAATTTTGCTTAGCAAATATGCTTTAATGATTATTGTCTGATTATAATTATTGTCTTTTTTGTAAACTGTAATTTTAGTCAAATTTTTTTTTTGTGCAATTTTAATTGCTATTAAATATTAATTTAAACTTTTTTTTATATTATTTTAAATGATTTTAAATTCCAATTTGGGTACCGTGGTTAGCGATAGTTCATATTTAGAATCTCAATTGCGTCTTTATGCCAATAATTTAAATGTTGGACATATTAATATTCAAAGTTTTAAACTTGGCAGATCATCAAGTAAATTGGATGAGTTAATTAATGCTCTTGGTAATGGGTTGTTTGACGTAGTGGGAATAACGGAAACCTGGTTAAAGGGAGATATTTCTTCAAATATACTTAATTATCCCGGGTATGTCTTATGTCGTAATGACCGGCCTAATCGTAGAGGGGGTGGTGTTGCCTTCTATGTGTCCAGTAAAATAAAGTTTAAAATTGTTTACATTGGTAATGATTATGGATTAGTTGAATCTCTTTTTATTGAGATTAATAATTTTGGTCGTAAAATTTTAATTGGTGTGGTTTACTTTCCTCGTGGAGCTAAGAAACATTTAAAAAAGTTTGAAACGAAAGTTTCGGATATTTTAGTGAAATATAATAATGTAGTTATTGTTGGAGATTTCAACAATAATATGTTTAACACTTTCTGCGCCCATTGTATAAGGTTAATGTGCAACAGATTGAATTTAACTTGTCATCATAATTCCTTGCCCACGCATCTTTTTGTGGAATCTGGCAGAACCTCATTAATTGATTTTTTTTTAGTATCTCCGTCCATTTCTGTCCGTCAGTCTGGGCAAATGCAATTTCCTGGAATTTCGCGACATTCTTTTATTTATGCATCTTTCGATGTACAAATAAATAATGTTAATGAAGTTGTTGAATATTATGACTATAATAATGTTGATATGATTTGTTTGGAGAGAATTGCGGCATCTTGCAGCTTTGATAGCGTTCTTAATTCTGCTAGCGTTGATGAACAAGCAGAAATTTTATTTACCATTTTATGTAACATGCATAATGCTGTTCCTTTGAGGAAAAAAAAAGTAAATAAAGTTGATGATAATTCTTGGATTAATTCTAATGAGGTTAGGAGTGCTTTGACACTTCGAGATGCTGCGTATCAACTTTACCTTACTGACAAGACGCGTCCTAATTGGAGAAAGTTTTGTCGTTTCAGAAATCATGCCAAAACGGTGATGCGTAATGCAAAACGCAGGGCGCATGCGAAAATTTTTGAAAGTAAAACTTCCAAGCAGATCTGGAATACATTACGTTCAAATGGGTTTGGAGATGACATGTCTTTGGTGAATGAAATCGATGTTGAAGCTTTAAATCAGTATTTTGTATCTAATCAACAAGATGATTTTACAGATGATATTAACCTCAATGGGGTAGAAGGATTTTCATTTCGATCGGTTGACATCAATGAATTGATTATTGCTGTGGAATCTGTAAAGACAAATGCTATTGGATGTGATGGTATTCCGATAAAATTTCTAAAATTGGTTTTTCCTTATGTGAGATATTTTTTTTTACATTTTGTCAACACGATTATTACTACTTCTACCTTCCCGTCTGGTTGGAAAATTGGTAGAATAGTTCCTATTAAAAAGACGGGTGAGTCTGTTGATATGGAAAACTTGCGTCCTATATCTATACTGCCAGCTCTCTCGAAGGTTGTTGAAATTCTGCTAAAGAATCAGCTTCTTGCGCACATAAGTGGTAATTCATTATTAAGTAATTGTCAATATGGATTTAGATGTGGTAGAAATACAACATCACTTCTGTTGGGAGTAACTGATACTATTCGTCAGTCTCTTAGTAGAAAACGTCTTACGGCATGCAAACTTATTTCATCTTATCTCAGTGATAGAAGTCAGTATGTTTCTATTGGTAGTAGGTTTTCGGGTGTTTTACCGGTTAAAAGTGGGGTGCCTCAAGGATCAGTCCTTGCGCCTTTACTTTTTAATATGTATATCAATGATATTTTCACGGATTTTAATATGACGTCATGTTTACCATTTGCTTACGCAGATGATTTAATGTTTTTATTTAGTGGTGAGAGACAGTTTGAGGATGTTTTGCAACAAATGATAAATTTTTGCATTTCCAATTTATCAAACTGGATGGTGCGTAATCGACTTTGTATTAATGCTCTTAAAACAAAGGCTATGTTTTTTGGTTCTTCTATTCCAAACTTAGATATTATTATTCATGGTACGAGAGTTGAATTTGTGGACCAAATGTACTGTCTGGGCTTATGGTTAGATAATAAATTAAAATTTGAAAGACATATTAATTTTGTTACTTCTAGAGTTAATTATTCGTTACGTAGACTTTATAACGTCAACTTATGCTTACCAATGCATATCAAAGTTATGATTATTCATTCATTGGTTATGCCTATATTTTTATATGGTATTGAAGTATATACTGGCACACTTGGGCGTCATATGAAGAAACTTTTAATACTGTTCAATAGAGTTATGCGATATCTATACTGCTTAAGACTTCGAAATCATGTATCAACGTATGTTGCGAAGTTTTTGGGCTGTTCATTTGATAACTATGTGAAAATAAGGCTTTTGCTTTGCTTTTACAATATGTTTAAAAGGGGAACTATTGAATATTTGCTTTCATTTTTTTCATTTAGTCGATCTACACGTAATTGTCAAATTTTGATTCCTAAGCTAACTTCCCTAGTGGAAAGATCTTTTCATGTAAGAGTTGCACGAATTTTCAATAAATTACCAGAAAATCTAAAATCCTTCGAGTTTTCTAGTTCTACTTACAAACATAAATTTTTGAAGCACATTCAGCGGAATGAGATGTAAGTTTATTTCTTGGACTCCTTTATTATGGCTTAGACCACATATGTTATTGAGATTGTTTATATTATTGTTCAAATTTCTACCCGGTACCCTTTAGCTTTTTATACATTTAAATCATTTAAATTATTTCAATTGCCATTTTATTTTGGATTTAAAATTATTTTTTTTATCTACTTAATATATTTTTAGATATTTATTATATATGTATATTCTTCTAATTGTTTGTTAAGTAGTATGTTTGAGTTGTATTTTTAAACCATATATGGCCCTCTGGGCTCGGTTTTTGTGTAACATTGATTAAATAAATAAATAAAATAAATAAATAATGAGTTCTACTGCAAAATACATGATCTCTGGAATAAAAAAACCCCGAAGTTAAAAATTAGTGGTTTAAAAATATTTTTACATGCAAGTGAGGGTACTCAAAGAAAAATTCTTAACGATTTCGAAAATAATTCTTTTTGGTCCCAGCTAAAGCCATTTTAGTAATATATCAGGATCGAAAAATAATCTATTTTATGTGCGAAATGGTACAAAAATATTTTACAGGATCTTCAAACGCAATAAAAAGTTAACAATTTCTTAAAAAAACTGCTGCGATAAAATATTTATCCATATACCAACTGTATGCATGTGCGGCCCTTAACGAAATTTAAATTTAGTTTTTTTTTAGATTTTTTAATTAATTTTTTTCGTCAAACTTATTCCAAATATTTTTTATGTTATTTATTTGTTTACATACTTTTTTTAATATTTTTACTAGTTTTTTTCTCTTAAATAATTCGTTTTGACGTCAAAGTTAAATCTTTAATGCAGTGGTTTTTAATTTTTTACTATTATTTTGTTCTTACTAAGTTTACCCTCTCGTAAAATTAATGTCTTCGAATGCTTTAAAAAAATTCAAACTTTTATTTAACGATGTGTTCATCACAAATTAAAAGAAAAAATCAAAGCTATATGGCTATACATATTTTTTATATGTATTTTTTCGTTAATGTAAAAATTTGGCCTGTTAGTTAAATCGCGAATTCGTTATATCAAGAGGTCGTTATATCAAGAGGTCGTTATATCGGGAATCCACTGTATTTAAAATTTCTAGTTACTACAGGGAAATAGCATTTTTTGCTGCTCCTACACGCATACCATAAATCAGGGACTGAAACCCTGAAAAAAATGGGTTCAGGTTCGGGTTAATCGAAATAAAAAATTCAGGTTCGGGTTCAACGTTTAAAAAAAGCACAAATGTTTTATCAATTGGAAATTTATGAATTTTTCAAAGAAATTTTTATTTAATTTTATAATAATATATTCTTTAAGTTTTCTTTTTAATAAATGAAATAAATAAATAAAATAAATAAATTTGTTCTTTGTGGCGACACAATGAATTTCAAAGCGAGAAGGCCCTCTCATTTAAAGAATGTGATTAAGAAAATCGTTCATTCTTTTTTAAAACTTGTTCGAGCACATCTCTCTTTTCTTTCCATTTGCAAATTTTTGAAAATTTTAATTACTTTTAAAATATATATTTTTTTAACATTTTCACCATCTTCGGAACTTAGCATTAATTTAAATCTTCTATCTATATATAATGCTGCAATTAAAAGTGGGTTTTCTTTTTATAATATTTAAATATAATTCTTGTGAAAATGTTTTTGTTTCATCTTTTTTTTAGCTCCAAGTCAGATTCTATAAAAATCGCCTAAAGTCATTCTTGTTCTTGTTGTAGTTTTAGCGGTAATTTTTTAACAGATTCAAAAACTTCTTCGAATTCTTCACAAATATTCCAAATATTATCATTCATAGCATCCAGTTATTACGAACAAAAACTTCTGTATTCCAATAAGACTTGTTATAACTGGAGTTCCATCTAGTTTGACAGACTAGTACGGTTTTTTCTTAGTTACAGATAGAGTATTCAAAAAACCGGCCTTTTGAAAAAACCGGTTTCGGTTTTCTTCGAAAAATCTAATTTTAAAAAAACCGGTTTCGGTTTCGGTTTTTGCAGAAAAAACCGGTCAACCGGTTTTTTTTTCAGTTTTTTTAATTTGAATAAAAAGCTTATATAATTTGTTAAAAAACAGAATTTAATAAAGCTAGAAGTGAAAAATACTCTTTCACTAATAGTAGATGTTGGACAAATAGTCAAAAGACAATTATATAAATTGTCCAACTTTTCAGTTCTTTTGTCGCATTTATCAAGATATATGAAATCATCATATGTGACCTTCTCCGAGAAAATAGACCTAGTGTGTCAAAAAACGGGTTTGGACTTAAGAGTGGATTCTAGTACCTAAAAGGGTGTAGAATAAGATGAAATGAGTTAGATTTCTGATAAAAATTTATTTATCCCATAAAAACGTACATCGATAAAATGGAAAAAACATTAAAATTTTACTTTTTTTGATTTTAAATTGTTTTTAAATTGTCACTCTAAAAGCGAAAAAAAATACGTCACCACATAGGCAAGACGTCACCAAAGTCGGCACCCAATCATAACCAACCATACCAAATCGCATTTCCCAACTGAAGGTGTGTTCACAGTGATAATGCGTTATAAAACTTTAAATGCGTTTTTCCCAAAACTTCACTTTCAAACACTAGGTCCCTTTTCTCGGAGAAGGTCACATATAATGATGAATGATTTTGTACTGTCTCTTTTTGAGGATTTTGAATGCTCTTTGTGTTATATAGATCAGAAATTAAACTATTTGAATTTGAAATATCCACAGTTAAGTCTTCATCGGAATCTATCAGACTTACATCTAAATCTTCATAACCAAACAAACGATTATAAAAGTGTTCGGAAAAAATAAAAGAGACCAAGTAACCCACTTGGTGATGTAATTAAAAAAACCGGATAACCGAAGAAAAAAGACCGGTTTCCGGTTTTCTTCGAATTTACAAAATATTCGAAACCGATCGGTTTTTAAAAATAAAGAAACCGGTTGACCGGTTTTCGGTTTCGGTTTTTGAATACTCTAGTTACAGAAGAAATTTTTTGTATTCGCAATTTTTTGCAATAGCTCTCTCACGAACGAGTATTTGTTTTAAAAGGACTAGATATAGTGTCGAGCACTGCAAACTGGAATGCAAGAAATGTAATATTTTTTAGGATTTTTCTATCAAACATTTTTCACGCCATGAAGAGCAAGAATATTTTTTTTTATATTTTTGAACCCGAACCTGGTTAAATTTTTGGATTCAGCGGGTTCGGGTTCAAAGTTTTTATAAACAGTGAAGTCGTTTGGGTTCGGGTTTGGTTTCAGTCCGTTCTATAAATATTTAGTGCCAACCAAAATAAATCCTGTTAATACAACCATATTTAAATTTGATTCCTTGTAATTTTGGGCTTTGCAACTAAAAGTCAGATGTGGTGGCCTAATTTTGTTTTGAAAATTAATATTTAGTTGACGTAACCGAATTCAAAAGAATTATTCGACATAAAACGAACTTGACATTAAAATATTATTGATTTTATTAGTGCCGATATTTGGTGCGGTTTATTGATTGGTGGGATGAATAACATGGCCCTAGAATAAAACAGCTTTCGATTTTACTACCAGGCACTGGAGGTGGACTGTAAAAAATTAATATGGGTTAATTTGAAACTATGAGATATTGTTATAGATTTTTCTCTGCGGCGATTTTTGATGCGAGACCATCTCTTTGTAAAATATTTGCTTGCATTTTTAGTTTTGATGTCTTGTTGAAATTTTGCTTAGTTAAATACAATAATATTACAATTTTTTAATGTTTGTTTTGTGTTTAAATTACGATACCGTAACGATTTCATCTCAGCAAAACCTTATATTAACCGGTTATAAGTTATTTTAGAATAAATAAAGGTAGGTAATCTCTTTTCTAGAACAAAATCTATAATTTTAACAAGTAGCCAGAAAATAGTAGTTTATTTTTTTTTTTTTTTTATTTTATTTCGAAAATATCGAAACGATTGAAAAAATTTTCAAATATTTTCTAAAACTGATCATTGATGGTTAATATGACTGACTTCCATTTTTGATTTCCATTGCACATACACTTTTAATGTTATTAAAAATTATTAATAAAATTTAAATTGATCAATATTTTTATACAAAATCCTATTTATAGTATTTTTTTTTTTGTTTTTCAATTAATTTATTTAAAATTTATATACTTATTTTTTTTTTATAAAAAACAAATTTCAGTATTGCCTTAACACTTCAATAACAACTGTGATTATACGGGAAGCTGTCAACGTTGACTTCTAGCATTTTGAATTTTCCAAAATACGGTGCAGACTTTCAGTATATTTGTAAACAACTAAAAATTGATCAATAATATTGAAAGCCTATGGGACACTTAAGAAATTTCAAAACCGTTTGTAAATGTTAATTTATCACCTATTTTTATAAAGAAAAGGGAATAATTTCTCCGGAGGAATAGTATGTGTTTTCTTTTTGTTACAAGAACAAAATATACACAGAATTCCTCTGGCGTAGTTATTCCGTTTACCTTATAAAAACCGGAGGTTAATTAAGAATTTATTTAGCCACCTCACACAGTGACTAAATTAAAATTTACAAAATTTTTAACAAACAAATTTAAATAAGATTTGTATAAGTTTTAGTTGTAAAAATAAACGGTTTCTAATAAAGAGCTAAGTTGTTACTTTTCTATCACAAAACCTATTATTTTAGAAAGCACATGTCCATCGGGGTAACTGCTTACCCATGGTAAAGCAATACCAGGAAAGGTCATTAGGGAGGAATTGGGATTTTTTTGTTTTTTTTGTTTACTTTTTGTATGAATTTTAAAAATATTTTCTTTTAATCCAGATAACATGTTTTATAACTGGCCTAACTGGTTACCTAGTAAAATGTTATTCTTAACTTGCAGGTAGGGAGTTTTTAAAAAAAATGCTTGAATTTGGAATCTTAAGTAATGCCTGTGTAAAGTTTCAAAGTCATGCAAGAGTAAAGGGATTGATGTATTATTGTAATACGTCAACCCGTAACCAAAATATAGTACCAAGGTTTTGCTGGGATGATATCAATAATAATACTGTATCGTTTCTTGGTTAATTTGTTTGATTCGTCCATGGGCATACTTGTTATAAATATTATCTTGTTTTTTTTAGATTTTAGCATTAAAATTGGAAACACAAAAAATACAAGTATGAAAATTTTTAATCGATATTCAAAAGAATTGAAAACTTTTAACTATGAATTTTTGTAACCATCTGTAAAAGAAGTATTAATTTGGAAATAAATTCAAATATTTATTATAAACAAGAGAAACTAAAAATTATTTGATATTTGGCAAAAGAAAAATACAATATGAACAAAATGTTTGTCAGCTCGGAGGCAACAACTAATGTATGCCATCAAATAATACAACGTGAAGCGAATTGTAGTAAATACCAGGGAAATCCAAATGGTTTTTCGGGAAATCTATTTCGTGAACGTTTTCGCAAAGCTAAAAATCTATATAAAACTGATTTAAGGGGACATTTTGGATGTGTCAATGCTATTGAATTTTCTCATGGTGGACAATATTTGGCTTCAGGTAAATACATATTTTTTATTTTAATTTAACAGCTAAAACTAATTCAGAGTTTATTCCTCATTACTACTAGGTGGAGATGATAAGCGTGTATTAGTTTGGGATGTGGAGAAATCATTAGCTGGTACATCGACCCCACGGGCATTAGCTACTGAACAAGCCAGCAATATTTTTTGTTTGGGATTTGATAGTAATAATCGTAAATTAATTTCTGGGGGTAATGATGCTTTAGCCATTTCTCATGATTTTGAAACGTAATTCAATATCTGTTTACATAGCATGCATAATATATTATTTATATTTTATAATTTTATTAAATTTTTAGCGGAAAATTGGATAATGTTTTCAAACACGAAGAGCCAGTTTATGGTCTATCAATTGATCCTCAAAATGATAGTGTTTTTGCAACAGCTTCTGAAAATGGTGTTATTCTATTATTTGATCAACGTACCGATCCGGCAGATCCTTTAATAGTTGCTTCAGTGCCATCATCTTTTCATGCCGTAGAATTTCATCCTACCATGAGTAATCTATTGGTAACAGCCAATTCAAAACGTGGAGCTACACTATATGATATACGTAAACCCAAACAGTAAGTGGATATTACTAATGGTATTGTTGTTGTTTTTTTTATTTAATAAATACTTACTATTTTTAATGTAACTGTACTGTGTGTGTTGTGTGATTTTAGACCTGTTATATTATATGGAGATTTGTGCAATCCTCGCAGTTGTATGAGTGTACGTTTTAATCGATCCGGTAAATTAATATTGGGTTTACGACGTCGCCTCCCTCCCATATTATATAATGTAAATTCTCCCGAACCAATTTGTACATTTTATCATAGCAATTATTACAATTCATGTACCATGAAAAGCTGTACCTTTGCAGGGGAAGATGATGAAATGGTTATATCTGGATCAGATGATTTTAATCTATATGTTTGGCGTTTATCTGATATTGACTGTAATTATTTACATTTGAATTGTGATTTTTCCTCTATTTACTAATATTTTTCGGGAATTCTTTTTAGTGGAACTTACGGAGCAATGGGTGGAAACTACACAAATGGTTTTATATGGTCATCGATCGATTGTAAATCAAGTACGATATAATCGTCAAAAATGTTTATTGGCTTCTTCTGGTGTAGAAAAAATTATTAAGGTAAATATTAAAATTTTAATTTTAAACTATTTTAAACTGTTTCCAAAAATTTTATTGATCACGTTTTTGTGCTTTCCATTACGTGATGTTTTAAAGAGATTACATGTCGGAGTTAATTTCAGTATTTAATGTGAATAAATTTATTGCCAAGATTTGTCAAATTTAATTAGCGGGACTTATTTATTCTTAAAATAAAGATGAGATAATTATAATTATACATACATATATTGGATACATACATATATTGGATACACTCATAGAATTATGCCGGTATCAATGCTGTAATTTATAACTGCAATTCAACATTTTTGTGTGTCGTTAAAAAGTTTTGTGCGTGGATCTTTTCATGTTACAATGTTAAATCTTTTTTTTTAAGTTCTTACATTGTATGTTATTTAAATGATATTTATTTATTTAGGTGTTCAATTTTAAAATTAAGTGTAGTATACACCTTTTCTTTTTAACTATATAATTCTGTGAGGGAAACTAAAAGGTTATGCTTTTGTTAACCATAATGGCAAAGGAATATCTTTCAAAATAATTGAAGACAATCGCATATACTAGGTTTTTTATAAACCCAATTTTTACCAATCCGTCTTTAAAGTTACATAAAATTTTAAGAATTGCTAACGAAACAAAACATTTTTTTTTATTTTTTTGTAAAAGATGACACTATTAAAGGCCTAAATATCAAATATTTAAGTTTCAGGAAAATCGAACCACGGATTTTATGTTTTTTTCTCTCGGATTTTCCGCTAAGCTATTTGAGTTTGCTTTGTCATATGGTTAATAACCCCTGCGGGAAGAGCACCTATCCCAGGACACGTCACATGACCGGTTCATTATGATAGGGACCGGTCACGGGACCGATCACTTTAACATGGGCTTGTCCTAGGAGGGGGTCAATTGTCCTGTGTTACATGTCACAGGACTGGTGTAAAAGGACATGTCTTGACTTTTGAACCGGTCACGTGATAGGTACTTTAGGAACCTATCTCGTGATATGTTTTTTGGAACCGGTTCAGTTTTCACCTATCCCGGGACAGGTCCCAATCCCCAACTAACCCCTTTTTTCCCGCAGGGAACAGTATGCAATTTTAGAAGAAAAAAAAGTACCTAAATATCTTTGACAGTTCGTGGAATAATCAGTCTTTTGTGTCTCCTGAACACTTTAGCTTTATAATGAGTTTTATTAGTTTTAGTATTGTTGCTAAATCCCTTCTTAAGTTCAGTTGGCCTTAATCGGCACTTATCACTTATGAATAAACTATTCCAACAAGCTGCTAGAGCTAATAGATTCTAGTAAAAAAATCGTTGAGTGCGAATTTTTGCTTGAATTTACCGACATATTTTATTTATTTCAATACATCGGAAGCCTATAAAGCCAATTATACATGTATTGTAGATTAATATTCATGTTATATTATAATACAATGTGACTTAAAAATACTTAATATAATATATTTTAGTGTTAAAAGAAAAAAGAAAAATTTATAATTCCATAAATTCAAAACATCATTAACTCGTTCTTTAAGGTATGGAGCCCATTCTCTCAACATAATTGGACTGGTTCCTTAACTGAGGAGGCATCTTCTTCGGATAACCCACGAGAACTATATTCACCATATAATTTATTTACCATGGCATTACCAGAAAATTGGCATCACTTGTCTCATGATTACAGTAGTGAAAATACTAATGAAGATCCACGTATGATGGCCTTTTTTGATTCATTAATACAACAAGAAATCGAAGAATGGGAAACGAATAGTTCCACGGAGGCCTCACAAGAAGATGATCGTAGTATTAGTTCATTTTTCAGTTGTGGCAGTACCAGCAGTAGTAGCAGTAGCACCAGTAGCGGTGAGAGCAGCACCACTAGCAATTCAAGTAGTAGCTCATCTGATAGTGACAGTGATAATGAAAATAATACTAAGCGTAGAAATAGCAGAAGGCGTACTGGTACTAAAAGACAGATTGTAACGCGTAAAAGATTGCAACAACAGGAGCGTAAAAAACATAATAAAAATAAAACAAAAGTTGCTAAAGTCAAAACTAATCAACAATTGCAAAAGCCAACAAATCGTATAGCCTACTTAATTGCCAAGAAACGCAATACTTTAAGGCGTTTGGCCATAAAGGGCGCTTCACTTAATAATAGACGTTCAAGTAAAATAGTTGTGGTTGTTAATGGTCGTACCCGTACAACAAAAAAATCGAATCATCATCGCAGTCAGCATTTTGTTAGACGTAGCAAACGTGTTAATAATTCAAATACTCGTAGCAGTAGCAATAATCAAATGGAAAGGCCTACAACATCCGCAGCAGCAGCTGCTGCAGCAGCTTTAGATGCTCCTTCAGGGCACCATCATCGTCGTCGAAAAGTGCAAAAAAAGAAATTTCAAACTAAAAATGGTAAGTATCACTATTCTTTATATATTTTTTAACATAATTCATAGTGCTACATATCGATGGCTTAATATAAAAAGGCCCTAACTAGATTTTTTCTTACTTGATAGGTGAAGGAAAAAACTTAATAAAATCCGTAAAATTTTAGATTAAAAAAAAAGTTTTATTGCAATTTCCAAAACTGTGTTGCCCTTTTAATTTAAAATTGCATTAAAACTTTTTTTGTATCTATCTTCTACTGTCAAGTAACAGAAAATCGAGCTGGGGCCTTTTTATATTAAGCCATCGATATATAAATTTTATGTGAGAAGTTATTTGTTTGATTCAAGATCATTGAAATTTTCCCTGTATGAAAAATTATAATTTTTAAATACACAGAAAAAGTTATTATCAAGATAGCGACTTTCATGCAAATGCATGTTAACAGTTAATAGCGCAAAAACGATTTTGCCCAAATAGTTTTCCGAATCAAAGAATTTGCAATAAAAGCCATCGATATTTTGTTGTCAATGTATATTTTTGTATATTGAACTTTTAAAAGCATATATATATATTTTTTTGCATATTTAATGATATTTATTTGCGTATTTTTTTAAATTAAAATTATATTTTAATTAAAAATAAACTAAAGGAAGAATTTTTAAACCATGACATACCACATACTCCAATGAGATGCATCCTGTTTCCATGTTCTTAGACAATTTAAATGGATTTCATTTTTAAATAATCGAACTCGAGCAATAACATGATTTATAAAAATTGGCAAATAAAAAAAAATTGTTTTTTATTGCATATTTTTGCATTTATGATGCATACTTCACGGTTTTTAGTGCATATTTTTTTAAATATATATTTTGCATTTCTTACCCTGGTTATTAGTCACTTGGCGTACGCAAAGCATTTTCTGGTTAGCTGTGTGACCCTTATCATTCTTAGCATCTCTGAGTTTTTAAACACCTTTTAAGCCCATTCTTTTTGTAAATTTAAACAAACAAATAACAACAACAAAATCTGTAAATGCAAACAACTTTTTTGTAACTTTTTCTTCAAGTCTTTTTGTTGAAAAAGTAACAACATACAAATATTTCATCGATAAAAATGGTTAGAAATCGAATTTGATAAATAAATTTTTTTTAATTACTTCTGTTTTTCTGCTTAAATTGTAAATATCTCCTAGTCGTTTAGAAATAGTAATCAGATTAAAGGCTTGATTTACTGTTATTCGAATAGTTTAAAACAAAATTTTATCGACTTGCTTAGTGCCCGACATTTACTAGATCAACTTTTCTGTGACAATTGGGTCAAATTAGATCAAATTTAATTCCGAACTCTAGCTTTAAAGTTTTTAATTAAGCCTAACTACTGACTACTAACAACACTTTTGGCCGCCATTTAATGAGAGAAAGAAATATCAATACATTTTTTGTGATATGTTTTAGATAATATGGTGTGATCCATATTTCTGCATCACAAACACAATCAAATCACGTTTTTGAACTTATGACAATCTTGAAGTAAATTAGCGATATGTATATCCCAGCAAAACTTTGGTATTGGGTGCGATATTCTCATGCGTTACCTTGTAATGATAGCTCGTTACCTTTTTCATTATTTGCAAGCATAAAGTAATAAGTTACTCATTATTGATTACGTAATATATGATTTATAAATGTAAAGTAATAATTGAAATATTTTTGAAAATCAATTTTTAGATACATTACTTTGTGTTTTTTTGTAAGCAAAAGGGTAATGTATGTTTGTTTTGATAACCCTAGCGAAAAAACGAAGCGCAACAATTCATTTAGGTTTAAAGCAATCAAATACTATATGCGTCGATAGCTCAGTGGGTAGAGTTCTTGGCTGGCAACCAGATTTCCCTGGTTCGATTCCCATCTTAACCACATTATTTTTAATTACAAATATTTTAAATAAAATATGTGTAGTAATTTTTTTTAAATAAAAATTCCTCTTTTTTTAAAATCTATTTTTAGACACATTACTTTTTCCATTCTCGTAACCATATAAGTAACACCTTACATTATCACCTCTAATGGCTATACATTACTTTAATTATTATTTGGTAATGTGTGGCTTTGCTGGAATGCAATCAGCTGATATATAAGTTACGTTCCTTTACTTTTTGGGTAAAATTCGGTAAAATGAGAGGAATATATAAAAAAAAACTCTCACCAAATGAAGCAAAAAAATTTATTTCAAAGAAATATATGAAAATGCGTATAAACTTAGATTGAATAATTGCACAAATAAACATATTAATATGCATATAAAAATTCTTTTAGATTTCGTTACGAGGCTGGGTTAATAATTCCATGATTTCTTTGAATGAACACTAGATTTTGGATAAAAAAATTATTTTATTTTTCAACATAGTCTCCTTTGAGCTTTATGCCTTTTTTTAAACAGTTCTCCAATTTTTTTTTTATTCCTTGCTTTTTGCAAGGATAATCAAAATAGGTGTGTTTGTGAGATGATTTCATCGTTGGAGTCAAATCTCAATCCGCCGAGTCATTTCTTCAAGATTTGGAGACAAAAAGTAGGCACTCGTGGCTAAATCCGGAGAATAGGGCGTTTCATGGATTTTCGCCATGCAAACTGCCATTTTCACCTTAAATCATACGACGCGGTAGTCTGCTATCAAAGGCTGTCAAACACAAACTAAATGACGTAGCTTGTACAAGAGTCAACAGGCAGTTACCTGTTGACAGGAGCAGTGTTGCCCTTTCAGTTAACAGGGGGGAAATTTCAAAAGTCAAAGACTTATTGACCTGCCCTCGTAATTAATTCTTATAAATAACACGTTTCTTTGCATATTCCTTTATTAAATTCTAATTTTCCATTTGTTTTTACAATTATTTTTTGTTTATCAACTATTCTTTTTAAAAAGTTATCCGAAAAAGTATGGTAACTTTCGGTAAAACGAGTGAAACAAAATCTTTCTAATTAAAGCTCTTATTTGCCTAATTTTCGAGCACGAGAACGCTTTTTGGTAAGATTGCAAATCCGCAAGTGCCCGAGATAACGTAACTAAACGTACCTATAATTTATTAATTTAAAAATATAAATAAAAATTTAGTTTTCTTCGCAAAATAAAGCAAAAAATTATTTTCATAATAAAAATTCAAACTTTTTTATCAAACATTCTCTTCAATAACATGTATTTATTAATAAATAAAATATTTAAACTTATTTCAATTTAGATTCAAATTGTTCATCACAAGAAGATTCTGGAAACTTTGCTATAAGCCATTCTAGTCGTTCCAATGCTGTAAACACTTCCCCCTCTTCCACTAACCACAGCAACAATAATGCAAATGTACCAAGTACTAGCACAGGCATAACATCAAACTTTAGAGGTAAGTTTCATTACAAAAAACTCAACTTTTTTTGAAATTACTTGAAAATGTGTATTCTATCATATAACTTGCAAAATACAATATATTCACCTATAAATAATAATAATGCTAAGATATTACCAGTGGCCAAAACGTAAAATGCCAATTGCAAATCATTTATGTGAAAAACTTTCCATTGATGACTGGTTTCGGCTACATAATCTTTAAAATTGTGTATTCTGCTTTTAGCCTCGTGTTTTTTTTCATTAATCCATTGATCTATTAAACCAGCTGCCAGGAACTTCAATAATGCAACATTCACCGTTTCTTCGTACGGCGAATGTTTGGTAAATAAATAGGCAATATGATAGGTTTTTGGGCATTCGGGTATCATGTGTACTTTTTTGGTAATCAAATAGTAAGTATCCACTAGTTCCAAAGAAAGTGCTCTGGTAATAGCAACAAAACCACCTCGTTTAGACATGGCATAAATTAAACGCTCTTCGGCTTCTCCCACCAACATTAAACGTCTACCTAAACTATCGTATACCTTTGAACTGTGATCCTTAAACAAGTCATCTCGCATCGCAGCATGTTTATAAAATATTTTCAAATTTGTACTGTCCAATTCTTGCAAAGTATTAATATCTTTGTAGTAACGTGGCCGTATATAAACTGTGGCCAAACTTGATTCCAATAGAGCACCAATGATAACGCTTACTAAACATAAAGAAATAGCAAATATTCGTTCGGCATTAAATGGTGGAAATCGTACTATCATCATACGCACCCATAGTACCCAGGTATCTATGAAAATATGCATATATTGAGAACGCGTTACTAATGATAATTTCATTCGAATGGTTTCTTCTTCATCAGCATATGATGCTCTAAGCCATAGATTAAAACGTCTTAATAACATCCAAACAAACGATGATAAAAGGCCAAAGATCATGTAAACAGCCCAAACATTTTCATGGACCACGTACAGTGGTAGTATCGATTGTGGTATGCGTTTAGCTTTCATAACATAACAACATAATTTGTCCATATACACAGGCATGGAAAAATCCACGTCACGTGTTAGATAGTCCTTGATAAAATATCCAGATAATGTTATGTCAGTTTCTCTACGAATCATACGTCCTATACCGCCATTGTATGAACCATTTTCTAAACGTGCCCTGAAAATAGATAAAAAAGAAAGAAATTATAAATCTGTGATTTTTATGAACTTAGTTTATTGCTTATTAATTATTAAAGTCCTCATTAGGACGCATACATGCGTTTAAATTATATGTATTTCGGAATTCCGTATATGTACAAACATGTGTATATGAAAATTTATAAACAAAATTTTAATATTAATACTAATTACACAGTTCTGATTGCTCATCAGATTTCTAGTCAGATTTTGGGATGACCTACATATTATGTAGGTGATCCCAAAATCTGGCTTATAATATGTAGGTCATCCCAAAATTCGACTAGAAATCTGATGTGTTCTGTCATATATAGTAGATTTTTTTTTTTTTTTTTTGTAGAACATTTCATACCCGCCCTTTCCCTTTTTCTGGGTCTTTTTACAATTTGTTAGAATAAAGCCAAAAAATGCCATTATGAGGGGGAGATAGGGGACTAATATGTTCTACAAAAATATTTGCCATACCATTATCAACAAATTGGCTGAACATACCCTACACCTCAGATGTAAAGAAAACATATTTTTATATACCGATATGTTGCAAGAACAGGCCAGAGCTGGGAAACTTTGACCGCCTCTAAAATGAAATTCCGATGTGATCTATCAAAGCGCCAATACACATATATTTTTTTTTTTTGGTCTCCTTAACAAGAATCAATCGTCGCAACCCCTTTATTCTGGAAAAAGTTTGAAATTGTTGTATAGTGTCATGGCCCTTTGGGCCATAGCTAAATTTTTAAAGCACAAAATTAAAAAACATCTTAGGCGATGGTTAGCCAAATTATCAAAAATAGTTTCCACAATAGTTAGCACCAGAGTGAAATAAAAAATGTGTTGAGTTTTTGGTCCAAATTTGTACGATTCATAAGGTGTGAATATTTCGTTATTTTTTTTTTCTTAGAATTGAAATGTTTTATCATTATTAACTTTATTTTAAAATATCTCTTCTACAAATTGTCGCAAAATATGTTTTGCACAATTTAAGGCAGAACCAGCATTAAGAGCTAACTATATTATACTTTTGCTAGCTTAAGCAAATGTGCGAATACATATATTCAAATGTGTATGACTATATTGTACTTAACAAACTTTTCGTTAAGTTTCGTCAAGTGTCATTTGCTTAAGCAAACAGCGAAACTGACCGCACTTTACTTAAGAAACAAATTGCAATGTACGCGGAAAATATTTTTATAGAAAATTTAATTGAAAATTTTAAAAAACAAACGTGCATGTATAACAAAAGGGGTGGGTTTTGTATTTGTTTTTTGATTAAGATGCAAGCACTGTTGCATTTTTTAGTACTTTTTTATTTATGTTTTCATTTGTTTCTTTAAATTATTTAAAATTAATATAGATGTACTTTTTAATTGTAAAATATTTATAAATTAAACACATTAAATAATATTTTCGAAAAGATACATATATTTTGAAAATATAAGAAGAAAACAGTTTTTGCAAGAGTACAAATGTTTGCAACTAAGTGTAGTAAGTATTTAAGTTTAAAAAGTACATTGTAGCCACCCAAAAATCTTCAATAAGTTGATTAAGCATTTGACAGACTTTTCGTTAATTGTTCACAGTAGCTTAAGTTGGCAAAAGTATAATATATTTAGCCCTTTAGCCTTAGTGACTTAAGCTAAATATTTAAAAATATGTGTTTCAAAACATTCCTTTCATACCAAAACAAAGCTTAAGCCACCTAAGCCAATTATGTTTCAGACTTTAGTATTTGTGTGGCAATGAAGTTAACATTTTCACAAGGAAAATACATGACAAAAAAAAATTATTTCATTTGTTAATTTTGAATATTTGTGTTTTCAATAAATAGGCTTTTCAATGCAATCTGATGCAAATGATTTTGGTTACGGAGTTTACAGTTAAGAAATCATATTACTTACCCAAAAAAATCATCGTCTGGCCATTGTAATTCCATTGTAAAATTTAATATTTTTTCCAATAAATATGCAACTTTGGCATCTACGCCATCTACCCGGCTAACAGTTAAAGTATCTGGATTTGCCGTAACATTTGAAAATACCGAATCAAATATATAAATACGTAATGGATAACCATTCAAATTGTAAAATATATCAATGATATTATATTCTCTGGTGTCTACCATAGTACCATATTTACCATTTCTCAACAAAAATGGATGATAAAATTCAATTTTTGTATGTTTTACATAGAAAACCTTGTATATTCCCAATGTTAACCAATACTGCTCGGCAATAAAAGAAATATTATTCACATTATCTTCCCAATTTGTTTTTGGTGGAAATACAATAAAAAGAAAACCTTTTCTACCAGAATAATTTTTAAGTGCATAATGTAGATTTTCTGTAGAATTTAACTGCACCATTAAATTAGGACATACGGAATTGACCAAGTTTATAATGTCCACTGTGTTTGAAATTTGTATAGGAATTTGTGAATTATAAATAAAATTTGCTACGTAGTTATCAATATTCTTAAGCTGAACTTGTATACAACCCATTTTAAAAACTTTTGCTATTGTATTGAGAGGCCAGTTGGGGTTTTCAACAATTTCACATTTGGTTTTATAAAGAGTTGTTGTTAATAATACGAATATTTCAAAAAATCGTTTATTCATAACGTTTATTGTACTGATGTCGTTTATGTCACTGCGGTTTCTTTATATTTCCAGGTGGCTTTTTATAACTTTCAAAAAGACAGATATTAATTCCTTCCATATTCACAAGTTAATATGCAAATATTTATATTTTTACACTATCACGCAAGTTTGTCTGTCTGTCTGTCAGGTCACAAAATTTTTGTCAACATGTCAAGTAATACAACACCTCCTTAGTATAGTTCATATCTAAATAGATTTTATCTGTTTGGTTTATTTACTTATACTATTTTTATTTGACTTGCCCAATATAACATTGTTAGTATTAGTTAAATAAATCACAAGTTTATTATTTAAACAAACACGTTCTCAGGAACAATGAACACTTATTTACAGGGATAATATATTAGTTTTTTATATTTTTCTTACTAATTTTATTTTTCCAGTAACGATTAGATTTAGATTTTTATTAAGTTTCTTGTTTTATTAAAATTGTTTTAATCATTATGAGCAGATTTGATTAGAATATATATTTTTAGATGCAAAGCTCTCGTTTAAAGTATACCACGAAGATTGGCGGTGTGCATCAACAAAAGAGTTACCCCACAAAATATTAAAAAAAAACATAACTTACAGTTTATTTTATATATCTTTATCAGGGACTGAAACCTGAAAAAAATGGGTTCAGGTTCGGGTTAATCGAAATGAAAAGCTCAGGGCCATGTTTCTATATTTCTCGCATCGATAAAGTCTTCGCAAAATGCATGAAATATGCAACCTTGTTCTATTTTCCATAGGGTGAGTCACAGGCAATTAAATATATATTAATCTAAAGAGGATAATAACGCGCTTTATTCATGTTATTTCTCTATCCAATAAGAAATTTTACAAAACTAAATGTGTCCAAAGCTTTAAAAGTTAAAAGCTCTAAAAAAAATTTCAGTAAAAATGCAAACAACTTTATCATCTATTAAGTCACCCTGTATAAAGTAGGGTGATCATGGATTTTTGGATGCGAAAATTTTTCGCATTAAATACAGTGTGCTGGTTCGGTTCAGGGTTCGGGTATAATATTTTAAAAAAAGTACAATGTTTTATTAATAGAGAATTTATTTATTTTTTTTAAGGAATTTTTATTTATTTTTTTAATTAATATTCTTTTTAAGTTTTCTTCTTTTAAATTTGTTCTTTGTGGCGACAAAATTAATTTCAAGACTGAATAGGCCCTCTCATTTAAAGAATTTGATTTAGAAAATCGTTCCTTCTCTTTTAGAACTTGTTCGAAAAAATCTTCATCATCTTCTGAAGAACAAGATATTGATTCTCTCATAAAATTCTCTTCTTCGCTTTTCATTTGCAAATTTTTGAAAATTTTAATTGTCTTCGGGACTTAGCATTAACTTAAATCTGGTATCTAAAGGGTGGTTAAATTTTAAAGGCCGAAGTTGATTTTGAATAAAACAAATTATTTAGGAAATTATTGTCATTTCTTTTTATTATGATAATATGGCATGGTTCAATTATGTATGGAACAAAATATCGGCCAAATGGCCGCCGCGACCTCGGAGGCACACCTCCATCTGATGCTCCAAATTTTCGATGACGCTGAGGCACAATTGAGGTTATATGCCGTTAATGTGCCGAATTATTTCATCCTTTAGCTCTTGAATTGTTACTGGCTTATCGACGTACACCTTTTCTTTCAAATAACCCCAAAGAAAGAAGTCCAACGGTTTCAAATCACATGATCTTGACGACCAATTGACATCGCCACCACGTGAGATAAAACTGCCATTGAATTTGTCGTGCAAAAGAGCCATTGTTTCGTTTGCTGTGTGGCACCGTCCTGTTAAAACGACATATCGTCTAGGGTCATATCCTCAATTCCTGGCCACAATAAGTTCGTATTCATTTCACGATAGCGAATACCATTCACGGTAAATGCTTGGCCGACCTCATGACACACTATCGCGAACAACAGCAATGTTTTCCGCAGAACGAACTGGGCGAGCATGCACAGGTGTTTTCACAGACCCGGTTTGCTGAAATTTGTCCACAATTCTCCCGATTGTGGACACATTTGGTCGATTATGCTGAGCAAAAAAAAATCACAAAGTGCACAAAATGCATTTTGATTTGAACGCCCATTTTCATAATAAGCCTGAATAACTTTAACGCGTTGCTCGATTGTGTATCTTTCCATGGTCCGAATTGAGTTAGTCTGAAATTGAGAAATGTCAAATGAAATGCAGAAAAAAACTTGATGTTTAGGTGTGGTGTGGTTCACATTCAACATCGGCCCTTAAAATTTAACCACCCTTTAAAACCCAAAAAAGAAATCGTTACAATTTACTAGGTAATATGCGTATTCAAAACAAATTCTTTTTTCCCCATATCTGGTATTAAAAAAATTCAAAATTTTCCAAGAAAACCCACAAATGTGAGCGTAGGTCTGATAGAATTATTAATATAAACAATTTACACAAGTGAATTATTGCGGAATGTAATTGAGATCGCCCAGTTCTGGATGACCACTACTGTATAACAAATTTTCAAAAACCCTTTTTTAAAACTTTACACAATTTATTGTTTAAATATCTTATTTGCATTTCTCTGCTATTTAAAACCCGGTAGATTTCATCAACAGTTTTAAAAAAAGCGTTATTTTGTCATCTCCCAATATCTGAAAATGGTTATTTTTATCGAAAAATATACCTTGACGGGGCCTTTAACCCTGGAAATTAAAAAAGGTCCATTTTATAAAATGGCAAATACATATCTCAAAACTTAATGTATTTGCACCAGAGAACTGCAAAATCAACTTTTTTATTGATTTAATTATACACAAAAATTCTTGTTCACATTTAATAATTCAACAAAATTCACTCTAGAATAAAATCAGCATCATGTTACTGAACGCGTAATTGGGATCAGTGTGAATCATCTGTCGATTATGTTTATGCAAATGTAACCACTCAACAAAAAGTCAGCGTTGAATTAATTAGAAAAAACAACAAACAACGCGTATGAGTGTAATCATAATCAAAACAAAATAGAAACACATTTCATAAATGATATTGTGTACATTAGGGTGGGACTTAAATCCGCTTTTTTAGAATTTTTATTAGTAATACAATACTAAAAATATTCTTCTCTGTGAAATAAAAATATTTTTTTGGAAAAAAAATTTAGGTCGATATCTCAGGCCTGCCTAATTCCGAAAAATTTAAATATTGTCTAAATTTTTTTCATCTATTTTAATTGGAAAATTAGGCAATATTTAACTTTAACCGTATTGGGAGAGCCTGAGATATCGACCTAAATTTAAAAAAAAAAAAATTTCACAAAAAACAATATTTTTGGTATTACTAAAAAAAATTCTAAAAAAACGGATTTTAGACCCACCCTAATTTATGAAATGTGTTTTTACAAAACCACCCCTTTTCTTTAGATAAGAAACTCTTTTGTTTTAATTATACACATACGCGTTATTTATTGCTTTTTCTGATTTATTCTATATCAAAATAATTATTGTTGACAAAAACGAACAGAATAAAATCAATGGTATAAAAACGACCGATGATTATAAATCAGTGACAACAATTTGCACGTCGTTTGATTGATTGATTTAAAATCATCAGCAAATATGTGTATTGGAGTATATTCAACGTTTGAATGCGAACACATATTTATTCTTGTGTTGATTGCGTATGAACGTTTTGCAATCAGCATTTGCAGTTCTCTGATATGCACCAAGTCCGGGGAATGTCCCGAGAACAAATTTTACACCTCAGTGTACTAACCATTTCAACCAAATAATTTTCCGAGAAAGTGAATTTGCAACAAAATGGCATCGATTTCTTGTTGCATATTTCGCTACAAAAGAGTATGTGTTATTTGCTTTAATGTACATTTTGTTTGCAAATTTTATGATTTGCATATTTTTGTATATTTTGCACTTAATTGCATATGTTGTAAAAATAAATTAATATTTAATTAAAAATAAACAAAAGAAAGATTTTCTAAATCTTAACATAACACTAATCTTAAAAGATAAATAAAAAACTGTAGTTTTTCTATTTTTTTTTTTAATTTAAGGTTTATTAAACATAACAAAATTTGCATTAAAATTAACAAATCTTGTTAAAGTAACAATTATCTCAACCTACATAAAATTTTAAATCAAAATTCCAAATGGTACTTCAGTTATTACATTTTAACTTAGTTCATGTCTTGTAACATTTATTTTAGTTTTTTTCGTAATATTTCGACATTTTCTTTCCACTAATAATGATGTTAAAGCCATTAAGGAACCAATTATAACCACATAAAATGCTAGTTGTAAATCTTCTATTGTCATGACTTTAAACCCGCCTTCAGTTTCAAACAAACGTTCCTTCATTATTTTTATATCGACATTTGCCTGCATTTCGGCGATGTATTTCTTTATAAGACCAGCATTTTGAATTCTCAACAACAATTGATTTATAGTTTCACCCCAGGGTGCATCTTTAGGCCACACATAAGATATAGTGTAATATTTTGGACATTCTGGTACTATCCAAATACGTTTCGACACGATAAAATGTAAATATTCCATAACAAGGTTAGTATATCTTGTGACACCTGCTTTACCACCTTGTTGGGCAACATCCTTTAGAACATCAGCATTAAGATCTTTAAGATGACGTAGTCTTTTATTTAAACTTGCAAACAGCGGAGAAGTTTCACTAAAAAATAAATCATCTGCCATAGAAGTGTATTTGTATATGACAAAAAGACCACTTTGAACTAATTCCTCCAAGGTGTGTATATCATTATAATAAATGGGATGTATAAAGACTGTAGCCAAACTTGATTCAAATATCGCACCAAATATTACACTCACCAAACATAGGGAAGCTATAAAAACTCGTTCCGAATTAAAGGGTGGATACCGTACTACATTAACACGTACCCATACTACCCATGTGTCGATAAATATTCTTATGCATTGCCAGGAAATGTTATTATCTAAATGCCTTCCTTTTATTTGTTTGATTCTCAGACTTAAATTAAATCCCCTTAAAATAACCCATACAAATGAGCAAACGAAAGCCATTAAAATGAAGCCCAACCATAAATCGTAGTCCACTGCAAATATCGGTAGTATGGATTCGGGTATTTTCTTAGCTTTTGCCGTATAAACACACAATTTATCATCATACACTGCTACTGAAAAATCCATTTCTGGCACCATATAATCCTTAATGAAAAATCCAGTTACACACAAGTCCAGTTCGTTTTTTATAATAGAACCAATAACACCATTATATGTTCCATTTGCATTACGTTCCCTAAAAAATAAAATGTATAAAACATACAATAATTTAACATAATTTCAATTTTAACGTTCATTTAATTTATTTCATATAAATATGTACCATTTTGCATGGAGTACTTGCTATTTGTGATTTCGTTTGTAACACAATTTTATATTTGTTTTTCAAAAAATTTTCCGTTTTTCCATAAAATTATTTGTTGTTAAAAACGTTAAAGCCTGTTTATCTATTACGATAGAAATTGACAATTACTTTATTATGGTTTCGTTTAGACAATACATAAACCAGGGCTTCATCTCTGGTGTGTGCCGAAAATAAATCGAGTGTCAACTTTATTTAACTAATTTTCTTTATTATTCAATTCAACATTTTATATTTTTTTTATGAATAATACAACGAATACCAAAAATACATATGTTACTTCATATTTAAAGCGACAAAAGAAATTCTACATTAAAGAATTTAGTATTTTGTTTGATTTCCGTTTGCTTTGATTACAGCTTGCAATCAATCTATTGATCATCGATTACACTAGGTTTCTGGTTACTGAGTGGGTGTCAAATTAACCTTTAAAATGGTGAGGTAATCTGTTTTATTCATAGTGCTCTCTATGAAAATCAAATTACTTACACCACTGGTCGCCATACACCCCCATACCACGACCGAACCACCACCGTGCTTGATTGTGTAGATATTACATTTGGCTGTGAAAATTCTAAATTTTGCATCTCCAAATTTTAGCACAAAACAGATCATATTTCAGTCCAATTTAGTTTTTTTTTACTTTGCAGATTTGGAAAGATTTTGTAATCACAATTAATTTGTTTTTCTACAGAATCTTAGATTCTGAGGAACTACGACCACAAAAATCACCTTAAATTAGATAAATTGACTAACACAAAAACTTTTGATTCTGTGAACTGTTTAACATATTAAAATCCGATTCAAACATACAAAAAAAAATCAGAATTTTTTTCCATGTGAAAATGCTTAGATTCCAATGACTTTTTCACAGAAATGAAAATGTTTTGAAGAATTTTTAATATTTGATTACTTTTTTCTCAGATTTATGTGTTTTAAAATATTTTTTCATATAGAATAACTTTGACTTTCTAAAAAATATTTTCTACATAAAAATTGTTATGCTCTGGGAGCTGTTTCCTACAGAAAAACTTTCAGATTCAAAGGATTTTGAAGTATTCACATAAAAATTCTTCTTAAAATGCAGTCTGAATCTGAAAAGTTTACGAGGACTGGTATATGGGTTAAAATCAGTAGAATTGTTAAAAATAACTATCGAAAAAGTAGTTCACGAAAAAGTAGTTCATAGTAAAATAACTGCAATGGCGGTTAAAAACAAAAGCATTAAATTAAGCTTTACCTATTTTTTCCTCCACAATGTTTTTTGTTACAGATTAAATCAAATTGAAAAACCATTGTCCAGGTGTAAAAGAATGTTTTGTGATGAAAACTTTTTTGGAGGTGAAATCAATTTTGTAAAGAAAAAAATTTAAAGAAAAATGAAACATGATAAAATGTTTTATTTTTATTCACGCTAATATGAAACTGTTTTTAAATACACCAACTGTTTTGAAATTATGGAGGTGAAAAAAATTTTTAAGGCGTAAAATTTTTTTGGACGTTATAACAGATTGTGGTAGGAAAAAAATTTTTTGAGATAAAAATATTTCAGATGAATATAAAATATTATTTAATTCTAGGGAATGGTTAAAAAACAAGAGAAAATATTTTACTTTCCAGCCGCCACTATGAAACTGTACTAAAATACACCAATTAGTATGGAAAATTTAGAGGTACCTTAACATTTTCACTCATAACTTTTTAACCGCTGGACCGATTTTACTCATTTCCAATACAAAACTGCTCGGGAGGATGTAAATTAATTTAGGAAAAAATGAGCACCACGGCTTACGTCTTGGCGCTGTGATCGCCATTTCAACAGACAGACGGACATCGCGAGATCGGCTTAAAATTTCATAAGAATCACGAATATATATACTTTATGGGATCTTAAATCTATATTTCGACATGTTACAAACGGAATGACAAACTGATATATACCCTCACAATGTATATGGTGGAGGGTAGAAAAACGCAAAAATATACATTTTAAGTCAAAGTATGCAACTACAGATTGCTGTAATTTTGTTCTTTCTATCAGTTTTACACTATTGAGTAAAAATATATATTTGCATGGAATTTCTTACCCTACACATCACCGATTATTGCTGGCTGTTATAGCTGCAGAACTACTCTGAGTATACACTCAGAAAAAAAAGTTAGTAGAAAAATTTGTAAACGGATTTCAATCCCACTTTACTATTTTCGTACTGATTTTTAGTAAAAAAAATATTATTTAGCAAATCTGTTTGCTATTTACATTTTACAAATTACAGAATATTTACAAATTTTCGTTGCTAATTTCAGAAATCATTTTACAAATTTTTGAAAATTACTAATTTTAAAAAGTCGATATTGAAGGAAATGTTATTTCTAATTAAAACTTATACATACAAACTTAAATTGCCCTAAAATGTTACATAGGATTAAAAAAGGGATCGAAAGTGAAGATACCGACTCATGTTTGAAAATAGGACATCCACTTAAAATATCACTAAAAAAGGTTTTTTAATTCTAAAAATCAGCCCAAAAAACAATAAAATTTAACCTTAAAAGTAAAAAAAAAATTTACTAAAATATTTTTCAAAAAGGAAATTACCAATTTTAACAATTTTTAAGATTTTTAAGCCTTTGATTTTTTTTTTCATTTGTATAAAATATTTTTTAAAAAATATAATCAAAATTTTTGATGCTCGATAAAAAAAATTAATCTAAAACTTTGTACTAATATTATTAGTATTTAGTAATTTTTTTTTTGCTGATTTTAGCAAACAGATTTTAAATTCCACTTTACAAAAATTCTACTAAAATTTAGTAGCGGCTACTAATTTTTCTACTAATTTCATTGTACTACACGTCAGCAGACATGTGTTTCTAAGATTAGCAAAAAATACCGCTAGGCTCAAATTAGCAGAATTTCCCGTAGTAACAGCAAAATTTTCAGTTGCCATTACAGACTTTTTTTGGTGAGTGTATACATGCGCCATAAATAGGCAAATCTTTAATTTAATTCTAAAACAAAACAATGAAATTTTATAAATAATTAAGTTAACTTTAAATGCCCAATTTCTGAATGCTTTGTTAAATTTTAAAAAAACTTAATTTCTTAATTACCCAAAATAGTCTGGATCGGGATCTTGTAAATTCAAAGTAAAATTCATATGTTCTTGTAACAAATCGGCTACTCGACCATCGGCACCATAAACATACTTCACTTTCTTAGTTATCGGGTCAATTTTCGGTTTTGAATAGGCCGATTTAAAAATTTGTACCCTTAATGGATAACCACGCATATTATAAAATATTGTTCGTTCTACAGATTTCTCCCCGGTATATTTAATAATTTTACCATAACTCCCAAATGAATCTATAGCAAATGGATCATAAATATAAACACCCATGTCAGTTAACATAAAATGGTTACAAATTTGATATTTTTGCCAACCAATATGAAAAATATCGCGCATTTCCTTAAGGTCAATAAGGCCAATCACAATAAAAAAGAATACGCCCGCTTTTTGTACAAATTGTCGTGCTGTGGATCGTAAATTCTGCATGCTAGTAACGATAACACAATTTTCGCGTTTTGTGTTGGGCTTTATGTCAGCGATTTTCGTACCAAGCAATTCGTAATAGCTCAATGATATGGCAACGTGAGTCTGTTGTAAAAACCATTGCGTATATGAATTTTGCACATCATTTAAATAATTATTAGAACGTAACTTTAAATGTAGGTGTGAAACATCTTTCAGCGGTTTTGTTAACCATGATTCAATATGATTCGTTGGTATTGCTGTATTACTTTGTGTTAATAAACTTATATTTAATTGAAATGCTTTGGAATTTTGAACCAAAACTATAACTACAAATAATTTTCTCAACATTTTATATTGTCCTTTGAATTTAATATTCAATTACCAACTATTGAGCTTAACAGTTTCTTACCATCTTTTATTAGATTTAATTTCTAAAGGTTTCTTTTAGGTGTCCCTAAGGTGGGAACTTTTTTGTTTAAGATGTTTACTTTAATGACAACATGTTGATATTGTTTGTATAGCATATTTGCTAAATCATAAAACATTATTTTTTCAGTATTATTGTTTATTAGGTTACACTGGGAAAATTTTGAGAGCGAAACACAATTATGAACAATAGCTTTTTTTTTAATTTTATGATGGTAGTCTTGAAAAGGAAAAGGACCTATCCCAGGACACATCACCTGACCGTGTGATAGGGACCGGTCACTTTAACACGGGCCTATCCTAGAATGGGGTCAATTGTCCTCTGTGACACAACTAAACTTAAAGAGCATATCACAGGACTCGTACTGAGCATGTAATAAGTTTTTTGAGAGACAGAAATGTTTTCACCTAACACGGGACTAGTACTTTCAGAGACTTTAAATACCGATAACACGATGGGTACTTTCGAAACCGATCCTGTTTTCACCTACCACAGGTAATTTCAGACCCATATAGACTTTTAGCTAGTACTCTTTTCACCTATCTCGTAAAATGTATTTTCAGAACCAGTCCTGCTTTCAGGTATCACGGGACAGATCCCAATTTCCAACTGACCGGTTTTTCCCCGCAGGGGATATAACATAAACTTTAAATTTTTTTTTTGCTATTTTATGTCTGCTAATTGTTTTTTTTTTTTTAACTCAATATAACTAAAAAATTGTAAATTTAATATATTTATTTTTACTACTTTTATCTTATAGTATTCAGCAAACAGATTCTGCTTCTCTTGATATTTCTTCATATTTATTCCTATCAGTATATTTATTTTAAATATTCCACATTTAATTTTAATCATGTTCTTAGATCCAAGATTGAGAACGAAATTTAAGATTTGTAAACAGATATATTTTTTTCTGTGTAACTTTTTATTTTGCCTCGAATTCATATAATATTTGTAATACAGAGGAGTTCGGCTATAACGAACGCACAATTTACTTCCTTATAAGTGATGTAAACCAGAGAACTGCAAAATCAACTTTTTTCTTGATTTAATCATACACAAAAATTCTTGTTAACTTTTAATAATTCAACAAAATTCACTGTAGAATAAAATCAGCATCATGTTACTGAACGCGTAATTGGAATCAGTGTGAACCATCTGTCGTTTATGTTTTATGCAAATGTAATCACTTAACAGTGTTCAGTAACATGATGCTGATTTTATTCTACAGTGAATTTTGTTGAATTATTAAAAGTGAACAAGAATTTTTGTGTATGATTAAATCAAGAAAAAAGTTGATTTTGTAGTTCTCTGATGTAAACAATTTACAAATTCTTCTAAATTTAATTTTCTTAATTAAAATAGTTTGTCTATTGAAAGACGTTTTTTACAATTTTTAATATTTCTAAGTAAAATTGTAAGTGAAAACCTAAAATTTTTAAGATTTCCAATACGAATTTCATTTAAAAATCCTGATAATTTTCCGTCTTCGTTAGAAACGTATAATTTTGTATGGAAATTTGAAAAGGGACCAAGAAATTAATTTGTTATAAAAAGAGTTTGCTATAACCGATGTTCTTCTTAATTGTATGAATTTGTATGAGATATATTAGTAAATGCGTTGGGACCAGAGAAATGGTTCGTTACAAAAAAAAAAGTTTGTTATAACTAGTGTTCGTTATAAGCGAATTTTACTGTAGCTGTAATTACAGTTTATATCACACAAAATCAATTTGCATTATATTTAGTGTCAGAAGGTATAAATCAAGAACTTGTTATTTTAACAACAACACCTAAGAATAGAAATATGTTTCATAAAGAACATATTAAAGGAGTTCACAAGGTGTACTAAGTTTCGCATCGTCGTATTAAAAAACAGAGTTGTTAAAATTTTCATTTCTCTATTACGACGATTTTCTCTTGGGGTTTCTTTTTGTTAGCACTCGTAAACATAGCACACTAAACATACGTACAACTATTGTTGTATATTTTAATTTTTTTATTTTATTTTATTAGATTTATATAATACAATAAATAATATTATATAAAAAAGATGGAAAGAGTACCAGCAGCTAAGGCCTTTGACTCTGGACGGTTTTTTTTTTTTAATTAAACTTTAACAATTCTGTTTCATATCTTTTGTTTAAACATTTTGAAATTTTTGTTTAATGTCCCTGTGTGATTCTTATTACAGCTCAAAATAAAAACTTCAAAACATTACATTTATAAAAAAAAAATAACAATTATAATTATTAGAAGAATTTTTCATTCTAAAAAAACAGATCTAAAATGAAATCATGTACATTTATGATTTTTAGGTGCTGTTTAAGCAAATTGTTATTAAAACGCATTTTTTAGCGACTTAATTTAAAAATATATGAAAATCGCTTGAAAACCAAAATTTAAATAACTCGTTTTTTGTAAAACACTAAAATATCGTTTTTTTAATCTTCCGAATCCTTTTTTTTTTATCAAAGCAGTTTGTCACGTTAACATAGATACAACCCATATAAAATCAACACAAACATTGATTCGGAATCTGTTAAGCTTTCGGATTCCAGTATTGCGATTCCGTAACTTTTTAACTAAAAAATTCCATAGATTATCAAAATTCAAAAATTAACAACAAAATTCGTTTAAAGTTATTCTAGCACTTTTTTCTACCGATATTTGTAGTTAAAAAAAATCGTTAACCTATCTACAGAAGTTCAAGTTAACGATTTTCGTCGTTACTTTATAAAATTTCAAAGTAAATAAATTTTAAATTAACAACTTTTGTCGGTATCTCTGGTCAATAATTTCGATAGCTTTTCGGTAACTTAACCGAAAATTATCGTTAGTTACGAAATCGAAAAAATCGTTAAGAAAGTTAGAGAATTGCACTACAGACCCTTTTAGTTTCCGAAGTATGATATCATAAATTAAAAAAAAACTAAGGTTAGCAACCGAAACGAATTTTTGTATTGGATAAGTACCAGTATTATTAAAAATATGCGTATTCACAATAAATTATGAGTTTTTGTAAAAAAAAAAATAATGTTGCCAATTTAAATTAAAACTTAATAACCGTTCGCCAAATTAGTCATACAAATTTTTATTAACAAAAATCAATAAAGTTAAATTAATAGACAATTTTGGTTATCAAATTGAAAGGGGTTTCGGATAACCTTGAATAAAACGTAAAAATTTCACTTTTCATATTTTTTTACAAAATCGCTTTTAGCTTTTGGAAACACTTATCCAATTTAATTAAATTTTATTTTATAAAATGTGAAATAATTTTTTTTATTCTTAAAATTCATGCTTGATTGTAAGTAAATAACTCGTGCGTGAATTTAGTTTTTTCATCATAGATTTTTAGTAATTTTTTTTATAGTGTTTTCGTGAGAATTTTTTGTTCGTAAATAACTTTTTAATATACTCATTTAATCGAGAGTATTTTTTTTTATTCGTTAACGATCATTAGAGGCCTCAAAATAAAAATAACGAACATATGTCTTTCAATATCACCTGATTTGAAATGAAATTGGTGGGGATTATGAAAACACAACCACATTTAAATTTTTTTTTATACCTTAACTGATTGGGAATTCTAGTTCTTGTATAATAGTACACAGTATCATATGATCAAAATTCAGTTAAAACTATACTTCCAGCGAAATGTAACTGCAGTTCATTTAAAACATTATTTGAGAGTTAAGGGAACACATCCTTTAAAATAATAACTCAATAAATAAAATCGCACTTACACATTTGTAAATCACAGTATTTATATTTATTTTAAGTATAAATGGTTTATATTATAGACATTAAATAACTTATTATAATACATATTAAATTATATCGTCGTATTACAAAACCTAGTTATTAACATTTTTTTTTTACAATGACGTCGATTTTCTGTTGGTCCTAACACACTTGAAAATATCACATTAAACTTAGGTACAAATGTTCTAACGTCCTATCATCTATTGTTGTATCTTTTTAAATAAAATTTTAATTACTCGAGTTTCCAATAGCACAACACAAAGCACATCACCCTTGTGAACAAACTTATTGTAAATATTTAATAAATTTATGTATTATAAGGAGGTCGTATTTTTTCCACTATCAAACATATCGCAGCTAAAATATTTCCAATGAGTACAACATAAAATGCCAACTGTAGATCTTCCAATGTTAATACCCTGAAGGGGGCATTACTTTCATATAATTGCTCAATCATTATTCTGGTATCCACCTCTGCTTTCATGTCACGTAAAAATTTGTGTATAAATCCAGTGCTGAGAAAAGTTAGTAATATTTGATTAAAAGTTTCTTTCCAAGGAGCATCACGAGTCCATACATAAGATATAGTATAATATTTTGGGCATTCCGGAATAATCCAAATACGTTTTGATACAATTAAATCCAGTGATTCCATCATAAAAGAATTATATCTGGTAACGCCTGCTTTGCCACCATTATAGGCAACATCTAATTGCATATCATATGAATAGTTTTTTAAATACACTAGTTTTTTATTTAAATTGTGAAACAACGAAGATGTTTCACTAAAAAACAAATCATCACCCATTGAAGCGTATTTGTAAAAAATCGACAGGCCACTTTCATCCAATTCTTGTAAGGTATCTAAATCTTTAAAATGCATAGGATATATAAAAACTGTGGACAAACTGGATTCAAATATGGCACCAAATATCACGCTAACCAAACTAATCGAAGCAACAAACACTCTTTCAGAACTAAATGGTGGATAGCGAACTAACACATCACGCACCCATGCTACCCACGTATCAATTAAAATATCCACATATTGCCATTTGATATTGTTCCTAAAATATATTGTATCTCTGTTGAGTTTTATGTCACTGATATCCAGCCGTAAATTCAGACGTCTTAATATTACCCATATAATGGAACATAGAAATCCCATTAAGATGAAACATAACCATATTTCATAATTTACCGAAAATATGGGTAATACAAATTTTGGTATTTTCTTAGCTTTTGGCGTATAAACACATAATTTATCATCATACACAGCTACTGAAAATTCAATTTCCTCTGTTAAGTAGTCTTTCACAAAAAATCCATTTAAACAAATATCCACTTGATTGTTAATAATAGAACCGATTGCTCCATTAAATGTTCCATTGGGAAAACGTTCTCTAAAATATAAGAAAGTAGAAAAAATGTATGTTATTATTAGTTTAGGCACACGTAACACTTATAAGTTTTATTAAAAAAAATTTCTTGTCGGCAATTTCTTTGAATATTTTTGAATTTCTGTTCATCGGACATGTGTAAATTTATATTTTTAAATTTGAAAACATTACTTTTATTTTTTGTTTAAATCTTCATTTACATAACAGAGCCATTAGGGCCTTAAATCATTATATATTATATAAATTATATCCTAAATCCCTTACCGAGCACCAGCAACAAAGGCTATCGGCTCGTTGTAGCGAAAACAAACCAGAGCCTCTACTCCCGCACTGATAAGCTAGCACGCTACCAACTAGCCTACCGAGGCGCTCAATATTTTTTTTTTGTGTTATCAAAAATAACCAATATGAATATAAAAGCTATGAAACCGATGAATTAAGAAATTGTTGTACCCTGCACACCGTTTCGGTGTCTGAAGCGAGAAGTTTTCGCATCGGGAAATTTGTAGTCACCCCATTTAATACAAGGAGACTTAATAGATAAAAAAAAAGTTGATTGTATTTTTACTGGAATATTTTTTTTTAGCTTCTAACTTTTAAAGCTGTGGCACATTTAATTTTGTAAAATTTTTTATTAGTTACAGAAATAGCAACAACACATCGCCTTATTGTCTTTTTCAGATTAATATATATTTAATTGCCTGTGACTCACCCTATAGAAAGCAGAACAGGGTTGCGTTTTACATGTTTTTTGCGAAAACTTTATCGATACGAAAAATATAGAAACGGCAACTAGTGGTAATAAAATAATGAATAGTGACGTAAAGAAAGTTAACCTGTGTAATACACCTGCTTCCGGTACTAATTGTTTTATTAATAAATACCTATAAAACAATTAGTATTTAGATTCTCAAAAAAATCAGTTTGCAACTTTTACAGAAAGTTTTTATTAAAAATCAAAAAATAACACATTTAAAGAGTAAAATATAAAAAAATAAAAAATTAATGGCCTCAAATCGTAATTTAAATTGTAAAAATAAATAATTTTTTATGTTATTTTATAAGAAAATCACAATCACAATAAACCTAACATGTCACTTTGTCATCAAATTGCATTAAATTTTCACGTTGAATTCATTATCGTGAAAAATATATTCTTTACTTTGCTTTAGTCGAAGTGAAAATTAACCTTTATTGATCTTATATTTATAAAATAAAAACTCATAATTATCCTATAAAATTCAATTAATAGAAATAGTAAAAACTTTACCCAAAATAATTTGGATCAGGATCTTGTAAAATCAAAGTGAAATTTAACTGATTCTGCATTAAGTTTGCCACTCTGCCATCAACACCCTTGGCATTTTTAATTCCATTTGGCTGCGTATCAAATTCCAGCTGAGCAAAAACTGATTGAAAAATTTGCACTCTTAAAGGATAACCACGCATATTTGAGAATATAGTACGTTCCATTGAAATCTCACCCTGATATTGAATGATTTTACCATATTCATTATATTCGTTTAAAGCAAATGGATCATATATCAAAACGCCATCCATGGTTAAAAGGAAGTTTTTGAATATTAAATATCTATTCCACATGATGTTAAAAATATCACGCATCTCTTCCACATCACTATCGCCAATAACAATAAAGAAAAATACTCCAGCTCTTTGTACAAATTGTCGCGCTGCCATACGTAAATTATCCATAACTGTTACTATCACATAATTATCACGATTGTTATTGGCTTTTGGATCCATTATCGGCACTGATAAATTTAATTGTTCATAAGTACTTAAAGTTATGGGAAGTTTAGTTTGCTTCAAAAACCACTGAGTATAAGAATTTTCAATATTTTCGTTTAAATTGTCAACACATAATTGCAAATGTAAATGTGGCAAATCTGTCAATGGATATTCTAACCATTTACCAATAAAATTATACAATATTTCATTTGATGTTAAGGGTAGATGATTTTGTAAATTTCCTTTAGTATTTTGGAGAAATATTAAAAAAAATAAGAAATGAAAAATCATTTCAATATGCACATCACTACTTTTTGTTAGAAATCTTTTCCACAACAATAACCACGTTATAATAATCAATTTATATGCAAAAAAAATGTATCTAATAAAAAGTACCTGTTAAATATATATCCTAACAATTATAATCTTTATTTATACATGTATACCTCTTGAATCTTTTATTTGTAATTACATGTTGCACATAGTGTAATTATAGTTTAAACAAAGCAAATCATTTGACACCCATTAACAAAGTACAGTATCGGACAAATCATTTCCAACTAGCACACAAATTTATTAATTTAATGTGCATCTGTAATAAAACATGTGAGTTTATTTTATTTTATTCAAATTAAAATTTTATTTTTATAATTTAGTAAACTTTTTTAAACATTTTTAATATGAATTAATTCTTAATATTTTGAAATTGTTTGTAACTTTAAATGAACTTAATATAAACATGGCAAGACAATACAATTGCAACCAAAACAAATTATTTACCTATTTTTTTTGTTTAAGATTTCGTTGCGAAGCCCTTATTTTTAATAACAGCCTTGCATCGTCATTGCATAGACTCTATTTAATGATAAATTGTTTGCTGTGGTATACTGTGGTATTTTGGACGTCATTTCAATCAATTTTCTGCTTTAAAATTGACCAAAGGTTTTCAATTTGGTTAAGATCCGGTGACTGAGGTGGCCATTAGATTCCATTAACTCTTTTTTGCAAGCTTTTACCACTTTCGAGGCGTGTTTGGGATTGTTATTTTGCTAAAATGTTCACCGTAACGACATTTCCCAGTTAGCATATGACAACATAACAAACAATAATGTCTAAATGGGACATTAAACAATGAAGTTTGCCTAATCCATTGGCAGAAAAACATTTATGTCATGGCCAAGTCCATGTTTGACCGTCTTTTCACAAAACTCTTTTTGAACTCGTTTTCCTCTGGGTCTTCTTACGTGAGTTAATGTCATCACTAGCGATATTATAAAATTTTTATACGTCACTGAAAAGCACATTTTCCATCGTTTCACTGTCCATCTAATATTTATTATTTATTTATTTTTTTTTTATTAAAAATAAAATTACAAATTATATCTTAATACCCTAACCGAGCACTACCAACGAAGGCTATCGGCTCGTTGTAGCGAAAACAGACCAGAGCCTTTGGTGGGAATCGAACCCACGACCCCCGCACTGATAAGCTAGCACGCTACCAACTAGCCTACTGGGGCGCTCTGTCCAGCTAATATGTTCTTGAGGAAATTAAAGTACATATTTTCAATTGGTTACGCTTAGATATGAGGCTTTTTCACTGGCCGATAAGCTAACAAAACAGTGTCAACGAGGCGTCGCGAAATGGTATTTTTATTGTTTTGCCAATTTCGTAGCCGGTTTAAAAGGAAACTTTTTACCCGTCTTGCTATTAACGCGTCTATCCTTTGGTCAGTTTTTTGCGGCCAACCGCGTGATCAAATTCAAGAAATTAATAATTTATACACTTTATATGTAATGGATTGTTCTTTAGAGAAATTCCTCTATTAAAATCGTCCATAATATGCTTTCGCAACCCTTTACGGAATTTATTTGATGCCATTATTATCGATATTTCGGAATACTAGCTCACTTGCATTTCTTTTAAAAAATGTGATGCATTAACAAAAAGAACTTTACTAGTTGCATTTGTTTTGTCGCATCAAAATATTAACTACTTTCCGAATAACTGAACCCAAAATATTTCTAAAGTTTTTTTTTTCTTAAGTAGTAACGTATTGAAAGTTGGTTGCAAATGTTTTGTTCGATACTGTATATACTATATACTTTGTTGTTATATATTAGATATGTGCATTAGGGTGGCACTCAAGGCACATAGACAAACTATTTGTTTGGTTGTGTTGTTGAGTGTTTTGAGAATTCCAAATTTCTTACATAAAACAGTAGTTTAGGGGATGTAACGGCTCTTTGCGAAATTTATAAATCTCCAGGAAAACATGTATTATTTCCACGACTAGTTCTTTTGAGCCAACACTAGTTCTAATTTAGCGTTTTACCCATGATTTTTTTTTTTGCAATTCTCACCCTCAGAACTAGTAGTACTAGGCAATTTCTTGAGGAACTGGTACTAGTTCTACGAAACAGTTCTAAACCCAATTCTTATATCCGTGGTTTTTGTATAAAATTGTCACACTCGGATCTAGTTCCAAGAACCCATCAGAGAACAGTTTCAAGTCCAAACTTTTTAAGTTACCTTTACTTCCTACCTTTCGTTAACGTTTATTTTCGTGAATAGTTGTACTGTTTTACATTTTTATAGGAGCAATTTAAAAAAAAAAAAAAGTTTGCTAATTTACAGTCGAATAAATATGGAGCTGTTTTAGAACTAGTATCAAATTCTATGAACCGATGGGGAAGTCATGTATAACTAGTTCCCAAAACACGCCAAAGATGTAGTTTAAATGACTCCTTTGCATGGGCTCTGGAACTAGTTACGTATATGTAGTTACTACCTGAGAAATAGTTTTTGGACTAATATAAAATTTTAATTTCATTGGTATATTTTGTGTCGGTTGTTAGTAATTTTTTGTCACCTAATAAAATTAAGACTTAAAAATATTTACCAGCCGGTTAAGAATTTTTATTTACCATTGTCGTTAGCAAACATTGTTTTGAATTATGAATTATACATTTATCTAATTTAACCACCTTTGAATATTAACTATATTTAATTACAGTACATTTTACAAGAAGGAATTTCTCATAAAATAGATAAAAATACAAAAACTATGCATATTTTTGACATATCTCGAATAAGCACTCTTACATTAATTTCGTACTACCACTTGGCTACAATCAGGCTTAAAAATTCTAAAATATTACAGCCTTATTTTTTGAATATTAAGCTTGGTTTTTTTATTTGATTAATTTAATATAATAAATCAATATAAATATATTGTTTGTTTTTTATTTTATGAAGACATACTTTCATATTAAATGCACTGTACATTAGACCGTACCACCTTATAGGAAAAAAAAGTTCACCGTACAGCCTCAAATATAAAGTATTTTAACAAGAAAATTTCGAAAATATTTTTTTTTTTGGCCGAACGTAGGGGTCGCCATTTTATATTTTTCGTTATATCTTCGCCATTTACCGTCGGATCTTAAAGTGTTGTATATCAATGTTTTTTGTCTCGCGATGTTTTCCTCGAAGGAGCCATTGACCTCAAGTAACCCGTTCTAGTATTAACCCACCAGATCTCAGTTGCTACCACCTTAATGTACTACCCTAATATTTCAAAATGAAAGCTCGCAAAAAAGCAATAAACTTTTGCTAGGAAAGTATTCCAATAATTTCAGCGGAACTATTATTTTTTTTTTTAATTTTTTTTTGTTGCCGAATGTAGGGCATTTTTAATTTTTTTTGTCATATATTCTGTATTTACAGTCGGATCTTAAAGGGTTATATATCAATGTTTTTGTCGCAATGATACCAATTTGTTACATCAAAAATCATTGACCTCAAGCACCCTTTTATACTACTTAAGGGGTAACACCTACTGTTTTACACAAAGTTTTACAAAATGATAGTATATTTACAATACAGGTCCACGGCACGCAGCATTACTTAATCAATTTTTGGTGGATTTCTCTGAAATTTATAATGCATATGAAAAACTAAATTTCTTACTTTTTAAAATTTTTTGTTAATTTATGAGAATGTGCTTGTACATATTGAGGGTTTACTAATGCAACGCCTATCTCTAAAACAACTACTTTTCAGGAGGGACAAAAAAAAAGGGTGGTTAAATTTTAAGGGCCGATGTTGAATATGCACCACACCTAAACGTCAAGTTTTTTTTTGCATATCATTTGACATTTCTCAATTTCAGACTAACTCAATTTTAACCATGGAAAGATACACAATTGAGCAACGCGTTAAAGTTATTCAGGCTTATTATGAAAATGGGCGTTCAAATCAAAATGCATTTCGTGCACTTCGTGATTTTTTTTGGTCAGCATAATCGACCATATGTGTCCACAATCAGGATAATTGTGCACATATTTCTGCAAATCGGGTCTGTAGGAAATGAGAAAACACCTGTGCATGCTCGCCAAGTTCGTTCTGCGGAAAACATTGCTGTTGTTCGCCGTCGGTGTTCGCTATCGCGAGATCATAACGGAATACTTGAAGCCAGAAATTGAGGATATGGATGTGCACGATATGTGGTTTCAACAGGATGGTGCCACTTGCCACACAGCTAACGAAACAATGGCTCTTTTGCGCGAAAAATTTAATGGCCTTGTTATCTCACGTGGTGGCGATGTCAATTGGCCGCCAAGATCATGTGATTTGAGACCGCTGGACTTCTTTTTTTGGGGTTATTTGAAACAAAAGGTATACGTCGATAAGCCAGCAACAATTCGAGAGCTAAAGGATAATATAATTCGACACAATAACGGCATAGAACCTTAATTATGCCTCAGCGTCATCGAAAATTTGGACCTTTGGGTGGAGGTGTGCCGTAGAGGTCGCGGCGGCCATTTGGCCGATATTTTGTTCCATACATAATTGAACCATACCATACTATCATAATAAAAAGAAATTAAAATAATTTCCGAAATAATTTGTTTTATTCAAAATCAACATCGGCCCTTAAAATTTAATAAACGACATTTTTTAATCTTTTTTTTTAATTTAAAAAGTAGTGAATTTTAATTTGCCTTTCTGAAAAGTAGTAGTATTTGAAATACCAGTTTGCGTTTGTAAACCCTCAATATATATATATATACCTTTACTCAAAAGAACAGTAGGTGATCCATGTGATCTGAGGTTAAGCTAGTTTTCACCACCTCTTAACATATAAAATTAGGCATAATTGATAACGATTTGTTTTTTTTTTTTTATTTTATTACAGATGCCTTTTTACGTTTAAGTCGTCAAATTTTTATGTCTGATTCTGAAGATGATGACGATGATAATGAAGAACAAAATCAAAATGATTTGAGTAATTTGAATGAACAAACGAATAAAAAACCAAATGGTGTTAACAAGTCCACAAAAGGGAGTTCTCAAAATAACACTACTACGAATGAGTCGCGTACAAATTCAAGGTCCCTTAGATCTAATCAAAGACCTAGAAATTCTGCAGCATTAAATGTAATCAATACAAATGAAACAACAACAATACTACCTCAACGGAGTCATCCTACAACTAATGAATATACTACAACTAATAATGCTGATAGTAATGATCACAATAGCACTAGAACGACCAGGAGAAAAGCTACAAATTCTGCAGCTGTTGCTACGTCGAGTAGTATATCTAAGAAAAGTCCTAAGAAAAGACATTGTTCAGATAAAAAAGATAATTCCGTAAACACTAGAGATTTAACCAATAATTGCAATAATTTATATGCAGATACATCATCGTCATCATCGTCCCTAAGCACTGATATTTCTCCACAATCTTCCAACAAGCATCAACAAAAGAATTTATCACCATCTTCGTCAGCATCCTCAAGCTCATCACCTTTAAAAAAGCGTAAAATGTGCATTAGTAATTATATAAATGTGCGTCGCAATTTAAATAACAATGATGATAATGACATTGAGGAAAATAATAATAATAATGAAACAAATAATAATGATATATTTGCTATAGAAGGAAATAATAATCACAATAACACTAACGGCCAACTGACACCACAAAGAATCCAATTGAGTGCGAATACTAGTTATGGATATTCCTCATCTTCTTCTCTACACAACAATAACAACAACAACAACAATAATAATTCGTTATTGTTTACGCCCGATAGTGGCGTTAGCTTCAATAATTTAACAACACCCAGTACTATGGGTCATAGTGATCATTTACATGCTTCCACTTCTTCCAACAACTCAAGAATTGTTACGAACCACTTGTCGCCCTGTTACGAAAACAACAACTGTGATGTAGAAAATGAAAATGATGAAGGTGTAATTGTTTCTAATAATCGTAAGACGAATTTAAAAAAATTTCAACAAAAAGTAGATCGAGTTCGTCGTAACTATAGAAAACAATTTTTTGATGACACCGAAAGTGATTAAATATTATTATTATTATTTATTATAATTAAGCCTTAGGGACACTTCCTGCATACAACATTATACATATTTAGATTACCATTACAAAAATAGGAGATATTAAAATACATAGTGTAACAGATATTTATTTTTTTGGGTCTCAACCAACCAAATCTGTCTGATATAAAAGTATTTCAAATAATTAACATTTGCATAGAGGATTTTAACACTTGATTTTAAAATATTTCTTAAAAAAAATATATTTCATTGGTGGCACATACGAATAGAATTTCAGATGTTTAATCCACTCATTAATTAATGTGAACAAATTCGTACATAATTTTTATTTTACCATTTACAGAAAAATTTTTAAACCTATAAAATGTGAAATATTTTCTGTGCGAAAAGCAAATTTTAAACAAAGAATATCTTTGAAATAAATCATGCTACAGTAGCTATTATATACTATATGAGAAATAAAGGCTGAAATTATATAAAATCAACCATCCGATTTCCTTGCCTTTTAAATTTGTTTGATCAAATTGAAACATAAGTCTGAAAGTTGAAAAGTATTCTTATACAATTGGATATAACTTTTGAAGTACTTAACCTGCAAAAGTCATTGATATATCCGTTTAAATCCATTGATATCATTATTTTATTACCAACAATTAACATAAAATATCTTAAATTTCAAAGGCTTTTGTTTTTTTTTTTTTTTTCAAATGTATAAAACGATATAAAACGCAGTTTCTTAGAAAATGGCATTGATTTTAAACCTCTTTATGTTGTCTGACTTTTCAATAAATTTAAATGTTTTTTAACCCATTTTTTGTCTACTGTTCGGGCAGCAAAATCTAAGGAAGCGATTATAAAGCAAATGTATTTGGACTATTTTTCGAGCAATTACTTAAACACCGATATCAAAAATATTAAACTAATAATATATCTAAATTTTTCATCAAAAAGTTTCTTTATATTCCATTTGTTTTAAGATAGCATTAAAATAATATATATATATTTATTTAATAAAATATATTTAATACATATACATTTAATTCTATTAATCGTATATGGCCGAATCGTTCAGTTGCCACACCCCCAATTCGGTTTATCCAAAATTAGAGAGCGTCAAAATTTTGGTTATATGTATATGGAAAAACACTATAATTTCTTGTCTATTACAATAAAAAATAAAAATATAATCATTATTGTTTAAGTTAAGAAAAAAACGTTTAAGCGAAAATATTAGAAACTTTTTGAGGTTAAATTTGTTATCCTAATTTTAGTGTTTTTTTTCTCATTTTAAAATGAATGACTCAAATACAAAATGAAAATCTCACCTTTAAGCGAGTTGTTTTTCTCGTGGAAAAATTTTCACTTGCGTGAAAACAAATAACACTACATTTTTACTTGAAATTTGTTATTGGGCAAAATTATTTTTTTAAATGGATTGTAACAGTTTTTTCACGTGAAATTCAGACAACTTACTGTGTTTAAATTAAAATTCTGGGTACAATTTAAGTTCATTAAACTTCATGATCCAATGTGGGGTTTACTGCCTTTAAATCACGTCCGGCCAGCTTGACGACAGGACGAGTAGAAGTTTCGTTAGAACTTTCAAAAACTGCGCTTTGTTTTTGTCACGAATTACATTAAGGGCTTTACCTTTTTCCATGTATTTCTTTTAGAATTTGCATCAACTACATTGACAAATCCATTAGCAGCTATCGGTTCGAGAGGATTTTAAAACCACTTAGCTCGTCTTGTTAAGCACGGAAGACACTCCTGAATCCTTTGTTTCCAAAATGTGTCGGACATTTGCCCGACTTTTTGAAAATTTCTACCAAAACTTGTGACAGAATATTTAAGCTACCTTTTCTCTCATACTCTACTACAACTTTCAAGCTCTTAAATAACTCCAATTAAGCGACGGACTAGGATTACGGCAAAGCCCTGATTTACGCTTATTTCATTGTAGGGATGGAGTCTGTGGTGGTAAACGTCCAGACTAAAGAAATTTTGTGGTAGAATAAGTAGTTGTTTTACATCTATTGAAACAATAACTGCTGCATAAATTCTGCCTTTAAAAAGTTTTTAAATTAAACTTTATCGACCCACCATTCCATTACAAGACTGAGGAATTTCTTCTGAAAACATTTTTTTTAAAGGCAAATACCATTTCTTCTTCAACTTTGAGGTTAGTTTAAGGTGGTGTTTCAAGATGACGTTTTCCTTCACATGATACAAAATACATGTAATCACTTATTCGTCTCGCGATGAACGTCTTATAGAAATGTACATTTGGAATCTCAGAAGTTTTTCGCATTTACCAAATTTGTCAATTGTTATTTTATTTCAAAATGTTGAAAAAGTTCCGTGGTTGGATTTTTATTTTACAGCGAGGCCATTCATCTTCAGGTAAGTACAACAACTTTGGGCCACAGAACCGTTAATCGTTAATTTTCGCATATTTCAGAATTATTATGGGGAAAGTGGCATCATCGTTGTCAAAGGTGGTGTACACCCAATGCCATTCATCAGCACATCATACTTGTAATTATGGAATGCTTTTTGGGTATTGTTTCCGTTCCCGCATTCCCGGAAATTCGGGCCTGAAACCCCAGGATTTTAAAAATATGATTTTAAATAAAAAGTTAATGTAAAAAACGAATTTGTATAAAAACTTTGTAAGAAAAGCACTTAATTTAAAAGCTTCTTAAAATTTGTCTTCTGCAGAGAGTTTTTTTCAGCGTGTGTATATTTTCAAAAAAAAAAAACAACTTACAAAAAATTACATTTTCAGTTAAATTAATGTCTCGCTCGAAAACTTTTTAAAAACGCGTTTTTTTTAATACCTTTTGCTAAAAAATTTTATGCATTTTTAACAAATGTAATGAAAAAAATAACAATTATTTTCCAAAAAAAAAAACAACAATCAGACCAAAACGTTTACGTACAAATTTTCATATAAATATAGCGAGTGTACATAAACATGTTGGACTGACTGTATTTTTGAAAAAACAATTGTTATTTTTTTTAATTACAAATGTTATTCATTGAATGTTCTAACTAAAATTATAATTGGAATTTTTCGAATAAGAAATACAATTTTAAAATTACAATTGTGGTTTTTTAATTACAATTGGTACTTTTTTTTCTTTAATTGATGTATGAATTTTGTAATAACAAGTGCAAATGGTGTTGGTTAAGATTTAATGGGTATCACTGTATCACTATGAGAAATATTAATCATACGCCACAAATAAATAAGAAATCCAAAAAAAAAGCTATAGCAAATATATTAAGATAACATACAAACATGTACGAAGGTTTGGTTATCCCAAATATAGTTCCACTATGTAATATAAGACTTACACTTTAAAATTGCTATAATTTGTTTAAAATACTTAGTTCTTAAGATAATGAAATAAATAATGCTAAGATCATACATACATAGTATATGCTAGAAAGAACATTACAATAAGACACATAACAGACCACAATGTTATTTGAAAGTAAAATTGAAACCATATTTATCTTCTTTACAAAATCCAAAAAGAAAAAACGTTTTTATTTTACTTTTCTGTACCGATAACTTGTTTTAAAATAACCAAAAGTTATCTATTAATACTATATTTTACACTGAAAAAAAAACTATCTGATTTTCGTACAACAAAGGTAAAAACTTGTCAGAGCCAAAAACTTCATAAAAGCGCTGTTCATAAGTTTAAACAAACAATTAACATCGAGGGCACAAGTTATTTTAAACTCAAAAGGAAAAGTTGCACAGTCCTTATTTTTACATATAAATAAAAACATAGATGCTTTTGGTTCAGTCTTACCGATAGTTTTTTGGATGACAATTAAACTTAGTTTATTAAGCAGTTCAGTTAATCTCTAAACAAAATTAAACTGAGTTCAACTGAGCATACCTTGTTTCAGCTCTGGTTTAATAATATCAATTTACATGATGCTGAAATATTAATTTGTCACAATTATTATTATTATTATTATTTTTTTTTTTTAATTCGAGTTGTTAAAAAGGTGGTAGCATTAAATATTGCCTTGTCATGTGGCATCACTCAAACAAATAATTGTCCAAAAGATGTTTTTGTTGTCAAATTTATAGTTAAGGTTAAATGGCCAAACAGAATCGGTTAAACTTAAATTAAAAACAAAATAAACTGCATCTATAAAATTTAAATTCTAGGCTCTACTAATGCTAAATTAATAAACAAATCTAAAAGCTTAATTAGCCAGACAAAAAAGTAAACGTATCTCTGTACAGCAAATTTAATGGGTTAAATAACAATAGAAGATGTTGTGTTGTGTAAATGCACAATGAAAATCTGTTTTGAATAAAATTTCGTTGTGTGTTTACATCTTCTATTATTTTTTAATTCATTAAATTTGCTATTCCGTAGATACTTCTGGCTGTTCCAGCTTTAAGCTAGAATTAGCCATACGTAACGTGAAGTATCTTCATATGATTGTTTCTTTTTAACTCATTCATTTAAATTGAATGAGCTGATTCGTCACGTTGAGTTACGTATAGCTAACTGAGCCTTTAATATACATCCGAAAAACTAGACCTATCTGGTCTTTGTCTTTTGCTAGTTTTTACTTGTCCAAATTCATGTAAAAATGTAATATTAGTGTGAAATATAAAATTTTTAATTTGATTTTATTTAATTTTTCCATTTCAAATCGATGCAAAATCGTTTTAATCTGAAATCGAATTTGAAACTATCTTTGGCGACAGTTTTTAATTCTCTTATTAAGGCCGAGTAAATTATAATTATAATTATCTTAGAATATGCAAAAGATGGTGTTCAACTCCGGTTATTTTAAAGATAAGTTACCCTCGTTTAAAAAGAAAAAATACATTTAAAATACTTTTTAATGAAAAATTAAACTTTTTTTAATTTGCAAAACTTAAATAAGAAGAAGAAAAAATACGTGCATTAAGAAATCACTTTCAAATAAAATTTGTGGTATGCCTAAAACAAATCTAAAATATATCAACTTTTAAAAAGCATTGTCAGTTTTTCTGTGAATATTTAAAAAATATAAAAAATATAATTAAGATATTAAATAATCCTAATAACGATTACATATATAATTTAATTTAATAATAAAAATCGCATTTCAAATTAATAAAATATTTATAAATTCAGTAGAATGTCGATATTTTGTCTGCTGGTGGATGAAAGGGGCGGGGTTTTTGTACACAAAAATTCAAGGATGAAGGAAACCGTAGCCGCTGAAAACCCGATATAATTTATTTTTACCTTACATGGAAATGCAACAAAAAAAACAAAAAAAGATTATTACGGCATTAATCATATTCATTTAGCAATTGTTTTCCCATTGTAAGCAACGTGGTCACGCGTTAAAAAAATGCACACGATGGTGAAATGTCGCCCATTTTATCGTTTCAGCAATGTGAATGATACAATTTTAGTTATTCCGTTATCATATGACATTTATAACTCAAAATGAAATCCATTGTCGAAACGACAATAATTCAAGTCGTTAAGTCACACTATCGTGTGTCGTTAAAATGATAAATATATAATGATAATATCTACTTGTGAAATATTATTCCCGGTCTTGTGTAGATATTATAATTATACTGTTGAGTAGTATTCAATGCATACTGTCACTCTGAGATAGGCTGATATTAAAGTTTGTGCAAATTCTTCCACATAAAATTTCATTTCATTTGATTGTTGGGAAATGTTAAAGGGTGTTTTAGAACTCCATTAGGATGACGCTTAAAGCTCTAAAATTTCCTAAAAAGTTATACAAGATACTTTAATAAATCAAACTTGCAAATTTATTCAAGAATATTTGAATACAAAGTTTAAAATTTTTAACCAATTTTTTTTTTAATAAAGAAATACCCACAATTTGGATTATACTAGCTAGTTTCTTTCACAGACTTTAAAATAAATCTTTTTTATAGTATTTTTACCTCCTGAATGGGAATCTGAAGTGAAAAATGTTTTTTCAAATCAATCTTCCCAAATGTGTCACTTTCTTTATTTAAAAAAAAATTGGATAAAATATTTTTGAATACAGTGAATGGATTTGCAATTTCGACGCCTTAATTAATGTTTTAAAGGGTCTTATTTGGGCATAATTTTATTATTATTACAATTTATTACTCTAAAAATTTCAATTAACTCGTACAAATAAAAGAGTTGCATTAGCTTTTGTTAAATGCAGTGTTGCCACGCACAAAGTGAAGGTCAATAAAGTCAAAATGATTTTTAGTTTTGCTTAGACCAGGGGTGCCCAAAGGTTTCTTATTTTCAAAACTTTTTTTTTACTTAATTTCCGTTTTCCACCATCTTCAAATGTAATGTTAATTAACATTACATAAACATCTTCGTTAACACGCTTGAAAATAAAATGTTCACATACAAAATGTAATTTTTTGGTTCTACAATTGAAAAAAATCGGAAAAAAAATAGAATCCATTCGACTTCCATTCTCAAATTTACAGGGAATATTAAGGTTATATTGAGCTTTAAGAAAATATTTTTTTCAGATTTTTCGACTTGTTCGAAGATGGTGGAAAACAGAAATTAAGTAAAAAAAAAAAACAAATTTTAAAAATAAAAAAATTAAATAAATTAAAAAAAAATAATAAAAAGGAGGTTCAAATGCCTTTAAAATAAGGCATTGGTCTTTAAAATCCATCCACAAGTTTTTGCGAAACATTAGTTTAAAAGTTGTCATGTCGGAAGATTTTTCACGATTTTGACGATTTTCAAATGCACATAACTTTTAAAAAAAAAATTAAATTTTTTTCTATAAACACGTGTAAAATATTTTTTAAGGAAGAATACGTACTAAAATTTTGCAAGACATCGGAGACATCGGAGACATTAAAGTCAATTTTAAGCAAAAATCGTACGGTCTGACATGGAATGACTCATATACATATATGTATGATTTTTTTTATATAAAAAATAACTACTAATTTAAAATAATGAAAAAATAAATGTTTATACATAATTTTTTTGTGTACTTTGTGTATGGTTTTGGATAATTTTTAATCTAAACTTATGAATTTTTCTGGTGGCATTACTGGTTAAATGATATACAGATTCCTTTCAAAGAGAGATACTTCTCTCAATATCTGTTTCGGTGTTCTAATCCGGAAACAGATTGGAACAACATGCAATGTACCTCAGTTTTTCAATATGGAAACGGAAATTTTATAAAAAAACAAGTAAAAAAGGGCTAAATTCGGCTGTGCCGAATCTTTGAATACCCTCCACCATAGGGGCTGAAGATGATATACGTATATACTAAATTTTGCATGAACTGTAATATGAATATGTTTTGTCAATTTATGTAACGAACTTTTGTTATTTAGTTTTAGCAATGTTATTTACAGAGGTCTGCTCTGTTAGCGACTTTAACATTGTTGATTTTTATGTTAACTTAGTTATCAGAGTAACACACATATAAGCTCTAAGAATGTTAATCGAACAATAAGAAGACTTAATAACATTTTTACTTACTTAACAGAAAAAAAAATAGATACAGAAAAATTGTACAAATTTGTATGGAAAATTTAGAGGTACCTTGACATTTTCACTCATAACTTTTGAACCGCTTAACCGATTTTGCTCATTTTAAATAGCAAACTGCTCGGGAGATTATTCAATAATCTGGGTAAAAATAGACACCCCCGCTTGCGTCTTCGCGTCGTGATCGCCATTTCAACAGACAGACAGACAGACGGACATCGCTAAATCGACTTAAAATTGCATAAGGATCACGAATATATATACTTTATGGGGTCTTAAACCTATATTTCGACATGTTACAAACGGAATGACAAACTGATATATACCCTCACCATATATGGTGGAGGGTATAAAAAAATCTCTTCACTACAATTCATCTATAAGTCAAGACAGATTTAAACTTAAAACACGTATTTCTCTCAGTCATGAGTTCAAAATCAGCTGCCACTGAACAGCTAGGCGGATTAACCAACTTTATCAGTTTTTTTTTTTTTATTTGGCAGCCAATTAAAAACTCTTGGTCTTTTCGTGGCCGTATATTGTGAAATAATTTAGCATCCTTATGCAGTATAAAGGGACTGCCGATTTTTTTTTTTAAATACGCCTAAAATGGAGTGTCAACATTGGTTATTTTTGTTGGCGGAATTTAAAACTATTACTTTTAAAGAAACATTTGAATAGAGTAAGAAGAATTATCGAATTTTATTTTTCATATTGTAAAAAATTATTCGCAACTTTTATTTTAAAAATTTGCGAAAGCAAAAAAGAACAAAAAAAATAAAAATAATTTTCTTTTGCGAATTTAAAAATTAAAATTGGCAAACAAAAGAAAAATAAAATTTCCAAATAAAATAAAAATACAAAGAACAAAAAAAAAGACTAAAAGAATAGATACATTTGTAACAATGACACACCGATCATCGCAACATTTTGTAAGCATACATGCATATCAGGACTAATTAATTGATGATTTCATATGCATTTCATTGTTATCAATTGTAATGAAATTTAATTTTTTTTTTAAATAATGATTTTAATTGTTTGATTTCATTGATTAATGTTAATGTTTTTAAATTCTATTGCAATTAAATACAAATAAAGTATAATGCGATAATAAAAATGTACCAGGTCCGGGGGAGATCCCGAAGGATCCATTTTTTAAAACAGACCAAGTAAAGCAATTTAAACATCCTCTTATTTTGAACTATTGTAATTAGTTTTTGAGGCATTAGCACGATTTCATTAGTATTAGTAGGGAAAGAGCTAATGCCTGAAAATTTCACTAGCAATAAATGGTAATGAAATTTTCTTGGGATTAACATTACTCAACTAATGCTAATGAAATGAAATGCTAATGAAATATCAATTCAAAAATGCCCACATTTGCATCCATATGCACACGGCTGTATACACAGACAACAAATTAAAATAGCTCAACTCAAATGTTTGTAAAAGCCAATTTACACGATGAAATTGATTGCATGATTTTTTTTCTCAATTTATGTCTATTTATACATTGAATTTTTTGCTCCACATTTTTTACTTTTATTTTTTCTAAAACCGAATGTGTATAAAGCAAAAAAAAGAAGAATACATGTGTGCGAAAGAGATATAACAAAAACCGTGCTTTTTTGTTACCCCGCTTGCTTCTCTATACCGTGTAAATCGGCTCTAAGAATTGTTTATAAATTCATAAAAAATATAAAAGATTTCTAAGTATTTCTCCACAATATTTACCCATAAAGTACTTTTCCCTGACTCAGTGGTTAAAAATGTAAACCCCCAATATCTCGGAAAGGCGATTTGATACAACTTTTTTGACTTTATATTCGGGTCTAGACCAATATACTTTATCTAGTAGTATGTTCATTTTTAAGACCGCCTTTGTTAAAGTATTGACTACTGTAATAATTTTCAGTCACCAATTAACCCTTAACTGCTGACAAGTTGCACATGACAAAAAAGGACATAGTGCAGTTTAGGGTTAAAATTTAGGATTTAAAGCAGTAGCTAATGCCTTTCCAATGACATACTGGAAATGTTTTTAAAATTTTCTGAAAATTATTTGTGGTGTTTCAGTACCTGAATTGGGTTAGAAAGGTAATTGGATTCTGTAGACGGATTTATAAAAGTTAAAAGGCTAAATAAATGATAGTTTCCAACGCTTGCAACGCTAGTTTGTACTTTTTTTACTCGTAAAAAAACACACAAATTTTTCTAAATTATGCAAACTTTATTTCAATTATCAGTAATGTGTGTTGTTTTCTTTCTTTATTTTGTAATTGTTTCTTTTTAATGGTGAGAATCTTAATTTAATAATAAACTATTTTTAATAATCTTTTAAACTAAATCTTAAGTGACTAACAATAACTGTAGTTTTTAGCGCTTAAACTTTATAAGAGTTTTAAATAATATTTGCTTCAAACTTAATTCTACACAAAGATAATATATTTTATAATTTTCAATAACGATAAAAACGCATTGTTTGTTTTACTCTTTTTCTAACACACTCGTTAACAAAGAAAATACGATTTAAATTATTATTCAGAGAAAAAAATGAGAGTTAATTTGAAATCATTTAACATAAATTACTAATTATAAAGACAGGGATAAAAAAACCTTTAAACATAAAATATATTTATAATTTTCTTTCATTTATAAAAAGCTAATTTTGCACAAAATAATTAAAATTTTATATTTGTGATGAAAAATCAAATGAAATATAATACAATCGCATAGAATTTGTTTTATTTATTTTTTTTTATAAAGTTTAAGTTTTCTAATCTTCAGAATTCATGTCACTGGGTTTAAATGGTAAATTTAACTCCTTGCAGCAGTCAATGACATATTTTTCTAATGCAGACCCAGCTCTGTAAATAAACGATTATTCTTGTTAATAAATGTATACAAAATCTAAAAAATATTTAAAATCTTACTGATAAATCTCATTGCCCTTAATATTATAATCATCACAATTACAAAACACAAGCTCAATGTCACGCATTACTTCTTCATTGATTTGATATGAGCCCATATTGAGTTTTGATTTTACTTTAGCAAAGTCCATGGGGTTCTTAATGATTTCATAGTAATCGGGTACCTCGGATTGAGAAACAGGTCTTAGAAAAGGCCAAGCATTTTCGTGTTTCATAATTTTTTCTAATAGTTCGTAAAGGGCTGGACTATTCAATGGCAAATTATCCGCTGTGCGGCGTATGGAACGTCGACTATTGCTGGGTTTTGCTGAAGATTCCTCACCGTTTGCAAAAGAATTACGCTGCATTGCAGGTTTCCCTAAACGACTTCGTTTAACAATGGGCTCATCATCATCACTGTCATCATTGTCAGAAGATGAATCTGAAGTTATAACCAAATTACAAACACTCTTAAATAAAAATATGTATGTCTATCCCGTTCTTACCATTTGCGCGACTCTTTCGCTTTTTATTGCCCTCTTTTGTTTTACAATTTGCACACACAAAGTTATAACGTGGCATACGTTTCAAGTTAATACACTCTAAATGGAATGTATCTTTACACCGTGTACAAGACAATTCGCTGCCATCGTACGAACAAACATTGCATGGGCTTTCATCCCTACAGAACGAATAAGAAAAGCAAAAGAAATTTATGTAAAAAAAGTGTGTGATACAATAAAAAAAATAATTTATTCTATACTAACTCATCAACGTCTGATTGATTATTTGATTCTGTTTGTTCTTTTTCTTTGCTTTCATCGTCATCCTCCTGATATTCGTCATAATCACCAGTACCTTCTTCTTCATCCTCCTCTATTTCATCTACTGTAACTTCATCGTTTTCCATATCCTCATCTTGTTCAGCATCATCATCCTCCTCCAGCACATCTTCGATTTCATGATATTGCAGACGTTGTTTACTTCGACCCCCTGCACTAGATCGCCCTTTTGTTGTCTTATTTTCGGATATTTCCGAAGATGCATCGCTATTGTCATCCTCAACAATAAATTTACGCTTATGTCTTTCTGTCTGTTTATTTTTCTTATCATGTTCATTTACAAGACCCAGACGATCCACACACTTTTTGCAATACCAATTTCCTTCGGGCACAACCTTCATCTTTGGTTTCATGCAGAACATATGTGTGCCACCGTTACATTCATCGCAGAGCAGCATTTTATCCGGATCGCTGCCTCGACGACAGACCATACAATTGGATTTGTTGGTAGAACGAGCCCATATAATACAATCATTCAAAACATTTAAATGTAAGAAAACCTAAAAAAAGTTAAGTAATTTTATTTTTTTAAATCCCAAAATTCGACCAGAATATATATTTAAATAACAGAGACTTTATCTATCATTTTGTAAAAATTTTAAATAGAAACATTTTTTTTTGGAAATTTGAATTCAAGAACATTTTTCCTTTAAATTTTGAAACATATAGAAATCTAGTAATATATTTATAGTTTTTTCCATGAATTGTATTCTTAAAAAAATATTTTTTTAATCTTTTCTGACATTGTTCTGATTATCTAGATAAAAGTGATGTACAATTTTTGATTTTGTGTATTTTATAAAATATTCTTACTAAGCGTAAATTGTTTCTAGTATTTGCCAATAATGTTCTCTAGGCTTCAAAATTATTTAATTACTATAAATAATTTCTGAAACATATTTTGGAATAACTATTTTTCCTCAAATTTTAATGCCATTTAAGAAGGGTCTTATTTTTGTCCCAAAAATGGCAATCTCAAAAATATAGCCATCATAGTATCTTTTTATTTTGGCGTTTATTTCCGAAAGTAAAAAAGAATTCAGAAAAAATGTTTGACATTTACAAATTTGAAAAAAAAAAATTTAATGGAAGGTGTTTGTTTACACAAAAACTCAGTAAGGAGAGAGCAAAAATATGGAGTGAAGTGACAGTTCGATGCAAGAGAACTTACTGGTTTTTACTGGATAAATTTTTGCAAGAATTTGTAGAAAAAAAAACAGCTGATTGAAAAAATATAATTGAAAAACAAAGAATTTGCCCAAACAAGTAAAATATTTTTTTACGATCGTAGAAATAAGATGGATGTCCGGAATGTTTCTCGAGAACACTTCACATTTAATTTCCGTTTTTTATACATATTTTCCATATTGACCGGTTGAATTTTTTTGTTTGATATTTACAGTCAGCTGTTTTAACTATCTTACTAATTCTTAATTCAAATTTTCCATTTGCGTACTTTTTTGGATATTTTACTTTTTGGGAGTAAATTTTTGTCCTACTCTCTGTAATTTTATTACTGAGTAATTTTCACTAAACTTTACTGGGAAAAGTTATTCACACGAGCGAATTTATGCTCCTAAAATACTAATTAACATTAGTGCAACACGACATTGCTGTGCCACTAAAAATAAATTTAACTTTTTTCAAGCCCTAACAGGATTGAAAAAAAATCTTATGCAATAGGATAAAGTTAAAAAATAACATATTTAAAATAATCGATTTTACATGGGCTCAACGTTACCGGATTTAACAGTTTGTGAGTGTTTTTCTTCGCGGATATTTGAAGAAAATCATATAAACAACAGCCAAAAACTAATTTTCGTAATGATATCATGGTTATAGAAGTTATGGAAAATGTGTTAAAAAAATGTCAAAAATGTTTTGGTAAGTGCAAAGCAGAAAATGACCACCACTTAGGGGATATAATTTTCCAAAATTAATCAAAGAACTCAGCCAATAACATACAATAAAAAATTCTTCGCCACCCAACATGTCAACACTCAAATTTATTTACCTGTGAATAGCTGGTACTTTCCATTAACGATACCTCCCACTGACGTAAACTATTGATGGCCAGAAATTGTTTACGATCCATTGCATCTTTATCCTTTCCTACTACTGGTACTCCGAATGGTTCCTTAAGGAAACGTTTTTCAACAGCCTGTTCAACCTGAAGCAAAGCAGATGACAATTGTTTAACGTACGATCGCAATGTATCCGAATCATGTAAAGAAATGCCCTCATCAGCGCTATCTTCTGAATCGATTTCCAGTGTTTCACCAAGTGTTTCTCCGGGGTCTCTATACGGTTTACCAGAAAATGTCCTTATATCACGATCATTATTTTCGCCCTCATTATCTGAACCCTCATTATCGTCATCATTCTCCTTTTTATTCTCCTCCTCGGCAGCTGTTGGCGCATTTTGTTTTGGAGGAGGACCCCACTGTAATTTGGCTTGGGGATCATAACAACTGTTGTGCAAATCTTTGCGCCATTTTTCCATATCTTTTACTTTCAGACGACCAAGATCTCCGGTATAAATTTCACTTTCAAATTGTAATATACGTTTTACCAATGAACCGTACATAACCTCATTCAGATCAGCGCCCTCACAAAAACCAAAATTCGAATTGTTATATTTACGTTGTGTGTCGGCCATCATTAGATTGTTGAATTTTTGCATTTTTTTGTTATCTAAACTTAACATTTCAATGGGACAGTTTTCAATGTGTTGGACAATAAGATCTTTAAGTGTGGTCAATTGTTCTCGTAGTTCTGACTCCCGGTAGCCCAAGGGATTAAGAGATTCTATTAAAGCTTCCACATCTTCTTTTGTGTATAAATATGCCCATCGTTGACGATCAGCATTACGTTCATCATGAACAATACAATTGCGTGGATCTCCTGTACACATAAATAGTTGGTATTGTGTTGGTGGTGGGCTATTGGTCGTTGTTGCTGTTGCTGTGGAAGCTTCATTATCACCAACATCATCAACTTCCATTTTATCGCCATTGATATGACCATTCGTAAGACCATTTACAGGACCATTTTGTTGGTTTTCTTTATCTTCTTGCGCTGCAATATTTTTAGCTATAACTTTATTTTTGTTACTGTTGTTTGTTGCGGCATTGGCTCTCTTTTCCTCTTCTGTATATTGCTTCAGCAAATATGCACGAAGTTCTTTGCGTGTCTTAGGTAAATACAATGCCTTAGCGGTAATTGCAGAATTTTCTAAATTATTTATGGGAGGATTTTCCAGACATGTATCCATACAATCGACCGGATGCTCAACAAAAATACCCGGCATTGATTCAAAAACATAATATTTACGATAGGCCCGATCCATTCCTAAGTAGACAAGGAAATTGAAAAGTGCTCCATTACATTTCTTTACCAGCTGTTGATATTTCTTATTATCTCTCTCAGACTGAGCTAATAGTTCTGCTACTTTTTTATTTAATTTCTCCTCCAGGACTTTACGCTTCTCGACATCTTTTTTGACCTCTTCATCTATACACTGTTGATTAAATTCAATGGTCATTGAACGTTTTTGTGTTTGTACTTTAGTCATTCTTTGATTTTCTAAATTAAAAAGATTTTTCAACTCTTGCCGAGCATTGGCAATTTCTTCCATTCTCTCCTCAATGAGATTAATAGTCGAAGAGTATGTTAGTATCTGTGCCATTAAACACCTTAGTATACGCATTATATCCACAAATGGCAATTGATAGAAAGTGTACAGTTTGAGAGCTCTTAATATGTGAGGATGTTGTATACGTAGTGTAAGGCCCGGATCTTCAGCTGATGTATAACCATTTCTATACATAATACGCCATTTGTTATTTTTTAGATTTGCGCCAGATGCCAAAATGTGTAGACGCAATACTTCACTAATGGTGAGTGCATCCAATGGTAACTCATTTAATTTAAAAGAAAAATGACGCTTAACATACAGATGTGTCCAAAATGGTATAGCTTGATTGCCTTTTAAATAATCGACACAACACTCCTCCTCCTCTTCACGTTGAAGATCCATAATGGTACCCAACAAAATTAATACGATATCGGAAAGTGGTCCAGCCACTTCTCGGACGGTAAAAGCACGTGTCATTTCATAAAAATTCAAATTCCCCCGAAAAACCTCAACACCCGAAAGAAGTCCCACAAATGTATGCATAAATTCTCTCAACATGAAAGCATCACTCAGTAATTTAGCCGGCAGCAATGTGCAGATAGGTGTATATGTAGGCATTAGACGATGATCGGTTCGTTCTAAATCGTCGGTTCTTGTTAGAAGTGCATCACATTCATCTTCAATTTTCTCCAACAGTTTAGCTCTCTTTTCGGCCCTCTGACGTATTTGTTCTGCTAATTGTTCTTCCTTCTCCCGCTTTACCCGTTCCATTTGCTCTTTCAATGATTTGGCCTTGGCCTCAGACTTTTCAGCCTTTTCCTTCTCCAGTTTAGCCTTTTCTTGAGCACTTATTTTTGTAGATTTCTCATTTTCGCCGGCACCCTTTTTGCCGAAATAATTATTGAGTGTAGGTTGCTTTTTAGCCTCCTCGGGTTTCTTTATCTTCGCTGGCGTGAAATGTGGCATCTTTCCTATAAACAATTTCTGAAAAGTCAGTTTACGATCTGTAACATATTTTTTATATGATTCTGGCTTTGGCCGCAAAATACCATCCACTCGAACGACATTGCTCTTGATAAACATTTGTAAGTTCTCTGAAGTAAATTCAAATCGTTGACGCCTGATCTTTTCAAAGGCAACAGTCGTTTCATTTTGTGTCTTTCCCAAACTTTTTAGTTTGTAAAGCAAATTGTCAGTCTCCTCATAAACACCATTTTCAGGTACTTTTATGTCCGGCGATTGTATATCGAGTACTTGATATGGAACATATTTACTTTTATTTGGTTCCGTAATCTGTACTTCCTCATTGATGAAGAAACGTTTGCGCAAAAATCTAAATGCTAAAGCATTTAAAACGTTAAGTGAACTTTGTTTGGCATGTTCTATGACCATCATTACTGGCGCCCTTAAACTGTCTTTAAATGTTTCCATTTTCTTGCGTGCCCGTTTTTCACTTTTCAAAGCTTCCGCATAGGTAAGATTATCCTTTCCGGTGGCCTCACATTGCCACACTGTGGAATTAATAGCCATTACATGACGAAAGTAATCTCTATTGTTAGGAACGTAAACATTTTAAAAATATAAAAAAAAAAAAAAACATAATTTTTTTTGTGTGTACTTACTCGTATTCTCTAAAAATCTCTTTGGTCACCTCGCAGAAGAACACCTCTTCATTATCATTAAACGTTTCATCCTTGTTTTTTGAGGCATTATCAAAACCATCACGCTTACAAATAGGCATTTTTTATTTATAATTATCCAATTATTTATTTGTGAAAAATTCCTAGCCAAACGACTCTCGCGTATTCCTCGAAATTTTTCTTTCCAAAATTCCTTTTTGTTGCTTTTTACACAAACATATATGTAAATGTATGCGTGCGTTAAAAAGTCTAGTACAACCTTTTCTACAGTGCAAATCACAATTGAAATTAGTTTATATCAACGACTATTTCGTTTTAATTTTCTTCTACAACTAACAAGTAGTTTTAAGGTAATTTTTTAGAGTTTTTTTGAAAAATAAAATATAATTTGCAAAATTCACGCGCGAAAACTTTTTAATGTATGTTTGGCGTGCTTTTTCTCTTGTACGAAAATTAACAAACCACTCTTGTCAACTCGCCGCTTTTTATGTTAATAAAGCGCTTTTTTATTTATTTTATAACGGGGCCAAATGTGTTTTAGCCAGTGCTGTCATTTCAGTGCTTTTCAGGTACTTTTTGATCCTCTTATAGTGTACACGGTGATATTTTGCAAATACCATGCGACACTATAAGATTAGCGACGTTTATTGTCTACTTTTAAAGCTAAAATTATATCGTTTTAAAAATGTTTCCAAACTGTTAAACTATAAACTAGATTTTAAATTAATAAATAAATAAATGAACAAATGTAACAGCAGTTTAAAATTTTTATGTAATATGGTAGATATTTAACTTCGAAAGTGGACGATAAACGGAAATCGTCTTATAAAATATGGACACTGATTTACTTTATTCGTTCCTTCATTCTATAATATGCGAAAACACATAATTAGTTGAAATGCCACCAATAACTCGGCAATATTTATTTATACATATAGAAATTAAGAGCTGTCTTTTGATTAACAGTAATTTTCTTTCTCGTGTTTGGTTGCTTTTAAATATGTATCCTTGGATTTTAAGGACCTTGTCTTTTAGAAAATTCACAATATCCCAGGAATGTTTTTCTCTAAAAGCTCTAATTCTTAGGATCCGTTTCTTTGGAAAAATGTTCAAATTCTAGGAACTTTATCCTATAAAAAGCCCTTATATTCACAGGAAAAAATCGCTCAAAAATTATATGGGTACTTATGGTGGCCTAAGCTTTTTTCCATGGTGTTCAAATCAGAATCGTAAATACCCTCAATGATTTAAAATTTTATTCTTTGAGTTTCTAATTTAAAAGTTCCATCTAGCGTAAATATTTGTCAAATTGGAAAATTCAATTTCATCGACTATGGCAATACTTAAGTTAACCGTCTTGCAGCTAACTTCACAACTAACATTGACGTTTTCCGAATTTCTGGACTTGAAGGTACTACTGAGTGCGTTTTTTGTGAAAAAAAATCTGTAGATTACATAACTTTTAAAGACATCTGGAATAATCTTATTTTAATTGTGATTTAACATATTTTTCAGAAGTGCGAATAACCCAAAATGGCAGACAAAGTTGTTGAAAAGCCTGTCGGCAACCCCATGAAGTTCCCTTACACTTTTTCAGCCAAAATAGCTCAATTCCCACTTAAATATTACATCAAGAACCAATGGATCTGGCGTTACTACTTTATTTCCCTCGGTGTGTGCCTTCCAATATTCTATAAGATCAGCAAACTCGGTAAGTGCTTTTTTAAAAGAAAATTTGATGATAAAAAAACTAACATATTTTTTTTAAACCAGCAAACTCTCCCGAAAACAAAAAAGCCTGGGCTGATAAGGCTAAGCAAAGTGAGGAACATCATTAAACTAGATATTAAAGGCATTATTAGTGAATATCCCCTTCTAACATGGATCATATTGTCGAGTATTTAAGTTTATCTTTAATTTACACTTCTGCTTCTAAAATAAATACACTTTTATTCGGAGATTCGAAAAAATCCTAAACGTAAATTTTAGATTTAAACCTCATTCACAATTCTGAAGTTAATTTGGAGTGCACTAAAATTCACAAACAACAAAAGCAAATTGGAGTACTACAGTATTGTGAATCTGGCTTTAAGTATTTATATTTATTATTCTACTCCTGAGCCAAACCTTAAAAATAAAACTATGATAATTCTTAATAATAAAAAAAATACCTAACATCATACAAAATTCAAAAAATGTTCTAATACTCATCAATCTCTTATTTTGGCTCCCCAGCCATAATATATAAAAATTAACAAATAAATAAAATTAGTATTTGACCCTATTGATGGCAACAAGATGTAAAACATACAAGTTCAAAACCTAAAGCATATAACTGCGACTTCTGATATTGATAATACTGAGACAATAAAAGATAAAACTGAGATTTATTGCTTACATCAATAAACGAGAATTTTTCTATATAGCAGTATTTTTTGCAAGATACATAGTTCAATATTAATAAAATCATGTTTGGAAAATAGCAAAATAACTAAAATGAGAGAAATATGTTCCAGAATTTTTTTCAGTCCAAAATTAACATATTTAGATTACAACTCCTTTCTTGAAAAGATTATATGGCCCCATATCGACAATAGTTTTTACTACGGGTTTTAATCTCTTAAGATTATTATTGTAGTATTTGCCAATAAATAAAATCCATTAAATTTTTTGACTGAATTTTATTTCATGTGTTGAAAATAAAAAGGAAAAACTTCACATTAAATAGAAAAAATAACAGATGATAAACGAAATTAAAGTTTATTCTGTACTAAGGAAATGGTCTGCATCTATGCTGGAATATATATGTCCTTCAGCAATCATGAAATCCAGAATAGGACTGTAAAGCAAAAGAAATATACAAATTTTTCAATAATATATTAACCTATTATCAATTGTATCCTAAAATCGATTGGAGTTTAAAATTATGATTAAAATAATAGATAAAATGAGTCTTGTTATATCTGACCACAAATCAAACTTTTTTTCGTTATTCGATTCATTGGTCAAACAAATAAATCAGTTGTGACAATGTAAGATTGTTAATTACAACAAAATGCTATTGAAGAAAAAAACAGCAAATATTATAGAAAATTATATTTTCTAGAATTTGTTTAAGGTTAACCATATATGGCCCAATTGGGCTCGGTTAATTTGAATAAATAAAAATAAATTCAGACTAGTACAATTGCTAACCTTAAAATACAATTGATAATTTTGCGAAACGATATTTTATAATTATAACACTCAGTTGAATATTAGCTAACGATATAAATGTTTTACTTACTCAAGTTCGGTGTCCGTCATGTGGGTGAATTTACGTTTTAGTTCACTGCGACTAATACCATCATCAGAAATATGACTTTTAATAGCCTGAAATACAGCCAAATGTTTACCCTCCAATCCGATATCATTGCTTGCACCACTGGACTTTTCAACTGCAGATTCACCATAACTACCGCCTTTAGTAGCAAATGCTTCAGACTTGTAACGAGCATTTAAAACTTCCAAAACATGTGTAACAACTTCATTGGGATCATTTACCGCAAGCATTTTAAAAACCATCAATGTTTTTTGACCTCCCTGTGACCGTACACTACCATACACAGTGGCATATTTATTTACCATAACATCGGGTGCCTTTAGAGTGTCACCCTCTTCTAGCCAATAGTGAGCATCAATACGACCAGTATTATCTTCCAGAAGATATGTTATTTTTGTTGAAGATGTTTCAATATTGCGTATTATTGCCTTTAAATATACCATGCTAAAGGTCATATCGAACATTTGAAAGTTGCCTTCTGGAGAATTTAAAACCTGTTTAATAAATACCGGAACAATTCCTTCCGCCTTTTTTTCCGACGAAGCCCCTTCAGTAGTTTGGGTTGCATTAAATTCTCCTTGGTCTATAAAATATATGTACATGCATATGGAAATGTATTAAAACTGTTGTTAATTTACTGCTAATTTATAAAAACTTACAAGTATCATTCATTTTTTAAATATTGTGATGAAATTTAAGATGTTTGCATACAGCGTATGATTTGATTGATGTTTTAATAAGTTTGAGAGTTTGTTTTCTGCCGCCTTTTTTATAGGGTTTGTAATTGAACACATCCAATGAAGCAACCGCCAGATACAAAACTAGTTTTCTCATATATTTATATAACGAGCAACAGCTGCCAAGCTGCAGGAACACAAGTTAATGCAGTTAGCTCTGCGAAATGAAATAGAATCGCTGTTATTATTTGGCAGAAACCAAATTTTCCTGCCTGTTACCTTGGCAAGATTTTGCTCGTCATAAAAAATATATAGGCAAAACTTTATCTGCTGCTGGCGACAACTTCATTTGATGTGCTTAGACACTAAGCGTAATTCTAAATAAAAGCAGTGCTGCAAATTTATATGAATTGGCAACGCGATTCTGGTTGCCAAAGCTCACAGTAATTACCACAGCGTACACAGTGAAGACACGGTGATTAGAGCGCCTTTTTTCTTTTACGGCCTTTTAGAAAACTACGCGGAAACTACTATTTTAATACACTATAAAAGCAACTGCGCTATGAAAAACTGTAGGTGAAACAACTGTATGACAATTATTCTGTCTCTCTTTCTTGCGTCTGATTTTCAATTCGTCAGCTTATTATTGGTTTGGCCCACTCACCATTTTTGTAATAATAGAGGCGAATGGATTATATATAATATCAATATCCTCTTTCTAATTCTGAAACCCGTTTTTCGATATCTGGCATCATAACTGAGATAACTAATATCAACTTTGATATAAAATTAAGAATGAAAACCATTTTCATTGTTTTTCTTTTAAATCTTTGGGCAAACTAATAATAAGCTGACGATTAATTAAATGTGTTTTGTGAGTGTGTTTATTTGCTTATACATTTCACAGATCATATAAATGTGAAACTTTGTCGTATGTTTTGTTCTTTTAAATACTGAGATAAAATTAAAAAAATACATTAATCATGTGCAAAAATGTTATAAAAACATAAAACAGTTTTTGTTATTAAATATGTAACCCAAGTATAAAATTTGTTATGAGTTTGTACTAAGTTTATGAAACAACAATTTAAGTAAATACAGTCATGTTGCACTTCTATAGTATCTTTTTGGTATTTTTGGCGATCATATGTTTTAAAACATGCTGTGTAGTTGTTCACTTTTACACATTATTTTTTTGTATACATTGTTTTTAAATCTCTTTCTCGCCTAGGACATGAAATACAACAACAACCCTCACCATACGGTTTTGGATCACTCGTTTGACAGCTGTCACTTCTGACATCACTGGTATACCCTGTGCAGCGTATGATTTGATTGATGTTTTAATAAGTTTGAGAGTTTGTTTTCTGCCGCCTTTTTTATAGGGTTTGTAATTGAACACATCCAATGAAGCAACCGCCAGATACAAAACTAGTTTTCTCATATATTTTATATAACGAGCAACAGCTGCCAAGCTGTAGGAACACAAGTTAATGCAGTTAGCTCTGCGAAATGAAATAGAATCGCTGTTATTATTTGGCAGCAACCAAATTTTCCTGCCTGTTACCTTGGCAAGATTTTGCTCGTCATATAAAATATATAGGCAAAACTTTATTTGCTGCTGGCGACAACTTCATTTGATGTGCTTAGTTACTAAGCGTAATTCTAATACAAAGCATTGCAAATTTAAATGAATTGGCAACGCAATTCTGGTTGCCAAAGCTCACAGTAATTACCATTCCAAATGTGCACAAACAATGGGGATCTATCTAATAGATATATTTTTAGATAGCGAAATTGATATTTTTTAAAGATTACTTCTGTTTATCATTTAGCTTGTAGAATAACATAATAAAATTTATATTTCTAGTAGAATATCCATTGTATTCACTGAATTTGTATTTGCCTCTTTCAATGAAACAGACAAATGCTTAGTTTTTACTTATGCCACATATTACATTCTGTTGAGTAATTTTCTGGTACTACGAAACATATGTAAGTTTTAGTAGAATTATTAGATATGCATTTAACTTAAGAGCAGGGGAACATTTATAACAATTTGTGAATAAATTTCTCGGGTGTCCTTTTTATAGCTTTATTTGTACACGTTTATTATTATTTTTTACAAGTTTATGAAAAATGGATTACCTTTATATTTAATGCAGTCTCGAATTTCCACGATCAACAGGAAAGAAACAGGCAAATACAATGTCCTCGGATTAATACTGCCTCTTTTCGAAGACCTTATCGTTAGAGGCTGTCCAAAGTTTGGAACGGGCTTCCTAGAGATTTAAAAAGTTTCTCTTTTGAAAATGTTAATTTTTTTGTTATTTTAAGTAATCTTTATTATAATTATACTTTTTATACATATTTTTTTTGTATGTATAAATGTATTTCGATTATATATTTATTGAAATAAAAATAATATACAAACAATAGTAAAATCTCACGCAATTAGATTTTACTGTACTTAAAACAAATTAAAATTTAAATTAACAAATAACACTGGAAGACTTTGGAAAAGTAAATTTAAAGCAGTTACTGGAAAGTGACACCCCTCTCACCCTTTGTTTTTGGGTTGGGGTGAAATCATACATAATCAGTTTTAATTGTATTTTAAATTTCCCAAACAAATATATTTAATCTCAACGTATTCATCAATGCCATGATGACAACCTTCACGACCAATGCCGGACTCTTTAATACCACCAAATGGAGCTTCAGCCGCTGAAATAATACCTTCATTAACTCCGACCATACCAACTTCAAGACGCTTGGCCACACGGAATATTTGTTGTATATTGTCGCTATAGAAATATCCAGCTAAACCACGTCGTGATTCGTTTGCTTTAGCTAGGGCTTCTTCCTCGGTTTTAAACTTGATTATCGATACAATTGGACCAAATACTTCTTCGTTATAGATTTTAGCATTTTGTGGTATATCAGTTACGATTGTGGGAGCATAGAACAGCTCACCTAGCTCGGGTAAAGCTTTACCGCCACAGATAACTTTTGAATTTTTACTACGAGCATCTTCAACAAAAGCTGAAACTTTTTTGAATTGCATTTGATTGACTAAAGGACCAATTTGTGTAGTAGTGTTCTCTCCAGGCCCAATATTTAGGGCCTCTATACGTTGTTTTAGAGTGTTAACAAATTGATCATAAATGCCTTCTTGAACAAAGAAACGATTGGAAGAAACACAAGTTTGTCCACAATTGCGAAATTTGGAAGCCATTGCCCCATCGACAGCCTTTTCCAAATTGGCCGAATCAAAAACAATAAATGGAGCATTGCCTCCCAACTCGAGTGAAACTCTTTTAATGCCATCAGCCGATTGACGGAATAATATTCTCCCAACTTCAGTAGAACCAGTAAATGATATGCCCTGAACATCAGGACTTTTGCAAAATAGGTCACCAATAGGAGCAGCCTTATTTGACGTAATAACATTAACGACACCCTTGGGAATACCAGCTTCTTCCGCGAGTTTTGCTACTGCCAAAGCGGTGAATGGTGTGTCTTCGGCTGGTTTTATAACTACTGTGCAACCTATATAAAAAATTATTTAAGTTATAAAATAATTGTTTATTGTTTTAATTAAATACCTGCAGCTAAAGCAGCACCAGCTTTACGAGTTATCATCGCCAATGGAAAATTCCATGGCGTAATGAGAGCTGCCACTCCCAGAGGTTGTTTCATAACAATAATCTCTCGATTCGGCAAAGGGGCTGGAACAATTTCACCATATATTCGTCTTGCTTCTTCGGCAAACCATTCCATAAAAGCATTTCCATACAAAACTTCACCTTTAGACTCATTTATAGGTTTGCCCGACTCGGCCGTCATAATTTCTGCTATTTCCTGAGAATTCTTTTCAATGAGGTGATACCAATTCTAAAAATGAAAAGTAGAAGTTTAATTGAAAATAAAAGAACTAGTTGATTTTTTAGTTTTCTTTTCCCAGATAACACTTTTTGGGCTGAATTAAAAAACACAATTTCTCCATTTTTGTTTTAAGACTCAAATCGTACCTATAGATATAAAATCCTGAAACATAATCAGCCAGCCCGTTAAACCCATTATCCAAGTCAACACAGATGTATTGTATTTCACATATCCAAACTGGTATTTATTTAACAAACACTCATATTCAAAGAATTCTAGCAGTTGAAAATGTATTAACTTTTCTAAAATTGTATTTATCGTAGAAAGCAACTGTTCAACTGTATTAGAATTCGGTGATTGTGGAATTAGAAATACTTTGGGTAATATTAAAGTAGATAGAAAATAAGATAGAAAATATCGACAGAAATATCAAAGTCTGCTAAATGAAAAAAAAAATGTTCCAAACATTATTATAATAAAAATATGGAAATTCTATTGGAAAAGCTTATTTTTTTTTGGTAAATTAATCAACTTAAAAATCAGGATTTTTACTAACGAAATATACTAAAAGCATTTTGCACAGTTTTTAAACGATAGAAGTTGACAATTACTTCCATCAAAAATACAAGGGAACAAAAACAAATTTTCTTTACTTTTCTTTAATTACATAATCTCTTTATTTATTTTAAGACAATATGCTAAAACGGCAATACTAGAAAAGCATACCTTTTAAAAAATTTAAAATGGGCCGTTAATTATGTGACAAGCTTTGATGCTGCCCATATTGTCCAAATCCGATCATAAATGCAGAGATATAAACAAGTTCAAATTTAAACTGAAATAACTCCCGGGATAGGTCTGAACCATTAAAAAATTAAATTTGGTTTAAAATCGCAAGATTTAAAAATTTGAACCCGATCGGAGAGTTCTCCTTAAATCAACTTAAAGTAGAGAAAAATAAAGAAGCTAAATCATTGACCAATGTACCTTTAAAAGCTGTGATCTTTGCTTGGCTGTGAGAGTTGTCCATTCTTCAGAATAGAATGCTGTTTTTGCCGCATCAATTGCCAACTGGGCATCCTTTTCATTCATATTTGGAACACTACCGATAACCTTACCATTTGCCGGGTTTTTAATATCAAAGGTATCGCCACTTATAGCGGAAACCCACTTTCCATCGATTAGAGCTTTGGAACAAAGAAGAGACGACATCGAACGTTGTGTTTGACAAAATTGTTTTTGTTTTAACACCCTTAAAGTTGCTCGTAACATTATCGATTATCCAATAGTCCTAGTGGTATCTTGAGTGTGCTTCTTGATTTCACAAAATTGTATCTTCGATATGTAGTTTTCCCGTTTTTCAACTTCTAAAGATAGGTGCTTCAATTAGTTTTAGACCGTTTTTGTGTACTTTAGCTGTTTACTTGTTTAAATTTTGATTAATATAATAAAATTCAATTGGAATCACATATTTCACGGGCATATATTTTATTAGTATAAAGGGAAAGGGGTAATTTTGCTCTCATTTTGGCAATTCAGGGATGGGAGATTTTCATTTGTTGAGGAGCTCTTTTGACCATCATGGTACCAAAATATATTTTTTCATACTTTTGTCAAAAAATATCTGTTAAAGTTGATCAATTAAATCAAAATCGCTTTCTGAGTCGATTTAGCGATGTCCATCCATCTCGTAAATATAAATATATTTTCTTAGCCCATTGAAATTGGTTGGAAATATACGGATATATCACCCACGGAAAGGTCCTATCTGGATTGTGCATAAATGGTATTTAGACACACAAAAAACACGGATTGTTATTTGAGTTGTAAACGTTATAAAAAACTAAAATTAAGGAACATCGACGACATTTGGTCATAGTCTCCTTATAAACCTACCTTCCTAGGATTAGCTTGAATAAACTTCTTGATCAATTTCATTTAGTGTTTTATTTACTTTTGAGTAATCGTCATAGTAATTTTAGTCCAAAACTTTAAATGGTTTTCAAAATGGACTTTCTTAAAATGAAATTCTTTAAAATATTCAGTTCCAAAATCAACGATTTTTCAAGTAGTAAATAGCGGCAACGTCCATACAATTCAAAAAGAAGGAAGACTAATTACAAAAAAAAAACATGCTTAAAGTCTCTTGAAAAAATAAATACTAATTTTTAATAAGTATGTTTCAGTTGCAAATATGTTTACCGCCACTGTATATTTTTCACTATATTACAATGTTATTTAAAAATATTAACACGATTTAAAAACAGGATAAAAATTGTTAGAGTGTACTCATGAATATCACAGTACTTGAAACAAATATTATCAAAAAAAAGGGCGATGGTATAACCTTTACCATCTGTGGACAAATGATAAACAAAGAGCGAGTTTTTGAAATCATATTATAGCGTTGCCAACTTTTATGGCTGCCACAGTAAACATTTTTTCTGGAATCAGTGTTGTTAGGGAATTTATCTTAACATTGGGGATAAAAATTTCGGTTTGGGGATCCGGGGATTTGTTTTGCAAAATTTGAGGGGGATTTTTTTTAATTTTTTAACACTGTTAATATTTCATAATTTCTGCATTACGCCATACTTTTTTCATACCAAAACGGTTATAGAGCTAACTATATTATACTTTTGCTAGCTTAAGCAAATGGGCGAATACATGTAATCAAATGTGTATGACTATATTGTACTTAACAAACTTTTCGTTAAGTTTCGTCAAGTGTCATTTGCTTAAGCAAACAGCGAAACTGACCGCACTTTACTTAAGGAATCATGTGTTTTTAAAAAAACTGTTTATGAAAAAAAAAACAAACTGCAATGTACGCGGAAAATATTTTTATAGAAAATTTAATTGAAAATGTTAAAAAACAAACGTGCATGTATAACAAAAGGGGTGGGTTTTGTATTTGTTTTTCGATTAAGATGCAAGCACTGTTGCATTTTTTAGTACTTTTTTATTTATGTTTTCATTTGTTTCTTTAAATTATTTAAAATAAATATAGATTTACTCGTTAATTGTAAAATATTTATATATTGAACACATTAAATAATATTTTTCGAAAAGACACATATATTTTGGAAATATAAGAAGAAAACAGTTTTTGCAAAAGTACAAATATTTGCAACTAAGTGTAATAAGTATTTAAGTTTAAAAAGTACATTGTAGCCACCAAAAAGTCTTCAATAAGTTGATTAAGCATTTGACAGACTTTTCGTTGATTTTTGACAGTAGCTTAAGTTAACAAAAGTATAATATAGTTAGCCCTTATATTTCATAATGTTTTTGAGACCAAATTACGATTATATTCAGAAAAGTATGGAAGTGTTGAGTAGGTACTCAATATCCAAATGCTCAAAAGTGCATCAGGCAAGAATAAAGTCAAAATTGAAACCGGCCAGTGATGCCGAAAAATTTTAGATTGCTATAAACACACGCGAACATGTCCCATCAACCTTCTCCACCAAAATTCAGCATCAGATAAAAAATATCCTGACCGGTATTGGATTAAAATAATAAGTTTTCTTAATCTTAAATTTGTTATAAGTACAAATCAAATAAACAAGTTTTATTTATTTTAATTTGATTTAAAAAATATGACCTTTTTTAGAAACTAAATTTTGGGTATTTTTGGGGACCAGAAAATAACAATTTGGGGATAAAAATCGATAATTGGGGATAAGGCCTTAAAAAACTGGCAGCACTGGTATAAAAAATCAGAGATTTGTCGGATCTATTAATTTCTTTTAGCCATTTTTCATTTTATTATTTATATTTATATAAAAAAAATGTATCATGGATCATAAAACAAAATAAATTTTTGAAATCCTAAGAAAATTTCCTTTCATTTCAGTACCCGCTTATATGCTAATACGCGAACCGGTTTTTAAGAACTTTGATAGTTGCAACAGAAACACTGCAATAATGGACTTACGTTTCTATCTGTCTGTACATAATAAAGGTCAATTTATACGATGAAATTGATTGCATACTTTTTTCTATATTCCCTTTTTAAAGTTGATTTGGTTTTGTTTTTGCCCTAAAACCGAATGTGAATTAAGCAACAAAAGAAAAATAAATATGTGGGCATAAAAGAAATAACAAAAACATGCACGAAATATGAGCTTGCTTGTACCTCGCTTGCTTCTCTACACTGTTCGCTGTACAAAAAAGTCATCGTGTAAATTGGCTCTTTTACATAAACATTTATAAAAATTACCAAACCAAAAGAACCAAGAGTCAGCAAAAATTCTTTAATCAAAGACGACAAAGCCCAGACACGCACAGAGGCTACAAACAAACAAGTTAAGTTTATGTTTGTTACTTTTCAAGTTCTTTCAGTAAAATGCGATGAACTTTTATGTACATATACACTCCTATATTTATTTATATACATATATATTATTATTGTGTCCCTTAACTTCCAAATCATCCGAGTTTATAACTAAAGGCTCCATCACTAAGGTGTCTTCACATGCAATGAAATAATAAAATTATTATGCAATTGTCAAAATGATTTTATCACAAGAAAACAATCAATGTTATTGCAGTATCATCAAATGTTTTTAATTTCATTCAATTATAAAAAACACCAATTTTAGCAAATAAATATGAGTAAAAGTTAATAATTCAATTATTTGTGGAAAATTAAATATTTTTGATTACGTTTTGTGTTCCTCGAAGAAGTTATTAAATTTCTTAAGCCTAAATAACATCTGCGTTTTAAACCGACTTTAGCAGATTTTTTCTATAAAATGTTATAAGTACAAAAAAAATTTTTTATAGAAAATCCCTGGTAAAGACTCTTGAAAAATCAGGTGTCATATATGTAGGCTTAAGCAATGAAATATTAAGTGCAATTGGCATCATTTCGACGTTTCTCTGTATCATGTCAGCTGTTTACTTTAAAGGCCAGGTTTTTTGTTTAGAACAGCGTAAAATTTTCGCTCTATGTTTAAAGCTCATAAACTGTTATGCTACCCACACACGGAGAAACCTAATGTTCCTCATGGGCAATGTTTCCTGTTGAAATTCGTGTTTCATTTTTGGTTCCTCAAAAGAGAGACTAAAATGGAGAAAATTGAAAATAATGAAGATTGTATAAGTTTTACAAATTAATATAAAAATTTATGAGATTTATGGGACATAATATGTGATAGCTTTAAAAATAATACTCAAAAAAGAGCGTATGAAAAATTAACTTATTTTAAAAATTTGATTTCCCACCCCTCCCCCCCCCCCCCCCCCCCACCATAATTTTTTTCAATAGTATTATATTCGAACACACAGAACTGATGTTCGTTTATGGTTTCATCGTCTGTATTAAAATAGGAAACATAAGTAGACACCGAGATCTTTGTATGCGAGTTTCTATTCTACATTTTTTTCTTTTTTTTTTGAAAATCGACAATTCGGAACTTAAGGGACACCATTAAACAAATGTATACACACAAAAATTTTTTTTTTTTCAAATCAAGCTTGAACATTAAATTAACCAGCAACAACTTAGAAATCAAACTTAAATTTGTTTTCTGTTTAATTTAAATATGCTTCTACTTATCTTTCAAATGCAAACACAAAACCAAAAATGTTGAAATAAATAAATGAAATGTATACATATATCATATATTTCAAAATTTATTTTAACTAAAATATTTACTTTAATGAAATTTAAACATACTTAATTTTAAAATGTTCGTAAAACATAACGTGTTATTTCAAATATGATAATTTAACTATAAATTCTTCTCGGTGTATATTTTTTTCATTTATTATGGTTTGTTTGCACATTTCTTTAAACCTGATATTGGAGTCTGCAAATTGCATTTTAATTTAAGCTTGAACTGAAATAACGCATTTAAAGTTAGATTTATACATTCGAACGACTTTAGTTGAGCTAAGTTAAGTGCACTGGTCTGAACGTACGTACGTGCTTATAAAGACAATTTTAATTTAAAAAAAATATTAGTAACTATAGAAAGTGGTATGTAAAATTGCATCAGAAATATAAGCAAGTTGCATTGTAGTTAAAATATTTACAACTCTATTTCAATTAGTTAAATATTATTACATTTGTATTAATAATAACAAATTACATAATTTAAAACTTATTGAAGTATATTTCATTCTTTTCAATTAGAATTACAGGAGCATATAGGGCCCCCGATTGATGCATATCGCATTTGAGTTTAACGAGCAGTTTAAATTTAATACTCACAAGAGAGAGAACACTTAAAAAATGTGTGATGAATACTGGGAATTTTTTATATGAATTTTTTTTCCCATACCAATTTTTTAAACGCCTTTTAAAATGTGTGAATAATTTTTTTATGAAAAATAATGAAAACAAAACCAGTGCCCAGATTCTATAAGATGGCTATCGTCTATTGCCCACATTTAAAGTAAAAAAATCTACCATACTTCAAAGCAATTTTAAAGTGTTGTTTCAAATTTGATAAAAGACAGTCATTTTCAATATTATAATCGAACAGTTTGGTAAGCAACATAGAATTTTAACTTCGAAAGTGGACAATAATAGTGGCTAATCTTATAAAAACCTGGGCACAGTTTAGTGAAATCAATCCTAAACTAATAAGAGAGAGAGAGAATCGTACATGTTCCCGTTCCCCAAAAAATAGAATTCTGTTTTGACGAATATTTAGTCAGAAAATTTTCTAGTTTCACATAAAATGTGGACAATTTTTCTAGCCTTTAGTTTTAACTTTGATTGTATTTCTAGCATACTTCGGATTAGAGCATTAAATGCCAAATGTTTTTCCCCATGTATGGTTTCTAATCTAAAGTGACCTATTAAGTTAAGAAAAAATCCAGGGTAATAAAGAATTTCGTACTTTTCTTTAAAAAAAGAATTATCAATCTTCTCCAATGTTCTCATAATTTTTACGACCGATTTACTGCATTGGTATGCAACCATTCCTCACTCGATTCTCATTCAAGAACTTGGAACTTTTTAGATCACTAATTTCGTTTTTTTTTTTTTTTATTTTAATTTTGTGTTTTCTATTTTTTTTCTTGTTATTAGCTATAGTTTTTTTTAAAATTCAATTTTTTTTAAAATTCAATTTCTTAGATGGACTAAATAATTTATGAGCAAAAGTGGTAAAAATATTATATTTTTTAGACAGTTAATGGCGTAATTTTGTCTACTGCTGTAATATTTAATACATTTCGATTTTGAAATGTCAATAATAACATACAATTGCATGACATTTCTTGCCTTAGAGTTAACTTATCTTTTCATTTATGATTTTATAATCAATGTTCAGTGCTAAGTTAATCTAGTAAAATACTGCAGTACAAGGACTGACTTTATTTTATGACGTGAAACAAAACAATATTGCCTCTTTAAAAATAAAAATATAATTGGCGTAGACGGATGTATTGGCTTTTTAAAAATAAATTTAATAAAATAGATTTTAACCTTTAATGGAATTTTTATTTAAAATTTGCAAATACCAAAAAAATTTGTAACAAAAAGTTATCATTCTTCTTAGAAGACGTTAAGCAAATTATTTACTACCATGATTAACTCTTTGATTTAAATAATTCTTTTTTATAAATCAAACGAATCAAAAAAAGAATTATTTAGATTTTCGAATATGATTTGATTCGCGAAATAACATATTTTTTTTAAATCACTATTAATTTAATTATAAACCCGAAGGGTTTTATGAAATTTATATAAAACAGCCACAGGGTGACTATTTTTATTTTATCAATTTTACCCTATCTCGCTTAGTTTTCGAGATACCGGTCATTTTATTTACGAGTTTTGCAAGTCAATTTTAATGTTTTTCTTATTTTGTTTTGATTCTCAAATCAGTCGTTTTTTAATTCGCGAATTAAAAAGAATTATGTTTGAAATAATGAATCAAAAAAATATTCAAATGAAATTGAATAATCAATTATGATTTTATATCTGATTTAATAAATTGATTTATAAAATATTGAATCAACTCTCTGATTTAGAAAAATAATTATTTCAATAAAGATTTATCTTTTTCAAGGTCTGATGAAGAGCATAAAGAATGTCGATATTGGTATAGTACATTTGTTAAGTTTTTATTTTTTATTTTTTCTTTTATTATTATTTATGAAAAAGCACAAAATTTATTATTTTTATTTTTGAATCGGAGTACTTAATTAACATATAACATATGTACATATGCACGCACACCTTTTGAGTTAGTTTAAAAAATATGAGATTGCAGGAAATATGGCTTTTGTATTATAGTTGAATTATAAATAAATAAATACGTTCAGTTAATTCCAACATTTGTTAATGTTGAAATTGTTTACATAAATTATAATTGGTTTCATCTTTTTTTACCAATAAAGACAAGAATTTTTCAATTAAAACACTTGCGAATTGATTCTTAGATATTGCGTTCCTTTTTGTAGTGTACAAAGTTTCTAGGAGCATTTCTGATTAAAAATCCTATTGAAATTAGAATTTCGACTGAAATTACAATTCCGATTGTGGTAAGACAATGTCAGCATTTTTAAACCGACTGGGATTACAAAGCGTCACAGGGTTAAAAAAATCTTATTATTTTTTTTGCGATTTTACAACCACACATTAAAAAACATGTAAAAAAGTCTAATGGCTACCAACCACTTGTTAAGAATCACTCTTTATTAATTATTTCATTATCTTGTAAAAAGTGTATTAACATCTTAGTTCAGTGCAACCATTAGCAGTTAATCCACTTTTTACTAGATTAGTTTTACAGCATAAATTGTATATAAGCAGATAATACAATTTTTTTTCTAGATTTACTTTCCATCAAACGAAGTACTAGGTTTTTCAACTCATAAAAAGTAATTTTAAAAACATCTGGTAGCACCAAAATATTTCAACCCTCAAATTACGAAGATAGCCTCAAAAGAAAAATGAAGAATATGTTAAAAAGGAACAGTCGAAAAGTGAATGTCAGCAACTGTGGAGCATTAGATTGCTACGAGCAGCAGATTGAAAAAGAAGTTGAAATTTATAAGCCGATTTCGGAAGACACAACACCAAAAAAAGACAGCAACCAGATTAATAAAGGTTTGTAGAAATAATTTATATTTGATTTTAAAAAATTTAATGTGATACTTTTGGCGTACTTATGTATATAAAATCTTATTGACGTCAAGGGTGTGCCGTCGTTAAAATCAATGTGTTTTTTTTTTGCCATTGCCCAGTTCACTTTTTATTATACATACTTTTTTCAAAGAATTTATCTTAAACAAATTTGAGGTATGCAATGATTGTATGTATAGGAATTCCCTTTACCTTTAACACATGGTTTGTCAAAAGTTCTTTAGGGGAAAATTATCAATAGAATAGATATAAAGATGCTGAAAAATGTATACTGACTACTTATTGCGTCAGCAATTTATTGAGAAGCTTATATTAAATAGAAATTCTTTTTATATATGTATTATTAATGCAATTGTGTGTGAGGAAATGAAAGTAAATAAATTAATAAATCTCACAATACCATATTTATACAAATTCATATTTAAATTGTTATACACAATTGAGGATATTCATTATTAACTTGTTTAAACTTGTGTACTCGAAATTATAAGTACAATCAAACTTAATAATAAGATTTAAGAACAGCTTAAAGTAGCCCTTTATATTACAATTTAAAATTATTGATTTCAGAAATATTACTAAACCTTTCGAATGACATTTTCTTAAAAAAAAAACTAAGATTAAGAAAACTTAAATGTTTTCAGATTTATAGCATTTTCAAACATATTGAATCTAAGGATTTCTTGAAAAAGAAGATTCCATAACTATGAATATTGAAGATATTCCTTCTTCCTATTGTAAAGTATTTATAAAGCATCTTTATTCTGGTTAGTGATTAATTTATCTATTTCAAATCGATCGTTTTTGAAATTTCAAACCTGAATACTTTGTATTAATTTCAAAATGTTAATAAAAAAAGCGACAGATCTGATTCAGCTGAAGCAATTATAAATAATTTTATATCACTATGTTTTTTTTTATTAAAATTTTGATTTTTTTACCAATTGCGTAATAATGACAATTCACATTTTGAATTAATGATTTATCGAATTTTAAAGGAAAAATGTTTACAACAATATAATTTGAGTCATATTTCGGAAAGGGATCCAAATTCCGGAAAGAAATCTGATCTTTGAGATAAATCTGAATTAAATTTAATTTAAGTTAATACCAGGAAGGTGAATTTTTATGTTTTTTATTTTGTCCCATATAACATTCACATTCCAAATTTTAAGCAGATAAATTCAGTTTTCTCTGTCAAAATATCATTTAAGCTCAATTCAGGACCTTTGTATGGGAGGTAGGTCTAACTATGGATTGATTCAAACTAATTTCAATAGTGTAAGCCCAATAGAAACCTATGTATCAAATTTCGTCCAACTATCTTTATATTTGATACCTGTAGTTGTTTGGCTACAAGGTTTACATTGACACATAGACGGATGGACTTAAACCGTTACATCAAATCAGAAAGTGTTTCTGAGTCTATTGGTGGCTCAAAGTCAACTATGGGACAAAATCATTACACAGAGTCCACGTAGTGGTGTAGGGTTTACAAAATAATTATTGTAAAATTTCATTACTTTCATAAAACAGTGTTCAAACGACTAAGATATTGTGCGTGTGTGCATAATATATTCCAAACTAAATACAAATTGAAAATAAAAGGGTTTAAATTTCTTTGAAAATATTTTAAAATTTAATAGAAAATTGGAATTTATTACTAAATAATAAAAAAAAAATAAGAAAACATCAAAGTTTGCCCTTTAAACAACTTTTAAAATCATTAAAATATTCTGCATTAAACCTTTTCCGTTCAAACAAAATGACTAAAAAAAGAGGCTATGAATACCACTTGCCCAGTTTATGGCTTTGATAATTAGTCTTTTTTTTATTGGTTTAATAAATACTGAAATATTTGTCTATACCGACCGAGACTAATGTGTTTAAAATTAATTTTTTTTTGTTATTTAGCATGATAAGAACTTTACTACTAAGAAGCTTATCTTTATCCCACGACATTTTCTTTCATTCATATTTTTTTATTTTTTTTTTTTCAACTTTGTTTTTTTTGTAGAAGAGCATACATCGTCGTCTTCTGAAGAAAACGTTGTCGTTTTAAAAGACATAAATTCCTCTAACGTAGATACCAAAATGGTTCAGGAAGAAAATATTGTTAATGATGGTGCCGATGAGCAAATGCTTGGTGCCGATGATAATGAAAAACTAGCTGGCAAACGTGATGAGGTAAAGTTCATCAAAGGAGATCATCAAAATGGTGATGCTAAAATTGATATTGGTGCTGTTAATGGCAAGGTAAGACTTAACATTCTAATATAATTATCGTTAGTCGTTAATTTTTCTAATATATTTTTATAAATTATCTTGGAATAATTTTAAAGGAAGAAGAGGTTGGTGGTAGTCATTTATGACAACTAAATAAATCAACTTTGTAGCTTGCATAACATTACTTTTAAATTGTTTAGAATTAATAAAAAATTCATACCACCCAAACGCAACTTTTTTATCACAAAAAGCGAGACTTCGCAAGCTAAAGAATACTATTATTTTTTATTTTGTATTTGTATTTATTAAAACTGGTTTTCTAGTAAAACAATACACAATATTATTTTCTAACTGGGCGAGCAATATTATTACATACGTTTCAGTGGTGGCATTCGAGCGATTTTTTTTTATATTTGTTAAATATTTTTTTAAAAATATGAATATGATTTGGAATTATTAAAATATTCTGTTTTATTATTTATAATTATTTAAAATAGTCTCGAAAATATTTTATTTACAAATCTATGGTGAAAGACTCAAAATTAGTTTATTTTCAACAAGACCATCCGTTTATTGAAAATGGATATGTTTTGAAAAAATTTAATTCAATATATTGATTGATTGCAAATATCGCTGTTTTATTTCAAAAATTTATCGACCTGGTACAAAAAAATATACATTTTTTATTGAGCTAAAAATGCATTTTTCGAGTTTAATGTATTTGGTTCTTTAACAATAAATAATGAAAACATTATAAGATTTCTGATATCATTGTACCATGATAAGCCACTTAAGCTTTAAAAAAAAAGTTGTCTATTTTTGGCACGCAAGGAAAAAAAGAACAGTCACCCCTTTTCTGTAAAATTTTATTGCAAATACCGAAAAAAATGCTAAATTAATTTTTTAAAATATTGTTTTTGTCTGTTTTGACTCGATATCTATCTCTTCGGTAATTTTAAATAACTATAAAAACGCCGACTTGACAAATTTATTAAAATAAAGAAAATATGGTAAAAAATTGGGCAGATTGCCGGCCCAGTTTTTTTTTATTAATCGTCATACATACATCACAAGTATATTATGATTTTGTTTGTCATTTCTTAATAGGAAAATTTTTTTTATTAATACTTGTTTAGGCTTTTACCGGCATGTCTAAGGAAGAACTAATGAAATATGCTAATGATCCATTTTGGATACGTCTTCGCTGGATATTCTTTTTTTCCTTTTGGTTGATTTGGTTGGGAATGCTTGTTGGTGCTGTGCTAATTATCGTTGAAGCACCCAAATGCGCTGCTCCCGAACCTTTGCCTTGGTATAAACGTGGTGTTTTGGCTAAATTCCCCAGCTTCAAAGATTCAGATGTAGCATTGGCTAAACAAATTAGGGCTAGTGGTGTAATATATGAATTGCCAGCCGAACTTACTTATGATATACTTAACCCAAAAGTAGAACAAATAATTACTAATATTGTACAACATTATGAAGAAACCGACATTCGCGTTATATTTGACATAACAGCCAATTATGTACCAAAAACCTCAAAACTCATGAAGGCAGCTATGGAAGATGAAGCGAAACGTTCAGCATTTATATGGAAGGAAAGTCCTCAGGTGCCCAATAATTGGTTATCATTGGTAAATGGGTCTGCATGGTCTGAAGTGTCACCAGGCAATTATGTTTTGTCTCAATTCGGTGATGGTCTATATGATTTACATATGAACGATTCAAATGTTGAATTGGAGCTGACTGGTGTCTTTCAGCGTGTTATTGAATTGGGTGCCAGAGGTATACGTTTGAAAAATACAAAATTCTTTATTTTATCAAAGACACTCAAGGATGAAGTACCAGCAGAAACTACAAATTATGATTTAACACAATATGGCTTCTGGACACATTCACAAACTACGTTCCAGGAAGGATTGGGAGATTTCCTTTACGATTATTTAGGTGTGACTAGAAGTCTCTCAACTGATGCTTTCCTCTCAGTGGCCGATGATGTAATACGTCCAGAAGTTTATAAAACCAATACCGGTGATATGGGCATTGATATACCAATGTACGGAGATTTTGTTAAGAATTTAGCCTCGCCCAAGGATAAGAATTTGCGCGTTGAATTAATGAACGTCTTGCAGGGAGTAGGTGATAAATGGGTACAATGGAATGTAGCCGATGCTGGTGATAATGCACCAGTCAATCCTTCTACCATAACTCTCTTCTTATCATTATTGCCCGGTACACCTGTTGTGACCATGGGTACAGAGGCATATGGCAATTTCAGTGATGCCACTTATAGACAAATCGAACAATTACGTTTGTCACCATCTTATATGCATGGCGATTTCATTATGTTGCCAATAGATCCATTAGTATCTTATACCAGGTGAACTATAAACATATTTTACATATTCTTTTAAATGTTAACCAAGTTAAATTTTTCATTTCTAACTCTACATTACTTTCCTTGTCTGTTATTAACACACAAAAACTTTCACTTACAATTTATAAAACTAAATGGGTTGTGGTTTGCACATTTAGACAAAGGTAAGATGGGCAAATTTATTGTTTAATACAATATTCTTTTTTTCATTTCATAATAAATCATTAACAACTTTATGTGTAATATGATTTTATAAATTTAAACTCATTTAAATTTTAAATAATTTTCTCCACTTAGGATCAAGTCTGGAAATCCTGGGTATTTAGTTATTTTTAATCCCACTGATATTAATCAAATTGGTAATTTTACCAATCACGGTTTGCCCGACAAGATGACCGTTGTGGCAGTTAGTGACAATTTCAATGTCACCAATATTCCAACAAAGTAAGTTTAATTAAATGAGAACCTTTATATGTTAATTAACTATTATTTCAAAACTCGTTTAATTTTTTAATTAATAGGTCTAAAATCGCTGTGGCTGATTTGGAAGTTTCTCCCCTTTCAACTATTGTTCTCACTTATGTTCCAGTTAAATCCGAATAAATTGGGATTAATACAAAAGTACACAATTTTATGAGACATTAATTTAAGTTGCCTTTAATATAACCAATATTTAAACAAGATTAGAAAACACAAAAAAAGCTTTGTGTGTCAATTTAAAGAAAAAATTGCAAACTGCTTTTAAATAAAATATTCATTGAAAGTTCATTGGCTCTATGTAACTGTCTCGTTAACCATTTATTTTTTAATTGCAACGTTGGAAATTAGTTTGGATCTTAAACATAATCATATACAAATTTTCGCTAATTTAACAATAAAACTAACAAGAATTAGTATTAGATTTAGCAAAGGTTGGGACGAAAACATCATTAATTTTTTTTTAATTTCCATTATATAATCTGAAAAAATTAATGGTGTACCTTCATTGCTATTAAAATGGTATAATTGTGTTGAAATTTTATTTTCTTTTACATTGCTATGAAATGAAGAAAATAAAAAAAGGGGTTTGGGAAGCACTTACATATATATTTAGACCTCAAATTTTCCCTTTTTTGGTATACCATAAAGACAATAAAAAGATTTGCCATTTTACAAAAGTAGTGGTAACTGAGAGCTATGTCTGACGAGGTTTAAGCGATTTAACTGAATTTTTACGATGTCCAGTTAGCTACTAACTGGGACTGTTGTTTCCTACATCAATATTCAGTAATAGGTAACAACTGGACTTTTGACACATTTTTTTGTTTCCTATATAAAACTGCAATTTAACAGTCGATTCAAATTTACCGTGACATTTAGTAATCGGGACTTGAAACTAATATTCCTTTAACTTTTTATTGTAGTTATGTTATTTCAAAACGATTTACAAAATTATGCTTACTTAAAAGTATAAAATTTACCATTATTTATTCCAATGCCACGCCTATCAGTTCCTGTTGTTTATCTATTTCGTTTTTTAAAAGCTTGGATTCTGTATCAATTTCCAGTTTGAGAGATTCCAATTTTAATTTAAAACCTTCGATTTCGCTATGCACCATTTCCAAACATTTCAAATCATCTATAAATTGCTCAAAAGCCTTCCACCAAGAATCCAAGGCGTTTGTAGCGATATCAGAATTCTTTATGTTGACGATCTGTTCCGTGTCCACCTGAAAAGTTTCAATATCGGACAACACTTCATCCAGAGACGGAGCAGCAGGTGGTATATTTTTATTGCTTTTAGACTTTTTAAACATTTTTCTACTATTTCCTATGACATCTAACACCAGACGCTTTGATAAAAAAAATACAAAATTTTTGATAAGCAGCTGTTAGTGCTGCCAGATTTTATTTTAATTATAAATTTCACCATTTTTTAGAAAAATATTTTTCTCTTCAAGTTGCATTTTTGCTTTACAATAAACTTATACATTTTGCTATTGCTTTAGTATAATCTATTCTGAATTATTACTGCTAAGTGGTAAAAACTCATTTGTTATCATTGTTTTCGAAATCGGTACCCAGCATGTGCGTAGGAACACTTTTATTTAAGCTTTTTTATTTTGTTATAAAAGCTCTTTTTTTCTCTTACACTTGTTTTGGCTATACTCAAAAAAAGGATACCAAGTACATAATTAGGAGCATTTCAACAAAAGTTTTATTTATTTATATTTATATTAATCATATAATTACAAATTATATATTAATACCCTAACCGAGCACTAGCAACAAAGGCCATCGGCTCGTTGTAGCGAAAACAGACCGGAGCCTCTGGTGGAAATCGAACCCACGACCCCCGCACTGATAAGCTAGCACGCTACCAACTAACTTACCGGGGCGCTCATTCAACAAAAGTTTTTCTGCATAATTATTTAAAAAATAGAAACTATGTGAACTTGGTAAAATGTTACTAATTTCCGCATAATGTTTGCGAAAAAAACTTTACTAGTGCAAATGCTTCTAATTCCGATATTTTGTATGTACTATTTCTTCTGAAAATGACACAATAGCTGTTTTTGTGCGATAAATTATGTTTGAAAATCGCATATAAATTTTATATTAGTTCACGTTTCACATTTCTCCTAGAAAACACTATAGTTTGTCTATTGGAATTAAATGGGGATGTGTTCTACGTATAATTGATTTGGGTTGCTATCATTTTATTGCATCTGAAGGCAGTGAGTAATTAATAGCGCTGCCACCTATTATAATAGCAAAAGTGCAACTCTGTGTAATTAATTTTTTGCCGCCTTTCCTTCAGTCTTTTTCTAAAATTTTTGCAAAAAGTGTGTGTTTTAATAAAATTATTAATTTACAAGTTTAACAATATTTTTTAAACAATATGACAAATGCAAGTGTAAATAATGCTGCTAATCAACAACGTAACATTGAAACTGCAGCTAGAGCTAAAAATCCCTTTGAATGTATAAAAGATGTTTTGCACTACAAATCTCCAGCAGAAGGTGGCCAAGAATTTACTTTATATAGTAGAGCAAAAAATGATATGGATACAAAAACGCTAAAATGGGCATTTAAATTAGCAGAACGTAATGTAGCTTCGTTCTACAAACAATTGAGCATGGGTTGGCAGCCTAAGGTTAAACAGAATGATTTAAATAAGTCATGGGCCAGATATTTGGTGGCAACGGATAAAAATAAAACACCTGTGGCATATTCAATGTTTAGATTTGATTTAGACTATGGCCATAGTGTGTTATATTGGTAGGTTTTAAATATGCAATGTAAAATAATTTTTAAATTGTCTTGTTTTTCAGTTATGAGATGCAAATTGAGCCAACATCCCAAAGACAAGGTTTGGGTAAACATATGATGCTGGCTTTAGAACAGTGTGCTAAGCACTGGAAAATGGAAAAAGTCATATTAACGGTACTTAAAAATAATGACAACGCCCAAATATTTTTTAAGACTATTGGCTACTCACTGGATGATTCTTCGCCGGATATATTCGAAAAAGCCGATTATGAAATTTTAAGCAAAGCCATATTTTAAAACCTTTAATTTAAGCTCAATACTAATCTCAATTCAACAATTACAAATCATCTATAATTAAGTTCATTTAACAAAACATCTTTATTTCTGAAGCAAATTAACATTTATTCCGTAACAATAGTTTATGACTTAAGAGAAGCATTTATAATGTTGTTCCATATACTTAGCCATACGTATGTCTTTGGCACTAAGACCACCAACGTCATGCGTAGACATTGTCACTTGAACTTTATTGTAAACATTAAACCATTCTGGATGATGATTCATCTTTTCGGCCAATAAGGCGACGCCAGTCATAAAACTAAAACTTTGGTTAAAATCGCTAAATAAATATTCCTTGTAAATGGCATCGCGATCATTAACCATGGACCATCCAGCATTTAATAGCGGCTGCAATTGTTCAGCACGTTCTTGCTCGGTAAGTTTAGTCTAGAAATAAAAAAAACATTCAAATATTAAAAACAAAAATAATGATATTTTTGTACTCAACAAATTTAATGAAAATTTAAATGTATTAATATAATCATTAAAACTGGTTTTCTTGTTTCTACCTTAACCGGTTAACTGAATGCGCTGTGTGTTTATGACATTAACAATTTGTTGTTCAATTTTACACAAAAATCCTATTAAAGTAATAAAAATTGCTTGGGTAGACGAAAACAATGTCTTGTTTGTGATACTTTAATTTCTGACTATTCATTTAAAAAAAGCTATAGTGCGTTTGTGAATTTATTCTGCATTTCCAACAATTGAGCAGTTAACCGGTTAAAAACAATTGCCAATTACATTATTTTTTGCTGTACAAAAATAAGCTTAAATTTTATATACATTAAAATTACTTTCACTTTTCTTCAATAACTTGGTCTTATCAACATTCAAAATTGACCTTTAAGTCATTTATAGAATAGATTACGTTTCATTTCTATTCCTTAATCGACAAGTTAAAAAAAAATCGAATATCAACAAGTGTTTTTTCAATAATTTTCAGAAAAAAAGTTTCTTAATTTTTGTATCCATTTTAACTTACCATTTTTTTCTTGGTGATTATTTGTTGTGTCTTAATTGGTGATGTTGTATACCGTTGTTGCCTGTGGTTAAATGCGGTCTGGCCCACTAATCTTGTGCTCTCTTTAAGTATCTTAACACTGTTTTAAGTAAAAATATTAAAATGCTTTTAAATCTTTGCTTCAAGCTTTTTTCAAATTGTGTGTATTCGTTTTGTTTTTGTTTCATCTCTTCACTTACTCTTTAGTGTTATCTCTTACCAGGGGATGAACAATTGGCCAAGTATTGAGTTGTTTTGTTATAATGCCGCTTAACAATAATTGATTTTCATATCTTTTTGTATTAAAGGATACTACTAACAGTCCTTTTCGAACTGTCATAGACATTTTACATTAAATACTATTGTAGTTAATTGTAGATAATAATTAAATTTATTTTAGAGATTTGTTATGTTTTGTAAATACCTCAGCTGATTTTAAATTGCGTTGCCATATGTTTGTCACGCAGGGTTCGAAGGTGGAAATAAGCTATGCACGAACAGGGCGGTTCAAATTTGTTATTAATATTACACTCAACCGTGGCCGTACCTACAAAAAAAAAATAGTTGCCAAGTTATTAGGAGTACTTTAACAAAATTTTTGGCATAAATTACAAAAAAAAAAAAAATATTTTTTTCTAAATACAACTTATCTCAGAATCTATGGACATTTTTTCATACAAAATTCCTAAAATTTGAGGACTTTTTACTTTAGAAAACCCTCAGATACTTAAAACTTTTTTGAATAGAAAAATTCTCAGATTCTGTGTTTTTTTAGAATACCCTCAGGTCCTAGGTATTTCTTTGTATTAAAAATAAAAACTCAAATTCTGTGGAAATTTCCCTTTAGGGAAATTCTTAGGTTCAATCACGAATTCTTAATTACTATGGGTTTTTTATAAATTATAATTGGGCTTTTCTGAATTTCAATTGGGAATTCTTAATTTAAGTTGTTAAGTTTTCTGAAGTTCAATTGGAAAGGGAGCAATATTCACTGAAACATATGTTTCATAATTGTTATCATATTATTGAAGCTTCTTCATTTTGTATAAGATATATTTCCGATTACATTTTGTATCGGTTTGGCGTTATCGGCCTTTTTTAAAAAAATATTTCGGTACTACTCAAAGTTTAAATAATTTAGGGCAAGAAGTATAAACCATCAGATAGGTCTTTAACATACCTCGAAGTTATATATTATTTGCAAATTGTTACTTTTGAACTGCACATAAATATTTCTGCACATAATTAATTCAAGAACAGAAACTCCTATGTGTAGATATTTTTTCATTTAAATTAAATTAAATTCATTAAATTTAAATTAATAATTAAAAAAAAAGGTTTACAAAATTCATATAATGGTCTCAGTGTCACTATGACATTGTTGAGACATGGTTGGCAACATATTCAAATTAATCATTACATTTTCTATTAAAAATAAGGTGAAAAAAATTAAAAAAAAGTAATAAAATAAAAAATTCTAGATACATTAAAAGCATTTCGATATTGAGTAAATAAAAATCTTTTAGTCAATTTTTAAATGATGAAATTGACAAACAATCTTTTAAATATTGAGGCAAATTATTGTATTCAAAACTACCAGCAGTAAATTCAATTCATTTCGAATTATTTCTCGTGTTTCGGATTATTTCTTGTGTTAATGAAATTGGTAATACTGTCTTTGCGACCTTTAGCAATTTCCTGAGGAACTCCATATTCGACATCACCCATTGAACTCATGCGATTATTAATCTGGATATACTGCTTAGGATTTTCCAAATAGCTTTTAAAAAGTTCCAATCACACCATAAAATTTTATTTTTTGAATCATTATTGAGTTATTTACCAGGTCAAACGCCTTGGAAAAATCATAAAATATAGCAGCCACTGCACTGAACCCCCTATCTAAGCCATCACAGATATAATTGACCACGTTTATCACAGCTTTATCTATATCACAACCTTTACGGAAGCCGTATTGGATATATTAATTTTTGACTCTCCAAAAATGTTGACAATTGAATGTGTAAAATCTTTTCAAATATTTTGTCTGTTATAGATAAAACTACAACAGGTCTAAAATTCTCTACTGTATAGCTATAAATTTCCTTAGGGATCGGAATTATATTGTGAATTTTGAGTAGATTTGGATAAAGTGATTGTCTGATTGAATAGTTTAAAATTTTAGCTAATAAAGATGCTAAAAGATTTCTACATTCAAAAACATACTTCAAGGTTAGTCTGTAACTTAATCTATAACTTCAAGTCTAATATAGTAATTAAATCATAGACTTCACTTTCAGTAGTATGATGTAAACTAAATTTCTTCCTAGTGTGTCTCAAGAACCAAAAAGTATTACAATGATCACTGGCGCTGTATTCGATTCCTCTGATCAAATTATTCACAGAGTTAAGGAAATATTGCTTGAAAATTTTAACTTTTTCATTATCATTTATAATTATTTGACCTTTCACATTCCTTATATTATTTTCATATTTAGTGCTTCTTCCAGTCTCATTCAGCTATTGCCAACACTTTATAGGATTTTTTTGTATTTCACTCAAATTGTATTTATAATAGGTTCATTCGTTTACTTTTCTCAGTCAAGTCCAGTAAGATTTACTCAGTAACAAACTTACAGAAACTAAGACAAATTTACTCTCAAAATGAAAATTTTCTAAAAAGTACGCGAACGAAAAATTTGCAATAATTAACAAGTTTGTTAAACAGCTGATTGTAAAACCGAATGCAAAAATAAATAATAGGTCTGTACAAAAAAATTTTGGGTAAAGTCTGGTAAAATGAGAGTAAACAAAAAATTCTCTCACAAAACCATAAAAATTCCCAAAATATAGCGAACGCACAAAACCACATTTCATACCCAAAAATAAACGTCAAATTTATTCATATTAAAAACCAGCTCAATTAATAAATATATTTGAAATGTCAAATAATTTTTTACATTTTTAAATATATTTTTCATTATAAGAAGAAAAAGTTCTTTAAAGTAAATTTTTTATTGAAGTTTATTTTTTCACAAATGCAAAACAGCTGATTTATTAGCAGCAGGTGATGATTTGATAGTTTTACCATTTTACCCAAACAAAAAGTACGGGTAAGTTCTGGTAAAAAGAGAAACACAATTACTCTCTCATGAACGCTCTCATTTACCCAATTTTTGTTACAAGAAACGCTTTCTGGTAAGATTTGGTTTCCCTCGGGCACCCGCGGTAACGTATGTCGATATGAAAAAGAGGATAATTGGTGTAAAATCTTAAGCAGAAACATTTTAGAAGGTTTTTTTATCTTTTCTATAATTCATTTAAGAATTTTTGTTGCTTTGCATAAAACAACGTAGTTGTAAATTTTTTTTTTGTATTTACAAAAATTTAACGTGCGTGCCGTTAGCATCGAATTTATATTTTTTAAGGTTGGCAACGCGAAACATTTTATACTGGCGTATCTGCTCCCACAACGATTGCAAACTATGTTGATATGTCATGGGAATGGCTTTATTGTAGTGATTTATTTAAAAAATAACATAAAAATTTAAACACATTTTTTTCAATCATACGTTTTTTCTGCTTGTAAATTCTTGCTGGCAAAAATTTGTCCAGTAAAAATTTGCAGAAAGAACAAGAACTCTCAACATCAAACTGTCACTTTATTCTCTCTTTTTTCTTCAATGCTTAATATTATTAAATGGGCTAAGGAAAAATACAAAAATTTATAAAAGAAAAAAAATGTCCCGAATTTTTTTTGCTTTCCTAAACACTAGCTAAAAACACATAGGCGTTTTGGTTAGAACACCGATGATTTGTATTTTGTATGAAACTTTTTTTTATTTGAATTTAATCATCATTAAAATTTCTTTTGGTAACTACATTTTATAGCAATTCCCTAACTTTTGTTTTGTTTTAAACAAACGTTATGATTACATGGCTATTTGCGGTAACAAAAAAAACGCTAATGATCGCATAAAAATGAAAAAAAAAACATGAAGGTACTAATATAAATCTAAAAAAGAATTTATTTTATTAAAAAATATTTAAATATTACTGCAAAACGCAAATCTATACATATTTTGTTCGTTTACTCAAACTACATTTACTTCAATTGGAAAACTTTATGCTCCTTCGTTAACTCACTACAATTTATTCGTTTTACTACATTTCGAAATGTTTAAAAGTAAACAAAACTTTCCAATTGTATAGGGTAGAGTTTTAAGTATTTTTACTATAGGGTCCGCCAAATAACTTTTTTTTTTTTTGAAAATGAATATTTTCTCAAATTTCTTTTTTTATTTGAAAGCACAATCCTTCCGGTTAATAATGGAAAAATAATTTCATTCAAATGGCTGCCTCGGCTGGACGTTACAGTCAATGGCGATCGTTATCGGGCCATGTTGAACTAATTTTTGTTCACAAAAATTGAAGAGGATGATATTGGCAACAATTTGGTTTCAACAGGACGGCGCTACGTGCCACACAGCCGATGCTACACTTGATGTTTTGCGCCCTGTTTTTGAAGATCGCATTATCAGCCACAGAGCTGATGTCGTTTGGCCACCTCGGAGCTGCGATTTGACACCGTTGGACTATTATTTGTGGGGTGCCGTCAAAGATAAGTGTTACGTCGACAAGCCAGAGACTTTAAAGGACAATATTCGTGAAGCCATTGGTGAAATACAGCTGCACACAATCGATAATGTGCTTAAAAATTGGACCGCTCGTGTAGGCTACTGCATGGCCAGTCGAGGCAGCCATTTGAATGAAATTTTTTCATTATTAACCGGAAGAATTGTACTTTGAAATAAAAAAAAAGAAATTTGAGAAAATATTCAGTAGTTTTTTTTTATAGAATTTTCAAAAAAAAAAGTTATTTGGCGGACCTTATAGTAAAAATACTAAAAACTCTACAGTTAAGAATTGAATATAAATATTATCAGTTCTTTACATATGTTATCATTTAATTTTTATGCTCTCCATCTTCTACGTCATTATTTCCATAATAATCATAGTCGGGGGTATGCGTTGATGTTCTCAATTCACTTTTAACTGTCGTAATTTGCAAATTATTTTCTGTTACATTGTCCAAACCTGCCTTTAGGATCTTTGTTGATTTATCAACTACATCTTCCTTTGTGGCGACAAAAGCTGCAGTTGTGGAATCCCAATTTGTTGGGTTTTCAGTAGTTTTACGCCAACGTAAACTATAACGACTTCGTATGAATGGTTTAAAAGTACCAGCTTGGGTTGCTAAAAATTTCAAAACTTATCTTAGTTAAATAGTACAATAAATTAAAAAAGAAAATACGAACCAAAAATTAAACCAAGCAATATGATCAGTATGGAAATATGTTTGAATTTTAGTTTCATTTCAACTTAAATACAATTTTTAACTGTCTGCAGTTTTCATAAAATCTCTTCCTTTTATATGGTTTTTTTTCTTTAAATCTGCGATCGTCTGTTTTGTTAGTTTATCAGTTACAACAGAGTGAATATTCTCATGGGGGATTGTCTGGACTTCTTGTTGCTCTTGAATGATTGGTTTGTCGTTGATGAGTGTATGAAAGCGAAAGTATTATTTTCTACATGATTTTTTTTTTTCGTTACGAATCATTGCAATTTTTGCATATTATTTTAGTGTTTAAAACAAAAAATCACATGTGTCCTCCCTGGGGACCATGGAGAAATATTAAAGGTTCTTTGACTTGTCATTTTCATGTGATACATATATGAGAATAACAAATGCATTCATTGTTAGCCTACAACAGTGATGTACAATCATGTGTCCAAGTCTTAAACCCTTGTTATTCTATCCACTTAAGTCCTATAAGAGCATAAGGGATTGAGATAGATTCTAAAAATGTTTCCCCTATACCCTATCCAAAATCTGAGAGTTCTTTTTAAATTAGTTTCCTTGTAAAAATTTGAGACGAAAATAATTGGCACTTTTAAGCATTTTAATTAAAGTGGTGGAACCTACATTGGTCCCATGTGTGAGGAAGTATTTCTAAAAGTTCTTTGGATAATCAGAACCATATATATAGTTGGGCGCTGGTGCTTATATGGGAGAGAGGAGTCTCTAACTTAATCAATCGATCCGTTATAGCACCTTTGGTATATATGAGTTGTGTGGTCTTTTCCTATCGATATCTTTATGGAAAGTCTTCTAATAAGATATGCAGCCTAATTCCAAAAGCATCAGTATTTAGTCAAATAAAGATCATGCATTTACATCGGCCCCAAAATGGAATACAACTTCTGTGTGTTAGAAAGTGCTCCTAAAAGTGGAAGAACCGTATATAGCTATGGGCTCTGATGCTTATATGGGACAAAGTAGTCTCTAACTTAATCCATCCCTTAGAGCATCTTTGGAATATGAGTTGCCTTATTCAAAACAACGAGTTTGGTCAAATAAAGCCCATTCATTTGTTTTGTCAATTGGACAATTAAACGCACAACGTGCTTTCCTTCGTTTTGCTCAAACCTCTATTTTTATTTGGTGTATATGTAACTTAAAACTGCGGATATTTTTTTTTTTTTTCAAATTTTGGCTTTTGGCACAGTACAAATTTATTAAAAGTATTGGCAATCGTTGGCTATGACCTCTTCCCATCTTTCTGGTAACAATGATTCTGCGCCAAAAGAACTGCAGTTTTCTAAATAATTTTTAACCAGCCTGACAACATGTGGCCGAGCGTTGTCATAATGGAATACTACATCTTCATGCCTGGTCGTATATTCCGGAACTTTTTCGGCCAATGCTCACTTTAAGCGAATCAATTGTGTTTGGTACAGGTCACCTGTGATCGTCTGGCCTGATTTAACAGCTCATCATATATGGAACCCTTCTGGTCGCACCAAATACACAACCTTACCTTGCCGCCATGGATATTCGGCATTGGCGTTGATTTGGCTGGTTGGCCGGGCTTCATATACGATTTCTTGGGCTTCGCGTTCGTAATGGATCTATTTTTCAACGCTAGTAATTATTCGATGCAAAAAGTACTTCTTGTTATGACGTTCATGCAGAATTTTGAGTGGAATCCAATTTTCTTGCTTTAGGATGAATCCTACTGCTTGTAAACGTTTTGTAATGCTTGAATCACTCCCAATCATTTTGGAAGTTCTTGTTGAGCTGACCTGGGCGGTCTTTGTCTTCCGTGTCAAAATCACCAGTATTACAACCAAGTAAAAAAATACACCACTGATCTTCTATGAATATAGGCCAAAAGCAAGTGTGTTCTTGCCAAAGTTCTTTCTGCTCTTAGAGGCAGGAATAACTTTTAATAATTCGAAGATAAAGTTTATTATTAGTCAAGAGTTCCTCAACTATTTTTTGAACGACCTGAACTCTAAGCGCTCAGTCTGAGCACTCAGACTATTCTCGCCCTCCTTCCTACTATTTTTTATCTTTTTTCTCAATATAATAAATTAACCCACTGTTTTTATAAGAAGAAGGGAATAATTCCTCCGGAGGAATTGTATGTTGTATTGTTAATTGTTATTTTTGTTACAATAACAAAATACACACAATTCACTCTGGTGAAAAACTTTCTAATATTTTTCCAATTCATATGTATGTGTTAATTTTATTACAACAATTTTTACAAACGTTTTTAAAATTTTGTTCATTGCGGTGCATTTAAACATTCTTATAAAATCTAATAGTGTTTTCTTAAATAATTTGTTTAACTTTTGAGATTTTACGATCCCAAATTAAAGATTTGATTATAAATACGATTACAATATTGTAACTTTAATAAATAATAACTTAGCAAATTTTTCTAATTTAAAGTAATTATTATACAAACAAATTAAGACTGCTTCGCTTTAGCTCCTGATGGTATTGGTGGTGGGGGAACATCGGGTACATTACTATCTTTACTCTTGGAACCATTTTTAATGTTTTCAAAATTTGGCTCTGGTTCTGTAGAATCTGTTAAAGGAATAGTGGCTTCAGTGGGCTGTTCAGGTAATGTGGGAGTAGCTGATGTTTCAGCCGGTTGTTGAGGTGGTGGTTGGAATGGCGGCTGAGGTTGAGCAGGAGGCTGGGGATAAGTTTTATCTGTGGGTATTGTATTACTCAAAGGAAATTGAGGACCTGTGGGGAGATAATCATATGATGGCAAGTATGGATATCTCAAACCTGGCATAGAATTATAGTATAAGGGGGGAAATTGATTAAAACTGTAGGGCGGTAAGTGTACAGGATGTTGGGGACCTTTTGGTAGGGGATGGGGTTGGTATTGTTGTCTGAGTGGTATTAGGGATGGTGGCAGACCGTATTGATTTAATGGTATAGGTAAGGAGGGTATTTTAGAAGGTTGATTGGGGTCTTTCGTTAATTCAGAGGGAGGAGATGGCATCATCATTGTCGGCGGTTGTACGGTAGGTTGCGGTTGTTCAGCTAATCCGGTTGGTGGTACTGCTGGTACTTCTGGAGGTTTTTCAGCTCCGGGTTCTGTCGGTGGTTTCTGTGGCAAAGGATATCCTGGGTAAGGTTGAGGTTGTGGACTTAATGGTTGTCCCATAAATTGTGCTGGAAATTGCCTCGGTGGTAGAGGATAGGGCAACTAAGGAAGAGAATTTAATCAAAATAAATGTTTAATATGATTTGTTTTCTATTGCTCACGTGTTCTTTGGGAGTTGCAGCTGGTGTTATGGGCTGTCCAAATCTCACTAAATGAGTGTTATAATAACCAGGATATGGATTGTAGGGCCCATACGGATAATGGGCAATTCCCGATTCATGTATTGTCGGTTGTATGACCGGATATGCTTGACTTTGTACTAAATCTTCATCTGTTGTTATTAAAGCATTATATACTTTGGGTTTTCTACGCAAAGCTGCATTACCTTCACAACCAATTGTTATCATTACAATGGCCAAAAATATTAAGAACTGTAATAAACAAGAAATACATTAATAAATATATATTAAGGGCGGGTAACTTATCATAAAAGTAATCAGAGTTAAACACTAACCACTGTTAATTTTTTATATGTAAACAAAAATATATCTTAAATGTGACTTTTATAACCATTGTTAAGTAGTAAGTTCTGTTTTTTTTTTTTGATAAGTTAGCAGGTCTAAATAGTTAAGTGCTTGTTATTTGGGTGTGTTGTTGTCTTATTTAGAATTTTCTAAGGAAACATTGTGACATGACAATATTTTGTTGGCTATTAATAAACAATTCTAAGCATTGTTCGTAGTCTTTCATATTCTTGTTCCAATAAGACCTTCACGCTCTAATGTACTTTTGCCAATAGTAGCAGTGTACAAGCTTAGTTTTAATCTTATTATCGCTTAATTAAAGCTTGTCCACCACGTCTTTAAAAAGGGTGTGTGTCTTTTGTTTTTTTAATTTCAATTCTTAAGATTCATGCAGTTCTGTCTACATATGAAAATTATAAAGCAAAACTATGGTCATACATAGTCCTACGCTTAAAAATGTGATTGGTATATATTAGGTTTGTTTTTTTTCGACTTTAATACTTGTAAAGAAATCAACTATCCCTACTTACTTGTCTTTATTTTCTTTATTTTTTGTTACACAAATACAATTTGAACATTTTGGTCCGCCTTTGTACGAAAGCTATTTTCGTATAAGGACATTGCCGGGACGCGAAATATACAAACACTTAATTCATTTGCTAGTTGTTTCTCATTAAAACTACAAAAATTTTAAATATTTTTGTTTACATATAAAAGAGAAAAGTCAAGAATTTCCAAGACTTGGCGGCATTTTTATAAATTCTTAATTTTTAAGCAGCTGTATATATAACTACTTAGCAAGATTATATATACTTAAATTTCTATGGAATATTTGTAAAAAATACAATTTTTTTTTTAATTTTTTATCGATTAATTACTGAAAAAGTAAAGTGTATTCTGGCAAAAAAGTTCCGAGGTTTAATATTTTAACATATACATTTCAAAGCTCCTATCAGCTGGTTAAAAATATAATAAGGAACTCAACTCAGGGACACAAATTGGTTAATCAATTTAATCGAAAACCCGGGTTTTGATTAATCGAAATTCCGGTTAATTTTCATCGTTTTTTAAATTTTATTTTTTTTTTATTTTTATCAAAAATAAAAAACAAATAAGTAGTGCATTGGTAAAAATGTTTATTTATACAAAATCGAATCTGAAATTTTTTAAAAACTACAGTAGAAAAAATTTGCTAATTTTTGTATACAAAAATTTAATTTTTTGCTCTTTTCAAGTTTTTCTCCAAAATTTTAATAAAAACATCTCAACAAAACTGTCAAAAAATAAATGTATAAAAAAAGCTACGAAAATTTTAAAATCCAAGTTGTTAAACAAAAAACAGCTCTGAATCTAATTTTTATCCCCTAAATATCAACTTCGGCGGAAAGTTTTGCAATTTTGTCTCAGCTATCACAAATATGTACAAATTTTATAGAAATCAGGAGGAACCTACAAACAGACACTCCTTTTGAGAATACGATTGTCGTAGCTATTGTTTTTTATGCAGTATTTCTTGCCATTTTTTTACGGCTTTTTTTATTTTTTGCCGTTTAAGCGGTTTAGCAGGTTTCTTCACAAACGGTGAAATGGTGTAAAGTAGTTTTTTTTTTGGAAACACTAGTTTATACCCAAAACTTCTGTCGGACACCCGTGCAAAGTTAAGAGAAAGCCTTCCATTAAAGCATTTCATTACAGCTATAAGGTGTCAAGCAAATATATTATTTATTTAAATAAGAATTATTTCGATCAATCGATAGATCGATCTAGGTTTAAATTACATTGATAAAAAGTACCCCAGCAAAATCTGGTTGGTTATATAATAAAACTAGAATTTATTATTATTTACAAACCTACTATTTACAAAATAAGTGGTTGCATTTTTTAACTGCTTACGAAAAACTACGACTTATTTCGTAAGCAGGAGCACAAATTTTGTATTTTTTTCTTGCAAATCTTGTTTATTATAATAAAATCTGCCTTTGCAAATAAACGCTTAATAACACTGTAATTAAAATATCAACTTTTGAAATGACACACGAAAACCCTGGCATACGTTAACTTAATTTTGGGTCGTAGAATTCAGTGGCGAACTCCGTTTTAAAGAGTCAGGTCATTTTAACAAGATATTTAGATTTTAAGCTTGTATTGACTTAAGCGATTTTTTGATTAAAATTTACTGAAAAGTCTTCTAAAACACTTTTGCAATGACTTTATTTATTGATTTCTCTCCGACTGGTACCGTATTATTAACAAAGAGTTACTTCAGATCTAGTTCCGCGGGTATCAGTTTTACTTCCTATTTTTATACCCTCCACCATATATGGTAAGGGTGTATATGTATCAGTTTGTCAGTCCGTTTGTAACATAGGTCTAAGACCCCATAAAGTATATATATTCGTGATCCTTATGCAATTTTAAGTCGATTTAGCGATGTCCGTCTGTCTGTTGAAATGGCGATCACGACGCGAAGACGCAAGCGTGGGTGCTTATTTTTACCCAGATTACTGTACATCCTCCTGAGCAGTTTGGTATTGAAAATGAGCAAAATCGGTCCAGCGGTTAAAAAGTTATGGGTGAAAATGTGAAGATACCTTGGTTGAGGGTATTCAAAGATTCGGCACAGCCGAATTTAAGCCTTTTTTACTTGTTTGTCTTTAAACTGTAATTTTCTAACTATTTCTATCAAAGTGGGATTTTGGAGATATCACCATGTTAAATTCTACAGTTGTTTGAATGGAGAGGCGGTAAAAGTCGTACTAAAGGGTGTCCCAAGAAGAACGCAATTTTTAAATCTGGCAACATTCGAAGTGTCATTGTTTGACATTTGAACAATTGTTATTGTTTGCTAGTAGAAGGTACGAGGTTAGTAAAAATGGAGCGCTACACGAATGAACAACGCATTCTCATTGTGAAATTGTTTTACCAAAATGGTGAAAGTTTTGCGGCTACAGTTCGCAAATTGCGATAAATTTGGGGTCACAATAATGCTCCAAAAAGTCAACTGTAAAGAGATTAATGGAAAGCCGCGGCGGCCATCTGCACGATAAATTGTTCCATACATAACCTCATTCTGTCTACTTTACGATATAATAAAGTTTCACGATTTTTTTTAAATATCTGTGTTTAATTTAAAATTTAAAAATTGCGTTCTTCTTGGGACACCCTTTAGTTGCCTGGCTCAAATAAACTTGTACGTTACTGGTTTTATACTATAATTGTTTGCTACTGGTTACTTACAAAAATGAAATAGTCGAATAAAAATAATGAGTTTTGCCACCGAATTATATGCAGTTTGAACTCTCATTATTGATATTTTGTCTTGTGTCATGTTCGATTTTGTTCTTTTTTTTTTTTGCTAAAATACAATAACAATGCGTTTAAATGACTAAATATGTATAAATACTATCTCCTTTAATTTATAACCAGTTAATCTTGTTATTTAAACATGTCGTTATATAATATATCATAGTGGCGGGGAGGTGGCTTACCACCTACCCTCTGTTTGCAATGGGTGTTGTTATACTTTGTGTCTGTCTAAATACTTTTAAATTCTAAAAATGTTCTATATGTTTGTAGCATAGGTGGGAAATAGTTTAAATTTATTCACTGAGTAACAGTATTTTTCAAGTATTGTTGTTATTATCAGAGAAGACAAATTTGCTTGTTTTGCTATTTTTGCTTTTTTTTACTCATATTTGTTTATTTCTGGATTTTTGGATTTTCCAGTTTTTAGCTTTAAAGCAGCTTTTTCTTAAGAGTTTTGAGCTTTAAATTGCTTTTTTCATTTTTGATTTTCTTAATAAAAAAAAATTGCAGTTTTGTTCTTTTTTTAAAAAGTGGTTTTTCCTTCAACTTTTTACTTTTGCTTTTTTGCCAATATTTTTTTTGCTTTAAATACATTGAATTTTTCTTTTTTGCCTTCTCTGATTATTGTTATTAGGGCTCGGAAGTCCATATAAATACATGTTTGTTGTCGTCAGCTAAAGAACAGCGTTAACTAAATATCTTTTCGAGTCAACAAATTTGCAAAAAAATTACATTGAATTGTTACTGCATATTTTCACATATTGCATATTTTGTTATAAATGCATGTTTTAAGAATATTTTCTGAAATTGGTTCCCAATTTATGATTTATATATTTTTTATTTTGTAATGATTAAATTTTTAAACCACGTTTTAAAACAAAAATACCAAAGTTTAATAGATGATATTAAACAAGTTGAAAAGAAATCAATAATAACTGCATTTTTTTTAAAAACCGAACTTCCTTGCCCTAATTATTATTATTTTCAGTTTAAAATTTGTCAAAGTACAACAAAAAATAAAAAAATCCATTTTTTTAAGTTCGTACGAGGGCGGATCAAAAAGCCCGTGACTTTTCGAACTTCCCCCGTAGTTATATCAAATGCAACACTGCTCCTATCAAGTACCACCTGTTAATAGACTACTGTCAAACTTTAAGCAAGTTCCGTCATTTACTGTGCGTTTGACAGCTGTTCAAAACATACAACCTCGTGGATTTTTTTAAAAATGGAAAAAAGTCAATTTCGAGTGCTCTTTAAACATCAAACCAAGGAAAAGCTTGATAAATACTATGGGGACTCTGCACTATCGATTTGAATGGCAAAAAAGTGGTTTACTGACTTTCGTTGTGGCCTTACAAATACGGAAGATGCCGAACGTTCTACACGTCCAGTTGAGGTCTCTACATTCAAAACAATTGAAAAATCACGACATGGTGTTGGGCGATCGGAGATTGAATGTGCGATAGTTGCGGAAGACATAGGCATCTCACAAGGCTCTGTGGTTTCAATTTTAAACGATCACTTGGGTAAGAGAAAGCTTTCCGCAAGATGGCCTACAACGGAATCGTGTGACAGCTTAGTTTCCATGGCAAAAATCCATGAAGTAGACTACGAAATGCCTCCTCATTCGCCTTATTTTCCGGATTTAGCCCGCAGTGACTATTTCCTATTTACAAACCTAAAGAAATGGCTCGGTGGAAAGAGAATTAGCTCCAACAATGAAATTATTGATCAAACAAATGCATATTTCATGGACCTCGGAAAATCCTGCTATTAAACGCAAAGTAAATGGCGAAATTTGCTTAAAATTGTACAGTAGTCTATTAACAGGTGGTGCTTGATGGGAGCGGTGTTGCATTTCATATAACTACGAGGGAAGTTCGAAAAGTCACGGACTTATTGATCTGCCCTCGTATTAAGAGCTGTTTTTTTATATGCAAATTGTTGCCAAAACGCCGGGACTTCAATATAACTGAGAACTCGTCTTATACGAGTTTGTCCTGAGTTAAAAACGTTGCCTCAATTGCATTACATATTTGTAATTTTTTTGTTATACTAATGAATTTTTTAATTGAAATAAAACGTGTAAAAGTTTTTATTAAATGAAAAATAATGTAAAAAATTAATGCATTTTTTTTTGTTATATTTTATTCAAACACAGATTTTGAGATTGCCAAGCTTTAAAAAGTAAATGCCTTTTTGCTTTAAAAAACTTTTAAACAATTTTTGAATAAACTTGAACTTGAAAATTTAGATCAGCCCAAGTGTCTACAATATTTACTCTCGATTTGGTGTTATTTGCCATAAGTGGTATGTCAGCTAATGAAAATAAAAGTGTTTTGAGTGGCTTACAAATCTAAAGTACCAACTATTGGTACTTGTACTTATTTGTTTCAAGTACGAGTACAAATTAAAAATATTAACTATTATGCCCACCTATGGTTTGTGTCTTATATGTCTGTTTTGTGCTATAGTTTCTAAAAACTTTGGAGTCATTTTTTAATAGCGAAAAAAAGAATATGTAGAAAAAAAAACTGCTAACCTTTTGTATGTTGATATATCATAAGAAATTTGTTTTATCAATAATTTAAAGCGGAACTTAGAGGTCTTAATCATGAATATGAAAACGAGACAAGACACTTAGTTTGAAAACTCCAGTTTAAAAATTTACAAAAATTCTGTTTGTTTTTGAAGTGGGCACCAACAAAGGAATTTTTGTAACTTCCCTTGTTATTTTTTATATGAAAACTAATAATTTACAATTATTTAAAATACATTTTTTTTCTAATTTGATTTTAAACATAAATGTTTAATTTCTTAAACTTTTGTGATACTTTTTTCTGTGTACATGCAATCTTCTTTGCTTTGGTCAACATGAGTGAGGGAATTTAATTAAAATTCATCACTGAAACACATCCCAGCCAAAAATTGCCAACCGTGCAAAAAAGTAGTTCTTGAAACCACTGTTTTGCTTGTAAATCCCAACCCTATAAGCAATAACCAAAAGGTGCATCTAGCATTTGTATGTACAAGCAAAATAGTTTGTAAAATAAGTGTTTTGCCACTACAAAAAAAAAAAAAATCATTGCCAAGTAATTAGGAGAATTTTAACTAATAAAGTTTTTTTTTGGGCAAGTATGCATAAACTTCATTCTTGAATATGCACCTAATTTCATGGTCACGATTTTTTTCTGTGTAGTTCTTTGCCAGTAACGTTTTCACTAATATTACAATCATTCAGTAGTATTCAGCCTGATAACGGTTATCGGTGCGATGCCAATAAAACGATATTTTTCTCAAATTTACAAACAAATATGTACAACTCCACCCGACAAATCTATTGCAATTTAGATGATATATACGCCTAATTGTCGATTTTAGACAACGCCAACCGTTGACTTCAGTGTAATATTTAGACCACTTAAGTAAAAGCAAAATAAGCATCTCAATCGTAAGAAGTGCTCAAACTTTAAAATGTTGAAACAAAATTTCACTTAAGTGTTAAATTTTACTAAAGTGTTCACTATATGGTATTCACTGCTTTTTAAATGTGTGTTTTTGACCATCACTGATGCTTTATCAGCACTGCCGATCGTATTTTTTTGCCTGGGCTGTTTTATATTGATCACTTTCTGTATCGTTTTGGCATTATCGGTGTTTTTTTTTTTTTGAATTGTTCGATACAACTCCTACACAGAAAAAACTAAAATTGAGTTTCAATTAAAATATTTTTTTTTTTTTAATTTAATTGAATTTGGACCAGCAAAAAAATTTGTTATACCAATTAATTTTTTTTGTTAAAATTAATTGATTTTTTTTTTTAATAATATCAATTTTTTTTAAAAGTATCAATTAAATTTTACATCAAAAATCTTGACCAAAGTTCTAACCAAAAATCAATAAAATTTTTAGTCAAATTTTAAAATGAAATTGCAGCATTAATCAATTAAAATTTTAATAAAATTTTTGATTGAAATTCTAGATTCAAATCAATTAAAATTTTACTTACATTTTCAATATTTTTGTTTGTTGTCAATATATCAATATTTTTTTGTGTGTAATTCATCAACGCATGAAAATTAATAAATACTTTGTACCAAATAGTTTCTTTGTACTTTTGAGGTTCCAATAGCAGCACAAAAAATACTATGGTACCAACTTTATCATAACTGGTGCATGCGTATCGGCAATGTTGCCAAAAAATGTTTGTTCTCATGTTCCCATTTTTAAAGTTGAAATATCCAAAAATACTTAACAAATTGGTAAATAATCAAATTTTCTAAAATGATTTTTCGCAGATTTTGTTTGCTTAAAATTAAAAATAAATATTTTAGAAAAATGGGTGGCTTCATAAAAGAATTCAAGTTTTAACAAATTTAAATTTTATTAATTTTTTTAAATTCGATTTGGATAATTTTCTACTTTTTTCAATAAATATCAAATTCAGAGAATCAATTTGATTGTTGTTGATTCTTTTCATAGAATGAATCAAATAGACGCTTTTATTAATAAGCGTAATATAAAAAATATTTTAAAAAAATAATAATAATAAGATATAACTAAATCAAAATAAAATGAATTTATATGTTGTCCATAGTGTTTATTTTAAACTGGAATATTTTTTACACCAAGTTCACATTATCAATTAAAAATTTATTTGATATGATTAAACTTTTAATTGAAAATGAACAAAAAACCAAAACAAAAAAAAAAAAAATAATTAATTGAAATTTTCTTGGCAATAATTTTTTCTGTGTAGTTTAAGCATGTTAGGGCTTGTATTATGATCTTTTGCTTTTCAACAACACATAAATATTTCTTAAAAATTATTTCAAGAATATTAGGACTGTTTTTTAAACATGGGATTAATTTTTGGATTTGTTTTATTTTATTAAAATTTTCATATTTGGTTTTTTTACTTGAAATAAATTACATATATTTGTCTAAATCACAAACTAGTATAATGTTGAAGAAAAAATCAAAATTTTTGAGAAAGGATTTAACAAATAGTTAAGTCCGTTTTGGATTTGGTTTAATTTAATTCCATTAATTGCAATTTTGCAAAATTTAAATTTTTTCTTTCAAATTATATTAGCGGGTGTTAGATACAGATAAAAACATAATTTATTTCAAATTAAAAAACTAAATATGGAATTTTCAACGAAATAAGTTAAATTCAAAAATAAACCCGGTGATTAAAAAGCAGGTCTATTGTATTATATTTTTTTTTTATTAATTTTAAAAAAGTCTGAAACAAAATAACCTATGTGTAAATTCTTGTACTGCTTCAAGACGCCAAAAGATATTGGATTTTTTTAAAGGCGAAATATTATTAAATCGTGCCCAGGAAAAATGCGAAAATCTTAAAAATTGTCGCGATTTGACAAAATCGCTAAAAACCACATAGGTTTTCCGGTTAGAGCATCGACAATATACATATCAAAAACTTGTAAACATTTTTGAAACGAACTTGAATTTAAAAATTTAGGTCAGCCTAAATGGCTACAATACTTTATTTACTTTTCATTTGGTGTTATTTGTTGGCATAAGTGTATGTCAGCTAAGGAAAATGAAAGTGTCTTGTGTGGCTGTAAGATGTCAGTTTTTTTATTTTAATTTGTGTTAGCTTAACATTTAAGCCAAATCACTTTCATTATCATTGTCATCATAATTATCTTAGAAAGATGTAGGACTTACGAGTGCATATACCTTGTAACATTGACTCCACCAAGGCTCGTATACGTACCCAGCAAAAACATGGTATCAACTACTTACCAGCCTATTTACTAGCTTTATTACGTTTGTTCGCGATCTCCAAAAAGTAATGGGTACTCATTATTTTTTTTGCTGTTTGTAAGCGAGTATTAGAAAAGTAATTACTCTCGTAAATATACATATATGGATGTGAGGCAATATATGAACCAATATATGCAATATGTTGTCATATATTGCACTCACCAAAAAAAGTCTGTAATGGCAACTGAAAATTTTGCTGTTATTACGGGAAATTTTGCTAATTTGGGCCCAGCGCTATTTTTGCTAATCTTAGCAACACATGTCTGCTGACGTGTAGTACAATGAAATTTGTAGATAAATTAGCTGCCGCTACTAAATTTAAGTAAACTTTTTGTAAAGCGAAATTTAAAATCTTTTTGCTAATATCATAAAATAAATTTTAAATTTATTTTTTTTATTTTATTTATTTTTTTCAAAAAATATTTTTTACAAAATTAAAAACAAAATCAAAGGCTCAAAAATCTTAAAAATTGTTATTTGGTAAATTCTGGTTTTAAAAATATTTTAGTTAATTTTTTTTCTAAGGTGAAATTTTTATTTGTTTTTAGGGCTGATTTATAGAACAAAAAAAAAAATTTTTTTAGTGCTATTTTAAATGGATGTCCTATTTTTAGACATGAGTAGGTATATTCACTTCCGATCCCTTGCTTTAATATATGTAACATTTTAAGGCAATTTAAGTTTGTAGGTGTAAATTTTAATTAGAAATAAAATTTCCTTCAATATCAACTTTTTTAAAATTAGTATGCTAATTTTAGCAAATCGGTTTTAAAAAAATTTGTAAAATGATTTCTGAAATTAGCAAAAAATATTTGTAAATATTCTGTAAAAACTCTGTAATTTGTAAAGTGTAAATAGCAAAAAGATTTGCTAAAAAATATTTTTTTACTAAAAAACTGTACAAAAATAGTAAAGTGGGATTGAAAACTGTTTACAAATTTTTCTACTAACTTTTTTTTCTGAGTGTACTATATTTGAATGTATTTACCCATATATGCTTAAATATATGTCATTTATATTCCTATGTATATGCTCATACACGCAACCATATAAGACGATATATGTGAATATTTTTTACATGGCTGTGGAATTAAAAAAAATTTAATGGCAAAACTACACCTATAACATTTTTTCCCAACCAAATCCTTCGGTTGCTGTAACCGTAAATTCGGTTGTCACAACCCTATTTCTGTTGAAGCAACCGAATGGGAGTTGTCACAATCGAATATTCAGTGGCAGCAACCAAACGATTCGGTTGGTACTAGTGTTTCCAATTATTCGAACCTGCCGGTTAATCGGTTAGGTCACTATTCCAAAAATTAAGAAAATTTATTAAACGGTTATTCGGGTCGATTAATCAGAAAAATTAGCGATTAATGCAAAAATTAATGTATTCTTTCATCAATAAGATCTGCTTTTTGCTGAAATATCAATTTAAGTCTATTGCATTGCTTTCTAACGTGTTTAGGACAATTCAAAGTATCCTAAGATTTTTTAAAGAATCATGCCTTTTAATCGTGGGTTTTTCAGAGAAATCTGAACACTTTTTAAAAAGAAAATGACAGATATGTTCAGCGAATGTAAACCCTTAAAAACGCAGTCTAGATGGTGAACATTCTGTCGATAAAGTTGATCCAGAATTAAAAAAAAATGTCTAAATAAACAAGAGCTGCCTTCAAAAAAAAAATTCAATGACAAATTCTTAAAAATATGGTATTAATAATTTTTGCGAAATTCACAAAGTTTGATTGAACTGCAACTGTTCGCTGACTCTCTCATTAGCCTGGTTTAGGCTTTAGAATTACAGAAGTTATAATTAGAAAAGATATAAAAATCACGGATATTCCTGGCAAGTCCTCACCGATAAGAAAATAATAATTTTTAAATATTTTTGAAAAAACATTTTAATTCTACTAAAGTTCCCACTTCATAAAAGTTTGTTGATTAATCAAATTAGAAAAAAAATCCATGTTATTTTTTAGTTCTTATAAATTTTTTCATAAAATTTTAAATGAAACTGTTTTTTAGAAAATAAAGTTTTCGAATTTCAAGCAATTTAAGATTATTATTTTATTTTTACTTATAAGTAACGTCATAGTGCTTGTTAGGAATATACCTTGTCACGTGTTTCATTGTTAAGGAAAGCTCTGCTTAGAGGCTCAAGCTTTTCTAAACTTCGCATTCTGCTGAGATCTTTTGTCAGCTCGAAATACATGTGTACGAAGGTTGAAATCTCTATTTAAATTTGTTTGGACAATAAAATAAAATTTTTGATTTAGTCGATTTGAAAATAATTTGATTGTATTTTAGTTGATGTGTTTTTCTACGATTTCCTTGCCAAAGTTAAGAAAATTAGGAAGCTTAAAGAAAAATAACAGAAAAATTCATATTAAAAATTTAGCCGGTTAATCGACCTATTTTAATCGATTATTCGGTTCGAATAATTATTTGCGTTTTAAATTATTTACTTTGACATTAACCGAAATAGAGAAATCGGTTAATCGATTAACCGAATTGGAAACACTAGTTGGTACCAAATTCGGTTGGAACAACAATTTTTTTCTCGGTTTATTCGTTAAATATTAGGTTTAAATAAAATACTGAATCTTTGGAATTTAGTCAAGTGCCAAATACCCTGTTCGTGACATTTCAGTAGTGTTACCAATCAACAAACAGTTTGACAGTTATCAGTTTAGGGTTAACAAAAAAAAAGGGATCATATTACACGATAGAACAACGCGTTTTAATTTTTCAACAATATGTCACAAAATTGAAAGTTTGGCGTCTGTTTTGAGTTTTAAGGCTGGTCAAGCAGAGACTTTCTGCCTAAATTGTATGATGGTGGTTTCAACAAGATGTTGCCACATGCCATACAGCCCGTGCACCAATTCTATTACTACATAAGACATTTCCTGGTCATGTGCTCTTTCGTTTCGGTGATCAGAAAAAGTTCATCTGTGCCATCCTGTGTACTTTATGATTCAATGAAAAAAAAACTAATGTAAAGAAAACAACTGATTTTTATTTCATTCACATCTTGCATGGAATTTTTGGACACCCTTTACATGTTATTTAATATTCTTAATAAGTCCATTTACAATAAATTCTGATAAACTTATAATAGTATTACGATATCATTCAATATCCAAAATTCCCTCTTTATGCATGCAACACAACAGTTTCGTTGACCATCACATCATGTACATATATCAATGCAAGTGCATTTTATGTGATCAATTCGATATTCATTAATTTAATTATGTCTGTCTACACATGTTTTAGTTAATGCAACCGTTAAATTTTAATTCACCTTTGTATCCATGATTTGCAGTTTTGTTTTTAAAGGCCTATGACGAGAATGATTGACATTGGATCACGTTTAATTCCTTCGCAATATGTTTAATTGGCAAGACAAACAACAAATTAATAAATCTTAATATTTGTTAAGCTTTTAAATTCACAGGATGTCGCTAAATTCTTTAGTCTTGTATAGCCAAGGTGTTTAACAACTTGTTTGTATTAATACAATAATTTTTTAACACTTGTTTGCACTTGGTCAGTTCAATTTTGCAGTTTATAAATTTATATTTTTAATTAATTTTTTTGTTTTTTTTTTTCAAACTTTTAAGATTTTCTTCAATTTAATACGATTTAAGTATTTTTTTTTAAATTTCTTTCACTTTTTTCTTTTATTGCAATCAACAATTGAAAACGTTTACACAGCTAGAGTTATTGTGTGATTGAGCCGCTAGACGGGAGTAGCAAACCTTTTATACCTTCTTTTCTTCTACCGTTTGAATTAAATCAGTAACAGCAACAACAACAACAACACACACACAGCATAAACAGCAACTGAAACCGAAGTTGGTATTGAAATTCGCGATTGTTGTACGTTGGTAGCAGCAGCAACAGCAAGCACATTGTGGTGCCTAAGCCAGCTTACAAGCTGGATAAAATGACTGTTAAAGTTAAGTTAACGTTTTTTTATTATTATTTTGCTGTTGCTGTAGAGTTGTAAACTTTTGTTGTTGTTATTATTGCTATTGTTGCTGTTAACGACGTTATTCTTAAAAACAAATCAACTAATCTGTTGTTATCTATCCTATTCGTATTCTATCATTATTGCTTTGATTGTATTTTTGATAATGCCAGACATATCAAAATTGTTGTCCCCATTTTGAAAATTTAATTCCCTTAAAATTCCAATAATGCAAAAAAAAAAATCACCGTGGTTTTCATAAGATTTTTGGATCCTTATGAAATTTTTGTGATGTTTCCCTGTTTGTTTATCTGTTAGTACACAAAAAAATGCAAAATCTTAACATTTAAAATGTCATATTTTACTCAATTTACGAGAAAATTGTATTTTGTACAAAATTGTTTTAAAAGAAATAAGTGCCTCATTGGGGAATTGTACCAACTAGGGTTTGGGATTTCTCGGACTTTTTTATTTCCAGGTAAACGGAAAAAACACTATTCAAATAAAATTTATTAATTGTTTAACCAACCACTTTCCTAAAAAACTCAACTGGGATTTTGACAATTTTGATATGAAAGGTTAAAATTTTGTTAGTAGTTAAAAAATTGTATTTAAGGTTAGGGTATTTTAAATAAATTTTATGGTTTATTTGTAGTTTTTTATTATACGAGGGCGGATCAATAAGTCCGTAACTATTTGGTTGAAACACAGTTTTTTATTCCAAAAAAAAAATATATTTTTCAACATAATCTCCTTTTAGCTCAACACAATTAGTCCAACGTTTCTCCATTTTTTGTATCCCTTTCAAAAAATAGGATTTTTCGAGGTCCATACAATATGTTTAAACAATAATTTCATCGTTGGAGCTTAATCTCTTTCCACCGAGCCATTGCTTTAGGTTTGGAAATAGGAAATATTCACTGGGTGCTAAATCCGAAGAATATGGCGGATGAGGTACCAATTCGTAGCGCAATTCATGAAATTTTGCCCCTGAGACTACACACGTCACACCACTACGTTTATGGTCAATTGAGAGCAAACGCGGCACCCATCTTGCAGACAGCTTTCTTAAGTCCAACTCATCATTTGAAATCGAAACCACACCGCCATATGAAATGCTTATGGCATCAACAATCTCATGTACTTTTACTCATCGATCGGCCAACACCATATCGTAGATTTTTCGACATTTTTGGGTGTTTTGACCTCAATTGGCCGTCCAGAACGTTCAGTGTCATTTGCACTTGTGCGACCACAAGGAAAGTCTGTAAACCACTTTTTTACCATTAAAATCAATGGTGCAAAGTCCCCATAGTATTTGTCAAGCTTTTCATCGGTTTGATTGGCGGTTTTTTTTCGCAAAAAAATTAAGGTTTCATGAGCACTCGAAATTCACTTTTTCTATTTTTAAAAAATACCACGAGGTTGTATGCTTTGAACAGCTGTTAAACGCAAAGTAAATGACGGAACTTGCTCAAAATTTGACAGTAGTCTACTAACAGGTGGCACTTGATGGGAGCAGTGTTGCATTTCATATAACTACAAGGCAAATTCGAAAAGTCACGGACTTATTGATCCGCCCTCGTATTTTCTGCATTATTAATGAATAATTAACATAAAATTTAAAATTATTTTATATTGAAAAATAGTAATTTTACCAATCCCAATACGCATATATAATTAAAGAGACACTTCCCTGCGGAATAGGACCCATCCCATGACACGTAACGTGAGCGGCTCATTGCGTTAGGGACCGGCCACGGGATCAGTTTTTTTTAATATGAAAGGGACCGGTCATTTAAACATGGGCTTGTCCTAGGAGGGGGTCAATTGCCTTCTGTGACATGTCACAGTACTGGTCTAAAAGAACATACATAACTAACCCTAAAAAATGTATCACAGGACTCGTACTTTTAAACTCATCACGTTTTTAAACCGAGCAGTGGTAAGTTTTTTGAGATCCGGTACTGTTTTTACCTAACACGGTACTAGTACATTCAGACCCAATACATGATAGATACTTTTTATACCGATCACATTATAGGTACTTTAGAAACCGATCCTGTTTTCACCTATCACAGGACTGTTATTTTCAGACCCATCATGTGATATAGAATTTTAATCTGTTCACGTTTTAGGTACTTTAGGAACCGGTCCTCTTTTTACCTATCTTGTCATAAGTATTTTCGGAACCGGTCCCAATTCCCAACTGACTTTTTTTCCCCGCAGGGCTAACTATTCCACAGGATAAGCCTATTAGTTTCTCTTTGCTATCTGTTTTTATAAGGCGATCGGTATAATTCCGCCAAAGGAATTGTGTTTATTTTGTTATAAAAACAGGGGGTTAGTCTGTATTTTGTGTTGGTTTGTCTTAAGTTCAATTTTTAACTAGTGTATGTACATAATAATTTCTCAAGTCTGAGCTTGAATTCCGTTTTGGGGACAATTAAACTTATCTGGTAAGATCTGAGCTACACACCCGTCTCTTGATCTTGGTGTTAATTTGAATGGAGAGTATGGTATTTTATCTTTTCTCTTTTGTGTATACAATATTATTTTGCTGGGGAATTTCTCGGTCCAAATCATATTATATTGCGCTTTAATTCTCAAGTAATTTGTAAATTTGCATTCATTTTGATTTTTTTTTTAATGTTTGTTGGTTGACTTCGGCTTAACTGTTTGTTGATCTGCTGTAAACTTCAATTTATATGTTATACATATGTATGGGTGTTTTTTTTTTAATATGCAACCATAAATTTTGATGAATTCGTCTATTGGTCTCTGGGTCAGCTGCAGTTAAATAAATGTATTATATTGTTAATTGTTGTTGTTGTTGTTATTCATTGTTTCATGTTGTATCATATCGATAAATTGAAATAGATTCTAACCATTCATTTTGTATTCTTTGATTTGTAAAAGTTTTACTAATTGTTGTAGGTACACTCCCTTAATGTACCCAGTAGTAAAATATACTAGTAGTACAGAATCAGTAATGGGTCATTCCATGTCAAATCGCACATCACTCGGATTTGTCATCTCCGATTTTAATTAAATTCGCCACAAATATTGTAAATGCGTAGTTTTTATCAAATCATTAACCTTTCGACCCCAAACCCTTTCGTGAAAATTGGCAAAAACGTCAAAATATCGAAAAAGTGTCCATACAAAGTCGCCCATAACTTCTAAAATATACAACCTTTCAAAATACAAAGTTTTTTTGTATTAAAAGGTTAAAGGTCATTTTTTTTTAAGTTTAATATTCAAAAAATCCGCTTTGACTATGTTCTGTAAATAACATTAAAGTGTTAAACAAATTCGAAAATCTAATTAGAATATGCATTTTTTTAAAAGCCACGACCAAGGGAAATTTTGATACTTTATTAAGATCCGGTAGGACTATGTTCAATGTGTTAAATAATTAAATACAACTTTCAAACACATTATAATAGTGAAATAAAGTTCAATTTCACGGGGATTTGAAGTTGCACAAACTCCAGAATATGAATTTTATAATTTTTTTTATTTGATTTAGCAAAGTTGAGGTCAACAAGAAGAATAAACGTTTTTTATAATTATAAACACTATACAATTTCAAATCAGACTAGACCAATTTCTGCCTTTTTCTATGGACAGGCGTTATCAGTAATTTTCATTCTGAAGTCTAAAATGCTTAATTAAATAAAGGGTGGTTAAATTTTAAGGGCCGATGTTGATTTATTATTTATTTAGGAAATTATTGTCATTTCTTTTTGTTATGATAATATGGTATGGTTCAATTATGTATGGAACAAAATATCGGCCAAATGGCCGCCGCGACCTCGGCGGCACACCTCCATCCGATGGTCGAAATTTTCGATGACGCTGAGGCATAATTGAGGTTCTATGCCGTTAATGTGCCGAATCATCTCATCCTTTAGCTCTTGAATTGTTGCTATCTTATCGACGTACACCTTTTCTTTCAAATAACTCTAAAGAAAGAAGTCCAACGGTGTCAAATCACATGCCATCGCCACCACGTGAGATAACACGGCCATTGAATTTGTCGCGCAAAAGAGCCATTGTTTCGTTAGCTGTGTGGCAAGTGGCACCGTCCTGTTGAAACCACATATCGTGCACATCCATATCTTCCAATTTGGGCCATAAAAAGTTCTTTATCATCTCACTATAGCGAACACCATTCACAGTAACTGCCTGACCGGCCTCATTTTGGAAAAAAATACGGCCCGATGATGCCGCCAGCCCATAAACCGCACCAAACTGTCACTCTTTGTGGGTGTATTGGTTTTTCGACAATCACTCTTGGGTTATCATTCGCCCAAATGCGGCAATTCTGCTTATTGACGAATCCACTGAGGTGAAAATGTGTCTCATCACTGAAGATGATTTTCTTCGAAAATTTATCATCCACTTTTGCCAATTCTTGCCACCATTCTGACCATTGCGACGTTTGGAATGGTCAAGAGGCTTAAGTTCTTGAGAGATGCAATTGTTGGGCACGACGACGAGTTGAGGTGGACGGCTCTTCAGCCACACTATCGCGAACAACAGCAATATTTTCTGCAGTACGAGCTTTACCAGCATGCACCTCCTACAGACCCGGTTTGCTCAAATTTTTGCACGATTTTTCCGATTCTACGCACATTTGGATGATTAAATTTGATTTGAACGCCCATTTTCAAAAAAGTAGGATCAGTGTAATTCTATGCTGCAAGTTACATAGTACCAAAGCGTAGGATGCCTTGACGCGTATGACGCGCAAAGTAGGTCTACTTTCTACTTTTGTTAACGTCATAAGCAGTGTATGAACAGGTCAGCTGATTTTGATAGGCTATTTTTATTTTAAAAACAATGGAGGAAAAACTAATCGAAGCTGTAAAAAAACACGAAGGTCTTTATTTTAAATTTATTTTATTTAACAAATTTACGCTACAACTGATCAAAACAAAAGCGTAAGAAGCGTTGTATGTAACTTGAATTTCAGAAAAGCGTTTAAAGCGTTGACGCGAAAACGCGTGGTATGGACTTTCAGCTTTACTCGATTGTGTATCTTTCCATGGTTCAAATTGCGTTAGTCTGAAATTGAGAAATGTCAAATGAAATGCAAAAAAAAACTTTACGTTTAGGTGTGGTTCACATTCAACAACGGCTCTTGAAATTTAAACACCCTTTAAAAACATGTTAACTAAATTCTTTCATTCATCAAAATAAAAAATTGCTTTTAAAAACTATCGCTTTTTAAACAAAAAGTGAAAGAAATTTAATAAATTGATACCATCATAATAAATTATAAATAAAACAATGAAAATGAAAAAGGTTTCCCACAAACAATTACAAACAGAGAACTTTCAATCTTTAAGAAAATCGTGCTAAACGTGTGCTACATGCTTATAAATAAAACAACAATTCCTTTAAGATCAAGCAAAATGAAAAGGGAAAATTTATGAATGTTGATAAAAATCGCCTCGTCATCGGCGCACACACACATTACACACAAAATAACAATAACAAAAATTTAACCTAAATAACGACAGAAGAAAACTAAAAAACTGATTGCAATTGCGTTCATTGCAATTATTTATTAAACAATGCTTAAATGCATTTAACTTTTCTTTCATATTTTCAAGTCAACCCAACTTTAACAAAAGAAAAGCGGAAATTGACAACCAACAGACAAACTGTCGACGACAAGGCGGACTAAAGGACGGACAGGCAGGCAGGCGGGCGAACCAACAAAGTTACAATTATATCAAAGTGTTTAAAAGTAAACAAATCATTGATGGCATAAATACCACATAAAAACAACAACAACAACTGCACATACTTGAGATCTTAATAAAATGATTTTTAAGATGTAATAAAGTAACCGCAGCATTTGTTATGGCCCCCACTATACAGTCAAGGAAAAAAGTCTACATACACCCTTTGATTTATGGGTTTTACAGAGTTTGCGAAGAAAAAAAAAATGTTTATACAAACATTTAAGGCATTAATAAATAAGTTTATTTATAAAATAAAAAAGTAATTCATTTTTATAATAAAAACAATAATAACAAAAACATGAAAAATTCATAGGAAAAAAGTGTACATACAGCCACAAAAACATTAGTATTATTAGAAAATTTTGGAAATAAAACGAAAAGATTTTAGCTCTTAATATTTAGTAGGCCCATTTTGAGCATCAATTACTGCTTGAAGACGGCGGGGCATTGATGTCACCAAAATCTCTGTAATATAGGGTGTTATTTCGGCCCATGCACGAAAAAGGGCTGTTTTTAATGTTTCACGGCTACTAATGTCGAATTTTCGTACCAATTTTTGCAAAACGTCCCATATGTGCTCTATTGGGTTTAAGTCTGGTGACTGGGGAGGTGAATTCAGCTGTCTTGGGGTATAGTAAAGAAGCCAGTCTTGAACTACGTGTGCAGTATGCTTAAACATCGTTATCTTGTTGGAAAATCCATTGATTTCCTAGACGCAATCTATCAACAGATACCATTAGATTTTGTTCCAATATGTTTTTATATTGATAGCGGTCCATATTACCTTCGACAAAAACCAAAAGACCCACTCCAGATGACGCCATGGTGCCCCAAACCATAACGTTGCCGCAACCATGTTTAACTGTAGGTATAATATTCTTTGGGTCAAGTGCGGTGTTTGGTTTTCTCCTACCTTTGGCTCGGCCATCACTTTCAAAAATGTTATACTTACTTTGGTCGGCAAATATAACACGTTTCCAAAAATCCATACCCTTCTCCCGTGCTTTGGCAAACTCAAGGCGAAGTTTACTATTCTTCGCTGAAATTAGTGGTTTTTTGCGTGCTACTCTGCTTTTAAAACCATTTTCATGAAAAACGTTTATTATTGTTCGTGGAGTAACAATTATATTGGAACATTTTTCGATGTGTTCCGCCAATTTTGGGGCACTTATTTTCGGATCCTAGTTGACTATTTTAATAATACTGCTAACATCGCGTCTCGAAGGCTTTTTGGGTTTACCAGATCGTGATTTACTTTCGGTACTATTGGTGCCATCATAATTTGACCGTCTGCACAGTAGCACGACTTAATTTCACTATTTTAGCAATTTCTCCATAAGATTTATTTTCCTTTCGGAGATTTACTACCATATTTCAAACTGAAATATCAATTTCTTTACGATTTTCCATTTTCAAGGATAAAAATTTAAATAATATCTTCTTTAGTTATCACTTTGTCAACGTAAACGATTGTAATGCTTGTTGTAATAAATCAACAAAGTTAACGGTTATTCCTCTTTCTTTGTTTTTAATTTTCTATTTGATGTTAGGAGTTGCCACGCTGTATGTAGACTATTTTCCCGCTAATTATTATGTTTTTCCCTAATAATTTCTATGTTATATTTTTTTCATATCTTTTGTTTATTTAAATAATCTATTCTATACATGCCTTAAACATTGCTATAAAATCTTTTTAAATTATCGCTACTAATTCTCTAAAACTTCAAAAGTGTAGGATGTATGTAGACTTTTTTCCTTGACTGTACATTCTACCACTTTGATTGTAAATTTAAAAAGTAGTACGTTTAATGTGTTGTACGAACATACTCTCGAAACATTTTATTATTTATTACACCCACGCATTGCTTGCAGTTGTTAAGCAGTCAAGCCAAGTCAGGCCAGCAAAAGCCCTCTGAAATCAAAAACAAACATTTGAAAATTGCCCACAAACATGAAGTTTTGAATGACATGACTGACTGACATGGAAGATAAGCTAACATTGACTGTATGCACATATTTTGTTGCATGTCACTTTTTTTTTTCTTACTTGATTTAATAAATTTTTATTTAAAATAAAATTATTTTGTTGTATGATGGAATTAGGTCATTTTGCAGCCAAAAACATACATGTACATATTTTTAAAATAATATTTAACCACAACTTAAACAAAAGCCACAAATCAATTGTTATAAACGAATTCAACCTTTGGGCGATTAAATACTTTCGATCTAAAACGACGGCATACATTGTGAAAATTTTACAAATCATTGTCATATCAAACATTTATTTGAGATTTATTTTTCGTTGCATTTCTATTACTCGTGGTGTCTGCAACTTCTTATTTTATTTTTTTAATGCATTAAATCATAGTTTTATTTAGCTGATTCATGTTTAGGGTGACCATTCTTGAAATTCTTATTTTATGTTCAACATTGGGTAACAATTAGTGTGCAAAGTGGGCGTGGTTAAAGGAATATATTATATGAATTTAAGATGGTTACGTCAGTGAATTTTGACTCACACGAAACAAAAATTACTATTACACACAATCACTCATGAAGGATGAGAAAAAAGCGAATATGTTCAGTGAAAAAACAACAATTTTACGACTCCGCAACACGTTAAGAGTTATTAAAAATCACTTACAAGGATGATACTAAAAAAGGATGGTACCGTTTTTGGTAACTTGTTTTCTTTAATTTTTAAATTGCAAAAGTTTTTGGGTACTTTAAATATAGAAGTTACTGCTATGACTTCCAAATTTATACTGAAGCTATTTTTGTTACTTTTTAAAACAGTTAATACGAGTTAATAATGTCGATTTTTTAGCTTGAAAAATGCAGTTATTATAATAACAAAATGAATTGATACATTATTCAAAGTATTGTCAATCGTTAGCCACTACTTTTTTTCATCTTTCTGGAAGCATATGGATTCCACGCCAAAAGAACTGCTCCGGTTTTGAGGTTAGTAATGAATCAAGCCAATTTCTGATACCCTGTTCTGAAGTGAAGCGTATTCCAGTAAGGGCATTCTGCAGCGATCAAAACAAATGGTAGTCAGAAGTGGCAAGGTGTGGAGTCAGAAGGGGCGGGTGAGCCAAAACTTCCCATCCATTGTTTTCCAAATAGTTTTTGATCTGTCTTGCAGCATGTGGCCGAGTGTTGTCATGATGGAAGATTATGGCCTCGTGTCTGGTCGAATATTCTGGTCGTTTATCGTTAATTGCTCTCTTCAAACGAATCAATTGTGTTCGGTACAGGTCCCCTGTGATCGTCTGTCCCGATTTAAACAGCTCATAATACAAAACACCCTTCTGATCCCACCAAATACAGCGCATTACCTTGGCGCTATGGATATTCGGCTTCGCCGTTGATTTGGCGTTCAAGCAGCATTTCCGACATGAAAAAACGCCTTTCAGCGTCTCTCGGCTTCAATTCATATGAAACCCAATTTCCTTGCTTTTGAATAAATCCCAATATTTTTAAACGTAGGGAAATGACTTGTTGTGTGACGACCAATGATAATGCAAGTTCTTCTTGCGTTTGACAACAATCTTCGTCGAGTAATGCTTCCAATTCATGATCTTCAAACTTTTTCGGCTGACCAGGCCTCTCCTTGCCTTCAGTGTCAAAATCGATACTTTTAAATCGCGCAAGCCATCGTTCACAAGTTGACCGTAAGCTTCTACCAACAATCGATAACTTTCAGCAGCCGTTTTCTTCAAATGACAGAAGGTTATCAGACTTCCACGCAAAGCATATTTTTTATGCACAAAATTCGCCATTATTTAGCGATTGAAAAAAATGTGTGTTTACACTTATAATGACAGATGTTTACCCTCCAAAATATCACATTTGTTATTATTGACACAAGCCATATGTGATAGTTATGCCATCTGTTGTCCAAATCGACATTATTAACTTGTATACTCAATACTTCTTTTTAAAGAATACAATATTGGTATTCAGTTTTTCTTTTCAAATTCGTAAGTTTTGGACACGCTCACGAACTAAATTGTACCGAATATAGCCGATTTTCCTTTCCCTCCATATGATCTCTTACTCCTCAAGATGGCCGGCAAAATCCAACAGGTTCTTTGCAGATTTATTTTCTTTATTATATATTGAAATTTCATACAAATATGAGAGTTAAGCTTGGAATACTGCCTTTGTTACTTATTTTCCTAAAATTAAATAATGGTTCGCACTAGATCTGGTGAGTGGAAAAATACAAAAATGGTCACTCTAATTTATTTGATGTATAGTATAAACTTACGAACTATGAAGGAAACTTTAAACTAAACAATCAGAAAAACCTTCTCTTCTTTTTTAATCCTATTAGTAATAGTTTAAAGTTGGCGCTTTCACAAAAAAATTATAAAAAACTAATAAACTTTTTTTTACTTATTTTATAGTAAAAACGTTTATGAAAAAAATAGAAGAGTACTAAAAAAAAAAATGAATAAAATCAGAATGAATCAAATAATAAAAGAAATTTTTGCACAACCATCACATACCATTAGGGTATTCAATCGGTTAATCGTTATTCAATTAATCGAACAATTTTGTCAAATTATTGTTTGAATAATTTAAATAATAAAATGCCCAAATGTCAAACAACGAATAAAAATAAAAATGCCCAAATTTCGAACAACGAATAATTTTAATTGATTAATCAAATTTGTTAACAAATATACAAAAATGTTATAAAAATATGTTTTTTAAAGATTTGTTAATGGTTGATGAAATGTCATGAAATTTGGACAACATTTTGGCCACGTACTTTTCACTCCATGTAGTTGCCACACCTAATATATAATGGGAACTAAATAACTTTTAAAAAATATGAGCCTTTCAGAAGGCAATGAAGCCAACTATCTTAGAACAAAATTGATCACAAAGATTTTTCAAAATCCTCTGCAAAATATATGTATATTTAAATCAAATATAGGGACGGGGGGACGTAAACAAAGAGGAAAAATCGATCATCAACAGAATTAGGTTATTTATTCAATGCATATGAAAAGGTAAAGAAAATAATTCATTGAAGGTGGATCAATAAGTCCGTGACTTTTCGAACTTCCCTCGTAGTTATATGAAATGTGCGTTTAACAGCTGTTCAAAACATACAACCTCGTGAATTTTTTTAAAAATGGAAAAAAGTGAATTTCGGGTGATCATTAAACATTATTTTTTGCAACAAAAAAACCGTCAATCAAACCAAGGAAAAGCTTGATAAATACTATGGGGATTCTGCACTATCGATTTCAATGGTAAAAAAGTGGTTTAATGACTTTCGTTGTGGTCGCACAAGTACAAATGACGCTGAACGTTCTGGACGGGCAATTGAATCAATACACCCGAAAATGTCGAAAAAATCCACGATATGGTGTTGGTCGATCGAAGAGTAAAAGTGCGTGAGATTGTTGATGCCAAAGGCATTTCATATGGCAGTGTGATTTCCATTTTAAATGATCAGTTGGATTTAAGAAAGCTGTCTGCAAACGCGGCACCCATGTTTGCTCTTAGTTGACCATAAACGTAATCGTGTGACGTGTGTAGTCTCAATGGCAAAATTCCATGAATTGGGCTACGAATTGGTAGCTCATCCGCCATATTCTCCGGATTTAGCCCCCAGTGACTATTTCCTATTTCCAAACCTAAAGAAATGGCTCGGTGGAAAGAGATTTAGCTCCAACGATTAAATTATTATTCAAACAAATGCCTATTTTATGGATCTCGAAAAATCCTATTTTTTGGAAGGGATACAAAAATTAGAGAAACGTTGGACTAATTGTATTCGGCTAAGTGTATTCGGCAAAAAAGGTGTGTTTCATTCAAAAAGTCACGGACTTATTGATCCGCCGTCGTACCTTATCTCAAATAACAAAAATTTAGTGCTTAACAATAATAATCTCAATGTAATATTAAAGGCGTAAACGTATTTCTGATGGATGATTGATTCCGATTTATTCTGACGGATGATTCATTCCAATTTAAGAAAATTTTAATATGTAATAAAGAGGACATAAAATTTAAGAATGCTTACAAAACACGACTTCAATTAAAGTAATTAAACATTTAAATATTTAAAAATTTTATTTGATAAACCGTTTAAGAAAAAACCCCGAATATTTATTTAAACGATTAATCGATTAAAAATAAAAGTCGATAAATTGAATACCCTAAATACCATACAGAAAGAAATACTTAAATTTTATAAGCTATAGAATTTTGTGAATGAAGTAAGACAATTATAAAGATACAATCGGCTTTGGCAAAAAAAATTTGCAAATGAAAAATAAACTCAAGAAACAATCTATAGTTACTCATTATGGAGTAGTAAACAATAGACAATGTTTTTTTTTTTAATACTAAATGACCTACTAAGGAGGTGAAAATTCTGGATAAATAAATTTATATATTGATAATACAATCGTCGATCACATAACATTTCATGCAAGGGGACGCTCCCAAGTGAGAATTCTGATTTTGCTGAAATTCTGATATAATCGTATAGAGGAGGCAAAAATTAATGACCACGTATTTTTTTAGTGTTCTAGTGTAACTTTCACCACATTTTATCTCTCCTCCATTCCCTTTCTACATAATAAATTAAAGGAAGAATTTTTAGAGTGTTGCCACTGTTTTCTAAAAAAATATTGCTTATGATTTGGACACAAAGCTGTCACCCATTTGAAATATTAAAAATATAGGTGAAAATAGAATTTTAAAACATCTGAGCGTAATAGCATGTTCATACGAACAGCAAAATTCGAGGTTCGCCCTATCATTTATGGTTCGCGCCACAATCATGATTGAATCAACATGGCCAAGCCTTAAATCATCAACTGAGAGATTCAAGATTTCTTCCAAAATAGATTTGTATTACCCTTAATAAAATAAACACTAACTTTCCTAATTCAAAAGCAGCGACAGCTGACCAAACCATCACGCTGCCTCCACCATGCTTAACAGTAGCGACTGAGTTCTTTGAATCCATTGCTTTATTTGTTTTGCGCAATACTTTATCTCTTTCATCACTTCCAAATATTTCATACTTTGACTCATCAGTGAAGAAATCTTGTTTCCAGAAATAAATATCCTTTTAAATATGATTTTGGGCGAATTCTAAACGAAGTTTGCGATTTTTTTTTTTTCACTAAATGGGGTTTTCTTGCGAGGAGTTCTACAATGGGAACCATTATTTTTTAAAGTTCTTTGTAAAATTTATGGATGTACAATAGTTTCCGATCTTGTTGCGAGTTCTTTCGCCAATTTTGTGTCATTTACTTTTGGATTTTTGTTTACTTCTTTTAAAATGAAGTTGACGTCTCTACGATTTAGTTTTTTTGGGTGGCCAGTACGCAGCTTGTTTTCAATTGTTCCAGTATTTTTAAAGTTACTGAATATTGTCTGAACTGCGGACTTACTTAAATTCAAAATCTTTGATATTTCACCAGAAGATTTTCCTTTATTGCAGTATTTTACGACCAAATTCCGGACATCAATTGAAATTTCTTTACGAAATTAAAATTAAAAATATTTAAATTAAATATTTAGTAAAACTGTCTTAATGTCAACTGAATACTAACTATTTTAAGCAGCAAAACAACAAAAGAAAAAATAAATAACGACACTTTTCTGAAAGTACCCTATAAACCAGGATGAACAAACTACCAAATTTTTAGCCACCCATGATGCCAAATGGCGCGACTACAAAAAAATTCTTAGTCGAGACCACAAAATTCTTAGCCGATTTACAGAAAAACTTAGCCTCTAGCAAAGGTTGTACCAATTCAAACATGTATATATTCACGTCACAATCACTGTACTTGCGCTACAACCCTTGCTAACGGCTAAATGTTTCTGTAAATCGGCTAAGAATTTTGTGGTCTCGACTAAGAATTTTTTTGTAGTCGCAACATTTGGCATCATGGGTGGCTAAAAATTTGGTAGTTTGTTCATCCTGGTTTATAGGGTACTTTCAGAAAAGTGCCGTGATTTATTTTTTCTTTTGTTGTTTTGCTGCTTAAAATAGTATTCAGTTGACATTAAGACAGTTTTACTTATGGCATAGACAAGTTGCTTTTAGAGTTATGGCGAAACTATTCCCTAAGTCGGAGTACGACAGGGGGGTCTGAAGTAACCCGAAGGTGAGTCGGGTTAAATCGGTTCTAAGTTTTCTATGTTTACGTGACTCACGAGAATAACCGGCAGGTGAGTCTGGTGAGATCGGGAAAAGGTTCGAACGATGATTAGTTAATAACTCTAAGTAACTCACGAGAATAATCGGCAGGTGAGTCGGTTTAGATCGGGCAAGGGTTCTATGGTTAGTAAATAACTCTAAGTGAAACGTTTAATATGTTACGTGACTCACTAGAATAATCGGCACGTGAATCGGGTTAGGTCGGGAACCGAGTATCTGGTTGGCTTACAAGTTATACTTCAGGTGCTAGACGAAGTATACTCGAACTTCAGCTGGATCCTAGTTCGCCCTTTTGGACTCTAAACTTTGATACTATATGTAATAAATTTTGCCAATGGGAATTACTAGAATATAATCTTGGTTATGGGCATCACTAACTGTATTAGGTATATGAATAAGTAGGTTATTTGTAACGTCACGTTACAACCTTAATAAATTATTTTTTTCTAATTGATAATTTATCACATTTTTTTTAATATTAAAAGTGCTGGGAAAGCATGTTTTTGCCAATGATTTGCCTACGTTTCAAATTTCGAAGGGCAAATTGAAAATCGGCATTATCATTTCCTAGTTGGCAGATCACTTTAAATTTAAAAAACACAAGTTTCTGGCAACGCAATTTGTGTTTTTTTTACCTGTGAAGTTATTTGTAATCTGCTGAAAACATTTAACACAAGTTACATCACACATCTTTAAAAAGAATTTCATATTTGAACATGTATAAAATATTTTCCATCATTATTTAAAATATCGATTCAAAATTTCACTTTCTTTGATATATTGAATGAAAAAATGTAACCAAAAATAACAACAAAGTTAACCTTAATTTTTTGTAACACAATAAATATTTACTTTTATTTTCGTTTGAATATTTTACAGATACTACTCAAGTTGCAACTTACAAGTTGTTTATACTGTTTACATAAAGACACACTTCCCAATTCCCATACTCCACACTCCCTTCATATATAAATGTTGTTTTCGTTTTTCCAACAATGACAAACTATTGTTGTCTCCAGCTGTGATAGATGTTATCATATTTATATCAGCATTTTTATTTTTTTTTTCAAAGTATTTGTGTTTGATACCAAATCGATCTTGCACGTACGAGTACATTGATAGATAAAATTGAAAATTACTTCAATTATTTTCATTGAACTTTCTAATAGAGATTATATAGCCAGCAATTGATGATGTATGCTAGAAATGGTGAAGGTGGTAATCATGATGAGTTGCTAAAATTATATTTTTGTTTTTTTTTGTAAATTTCAACTCTCATTTTATTCATTCATTTAAGACATGAATATGCAATTTTTGTCGACTTTCTTGTTGGTAATTAAAATGAAAAGTGTTTATGATCTTAGCAGACTTCATCTTAAATCTTAAAGGGTCAGACTAATTGATTTTTGTTTATTAGGGTAAGTCTAAAAATGTAAATATTAAAAATATAGATGAAAATAAAACACCAATATAAACACTCGAAAATTTATGAATTCTTGTGTAAAAATGATTAGATCTAATCAGATATGCTTATAATAAATATATTAAATCTATTTAGCTTTGGTGCCAGGTCTGATCATATATGATAAGATGTTGCAGATGTGATACACTTTATGGACAGATCTGATCAGATCTAGTACCGAATCTGTTCATATCTAACGGCTGCTGTAAAACTTGATTATTTTTGTGGCCACATATTAGCAGATTTGGTCATATGCGATCATATCTGGTGCCAGATATATTCACATCTAATATCACATCTAGCAACAGATCGTAGTCATTTGAGCCGTTTTGGTGCGCCAGATCTGTCTATTTCTATTTTCCACCGCCCTTTTTACCCCGTAAAAACAAGGCTGGACCAAAAAGCAACAAAAAAAAAACCCACTCAAAAGGGTTTTTCAGTTACAATATGACAGTTGTTTGTGTAATAATCCGTAAGAGTTATTTTTAACTGCAATTTCAGTTGTTCTTCTATGGAAAAATACAAAACAACTATTAATCAACTTTAAAATAAAAACTAGCAAAACAGAATTTTTACATTGAACAGTTAATTTTTCTAGTTTTGGCGATTTTTTAAATTGTTACGGTTTTTGAACTTTTGAATTTTTTTTCTATTTTATTGATTTTTTTTAATGGTAGCGATATTTTTAAAATTTAGCTTTTTTAATTTTAGCAAATTTTTTCTAGTCTTGTCGATTTTTTTAAATTTGGAATGGTTTATAGTTTTGGTTATTTTATTTAATTTTGGCGATTTTTTAATTGTTGGCGGTTTTTTTAATTTGAGCGATTTTTTAAAATTTGGCGAATTTGTTAGTTATAAAGATTGTTTTAATTTTCTTTAAATTTGGTACCTATATTAAGATTTTTATTATACCCTCCACCATATATGGTGAGGGTATATATCAGTTTGTCATTCCGTTTGTAATATGTCGAAATATAGGTTTAAGACCCCATAAAGTATATATATTCGTGATCATTATGCAATTTTAAGTCGATTTAGCGATGTCCGTCTGTCTGTCCGTCTGTCTGTCTGTTGAAATCACGATCACGACGCGAAGACGCAAGCGGGGGTGCCTATTTTTACCCAGATTATTGAACATCCTCCCGAGCAGTTTGGTATTTAAAATGAGCAAAATCGGTCAAGCGGTTCAAAAGTTATGAGTGAAAATGTGAAGGTACCTCTAAATTTTCCATACAAATTTGTACAATTTTTCTGTATCTATTTTTTTTTTCTGTTAAGTAAGTAAAAATGTTATTAAGTCTTCTTATGGTTCGATTACATTTATTGTCTTACATACTATGATAACTAAGTTAACGTAAAAATGTAAATAACATTGCTAAAACTAAATAATAAAAGTTCGTTACATAAATTGACAAAACATATTCATTTTACAGTTCATGCAAAATTTAGTATATACGTATATCATCTTCATCCCCTTTGGTGGAGGGTTTCAAAGATTCGGCACAGCCGAATTTAGCCCTTTTTTACTTGTTTTTTTTTTAAATTTGACAATTTATTTAACTTATAGCTTTTTTCAATTTTGGCGATTTGTTTTTAATTTTTTTGATTTTTTGAATTATTGGTGATTTTGTTTTAGAGTTGAGATCACATTGTAAAACTTTTTCAAAAAAAAAGTTGAGAAAAAATTTAAAGAAACAGCATAATAGAATTCTTATTTTCCTTTTCTACAACCATTTTTAGCATCCATGACCATGAATGATCCACGTATTTTGAGTGATGAAACAAATTTGAAAACCCGAAGCAACACAATAAATGTTGACTCACGTCAACGAAATTTAATTTTAGCGATTTGTAATTTGTTTTTTTTAATTTTTAGCATTTGACAATTTTTTTTTCAAATTCTAAATACTTTTGTTTGCGAACAGAGCAGAGCGTCACAATGTTATTCACATCCAGTTTGTTTGTCTTTTGTTAATTTCGTTTATTTTGTGTTTCGGTTAATTCTTTCTTGAAATATAATGTAAACATTCGCCAGTTCTCACAATACTAGCAAATGTTTTAATATCTGCTTTAAATGCATTAAAAAAAGAAATTATAAAATTTTATTTTTTTTCCAAAAATTTGTTTAAAAAAAATAAATAATCTAAATATTTTGAAATTTGTTGTATAGATAGTTTTTTTTTTTTAAATCAATCCTAAAATATACACATAATCACTCCTCTAACAAAATTCCTCGCCTTATGAATTCCTTTAAATCGAGTGGGAAATCACTACACTGGCAACACTGTCGGACACTATAATTAATCATTTCAGGGTCAACATCGTTGGTACTTCTTCATATGACACATCACTTCAGTTTCAACTTTATTTTTTAACAACAGTTCAATTGTTCATTCAATATTCCACTAATTACATAACGTCCCATTTAAATTGTGTAAAGTTTTTACTATAAATTAAAAAAAGAAGACTCTAACTGAAATGGTAAACAGTTTTACCCCTGTCCCCGTTTTTTTTTGGTACAATAGCAAAATAGTATTTTGTATTTTGAAAATACCCAGAATTCTTCGGAATAATTCCGTACAATTTTCTCCAACTTTAATAATTTTTTTTTTGGATTTTCCATAATTTTATGATTCATATTTTGTGTTTGTTTTTTAATTTAGGAATGTGATTATTTTAAATTGTCGATTGTGATAAATGGGTGTTACTTTTTGAAAATTTATTGCTATTTCGTTTACAATATTTAATATTAAAACTATTAAATGCCCAATTATATTAAAAAAAGGGTATTTTTTTATTGTTTTCGCCGTTTGTCTCTATTATCGTGTTGCATTCACTCCCAATTATTATAATTTAATTTTTATGATGTGCGATTTGAAGATGATTTATTTTTGTTATTTCAAAAAATATTCTTATTCAATGGTGCAACAATTGGGCATGGAAAATCACGATATTAAATACCAGTGAAAAATGTTTTCTTAATAGGCAATTAATTGAATAATTGATTGATACATCATGAATTTTGTGGTTAAAATGTATTTTTTTAATATTTTATCTTATTGAAATGGTAATTATCTTATTATTCAGTTGTTATTATTGTTAACATGTGATTGTAGTAAAAATTGTTTAAGGTGAATCTTAATAATTGAATGTTTGACAATAAATAAAAGTTTTCAATTCCAATGAATATTATCAATTTCTGATTAATGTTTCATAGTCAGCTAATGAAGTTAATCGAAATTAAATTTTAACCTTTAATTCCGTGAATAAAATTTAGAAAGAATATGCACTGCTATTTTAACGCACGTATTTGTATCATTCTATAAATAAAAAAAATAAAGATAATTAGAATTATCTTGTTTCGTCAGTCGCGAATTTAAAAAAATTTTTTACAATCTTCTTCGATTTAATCAATTTGTTTGTTCAGAGGTCTGGTTCTATTGTAAACTGTACAAAGAAAGAAAAAAGTAAAGCATAAATAACGGCTGTTTTATTAAATTTATAAGTGCGGTAATAGAGTTTAGTAAATGTCGATAATAGGTTTATGTCTTTGATGAATAAAATGGATTCTATTCGTGAATTTATTTAACCCTCTACTGCTGGTCCAGAGAAGACAAATTTGCTTATTTTAAAATTATATTTCATTTTTTTGCTTTTTGGATTTTCCAGATTTTTCCTAAGATGTTTAAGGTTTAAATTGCTTTTTTTTCATTTTTTTTCTATTTTTTTTTAATTTAAAAGTGCTTTTTATCAACTTCTTTATATTTGCTTTTTTCCAATACTTTTTTTCTTAAAATATATTAAATTTAGTTTTTTTTTGTCTTCTCTGCTTATTGTCACTTCCCTAGGAATAGCAGAGCGTTGTTTAGGGCATAATTAGTCAGTAGTACTGGTGATAAAGTCAATAGTGAAACAGTTTCATTATCGACATTTCCTTCAGGGTTGTGTTATTTGCATGGGTGGTAACCAAAACGATGCGATTATCGGTAATTGTAACGCTATTTTCTTTCGGTAACGGTATTTTAAGGGTAACATTATTTTAGTTATTTTGATAATGGTATTTTACGGGTAACGTTATCGTAGTTATTTCGTTAACGGTATTTTACCGGTAACGGTTTTTTTAATTATTTCGGTAACAGTATTTTAGCCGATATTTTAGTTAATATCCCTGCTATAAGTGCTATGGGAACACCGAAGGAGGACGTTGCCATATGTATGAGGGAGAGAAAATTTATACATATTATATTTCTAAATTGATGTGTAACAGTCGAACCCCAAAGGAATACTTTTAAATGTTTTTATTTAGGCAGTTTATTTGAAATTTTATGGAAACATTTTTTTATAGGACCTGTTGTATCGGTATTTTGGAGGAAGGCTATTTTCCATTATTTCGGTAAGGGTAATTTAAGGATAACGATGTTTCAGTTATTTCGGTAACGGTATTTTACAGGTTACGGTTTATTAATAATTTCGGTAACGGTATTTTAGGGATAACGATATTTCAGTTATTTCGGTAATGGTATTTTACGTAATGGTATTTTACGTAATGGTTTTTTAATTATTTCGGTAACGGTATTTTAGGTCTAACGATAGTCAGTTGAAACGGTTTTCAATCGATAACGGTCTTTAAGCGGTATTGCTTGAAAAATGTAATTTTTATTATGGATCCATTTCTCGAATTTTCTAACAGCAACTTCAAGAATTTGATAACAATATTAAAACGTTTTAATATCCAGTTAAAAATTGAAAATTTTTATTTTTTATAAACAATTTGGTAAGGATATATCCCAATAAACCAAAGAACCAATTACATACGAAAACGATATCACATTCCATCCAGTGTGATATTTTTTTGAAAATATTTGTAACAAAAACACTTCCAAAGGCAGGGACCGTAAAGTTTGTACTATACACTCACCAAAAAAGTCTGTAATGGCAACTGAAAATTTTGCTGTTATTACGGGAAATTTTGCTAATTTGAGCCCAGCGGTATTTTTTGCTAATCTTAGCAACACATGTCTGCTGACGTGTAGTACAATTTAATTTGCCGCTACTAAATTTTAGTAAACTTTGTGTAAAGTGGAATTTAAAATCTGTTTGCTAAAATCAGCAAAAAAAAATTACTAAATATTATTAATATTAGTACAAAATTTTAAATATATTTTTTTTATCGAGAAGCAAAAACATTTTTTTTTATTTTTTTTTTCAAAAAATATTTTAGACAAAATTTAAAAAAACATCAAAGGCTTAAAAATTGTTAAAACATAAACGAATTAACCATTTTGGTAATTTCTGTTTTAAAAAATATTTAAGTAATTTTTTTTACTTTTAAGGCAAAATTTTAATTGTTTTAGGGCTGATTTTTAAAACTAAAAAAAACTTTTTAGTGCCATTTTAAGTGGATGTCCTATTTTCACACATGAATCGGTATATTCACTTCCGCTCCCTTTTTTTTTAATCTATGTAACATTTTAAGGAAATTTAAGTTTGTAGGTGTAAGTTTTAATTAGAAATAACATTTTCTTTCAGTATCCACTTTTTTTTTTAAATTAGTATTTTTTTTGCTACTTTTAACAAATCGGTTTTCAAAATTTTTTAAAATGATTTCGGAAATTAGCAACATAAATTTGTAAATATTCTGTAAAAACTCTGTAATTGGTAAAATGTAAATAGTAAAAAGATAAGATAAATGATATTTTTTTACTTAAAATCAGTACAAAAATAATAAAGTGGGATTAAAAAACGTTTACAAATTTTTTCTACTAACTTTTTTTTCTGAGTGTATAACTTTTAAAAGTCCAATGGTACTTCTCTGACTCATTTGGTACTATTTTTATTTATAATAACTTTTTGTAATATAATTTATATAGACAACGATAAGCGATAAGACAACGACATACTTTCTATCAAAATCTGATCAATTGGATCAGATTAAATTAAAACTATTCATAATCTGTTTGTATTTAAATTGCAAGACAAAATTTAAACTAAAAATGCTTATTAGGGTGACATTATTTTGCTTTGTGGTAAAATTTAAGATTTTTGTTTTATCGCTTCTTTTTAAAATTTTCCCTAAATAAAACACACCATTTAATTATTTCCAAAAATGCAGTCAGTGACTTAAACAAAATACATACATACCTATGCAGCAAATTGTATTATCTCTATAGAGATTTAAAATAAAAAATCAATTGAATGCATTAAATGTTAATAAATTATAACCTAGTATATAAAAAAATAAAATAAAATTAAAAAGCTATTTGCTAGATAACCTCTTCTCACAAAAAAAAACAAGATAATTACACCACAAAAGTGAGAATATAAAAACCTTGGGTGCCAGGGCAAAAATGATCAGTAGCATTTGTTGTTAGCTTTTAACACAAACAACATCAGTGTATGTACTAGAAATTAAATAATGAAAGTATTTATTGTGATTTTAGCTTTAAGCATAACGGTAAGAATTTTATTTAAAAAAAATATTGCTTAATAAAAAGTATTTTAATGAATTTTGCATTTTAGGCTTTAGCCGATCACCATGAGGGTCACGATCATGATCACAGTGTCCACCACGAGGGGCATGATTATGTTGTTAAACATCACGAAGATTTGGTTAAATATCGTGAGGAATGTGCTACCAAATTGAAAGTTTCTCCGGAACTTATGACAAAATACAAAACCTGGGAATATCCTGATGATGCCACCACCCATTGTTATCTCAAATGTATTTTTGAAAATTTCGGTTTATTTGATGAGCAAAAGGGATTTGATGTACACAAAATTCACCATCAGTTGGTAGGTGAACACGATACAGTAGATCATACCAATGAGCTTCATACGAAAATTGCTAATTGTGCCGATAAGAATACCCAGGGAAGTAATGCCTGTGCTTGGGCCTATCGTGGTGGTATGTGCTTTATTCGTTCCAATTTGCAATTGGTTAAAGATAGTGTTCATAAGCATTAAACAAATTGAAATTGTCTGATTGCGACTTTTAATAAAGATTGTAAAACAGTGCTCTCTTTTTTATTATGTACATCTCTAAATGGATTTTTCTTGGTATACATTTCTGATATAGTTGTTAATCCATAGACCCAAACGTCCTTGGGCAAAACATTTATATGCCTCGCTGGCCCATTTATTTAGATTGTTATCTTTTTGTTTTTTCAAATCATTACAATATGTTACAACCAATAGAATTTCGGTATTTTTTTGATGTTTATTTAACATTTTTCCCAAACGTTTAGCATTGAAACCATTTTTATCACTCCATATACCCAACTGTGTTGCAATACATCGTATGCCACCATCATTATCATCTGCTAAATGCACATAGTTAATTGTCAAAGAAGTGTCCAAAATTGTACATTTATCCAAAGATGTTTGTATATCTTTAGCTGTGGGTAATTTCCAAATGTCAGCTTTTATAGATGAAATCTTAAAATATTTTGGAAATTTTATAGTTGTATTTAGTTTTTTTTTGAGTTGTCTTTTATTTTTACTCACCATAATTATTAGCAGTATTACAATGTTTTGATAAAATATTTTTATGGATTTGTCCATTTTATTGCCTTATTTGTCTGTTTTTTTTAAATACGTTTTTACTTGTTTAGATCCCGGTTTTAATTAAATACTGTTTTGTTTTGCAACTACGCTTTATACTCTTTCAAGTTGTTTGTTTTAGTTATTTTTTTTCAAAATTATTACGACAATGGCTACACAATTTATTCGACTGCGTTTGTAATTATTTTGATTTATTTATAGCTGATTTTTGTTGTTAGAACTTACACGCATTTAACACACTGACAAATATAATGTAACTTATAAATTTTCCTTTGAAGTACACTGAGCTTTAAAAGAATGTATTTCTTAAGATGGAATAAATGTTACTTTTTTTTTTTAATACATATATTAAATCTATGGATTTATTTTATTAGAAAATTCATAATTTATTTGATATGAAATAATCCAAGACGGCGTACAAATTTTTTTCATTCACGGATTTTTGAGGTTGGTAAATAAGAATCTTAAGCTAGATTTTCAATATTCAAAATGGCGGCTAGAAAATAAAGTTTTTTAATTTAATAAATTCAATATTTTGAATTTAGAAAATCTAAATTTAGATTGTCCCCAACAGCAAACGGCCGAACTAGTTTTAAAATCTGATTTTACAAATATTTTGTAAATGTAGGTGCAAATTAACTGGTACATAACTGGTGGCAAATAGTCACTCCTGAACTAATTCCGTCAAAATTTCATTAGTACCAGTTTGGTCGTCTGATTTAAGAAATATGCATAATCCCATTATCCCCAGCCTGACACATAGATGCCGCTACTAGACTTAAATCGATATGATTTTTAGTAAGCCCTAACTTTCAAAAGACACGTGTATAAATTTGACAGCTATCGGATCATTAGTTTGTGAGTTTTAGTAGCATTTTGAGTGAAGCAACTTTTGTTATTGTGAAAAAAATGGATAAAAAGGAATTTCGCGTGTTGATAAAATATTGCTTTTTGAAGGGAAAAAATACAGTTGAAGCAAAAACTTGGCTTGATGACGAGTTTTCGGACACTGCCCCAGGAAAATCAACAATCAAGGATTGGTATGCTAAGTTTAGACGTGGTGAAATGAGCACCGAAGACGGTGAACGCAGTGAATGCCCAAAAGAGGTTGTTACGGAAGAAAACATCAAAAAAATCCACAAAATTGAAATTGAATAAAATAGCAGGTACTCTAAAGATATTAACTGAACGTGTACATCATATCATTCACGAATATTTGGGTATGAGAAAGCTCTGTGCAGGCTCACTTTTGACCAAAAACAAGTCAGAGAAAATCAAGGCGAAAATCCATGAATTGGGCTTCTAATTGCTTCCGCATCCACCGTATTCTCCAGATCTGGCCCCTAGCGACTATTTGCAGTTCTCAGATCTCAAAAGAATGCTCGCTGGGAAAAAATTTTCGTCGAATGAAGAGGTGATCGCCGAAACTGAGGCCTATTTTGAAGCAAAGGACAAATCGTACTACAAAAATGGTATCGAAAAATTGGAGGGTCGCTATAATCAGTATATCACCCTTGAAGGGAACTATGTTAAATAAAAAAAACAAATTTTTCCAAAAAAAATGTGTTTTAGTACGGTAGGCCGGGGACTTTTCAATTGATCAGTTACATAGACTTTTCTTTAATATTATTTGAATTAATTTTTTAACATATTTAATATAAACTCATTAATTTTACTTAATTTTCACATGCTATTTTTCTGTTTCTTAATTTTTTTTTAATTTAATATTACTTTAAATATAACTTTATACTTATATCAAAATATTTAATTTCATCAGATTTTAGAACCCGACTAGTGTGATTTTAGCACTAGTCCAATAAAATTTCTTTAATCTCTGGTAAAAACTACTGATATGGTATCATTAATTCTCACTCTCTTAGTAAATTGTACCGAACTAGTTCAAAACTGTCAGTTAAGTTTAATATCCTTTGTCCCACCGAATTTTTTGTCTTGCTGCTAGTACTGCTAAACTAATACTGCAACTAGTAATGTTAAACTCGTTTTTTAACTATTCCAAAGTGGTAGTTTGGACACAATTGACTTCAGCGCTACAACATCTCCATGTTAAATTCTACAGTTGTTTGTATGTAGGGACGGTAGAACTCGTACTAGTTGTCTGGTTCAAAAAAACTAGTGCATAACTGGTTCAATACTATAGTATTTTTTGGTACCGGGTTATTAACCAACTTTAAAACCCTGAGAGGGTTTCAAGTGGATACGGTTACTCTTTAAAAATGCGGCATATAGAATTGGCATTGAAACGTATATACATTATTTTAAATGATTTTTCAAATTGTTGTCGAGAATTAGGTAGAGAAAGGTTTTCAATTTCTTTGAATTATTTTACAAGCGTGCCACCGACGGATTGGATCCGCTATATTAAATTTAAAAACACTCCCCACGATATTGAATAGTAAATATTTTTTAAAATTATAACCGATAATTAAAAATTTCATGAATTTTGGGCAGAATGATGGGACTAAAGTTTCAGAAAACTGAAGAACCCATATGCCCAACACGGATGTTTGTTCCAATATTGAGTGGCGGGTTTTGAAATTTAATATGTCGTGTCCAAAACAACGGAATGACCAGATTTACTTGTAACAAAAATACCCAAAATATGAAATGGCCTTCAAAGGAGCTGCTCAAAATATTTGGCGGAAGAGTTAAAATTTTGGTTTTGTCTTTAAAAATACAAACACTACGAAACCTTAACACAAACATAGCCATGAATTTGTAAAACCTTTTTTGCTTAATCTTTTTTGTAATACATAACCTGAAAAACTATCTTATTTCTTAACAAATACTCCCGTTTTTCATATTTTAGATGCTGTAATACATTTTTTTATAAAAAATAACAATAAATGTTTTAAAAATAATAGAATTGGCAAAAAAAGTCACCCTGTGTGCTATGAAATAATATTAACACCCTGTTGATTTAATCACTTGGTGAATATAAGACACAAAAGTAAAGCAGAACAAAATTGAACTTTAGTCTTAATCGGAACGATATGGAAATGAACAGAAATGAGCGAAATTGAGCGAAACACAGGAGTCGAAATGGAACGGATTGGGGAACGAGTGGAGTTGGTACATAAAGCATATGGTACGAAATGAAATGTATTCGGAAACGAGAGTAGAATTGCAGCATTAAACACAGAAAACAAAATGGAATGTTTTCTGGTTCATTCCACTTCATTTACCATTTCATTCCCTGGCGTTAGTGCTCTAATTTCATTCTGTCTAAATCAGTCAACCTAAGTTTGGCCGAACGATCATTTTTTGGAATAAACGATAAACATATTTGGGAGTTATTTTTTTTCTTTTGTTTAGGACTATTTCTATAAAATTCATTAAAAAAAGATTTTATTCATTAAAACTCTGAACACATATTATTTACGTAGATATCTTGCTATAATAGTTAGGTCACTTGACAACCTTCATTTGATCGTTCTAAGTATTTTGTTTGTTATATCCATCTACAGCTGTGATCATTTATATAGCAAAGGAATAGAAAAAAAAAGTTAAATGTTTATCAGCAAAATTGTCCATTGCAAACAATTGATCCATGTTGGACACAGAAAAAAAAGATAAATAGTTGAGTGGCAGCGTGTAAATTTTTGTCATTTTAACCAATTGTCCAATCGATAAAAATTCGACATCGAAGAAAATTCGTTAAATTTGGAAACACACAATATTATTTCGTTTAAAAAAATCTAAAATACATATTAAATTAATCGAATATACATGCATGAAAATGACTACTGACTTTTTATTATACACAGCCCAGTTTGTTATTTATTTTTAACCATTGTTTAATAATCGACAACAGTAGTAAAAGCAATCGAAAGTCGTTGAAAATAACCATCAATTTTTAACTGACAAAACATTAGTAAAAAATTGTTTTTATAGATTGTTGTGCAAATTAAATTATTTTTATTGATATGTGTAATTTCAAAACACAACACAGACAGATTTGTATATTTTTATTGGCTTTGTGTGTATGTGTATTTTAATAATTTCTTGTAATTTGTATTCAAATAATTTTGTATTTAAAAAAACTATTTTGATAAAAAAAAACAAAAAGGAATTATATGAATTTTTATATTTACAAACAGAAAACATAAAATTTTACATTTAACAGAAAATATAAACTCCGACTGAATGTCTGTAAATTTTTATAGTTTGTTTTTTTAATTGACTGATTTAAATAGTTTAAAAATATATTTCTATGAATTTCAATTGATTTTTCATTTCAAAACAAACTAAACTGCAGTCGGTAACGGAAAATATATTGTGAGTGCAGCTTTGAATATTTTTCCAAAACTAGACAGCACTATTTGTTATTCCACAACTGTTTTATTATTTTATCTACGTTATACGTGGTAAAGCTTTGTTTTAAGATATAACATACACAATGAAACATAGATTTTATTTATTATAGAAATCATACTTATGCTGTACATTATATTTATGTAACATTTGTTTGTATTGTGTTGACCTGAAATCAACAGCACTAGAACTATAGAAGTACATAATTTTCTATTTGTTTTTTGTTTTCCTGTGTAATTACTTTGTATTTCGTAGTTGCAATTAAATTTTATTATTTGTACGTTTTTGATAAAAAAAAACCAGTAGTACAAAAAATCAAGCATTGACTTGGTACTGAAATTAAAAACACTTTACCTGCTTTTGTAAAAAATTTTAGTTGTTTAAAAAAAAAAAACTAGCAAAAAATTGACTTAAAGCGCTATGCCAGCGTTTGCAAAAACTATTTTGTGTATCTGCTTTGTGATACACTTTAAGAAAATCTTTCTAAGTTTTAATGAAATTTTACTTAAATTGAGGACAATTTTAAACTATTTTAAAAGAAATTTTATATTAATTTTTAGTTCATGTCTTTTTTTTTGAGTGTATCAAAACATAAAATGCATTTCGTAAAAAAATAAACTAGAGAAAAAAATTCATATAATTTTGTTAAACGCCAATTTGTGAAATATTACACAGAGAAAACAGATACATTGAAACAACCAAATTTTTTGCCAACCGAACGGTTCGGTTGGGGCCAACGATATATTTGTTTGTGGCAACAGAAGTTCGATTAATATTACAGAAATTTAAAATATTCAATTGTGTCAACAGAAGTTCGATTAATATTACAGAAATTTAAAATATTCAATTGTGTCAGGATACAATTGATTACCAGAACCAAATTATTCAGTTGGCAAAGAATTCGGTTGTCACAATGAATCTGTTTTTCTGTATTCCCAGAGTTTGCAAGCAAAATCAAGTTTTTGATAGCCGAATTTCTTGCGGCTTGATAGCCGAATTTCTTGCGTAAAAATTAAATGAAATTTTGAAATTAAAAAGTAAATTTACCAAATTTGTGGGTAACACGATTTTCCTTTGAATGTACACATACACCACAATGTTGAAAATTAAACAGCCTTTTTTTTATAATAAAAAAAATAAATTTATTTTTTAGTAATTCACAATAAAAATAATAAATTTATTGTTTAGTAACTCACAATAAGAATAAAAAGTTAATTTATTTTTTAGTAATTCACATGAATTGATAAATTTAAAAAAATAATTAAACTTTTTTTTTTTTTTTTCAACAAAATAATACTAATTTTAGGCATAATCTGTTTAATTGTAAACACATAATGTCTAAAAATACTTCGTGTGTGTATTATTGTATATGAAATTGTGCGCAAAAAAGTTTACCGAATTTTCGTAATATTACATAAAAGTTTAACCATTTTATAGTAGTAAAATTACAAACATTTTTTAAAGTATATTTTTTTATGTTATTTTTTCAAGATTATGGTATTTGTTACTTAAAAAATAACTTTAGAGATATTTTGGGTTCAATTACAATTCGACGATTCGGGACGATTTTTCAAACAGAACACTCTTTTAAATAATATACATATGCAAAATTAATTAAGTTCCAGAATATCTGACACCTAATACCTGATTTTATAAATCACTTGGTGTGAAGTGATATAATTTTTATATCACCTCAGTGTTTTAGCAAATTAAGCCCTTAAAGTTTTTACTGTGATATTTATTTAATTAATAAACCAATTTTTAGATCTGATAGTTTTATTTTTGGTTTTAAATATTAAAATTTCTATTGTTTGCATTGCTGCAATTTGCCACAATATTGTAAAACAAGGAATAGATAAATCCTTTCCGTTAATTATTAATTTTCTAACATTTTTTTTTCGAAATTTCCTATAGAAATAAATTTCTTTATATTCTATTCTGTTTTCGTTTATCTACACTGCTCGCCACTTGAATAGGACACATCTTAATATATTTTTCTATCGCCCACTGCTCCCAAACAAAGCATGCTAAAGCGTTAATTTTATTTTTTAATTAAAGTTCATTTAATTACTGTTTTATTAATATAAAAAAAATTGATTGCTAAAGCTTTAAAAATAAACAAAACATTTTCAAACAAAAACCTCCAAAATTCTGGATCCTGATGTTACGCCACTTGAATAGAACACTAAAGAAAAAACAATTTAGAGGTTTCTGATTAGGTTTTACACGAACATTACTTACATTTAAGGTAATTGGAGCATTTTAGTTAAAAAATTAATGTGTTGATAAGTCAGTGAAATGGAGCTCCAAGCTAACTCGATAGCTTCAGTTAGTTCGAATATACTCGAATATTGTTGTCCTGATCCGTATACATGACGGGTCAACCATCCGCAAAGATTTTCAATAATATTCAAATCTGGTGAATAGGGCGGCCACCGCAATAGCTCAACATTATGGATCTCTATGTACGTTTTAACAATCCTGGCTGTGTGTATTGGCGCATTATCTTGTTGATAAATCCAAGGCAGACATCCAAAAATCAATGTAACACAACGCATTCATTGTAGCTTAAAAAATTTTAATGTAAAGGTGTCATAATACGAAATGGTGTGGGGGACCATTACACCTCCAGCACTGCTATGGAGTCGATCCAAATGGTGAGTTTCTTTGCGGAGGTCATGGAAATAATAGCTATAGCCATCTGGACCGAAAAGACCACACCATGCCATTCCGAAATCCAGGTCACATGTGTGCTTCAAAAACCAAGGCGTTGCGATTTTCGAACAGGGTTAAGGGGTGGTTTCTTTTTGATTTTTAGTCGTTTTAGATGTTTAGCATTAGAAATAACAAGACGCATAGTTGTGAGATTTGCCTTAACACTACATTTATCCCTGATTTTTGCCAAATAGTCATGAGAATCGCTTTTCTGCATCAGTAAGCTTGCTGTGTGTGCATCCTTTCATGTTTTGTCCATATGTAGACTCATTTCTTAAAAATGAGGATATAACGTGCCGGCTTATCTCAATTTTGTCTGATATTTTGGCAATAGATAGGCCAGCGTCCTTGTAAGCCTTAATTTGTCTTTTCTCTGCCTCGGTTAACGCTTTTCAACGACCCATTTTATGTTTTTTTTACGATAAATTAATAAAACTTGAGAAAAAAGTACAATGAATCCGAAATATGTGTGCACGGTTGACAGATAACGCTCGGACCAAATGCATATTCTATTAATGTGGCGCAAAAATTTTCACTGATTTTACACAATTGCTAACATAAAGTAGAAATAAATACATACACGCAAAGAAAAAACATGGTTGGGAGTATCATATTCGAAGAGCATCATATATTTTTGGGTTTATGATTGTGCCAACCATAGTCGTACTATATTATGGTTATCATATTATGATAATAAAATATCCATAATTTTACCATAATATGGACCCTACAGTTATATTATGATCCAAAAATTACCATATTATGATTCTAAATAAAAGTATTATGATATTGAATTTATCATATTATGATTGCATGTAATCATAGTATACTCAAAATATTATTACATTATAGTCCCCATAACTATATTATGATTTCTGGATTATCATAATATGATCCATATAAAATCTTTATATAGAATCTTTTTGACAATGAATTAATTATTGTAAATAATAATACATGTATAAGGAATTTTTGAAAAAAAATCTTCTAAAGTTTAAAAAAAATAAACTGGATCTGAATAGGTCAATGTTTTAATGCCACATGAAAGGTATTTTATACCCATCTGATATATGTACAGTTTAAGTAAACAAAATATGATTGTTTTTTTAAGACATTTTGGTTTTTATGAAATCAAGACAATACTCGTATTTGGACTGTATATGCCAAAGTCATGTTTTATTTGATGTATAATTATTCATTGATTGTTGCCAGCATTTTATGGTTGCATAATTATCATATTTTTTACATAGATTTACTATAATAATGATGGTAGCAACCATGTTGATGGTTAGACAACCAATAATATGGTTGTAACAATCATACCCGATTGCAGCAAGCACAATATAGTAGCAGTGATCATTTTGCAACCATGTTTTTTCTCTGCGTGTAACGGATGTTTAAAAGAATTTGTATTTTTTCACAGAGAGCGAAGAACAGTAACAGAAAGAAAATGTGCAAATAAACCGGTTTTTTTTCAATCCGCTTTCGAGTAATGAGTAATAACAAAGAGAGTGTGCAAGGTGTCCTATTCAAGTGGCGAGGAGTGTATCTGTCGTGGGTCAAATTCTAAACTCTTGCTTTTATTGTGTTTTGTATTGTGTGAAATGAAGCATTTACAGTTCACAATTTACCAGTAGATAAAGGGTGGAACAATTGGGAGAATGAATGGATAGATGTATAAATGAAGGAGTGGGAGTGGGAGTAAATATATGTATGAAATTTAACAATAAAGATGTGTATACATTTTTTTGTATGAGTACAAGTGTTAGTAAAATATTCACATACTCATGTACATATGTTGTATGTACAAACGTACACTTGGTTATTGTGAAAACATGAAAACCAGACCCCAAAATTGGTAACTCCACAAAGGACAACAGCAACAACACGTTATCATCATCTTTTTGCACACATACTGTGAGGTGTTACGTATACAATAGTTTATATTTGTTTTATTATAATCATTTGGTTGGTTGGTTGGTTGGTAATTTGGCATCGCCATTCAGACTTATGTATGAATGTATGTATGTTTGTGCGGTGAGGAAGAAAATTTACTTATGTTTTAATTTACTGATTTACTGAATGTTTGTTACTTGAATTTTATTTGATTTATATAACTGCACGAAATTTTATAAAGTTACAACAAGAATTTTTGATAATATTAATAACACTGTATAACAATTTTCGGACCCTTTCGGACCCTTCTTTTCAAACTTTATTACAAAATTTCTTAAAAAACTGCTTGGCCGCACTTTTGATACACACAGAGAAAACAGATTCATTGTGATAACCGACCTGTGGTCATAAATATTTTTGGTTGTCGCGACGGAAATTCTGTTCATACAACAGAATTTCGGTGGGAACATAATTTTGCAATTGACCCAGAAATACATTTGGTTGTGACAATCAAACCATTCATCAACTTACGCATAATATGTGTATTTTTTATCATTTACGCACACAGAGTAAATTTAGCCATTTTATAGTAGAAGTACAGTTTCCTACTATAAGCTGGGTAAATTTCAACAGAAATTACAGCGGTATTCAAGATTTAAGCAAGATTTGCTAAAATTGTATTCATAAACGAATTTTAGCTTAAAATACCTTTTTTAAACTTTGTTTAAATAAACGAATTTTAAAATTGGTTCGACCCTATTTTAAACCTATTTTAAGATGACATTCTTGCTTTGTGTTTATTTTCATTTTTAACATTTTTGCAAAAATTTAAACAAAAGAAGTTATTTGTTTTTGTTTAATAAATAATGGACACTATATTTGATGAAAAGAATTGGTAAGAACCATTTTTATATGGAAAATGTGATATTTTTAATTGTATTTTGTTTATAATAGAAACTATTGCCCAAATTTCAAACAATCGTCATACGAAAATTTACAAAAAGAGGAGCGACCCGTTTTCAATTCCGGATAAAATTTAAGCAAAAATAATAATATTTTTGGATATTATTCATTGTGTTTTATAGTGGTGTGTTGTTTAATCAAAACAAAGAAAATAAAACCGGTTATTTGAATACTTTTTTATCTACAATAAAATCATTATCTATGTCACACTTTTATTGGGCATTTTGTTTTGACTCTTTTTTTAGTTAATAAACAAGTTTTCATAAATATTTTATTTTATAAAAACAATATTTTTCTAAAAAACGACAAAAAAAATACATAGAAACGAGTACCGTATGGTTTAGTAATCATTGATTTGCATCATTACGATTAATATGACAAATAAAAAAATACAGTGTTGCCATCTTCAAGTTAAAAAATCATTAAATCGTTTATTAGTTAAAATACTGATTATGAATACGAATTTTTAATAAACCTTTTTTAGGCTTAAAATGTTTTTTAACTAAAATGCATTTGAAACTTGAATTAAGATTTTTTTATGAATACCGCTGTTAGAGTGTGGTAACATACTAATATTACGAACTAAAAATTGAATTTTGAATGTTAATTGTAAATGTTTTGTTCGATACTGTACTTAAGTTAATAAAAAATATTCACTCATTTTCTGTCAAAGTATCTATTATCCTTTTCTAAAAACACATACATTCTCAACCTTATTCTGACTTAAACAATAGAAATATATTTTGAAAACTGTTAAATATTTGTTGAATTTAGAAAATTTTTGTAGTATGAGAAACTTCAGCAAATGTTTAGTACGCTGCATTTAATAATTTTATTATCTGGTCTGGTTTTATTGTCTTTGTATTAGTTGGCAAGGTTTCTATCGATCTCTCTCATACTGCTGCAAGTGTTTTTCAATCCGTGGCTTTGCCTCTCCACCACTCCTTACTTAGTCTTTAAAAGTCATGCAGTTGACAGCAAATAACTCCAATGAATACAATTGCGAAATTAAATTGCCATAGTGATGCAATTATAAATTTTATAATTCTTGCAAAACATACGGGTGTTATTACGATTAAGGAAGTAGTGGGTTGGAAGGGGTGAAAGAAGATTGCAGTTCAAGAGGGTAAAGTTTATTAACAGATGATACTATTGTTATTTTGTTTTGTTGTTGTTTAGCTTTTATAATTGAGATAAGAATGTTGTTAGTTGTATTGTCTTCAAATAATAAACTTACTCGTATGTTTTAGAAACAATAGCATTAAAATATTTTGTATTTAAAATTTTAAGCTTGAGCCGATTGTTTATAAATTTTTTAAGAATTATCTATTTGAAATGATTTTCTGTGAGGTGAAAAGGGAAAAGTTACAACGTACATATTGTGTTTGCTTGATAACTTCCAAAACACTATGGCGGTGTTTTCATATAACGTTTTGCTTCAGTCGAACGATGATAATTCTTAGAACAGTTGTTGCTCACATCTGATGGAGTTTTGGTGAAATTGTGGAATCTTTTGAGTTTATAGGCTTCGGAGGCTTCTTCGGATTGAAACCCCCAATTTTATTAAGTTCCTAGTGGAACTTCCAAAAAATTATCTTAGCCCATATACCAAGGAACTCAAATTTTTTTAAAGGGAGAAGTTCTTAAAATCTAGCCTTAGCGGATGTCTACATCGAAAGATGAACCTTCATACCAAATTTCAAGTTCCTAACTCAGCGATTTGGCTTGGGCTGTCATGAATCAGTCAATAACGTTATTCTTATATATCTCGCTCATTTACTTCAAGACTGTCATTAATCAAAAATCGTGATTTTTGAGTTAATGATGCAGAAATGGGGGTAACACCATAATCTATCAAAACATATAAAAAAAAAAGGTATTGATATCTTTTCCTCTCATTGAGTGGCGACCAAAAGTGTTAGGCTAAATTGAAAACTTTAAACGCGTTTCCTGCAAAATCAATGATGAAAGACTAATGCGTAATATATTAAATCCCAACAAAGAATACGTTCCGTTTACATACCGGTTTCGGTCCGTCATAAACGGAATCCAACTCCGTTTACGTACGATTTTAAGGAACATCGAAACTGATTCGAATTTGTTAAAAGTCCGTCAATGATGGACCGATATATCGGATGAAAAACGGAGTTGTCCGTTAAAAGTCCGTCAATGACGGACCGTTTACGGATCCGTATTCGGTCCGTATTCTTACCGTTAAAAAACGGATTTGTGTAAATTCATATTATTTTAATTATCATTAGCAAATTTTTGTTTTTTTTTTTCTTTACATTTTTTTTACAAAGATTTAACATAAAATAAAACTTTTACAAACTAAATACAACAAATGCCAAACAAAATTTCAAACAAATAATATTTATCTCCAGCACAATTAGCAACCATCAGTCACTGCAATTTAATGCAATGCAAATTTGCAAATTTTTTCACAAAATCTGTAATAAAATGTCGGGCAAAATTTGTATTTGCAAATCTACATAAATTTGCACACATCACGGTAAAACTTCTTTTAAATTTCATAAATATTTACCTCATTTCATAAATATTTACTTCATGGTTTTTAATAACTAAACAAATTCAAAAGCAACAGAAGAAAAACTAATGAAATTCGAGGAAGTCAGTATTTGACGGTACAGAAACGGATACAGCAAAACGGAGTCAAAACGTATTGTTTTCGAAAATTCAATTATACAGCCCGTTGGTGTTCCCTTTACGTACAAGCTTTGACGGATACGTATTTTCGGACCGTAAACGTATAGTAAAATCCGGATTCAATAATCCGTTGGTATCGGAGTGTCCGTGAAAATGTTTCTTGGGATACTAAAAAGAGATACTATATCCAACAAAAGAATTTAGAGCTAGATGTTATATAATCACGTAAAAATTGTTAAATTTGTCTGTACGTGACCGTAAAATGATCCGACAATATTCCACTTAATTCTTTTAAAAAAAACTACATTTCTTAACGTTTTTTTTTTTTAATATAATTTACGTTAATTTGATAAGTAAGTAATACAAGATTAAACATTCTGCAAAATAAAGTTATGCCTGCTGTTTTAATTTTGCGTAATTAGGAAACTATTTTCAAGTCGATGAAATGCCTGCATTTAAAGGTAAAACTTTGGTAATTTACTGCAACATAAAATATGCGACAGTAGAAAAGTTTTTTCCTTCTTACTTTTCTTTTATCCTGTAAAAATTTTTGTATGTAAATAAGGTGACCAAATGCGACATTTAACATATTTCTTTCAATTATTTTATTAAAAGAAACATTTGAAGCATGAAATATAACTCCTACCGAGAAAAAAAAATTAGTAGAAAAATTTGTAAACGGTTTTCAATCCCACTCTACTATTTTTGTACTGATTTTTAGTAAAAAATTATTATTTAGCAAATCTTTTTAATATTTACATTTTACAAATTACAGAATTTTTACAGAATATTTACAAATTTTTGTTGCTAATTATAAAAATCATTTTACAAATTTTTGAAAACTGATTTGCTGATTAGCAAAAAAAAATACTAATTTTAAAAAAGTGGATATTGAAGGAAATGTTATTTCTAATTAAAACTCACACCTACAAACTTAAATTGCCTTAAAATGCTACATAGATTAAAAAAGGGATCGGAAGTGAATATACCGACTCATGTCTGAACATAGGACATCCACTTAAAATAGCACTAAAAAGCTTTTTTTAGTTCTAAAAATCAGCCCTAAAAACAATTAGGATTTGACCTTAAAAGTAAAAAAAAATTTACCAAAATATTTTTCAAAACAGAAATTACCAAATTAAAACAAAATGATTAATTCGTTTTTTAAAAAATATATTCAAAATTTTTGATACTCGATAAGAAAAGTTAAATCAAAGCTTTTTACTAATATTAATAAAATTTAGTAATTTTTTTTTGCTGATTTTAGCAAACAGATTTTAAATTCTACTTTACAAAAAGTCTACTAAAATTTAGTAGCGGCTACTACTACTAATTTCATTGTACTACCCGTCAGCAGACATGTGTTGCTAAGATTAACAAAAAATACCGCTGGGCTCAAATTAGCAGAATTTCCCGTAATAACAGCACAATTTTCAGTTGCCATTACTGACTTTTTTTGGTGAGTGTAACTGCATGCTGGTCTTATACAACTCAATAGTTTTATATAAATTATGATGCTTTTCATTAGTTTAAAGAAATTGTGCGTTTCTTTTATGAAGAATAGTTTTATTAGTTTACTAAAAATTTTATATTTGGGTCATTCCCTTGTAGATTGGTAAAAATCAGTCAACTCTATGGAGTCACTAAATGATTTTAGTTTTTATTTTCTCACGGCTTTATCCGCCATTTTTTTTTTTTTAGGAAAATGAAAATATTCAAAATTCTTTTTATTTTTTTGGATTGGAACCACTGTTGCATACACAGAGAAAACAGATTCATCGTGACAACAGAATTTCTTGCCAACTGTATTTTGGTTGCAGCAACTGAATTTTTTAGTTGTCCCAACCAAATATTTTCCTGATACAATTGAAATATTTGGTTTCAACCGAATTCTGTTGTATTAACCGAATTTCTGTTGTACTAACCGAATTTCTGTGGCTCCAGTTAAACCATTCGGTTGGCAAAAAATTTTGTTTTCACAATAAATCTGTTTTCTGAGTGTATATCCTGAAGGGTTAAGACTTTAAGCCGCACCCAAATTAAATTGTTGTTAGAAAAGAGTATGATATTTTAAAACCGTAATCAATTAAGTATTCAAGTCAAGCTTTACAATTTTGGTCTATCTAACATTCTTTAAATTCCAATTTACTATAAATGGTCCGCCCAAATATTTACAAAGAGCACCCTCTTTTTGCGGCAAACAAAGTAAAACTTTTTTTGCACATGTAGAGTGTTGCAAAATGGAGAAAACTAACTTACTACCACTACAACTATAACACACTTATAAAGGAGAATTACTAGCAAAAGTACAAATACTATTCGTTCGCAATAGTAAAACCAGTTAAAAGTTTTCTTCGTTGCTAAATAAAGAATGCTAAAACAGTCGATAAGAAGAAAGTTATGAAACATTTTTTAAAGTTTTTATTTCATTATTCTTTTTCTATTTGTTTATTTTTTTTTTGCTTCATCTTATTTCTTGGCAATATCAACTATACCGCCTCCATAGAAATGAATCAAGTTAGGTACGTACACTAATAGAAAAATGTGTGTTAAAATATTTGCCAATGCTACTAAAAATTAGATCAAATGAAATTTGGCCGAAAAAACTTTGGGAAGTCAGTAGAATCTGTTTGCTGAATATTAATAAGGTTAAAGGAGCATGAAAAACATCCATTAAAATTAAAATTTAGAGTTTTTTAAAAAATCGCAGAATTTAGAAAAAATAGCTAGAAATTTTTAAAAAATAGCCAAAATAGGAAGAAAATCTTCAAAATTGAAAAAATGCCGAAATTAATAAATCAAGAAAGTTTAAAAAAAGATGGCGTTTATTGCGAAAACAAGGCCTCGCATATTGAAGGGGTTTTATTTAAAAACTAAATGAGATAAATTAAAACTTTTTTTTTTAACAAAAAGAACTTAGATAAAATTTTAATGGTTCATATTTTGTAAACTAAAAGATCTTTGATTTATTTGATTTTGATTTATTATACCCTCCACCATATATGGTGAGGGTATATATCACTTTGTCATTCCGTTTTTAACATGACGAAATATAGGTCTTAGACCCCATAAAGTATATATTTCCATGATCCTTATGCAATTTTAAGTCAATTTAGCGATGTCCGTCTGTCTGTTTGCCTGTCTCTCTGTTGAAATGGCGATCTCGACGCAAAGACGCAAGCGGGAATGCCTATTTTTACCCAGATTGTTGGACATCCTCTCGAGCAGTTTGGTATTGAAAATGAGCAAAATCGCTCAAGCGGTTAAAAAGTTATTAGTGAAAATGTGAAGGTACCTCTAAATTTTCCATACAAATTTGTGTGTTTTTTAGTACAATTTCATAGTAGCGACTGTACATAATATATTTTCTCATATTTTTTCATCATTCGCTTAAAAATGAATATTTTGTATTCACCACAAATGTTTTTCACCACAAAATTTTTTTTTATCACAAATTTTTTTTTTACCTCAAAAAATTTTTTTCACCTCAAAAAATTTTTTTCACCATAAAAGTTTTTCACGTCAAAAAATTTTTTTCACCTCCATAATTTTACTTCAAAAGTTTTTTACATTTTTTTTTTATCAAAAACAGTAGAGAACATTTTTTTAGGATATTGGTGGAGGGTATTTAAATATTCGGCACAGCCGAATTTAAACCTTTTTTACTTGTTTTTAGCTAATTTTTCATTTTTGGAGTTTTTTTTAATTTTGACGTTTTTTCAATATTAACGATTTTTTACAACGACTTGTATAACTTTTATCGTTGTTTTCTAATTTTTACGATTTTCATAAACTTCAAAGATTTTTTCCATGTTAATTTTTTCACACCTCGACGTTTTGTTGATTTTTCAAACATTCAAGCGCTTTAATTTTATTCCTAACTTAGAAATTTAAAGCAAAGGATTACCGTAAAGAAATTTTTACTGTTCGGTATGTAATTTTTAGCGTTCACCTATTAAGAACAAGTGTTGTTACTATCAGCTTAACTTTCTGGGAAATTAATACTTATAAGTAAAAATAAATGAAAAAAAAACAATTATTTTATTATCAGTCGGAAACAAATGACAACAAAAGTTAAAATTGGTACTGTTTTCAAGTGAAATTTCATTTATTATACCCTTCACCACAGGTGGAAGGGTATATATAAGTTTGTCATTTCGTTTGTAATTTCTACAATATTGATCTTAGACCCTATAAAGTATATATATTCTGGGTCCTTATGAAGAGCGAAGTTGATTTAACGATGTCCGTCTGTCCGTCTTTGTGTTGAAATGGGTTTTCCGAAGAACCGAGACATGATGAGGACTTGGTTGTTATTTATTTCTGTTACATGTGATCCATTTCTGTTTGCTATTGAAAATCAGACAGATCTGTTAATAAATGGCTGAGATATTAGCAAAAAACCAGGACTACCTCTAATTTTTTCCGTAAAATGTATGTAGAATTTTACGCATAACAATTACATTCATTTGTTGAAATTCTTTTCTTTCATCTCCACCTTTTATACACAAATAACAAACACATACAAAGATTTGTCATTTAAATAAAAACCAAACAAATCTCTAATGAACGAAGACTTTTTATATATGTACCTCTATTAACGATGATTTCGTGTGAGCTTCAATAGCTCAGTTGTGTAGACGCTATGTCACAAATACTTTTTTTTCTCTAAGGCCGCGGGTTCAAATCCCGGTCAATTCACTTTTTCTTTTGTACATTTTTTTTTATTTTCTTAAGACTTTTTTTTTGTTTATTTTTTGTTTTTTTAACATTTAATAATTAATTTATATAAAATTTTATATTAATAATTAAATAATCCATAAATAGGCTAAAAACATCAAAATTTTTATAAGAACCCTCTGATACAAACAAAATACAAATGGTTTTATATCTATTTTTTGCTTTGATTTAAAAGAATTTATAAAAAGATTTTTAAACCATTTTATTTCTTATATATTAAGAAAATTTTATACATAATTTCCCTTTGAGTGCAACTATTTTAGGTCCTAACTTATAATAATTTATATAAAAAAAAATTATAAACTATTTTCCTTCAAATTTTTAAAATTAAGCTAAAGAAATTAAAATATTTTTTAATAAAAAAGCGAAATAAAATCCCAAATGCAAATTTGCCAGCTAAATCAAACGTTTTTGTAGAAATGAAAAACATGCAGTTCTAGTGATTTCTGTTAACGATTTGTTGAAATTCTTTTCTTTCACCTCTTCACCTTTTATACACAAACAACAAACACTATTCTAGAGCTGTAATATGACCTATGGATACGTCTTATAAAGCAAAGGATCGAAAATCTTTAGTATAACATATTTGCTGAAAAAACTCGGAAATATCGGTTCAGATACAAAAAAGTTATGCCCAAAACATAAATTTTTTTTAAATACCTATTTTCTGGAACCATAAATCTTCCCGAGTCCAAGTTTTATTACCAAACTAAATGGTCAATTTCCTCTTAAAGGCGTCCATATATAAATCTGTCCATTCCATATATGTCCATATATAAACTTCAGTTTTTTCCCAACCATGGTGAAGGGTATATAAGATTCGGCATAGCCGAATTTAGCCGTTCTTACTTGTTTTTAAATACATTTGCAGCGGTCTCTACCTACATAATGTCTGTATTTTAGTCTACTAGTATTCAGCAATATTTGTTTGCTTATTTCATGAGAGTAAATTGCAATTTGCATTTAACCAAATTTTTTAATTTTTCTTACTAGTATTAAACAAACAGATCTATTTCTATGAGTGTGTTTATATATACTTATACTTAGGGATTTTTGTGAATAAAATAAAAAAAAAAACTATTACAAAACTTTACACAATTTCATTTCATGCTTGGCAAACTAAACTAAAATATGGTAAAAAATAGTACTACAACATAACTGCTAACTATGTTAATATATATTTTTTCAATGGTAGTAGGGGTGGTAGATGCAACACTTTTCCATCCAAGATTTTCTGTATATATATACTCGTATATTTAATTTAAATGCAATTAGGACGCTTAACCTCAACAGCAAGTAAAACCCACTTTTGGCTTATGTCGCGCATCTCTTGTTGTATTTTTTTTTTCAAATGCTAAATAGCGCTTATTACTGCACTCCACACCAAACCCCCATTAAACAAAGCTCCCTACCATATCATAATAATAATGAAAAAAAAAAAACGAAAAAAAATCGTTGAATAGCAGTTTACATAAATATACTAACTATATTGTATATAATGAAATCATTAAAAAGATTATATTTAAAAAATGCATTTAATTGCAAAAAAGAAATAATGAAAAACCAGTAAAAAATAAAATGGTAATTATAGCAACTGCTATGAATGAAGTACATTTGCCAACTGGGAGGGGGAGGGGGAGACTGGCTACGAATGACGGTTATTGTATACAAAAATACTCTACATAATGCCCTTGTATACTTGTAAGCAGTTTTTAAATGATTAGCGAAAAGCGTGGTCAGAAATTCCACTGAAATCGCATTAGCACCGCTAAATTAAAACAAAATGCCAAGTGGTTTCCGCCCTCTTCTAAACTCTTCTTTTGTGTTTAATTCAGCAATATTTTAGCATGAAAAGTCATCAGGCTTCATCGTCATTCTCATCAGCCTCTAAAATGGGAATGGAAAGAAAATTGGTCAGTTAAGAGTTGTATGTATATTACAAGTACTTAAATTAGCCCTTAGGATTTGTTTTTATTAGATGTTGTGTTGGTGGCTTTAGTGGTTTTCTTTTCTTCATGGCTTTGGTAAATGGTATGATAAAGTGCGTGGCAATTAACATTAATTTGTATACGTTAATACATTAATCCCTTTTGCTGGAGTGTTTAGGACTTGTGGCAAGAAAAAGTATTTCCATAATTTATGAATATCTTAAGGTTATTTGAAATTTTTAAATATTTATTTGTTTTTATTTTTAATTTATTATAATTGCCCAGTGAACATTTTCGCAATAGGTAAACTAAAAGAATTATTCAGGATGAAACTTTTTATTCTACTAATGCAAGTTTTCACAAAATTTTATTAAAAACACTAGAATTTTATCTATTAAAAAAATTCAGACAGAAAGTTTATTTAAAAATAAGATTTGTAAATAGAAAAATGTCAGAAAATTCAGTTGTACATTAAAAGTATATAATAAAAATATGTAAAACAAGAGACTTGTCCTTAAGAGAAGATATATTATTTATACAATAAAAACTATTTTCCTCTTCTACCGGCTCTTCCCCTAAGCTCTTTAATTTCAGTTTTTGTTTATTTAAATGGTTTTGATTTTTACCTTTTAAAGTTTCCTTCTTATTTTATTTAATATTATTTTGATTATAAAATATGGTAATGCCTGCCCCCCAAGTTACTGGCCCCCCCCCAGGTACCTGCCCCCTCCTCAGGCACCTGCCCCCCAGGTACCTGCCCCCCAGGTACCTGCCCCCCAGGTAACTGACCCCGCCAGGTACTGGCCCTCGCCAGGTACCTGACCCCGCCCTCACAGGTACCTGTCCCCTCAGGTACCTGCCCCCCCAGGTGCATGCCGACCCCCCAGGTACCTGCCGACCTCCTCAGGTACCTGTCGTGGTAGTAATTGATGGGCATTGTTGCATTTCAAATAACTACGAGGGAAGTTCGAAAAGTCACGGACTTATTGATCCGCCCTCGTATACAAAACTTTAATTCTTGTACATAATTTCAAATAAATTTCTAAAATCCTCTAAGTGCGAGTAAATTTTTTTAATAATAAATGTAAGCTTATAGAAAATTGCTTTTGTTTATAGTTTAATCATAAGACTCAAATATTCTTTTTGGAAAACCTGAGCGTATGAGTGATAATAATTACGAAGAAATTTAAGAATATTTGAAATATCTCATTTCTTGTAAGGAATATGGAAAATATTTTAAGTACATATGAAATTAAAGAGTATAGCTAATTAAAGTAGTAATATCAATACTCAAAAAACAAAAAAGACATGAACTAAAATTTAATCAAAAATTTCCTTTAAAATAGTTTATAAATTGTCCTCAATTTAAGTAAAATTTTATTAAAACTTAGAACATTTTTCTAAAAAAGAATAAAAATTCCTAAGTTTGAGGAAAACAGAAATAGTTTATATACCCAGAAATAGTTCAAATTTCTTGATTTTAGGAAAAAAACAAGTCAATTAAATAAAAATTTATTAATTTTAAGAAAAAACATCTTAGTTTTAGGAAATTTGCACACTCAAATGTAATAAAATGAAGTTTAGTTAAAAAAAAAAAATTAGGACATAATTTACTTCCATTTATTTCAAAAAATGTGTCTAACTTAAATAAAAAAAAAATACTTGAACTTAATGTGTGTTCATTTTATTTTCGCGAGTAGTAAAATTAACTAAATTTTAGAAAGCCATTTCCAAATTCAGTTTTTAAGAATACCACTTTCTAATTTTAAAGAATTGTTTTCTAAAAATTAGTTCAGACAATTAAAAAGAAAAATTAATAAATTTTTTCCTATGTAATAATAAAAATTTATTTGGTTTTAGAGACTGATGAACTATTTCTAAGGAAAATTTTCATGCAACTTAGTTCAGATAAATTTTAAAAATTTTAATAAAATATCCTTTTTTTCAAGTAAAAGTTTTCTAATTTTTAAAAAATAATAAGATTTGGTAAAGGATTTTTTTGTTGGAAAACGTTTAAATTATTTTCAATATTCTATTAAAAAAAACAATAAATTAAAAACAAACTAGTTAGTTTTCCTAATTTCCAAGAAAAAATATTATTAAAGGAAACAACTCAAATAATTCACTCCCCACTAACAACCTTTCTCTTCTTAGACATGCTACGCGTAATAACCCTCCTATCTTCCTCATCACCCAAGCTCTACTTTCCTCATCCTCAGACACGCCTGATGGTGATAATATAATATCCCTACTTCGAGTAGAATATCTTCTTATCTGATCCGTGTGCGCCTGCCTTAACACGCCACTAATCAACATCATGAACCTATAGCTACACAGTTTTCTTATGACCTTTCACTTCACCCATTTTACCAAATTTGAATAAACATTCCTGTACCATTCCTCTTCCCCCTCCTTAAAGGTAATTCCCGTTTAACTACTCTGTTTGACTGACTCTGAATTTTTCCAAATTTTGAATCTGATTTATTAAAAGTTAAAGTTGTGAGTAAAATTCGGGGTTTGTATTGAAAAATCATATGCTCCGGGGTTAGGCAAGTTGACAAAGTCCGAGTTGTTCGATACTTTTATAAAAATCTATCTATTCGTATCTGTAAAGGTGTATTCTTTTCCCTACTGTCCAAAAGAGATTTCCGTAATCCATTTTTTAAAGTTTCTACTGCTCTTTCCGCACTGCCGTTGGACTGTGGGTGATATGGAGGAGATTTTAGTGCCGTCATACCATTTGATTTGCAAAACTCCACAAATTTTTTACAACTAAATGGAGGTCCATTCACTTACTACGTAAGTTGGCAATCTAAAAATAAAAAATATATATCGTAGTTTTCCTAGGACGTCGTTGTAGTAAAATAAATAGTCTCCATCCATTTTGAATATGCGTTAAAAATTATCAAAATCTGTTGACCATTTAATGAACAAAAATCAATAATTCAGTCCATTGCGATAAATTAGCTGGTTTTGCCTTTCGAGTTGACTGACACCGGGGACATTTGGCATTATAATCCTCAATGTCCTGGTCTATCCCTGGCCACCATACCATCGTTCTTGCCAAAGCTTTACTCCTGACAATTGCTATATGTTGTTCATGTAATAATTTTAAAACATAATCACGCATTCTACTAGGAATCACGATTCGTTCCCAGAAAAATGGGGACAAATTTGTGATCTAATTAGATCTGATCAAATCGAGACAGATCTGGTGCACCGTATAAAATCAGGTCCAATTTGGTTTGTACAATATGATATGTCAATCAGATTTAATAAGAAATTGTAAAATTCCATTATTTCTATACACATTTTTTTTAATTTGCTGTCTAATCTTGTACTAGATCTGTTATTACCTACGAACAGATCTGGTATCAGAACTGTTCTCATATGACCAGATTTGCTCATATCTGGTCACAAAAATTGCAAAATTTTCTGGATCGCTTTAGATAAGGGCAGACCTGGCATAGGGTCTGATCATATGTCATATCTAATCATACATACATGATCAGATCTGGCACCAGGTATAATAAGATCTGGCCAGATCTATTCTTTTTTACACGGGATTCTTGATTTCATGAATTTTAAAAAAGTTTTACCGAAGTTAAACTTCATAAAATCAAGTCTACTTTTTTTGTTTTTTTGTTAAATTTTTGCTGGTTAACATTTCGTTATAATTTTTTTTTTCTTTTCAGATTTTTGTTTCATTTTCTTCAATTGATTGTGATATTTGTTATGGGTAAGTGATTCAATTTATTTCCTTTTTTTTTAGTTTATTATTTTCTTTTGAAGATGTTTTGTTACACTATAAACACAAAAATAGCAGTCTGTCTGTAAAATATATATTTGTATTTAAATTGGGAAACAATTTCTAAATGGTCTTAACAATCTACCAACCACTTCAATTGCTGTTGTAGTATATTCGAAAGTTCTGACCATCCACATTTACTCTCGTCCTGTACGATTCATATACGACTATGTATGTATGAGTATGTATGTACAGATCATAGTCAGGATTTTTTTTTGTTAAATATACCAGAATAAAACGAACAAGTGTGTTTGGCATGTGCCATTCACCAACAAGTGGTACTTAAAAAAAATAAAACACAGTATTTTAAATAAAAATTAATTGGAGAGTACATCCATACATGCATACATACATACGTACATGCATTCATAGTTATTTTTAACATGAATACATCGAAACAAAACTTAACTAAAATACAGTATTAAATATACATATATAACAACTTTATACATATAGTTAGTATCTTTAAAGCCCGATACTTCTTTACTGAATAGGTTTAAATATCGAAATATATTAATTTAGTTCTTACTCCTAAGGATTTTGCTTTAAAAAAAATTGTTTATCCTTTTTGTGTTGGATGTGCCAATTTAAAATTTCTAACTGCCTTTTTAATCACATTTTTACCACGCTTTTATTGAAAAGTCCAAGAAAGTATCTATCCGGTAAATATCCCAGGAAACACATATTTTAAATGTCAGATTTCTAGGTGAAGATTTTTGGGCAGATGGCGATGTTTTTCCTCTTTTTGCTCTTAACCGTAAAAATGTTCAAATATTCTGTCTCAGTAGATGTATAGAATGTGGAAGGACCTTCATGACAAATTTAAAGATTAAGGGGAATGTTTTCCCTTTTAAATTTTTACCATGTTCTTATTGGATACGCCAAAAAGTACCTTTTTAATTAACTACTGGGGAAGCATATTTTAAATTTCAGATTTCCAGCAAAAGGGGTTTGGGCAGGGGTTGAAGGGGGTATCTATCCACTATCTGCTCCTCCTGTAAAAAAATCAGAACACTGTTCTTAGTGGAATAGCCGCCTAAAATTTTCAAAATATTAGCTGCAGTTCTGGGTTGGGTGATTAGGGGCGGACTTTTTCCATTTTAATCATATTTTTCGACGTTTTTAAAAAGTATATTTTTAGGCACTAAGCCCATACTCTAGGCAACACATATTTAAGATTTCAGATTTCTAGCCGAGGGGGTAATAGTTTTTTAAAATCCCATCTTGGTGTGTAGAATTTATTAATTTCAAATTTCAATTTCCTACACTTATATAAGTTTGTAAGCTAAAATCAGAAAAAATACCATTTAAAGGAAAATATATTTTTCTTACTTTTTATTTAAATCAAATGGTTTTAGTTGGTTATTTAATGATGTTGTTTAAACAACCGATACATCAGTAAAAGCAAATGATTATTCAGTAAAAATTAAATGTTAAAATTTTACCTACCAAATCCGTAAAAATAACTGATAATTCATTTATTTAAAATTGTTTCGGATTTTTGTTTTCTTTTTTTAATCAGCAAATTGTAAACTCACGCAGTCTATAGACTCATTCTGTGTGAACGGCCGTGTGTGTATTTATGAATTCTTTCAATTCGAATTGAAATAATTTTGTATAAACCAACAAAATATCAAACAAAATTATAATATTTTTTGAATATTTTTTTGGAAACAGACAGCACAATTTAAATTTGTTATAAAATTTAAATTTTGAAATTTAATTTTTATTAAATTTCAAACAAATGAAAAAAATAAATGAAACTAAAAAAAATCAGTAAATGACAGTAAATAATTTAGAACAAATTTTTAAAAATGTGAAAATAAATATTTATTTGAAAAAAAAAAAATGTATGTGCTTTTATTTTTAACTGAACTGAAAAACTTTTTTAGTAAACTACAAACAGTAAACTACATATCATTCTAAGTGTAGTTTTAGCAAAATATGCCATTTTTAAGAACATTTTTCCCGCGTTCTTTTTTGGAAATTTCAAAAGTATGTCTTTAGTAAATTAGCTCTACAAATATTTTAAATTTCAGATATCAGGTATCTTAGCAAAGCGGTTTGGCGGACCGTTAAGGGGGAGACTTCTCTTTTTGGAACTGCATTTTTACCAAGTTCCTGTCGAAAATGAAAAAAAGTGCTTTATTTGTGAATTAACCCAAACTCTAGGGAACACATTTTTTTCAACTCAGGTTTTTAGCCGAATCAATTGGGGCAGCCATGGAGGAGTGGGGGCGGGCGTCACTTTAAAACCGCTATTTTACCACGTTCCTGGTAAAAATGTCGAAAAGTATTTTTTAGTGAATTAGCCCATATTCCAGGGAACACATTTAAAATTTCAAGTTTCTAGTCATAGGGGTTTGGGCAGGCCGTTAAGGGTAGCCTTTTTTGTATCTTGAATCCCCATTTTTCCAAGTTCCTGGAAAAATTAAAAAAATTCTTTATCTTTGAGTTAGCCCATGAGGTAAAACATATTAAAACATATTTTAATTTCGAGTTTCTGCTAGAGGGAGATTGGGCAGGCCGTCAGGAAGATTTCACCCTTTTTGCCCCTTCCCCTACAAATTTCCAAAATTCCAGTCTTGGAACTTCTTTGTTAAATTCCTAGCTCCAGCGGTATAGGCTGATCGATTCCGAGTGAGTGAGACGGTTATTTAGTCAGTCAGTTATTCACGTTTTTATTTTATATATAGAGAGATTTATATACAAGGTTACCTACCTTCGTACATACAGGCATATACGTATTATGGACATACCAACCTTAGTACGAGGATGGACAACAGATTTTAAGTATGAATAAGGTTTAAACATTATTATTATCTTTTATATTAATCATATAGTTAAAATTTATATCCTATTAAGGCTATAGGCTCGCTGTAGCGTTAACCGAACAGAGTCTCTGGTGGGAATCGAACCCAAGATCCCTCCACTGATAAATTGGCAAGCTACCAACTAGCAAACCGTTCGTAGTTTTAAATTCCAGCTTTTTAAAATTTATAAGGGTCATTCTGAAGTTATTGAAAGAAACTACAATCTATCAGAATACAAATCTCATAGCATCAACGGCAACTGGTTATTTTACCTAACTTGCACCATGTCCTGGAACGTGTCACGAAACTGTGTTTCTGAGAGATTTGTGTCAAATTAAGCTGATTTTTGCTTAAAACTCCTTAGTTAAGGAAACCAATGCCATTTAAATTAAAAATAATACAATCAACCTGACATCCCTCGTAACAAACTTTTATTTATATATAGGGGAAAAAAAAATACAAAAATGTTGAAATTATTATTTTGAATTAAAAAAGTACTTGAAATGAATAAAAACACTGACCATTAAGTTAAACCGTGCATGTATAACATTTAACATGAGGTCAGAACAAACATTTTATATACAAAATTGAATAAAAAATAATTGGAGATAGGGGGGGGGGGGATATGATCTCTCTGGGTTTATATAATTAACAAGCACTACATTTATAACATGACTTTTGGGAGTTTAAAAAGGGGGGAAATACCAAAAATACAATAAACCATAAAACAGGGAGAAAACAATTAAATGGTTTAATTTGTTAACAGAACGAGGCAACTTTAAGTGGTTGGTTGATTGTGGCATCCATCTAAAAAATTGCAATCAAGGTAAATTTACTACCACAAATCATCAAGTCAATTGTGACTTAATGTGTGGGATAATTGATAATGCATTGATTAGTTAGTTGTTACATATTATCGCATTTGTACCTAAATTCGATGAAACAAATCTAAAATTATGTTATATTATTCCTGAGACAATTTGGGTTTTCTAATGTCATATTATTCTGTGCCTTTTTTTTAGTAACTTTTTAATTAAACCACACTCTGATGGTCAAGTCAATAACATATTTGAAAATCAATTGAGAATTTTAGTTCACATATTTTTTTTGGGGGGTCAATTCATAAAGTTTAGTTTAAAACTATAACGGACATTCATAAATCTAGAAAATTTACGCAATTGTTTTTTGGACAATTTCTTTTTTTCCAATGCAAAGTTTTGTAGTATGTATGTATGTATGGTAAGCAATTGACAGCCAGAAGTTGTATGAGTAGTTTTGGTTACAGATTTATAACTCTTAAATGGTTTAGATTTTTTGTTTGTTTACTTCCCAACAGATTTGAGAATTTATTACTTTTACACTTAAAATAATAAGTATATAAAAAACATGTTAAAGAGGGTACTCAACAAACAAAACGTTCCGTTTTCGGTGCGTCATAAACGGAATCCAACTCCGTTAACGAACCGCTTTCTGTATCCGTATAAGTAACAGAAAGCGGATTTTAAGGAACATCGAAACTGACTTGAATCCGTAAAAGTCCATCATTGACGGACCGTTGTGTTGTATAAAAAACGGAGTAATTTCTGTACATTTAAAGTGTACCATTAACGGAGCGTAAACGGTCCATTATTTATTGTGAAAACGGAGTTGACTCCGATGTACTGTTATTAAAAAAAAAACTTGACAGGTTATTTGACTCCTTTTTATATTTTAACGGTATAATAAAATTAAAGCAACTAATAAAATAACACATAATAATGATAATGCAGAACATGTTAAGACATAATTGCACATTTCCACCTCGTTTACATTAGCATCCAAATCCCGATCACTATAAAAAAATAACAAAGAAAAGCTTATATACATTTAGTTTTTAATAAGATGACATAAGTATATATTTTAATTTTAATTCAAAACTATATTCACCTCTAAGCAAATCAGTAATTTTGCTGTGCAAATATTTCTATCTGCACAATAGCATTCGTTATCATACATCATGGTTAAAAACATCAAATTTAAAAATATTTCCATTTTATTTTTGTAATTTAAAGTCGTATGTATGTGGGTTGGAACAGACCCACGCTATTGCGACTACAACTACTTCTTAACACAAGGGTAGAGCTTTGTAATTTTCACAAAAATTATTTTGATTTTGACAACTAAAACTCTGTGAAGTCCATATTTGACAGTACGGAAGCGGATACACCAAACCGAATTTAAAACGTATTGTGTTCGAAAATCCGTTTAAATGGTCCGTTTATGTTCCGTATGCGTACAAGCTCTTACGGATACGTATATTACGGCCGGAAAATACGGATTCATGATTCGGTACATGTGGGAGAGTCCGTAAAAATGTTTCTTGGGTGTATACTCCAAAAAAAGTATTGTTCGACTTTTTTATTATTACATTTTGATGGAACTTTTGCCTACGAACTCAAAAAAATTAAAAAAAAAAGTTCGTAGACATGAAAGAGTTGAATTTTTTTTCTGAGTTAAATCCAGTGCACGGATTTTCCTTTATGTCTGAAAATCGTTTTTTGGAATTTGCAAAAACTGTGTATACCAATGTATTAAGTACATATTGGAGCTGACTTCGCAACAATTAATAAGTAATTCATTTACGCATGTATAAATGGCAGCGTACCAAAGTTAAATCGATATTTATATTAAATTTTCCTATGGACAAGCTTATTGGTTTATTAAAGCTTTTAGATTGCTTAGGGATTTTTCAGACATTTTCTTATCATAGTTAAGGGACTTTATTTTGTCCGCCATAGAAGAAACAATCTGAAAACACCCTCAATACGAAATTTCATCTGGATTGGCCCAAAATTTAAAATTTCTGTAGCTATTGTCGATCAACTATTTTGACATTTTTTAAGTTCATTTTCAAAAATAACGACCCTAAAAACTTATTCCGGTACAGCTTGTGGCAGTTCTGCTTTTAACTTGCAACCCTAGTGACTTTATTTTTCCGCCATTTTTATTTTTGCTTTTTTTAAATCTGGCAATCCTATTAAACATTTCAATATAAAATTTTTAAATTTTTTTTCCGCCATTTTAAATCTGTCATTTTGAGTTTTTCAAAGGATAGACCCTGACAACTGCCCTTCAGGTAAAGGGGACTTTTTTAACCGTTTGTGTATTAAAAATTGAAAGACAGAAAATTTGCAAAAGTGAATGAAATTATATTATTTGGGGTGATAAATGAATGCCTGCCATTTACTTTTTAAAGATTATTTTATGTAAATGTTGGTCTATCCGTGAGCTCCAATTTTGCAATAACTTCTTTCAGCGTTTCGCCGGTATTTCAACAATGTAATATTGTCTACCAGACAAAAAAAAATTTTTCGCGGTTCTATTCTGAATTTTAGTCAAATAAATTTAAAATGTTTTACCTTTATGAAAAAAAAGAAATACAAATAAATGATTTAAAATAAGTCAGTCCACTTTAATGTCTCCACATTTTAATTGACATTGCGAATGGCTCTCATTTTTTTTATGTTCCGATATTTAGTAAAGGCTGGTGAGTTACACCGATTCCCAGCAAAAATAAATGGAAGTGATTCTAAGGGAATTAATTTTTCATTGATTCCAAATTATTTTAAAAACAACCAAAAATAAACATTTATCATAGATATTTTTATTTAAATTTGACATTTAAGTTTAAGTGATTTCTTACATAATCTCAGAATCTCATTCAGAATCACTTTCTGTCCGTGTGTTAACTTAACTGTATTCAAACTACAGATCGTAAATATGAGTATATTTATAACTCTTTTGGAATTAATCAGTCCATAACTTCATTAGCACAGTACAAATTTACTATAAAAAGTTCCGAAATTCCTTCTGTGAAAAGTGAAATAAAGAATTCTTAAATTGTTGCAAAAACAATTTTATTAAAAATTCTTAGAATGTTAAATTAATTGATTTTCAATGACGAAAAAGCCTCAGATTGTTGGGAGGAATACTCAAACAAAAAGGAAAAGGAAATCAAAACTTAATTTGACATTTCTTTGTTTCAGTGTTTGACAAATTTAACCATGGAGTGGTACACAATTGAACAGCGCGTTAAGATTGTTAAAGCCTTGTACGAAAATGGGCTTTCAAATCAAAATGCATTTTGCGCACTTCGTGATTTTCTTGGTCAGCATAATCGACCAAATGTGTCCACAATCGGGAGAATTGTGCGAAATTTTTTTGTAGGAAATGTGAATAACACCTGTGCATGCTCGCCCAGTTCATTCTGCTGAAAACATTGCTGTTGTTTGCGATAGTGTGGCAGAAGGCCCTTCAACCACGACTCGTCATCGTGCCCAACAATTGACCATCTAACGAACATAAAATTGGCCAGAAATTGAGGATATGGACCTGGACGATATGTGGTTTTAACAGGATGGTGCCACTTGCAACACAGCCAACGAAATAATGGCTCTTTTGCGCGAGAAATTCAATGGCCGTGTTATATCCCGTCACGGCAATGTTAAAAAAAAAATATATCTTTGGAAAACACACATCGATGACCATAAGTTGACACATAACGAAAAAAGTTAATTGGCAAAAGTCCGCCCAGTAACTTTTTATTCATATAGAAGTCACTTAGAAGTTATTTGTAAAAATTTACATTTAAAAAGTATAATTTTATGATCTGCGATTTGTGTGTACAACAAAAACAAAAATCCATATTAAATAATCTTTTGATTGGTTGACGATTACGTATGATTTAACTTTAAGTTGTTTGACGTTTTTATGTTTTTGACAGAATAGAAAAGGCGAGGAATGAGATGGGAGAAGTTAAAATTTTGTATGAAATAAATTGAAAAATAATTGAAAAGGTTTGTGTCAAGTGGCAAATGTATTTACACTCACATATGACACTTTCCATACCATCGGTCCAGATAAAAACAAGTAAAAAAGGTTTAAATTCGGCTGTGCCGAAACTCAACTGTTTGTGATACAAATAATGTAAAAAACTTTTGAAGTAAAATTATGGAGGTAAAAAAAATTTTTTGAGGTGAAAAACATTTTGGATGCCAAAACAAATTTTTTGGTGTGAAAAAAATTTTGAGGTGAAAAAATTTTTTAGCTGAAAAAAATTTTTGTGGTGAAAAAAAATTTTAGTGGTGAAAAAATTTGTTTGCGCTGAAAAATATTTAAGGTGAATACAAAATATTATTAATTTCTTAGTGACTGGTGGAAAAATATGAGAAAATATATTATGTACCAGACGCTACTTTGAAATTGTACTGAAATACACCAATTTGTATAGAACAATTAGAGGTGCCTTCACATTTTCACTCATAAATTTTTAGCCGCTGGCCCGATTTTGCTCATTTTCAATAGCAAACTGCTGGGAAGGATGTTCAATAATAGGCAACCCCGCTTGCATCTTCGCGTCGTGATCGCCATTTCAACAGACAAACAGACGGACATCGCTTAATCGACATAAAATTGCATAAGGATCACGAATATATATACTTTATGGGGTCTTAGACCTATATTTCGACATGTTGCAAACGGAAAGACAAACTCACCATATATGGTGGAGGGTATAAAAAATGTATATATGTAATATCAATGTCAATCTTACGAATAAAAATTCTAACAACATTATTTAAATATCGACAAATTTATTTAGTATTTTATTAATAATAATTTAATAAAGTTTGGAAAATGCTAAAAATATCAATTGAGATTTTATGGGCATTTTGCAAAAAAAAAAAAAATATACGTTTTTTTTACTAGTACTACTATTTCTGAATTTCTAGTATACCAGATAACTCTATATATTTGAAAACCAGCCAACTTTATTCTTTTTTTCTATCTTTTATTAAAAAAAAAAACAGTTTCAGCGTGTACACGGCTTTTTTTGAAGATAATACTCGTTATATATTGTCCACCTCAAATATTCAACAAATTTTCTGAAAATTGTTCTATTTATAATTATTTAGGATATCTCTTTCAGTTTTCTTCGATCTTCTTGATTTTTGTAATATTTCTCATCGAGCTAAAGATCTTTTATTTATAAAAAATTAATTATAAATATTTATTTATCCCAATATTTCGTCACCACATTGGGTGACTTCTTCAGGGGAAATTGGTTTTATTTTTATTTTTTTTACTTTTTTTTCCTGAAGAAGTCACCCAATGTGGTGACAAAATATTGGGAAATAAATATTTATAATTATTTTTTTAAAAATAAAAGATCTTTAGCTCGATGAGAGATATTACACATTTAGGATATCGAACGTATAATAATATCGCATGTATCATACACTATAGTGTTGTGCTTATTGGTTACAAAAAATACTCGAATTTGAATTTAATATTTGTGATAGACAATATTTAACAAATATTATCTCCAAAACATGTTAACTTCTTTGTTTATACTCGTAAATAAACAAAAAATATAAAAAAAAATTGAGCCAATATTTAGATAAATTTAAAACTAGTTAAGAATTAAAAAATGTTTTTTTGTTTTTCAAATTACTCATAAAGAATTCTATTGATAAGTCAAATTTCTAGCAACAAAAAAATTTATTAGAAATAAGTGCCAATTTGTTTAGTATTTAACCATGCCTACCTCGCGCAATTTATTCTATTTGTACCATATACAGTCAAGGAAAAAAGTCTACATACACCCTTTGATTTCTTGTTGGGAAATCCATTGATTTCCTAGACCCAGCCATCACTTCTGAAAATGTTATACTTATTTTCGTCGGTAAATATAACACGCTGCCAAAAGTCCATACCCTTATCCCGTGCTTAAGCAAACTCAAGGCGAAGTTTACGATTCTTCGCTGAAATTTGTGTTTTTTTTGCGTGATACTCTGCTCCTAAAACCATTGTCATGCAAAATGTTTATTATTGTTCGTGGAGTATCAATTATATTGGAACATTTTTCGATGTGTTCCGCCAGTTTTGGGGCACTTATTTTCGGATCCTGGGTGACTACTTGAATAATACTGCTAACATCGCTTCTCGAAGGCTTTTTGGGTCTACCAGATCGTGGCTTATTTTCGGTACTATTGGTGCTATCATAATTTCTAATGATCGTCTGCACAGTACCAGGACTTAATTTCACAATCTTAGCAATTTCTCCATAAGATTTATATTCCTTTTGGAGATTTACTACCATATTTCTAACTGAAATATGAATTTCTTTCCGATTTTCCATTTTCAAGGATAAAAATTTAAATAATATCTTCTTTAGTTATCACTTTGTCAACATAAACGATTGTAATGCTTGTAAATTTAATAAATCAACAAAGTTAACGGTTATTCCTCTTTCTTTGTTTTTAATTTTATATATGATGTTAGGAGGTGCCACGCTGTATGTAGACTTTTTCCCCGCTAATTATTATGTTTTTCCCTAATAATTTCTATGTTATATTTTTTTCATATCTTTTGTTTCTTTAAATAATCTATTCTATACATGCCTTAAACATTGCTATAAAATCTTTTTAAATTATCGCTACTAATTTTCTAAAACTTCAAAATTGTAGGGTGTATGTAGACTTTTTTCCTTGACTGTATGACAATAAATATTGTTAGTCATTGATTTCTGTAGGTGTATCTGAATATGGAAAGCCACATATATATATGTACTATTTCAAATTTTATATTATGCAACAAAATAAATTGGTAGAGAGATTTGGAAAAATGAAAGAAAGAAAATAATTGTAAAGAATTGTAAAAGTTAAGGTGGCAAAGCAAGTGTTTTAATTGTTCGATTTCTTTTATTAATATTTTTTTTCTTCAAAATGATTTTATATATTTTTCAATAAATCTAAACGATTTTGTTTTTTTTTTGTTTGTGTTATAACAACCAACCAAAAACACCTTGTACGGTTGCAGGATTATTAGCTTTGTCAATTATGCAAAAATAATATTAAGGATAAATGTTTGTTTTTGTATGTAGAAAATCTCGTTAAAGAAAAACAAACAAATGCAGCAGCTTAAAATTTTAATCAACAATAAAAAAAAATCCTTATTTATTTCTCTCAAAAAGGAAAAAAAAAGTCAAAGTATTTATGAAATTACACACAACATCTTTGGATTCAAAGTGCATTTTTATAAAGGTTTCAATGCATTTACAATCATTTACTCTATGGACGTGTGCATCAGCAATCAACTTTTTTTTTTCTTCTCCACTTTTTCCTGAAAACAATTGTTTAGTGCCGTGTCGTTTATGTGGCAAAAAACTCTCTCATGCAACACAATTAATAACGTGACACTGAACATTGATTGTTAAAGTACACTTGCAACATGCATATAACACTCTTTTGCATTCCATCCATTTATTTTTTCCTTCTAAACCATTAGATTTATTAAACAAAACAAATTGCAAACGCCTAAGAATGCAATGGACCAAACAACGATAATTACATTTTATCGTCTGATTTGGTTGTTCGATTGATTAAGTTACATACTTTTATATTTCATTCATAACATACAGTTTTTAATTGCATTCGATAATGTGCATCTGTGTGTACCTACTGCAATTCCTACGTAATGTTATTTTTATGTTTGCAACTTAACCCTAAAAGACTGCAGTAGGGTTTACTTACATCCACAAGGAAAATTTAAATTACATGTAACTTCAAACTTCAAAAGCCTGGCAACACTGTTGTTGTAGATAGAAGAGAGATGTTTCCACTTTTGAACACCCGTTTTTAGTACATTCTTAATCTAAATTTCAAATAGTGCCTTATCAGTGAATTAGACCATTCTACAAGGAAAACCCATTTTAAATTTTAGATTTCCAATGCATTAAAGGGGAAGCTTTTCCTTTATCACAGATTGAGCACATACCTCAAGGAACAAATATTTAAAATTTTAGATTTCTAGCCAAAGTGCTTTGGACGGGCCGTTAAGGGAGGTACTTTTTCCCTTTTTGAACTCACAGAGAAAATAGATTCGTTGTGGCAACCAACATTTTTGCCCTCTGGATGGTTTAGTTAGAAATTCGGTTACTACAACAGAATTTCGTTTTCACAAATGTATTTCAATTTTGTCAGGAATACGTTTGGTTATGACAAGAAAATAATTCATTTGCTGCAACCAAATAATTCAGTTGGTAAGAAATTCGGTTGTCACAATGAATCTGTTTTCTATGTGCACATTAATTACCACGTTCCAGGGAACATTATATTTCTTTAAATGTCTGGCTTTTAACCTGAGGCGTTTGGGTAGGACATTAAGACCAAGAAGTTTTCCCTTTTTACGCCAACCTTAAAAATTTCCAGAAATTCCGTCTTAGTGGATGTGCTTCCAACATGGGACTTATGTTGTTTTAAGAAAAAAAAAATGTTAGTGAAAGTATCTTTATTGCCATTTTTCAAATTAATGATGAAAATAATTTATTTTTATTGATTAATGACAATCGTTTTAAATTTCATTACCATTAATAATTCACAAATTAACAAAAATAATTAACTTGACATATCTAGTAAGCGTTTCGAAAAAGTCTAGTTTTTCAATTCAGTTAGTTTCCCATTCCCATGTCTAGGGATTCAATTACACTCGTTTCCTGTTCCATTCCATTTCGTTCTAATCTTTTAATTCGTTCTAATCTTTTAATTCGTTCTTATCTTTTAATTCGTTCTTTTATTTTCTTTTTTATTGTATTTCGTTCCTCTTTTCTAGTGTTTCAATTCCACTTGTTTACCATTTTATTCCATTTCGTTTTGTTTAATGTTTCAAGAGAAAACGTATGTTGAATATCTTAAAAGAGAGTGTCCATTTTTTTGAGAGATATTATGCTCACGGTTTTTCGGTATACAGGATGTCCCAATAATCATGCAAGATTTGAATTAAATAAAATAGAACGCAGGTGTTTTCTTTACAGGTTTTTTCTTTACATTTTTTATTGAACCGTTAAGTACATGGGATATGATTATGTATGAAATAGCACATCGGGCAAATGGCCTCCACGGCTTTCCTGGCACATATGCACACTTTTGTTGAAATTTTCCATGACCACTTTGCATGGGCATCGCAGCAAAACTTTGGTAATGGGTGCGATATTCTTATGCGTTACCTTGTAATGATAGCTCGTTACCTTTTTCATTATTTGCAAGCATAAAGTAATAAGTTATTCATTATTGATTACGTAATATATGATTTATAAATTTAAAGTAATAATTGAAACATTTTTTAAAATCTATTTTTTTTTGTGTTTTTTTGTAAGCAAAAGGTTAATGTATGTTTGTTTTGACAACACTAGTGAAAAAACGAAGCGCAACAATTCATTTAAATTTAAAGCAATCAAATACCATATGCGTCGATAGCTCAGTAGGTAGAGTTCTTGGCTGGCAACCAGAGTTCCCTGGTTCGATTCCCATCTTGTCGACATTATAAATAAAATATTTGTAATAATTTTTTTTAATAAAAATTGCTCTTTTTTAAAAATCTATTTTTAGACACATTACTTTTTCCTTTCCCGTAACCATATAAGTAACCCCTTACATTATCACCTCTAAAGTAATGGCTATACATTACTTTCCCCATTATTTGGTAATGTGTGGTTTTGCTGGTATGGATCTTTGACTTCTAATAACCCCATAAAAAATTCGATGGTGTTAAATCACGCGATCTTGGGACCAATTCTGATCACCGAAATGAGAAAGTACACGACCATGATGTCTTCAGTGACACGTTGTGGGTGCATTTGTTTTTCGACAATTGCGAGTAGGTTCTCTGAAGCCCAAATGCGGTAATTTTGACGATTAACAAAACCATCGACGAAAATGTGCTTCAATATTTTGTACAAAATTTTTGAAATGTAGTTGCCAAACTTTTGTTATTTCTGAAATATTGTCTAATAATCAAAACGTGTTATTTCATTATGTAATTCATTTCTACTAACCCTAAACTCTCAGCTGTCAAACTGTTTTTTTTTCTTTTGGGTGGTAAAACTTTACTGCTTAAACAGTGGCAAATTTTGTGCTAATTTTAGGACATCATATTAGGGATCTCAGCTTAAGAGAAAACCCCGTTCATAAGAAAACACAACCAAAAAATAAAGAGTACGGTTTGACTACGGTCAGTTACTTACTTGCTATTTACTCGCTTAATTACTTTTGTTCGTTATGTCTAAAAAGTAATGAGTAGTCATAATTTTCTCACTTACAAAAAACACGAAGTAATGCGTAGTCATTACCCTCTCGCTTACAAACAGCCAACAAATAATGAGCATCTATTACATTTTGAGGATCACGATCAAATGTAATTAAGCGAGTAAATAGGCTGGACCTATTCCAGGACGCGTCAAGTGACTGGTTCATTGTGATAGGGACCGGTAGGAGGGGGTCAATTGCCCTCTGTGACATGTCACAGGACTGGTCTAAAAGAACATGTCATGACTTTTAAACCGGTTACGCGGTAGGTACTTTAGGAACCGGTCCTATTTTCACCTAACTCCTGATATGTATTTTAGAAATCGGTCCAGTTTTCATCTATCACGGGACAGGTCACAATTCCCAACTGACCCCTTTTTCCCGCGAGGGTACCTAAAAGAAGCATAGAAGGAGTCTGATTTTATATCGAAAGTATTCAGTAAAAATTAATCTTTTATTCGCCTTTTCTTTATTCGAAAAAAAGTAACGATCAAATATATGAAATCAAAAACAGTTGCATAAGAATAATTTATGACAATATTTTTATTGAATTACAGTAAACTTTTTGCCCATTAAATACAAATTTTCATAGCATCCTTTATAAATCTCCTCACATTCATATTTCCCACTTACAGCTGAAACATCCCTCATACAGTCAGTTGAAAAATAGACAATGACAATTTGCCAGGTCAAATTTGATTATAAATAATATCCTTTTTAGTGCAATCGCAAAAAAAAAGAAAAATAATAAAATATAAAAAATATGTTTTGGTGACAGTAATCTTTTGAAAACAGGATTAAGCAAGTACGGACGGGTTTTTCCAAAAGAGTCAATGAAATTGAAAAATAAAATTTGAATGGAGTGCGTAGTAATGTGTCTAGTAGTAGGCTTGGTTACTAAAAAAAAAAACCAAACAAACGGATTTATTTGAGTTTAAATTTTGTTGGTTCTCTATGTTCATTCTCTATTGTTATATTGTTAAATTGTAATTGACACGTGCGCTGTGTGGTAGATTTGTTTTTAATAAGTAACAAATTTTAAAATTGTTTTCTATTCGTATGGTTACCAAGAGGGGGGAGGAGTGGTGCTATTCTTACTGTAAAGAAACACATGAAAAATATGTTATCCTTTAAGAAGGATAATATTAACAAAAAAAAACAAAAATCTAAACAGGGAATGAAATTTGAATAGTTATAAACATATGGTTTAATATTCAATTGTATTTAAATTGAATATTAATTAAATGCAAATTTTTGTTGCTTAAGATGACATTTCTTTTTAAAACTTTCTATCGTTGAAAAGTGTTAATGAAATTCTAAACATGTTTGCTAAGTATTTCAATAATATAAAATTGTAATTAAAATGTTGAATTTACCTTTAGCTATTATTTTGTATATTGATGGCTTAATGTAAAAAGGCCTTAACTACATATTTTATTTCTTAAGAGGAGAAGGCAAAAACTTAAATCTAAGAGAAGGCATTAGATTAAAAACTTTGGAATAAAAAAATTTCTATAAATGCAATATTTTATTTTATTGAAAAATGTGCATTAAAATAAATTTTATATCCAAAGTTTTACAACATTTAATTAAGTTTATTGCTTCTTCTCTAAAAAAAAATAAAAAATGTAGTTAGCACATTTTTACATTTAGCCATCGATATATAATTTGAATAATTTATCTATTTTTTATCAACTTTAAAGAAGTTGTGGTAACACAGTGGCGTTTTAAAGAGGGACAATTTTGCAAAAACGGAAATAATTAATTTCCTTTGAGGGTATATGATCATATATGAGCATACATACATCTATAATAAATGAACATATATGATTATATATAACCATATACGGTCATACACCATTAAATTTTAAATCCAAAGGTATATGATCATATATGAAAATGTGTATGGCCATATATTGAAACATGCAAGAACGTATATGACCCTGTATGCCCATATATAATCATATGCAAGCCGTTGTTTGATGTATGATTGATCATAAATAATTAGATTGTTACATCAGTGGAGGAATTTACCAAGTAAAGGGTGGCCCAACCATAATGCACGATGTTAATTGTAAGTAAAACAAAAAGTTTTAGGAGAATTATCTTAATTTTTTTTATTATGATAGAAGGATCTATGACAATTATGTGTGCAACAAAATATCGGTAAAATGCTCGCCACGGCTTCGGTTGCATACCTCTATCCGATGGTCCAAATTTTCGATGATGCTGAGGCATAATTGAGGTTCTATGCCGTTAATCTGCCGAATTATCTCAACCCTTAGCTCTTGAATTGTTGCTGGCTTATCGACGTACACCTTTTCTTTCAAATAACCCAAAAGAAAGAAGTCCAACGGTGTCAAATCACATGATCTTGGCGGCCAATTGACATCGCCACCACGTGAGATAACACGGCCATTGAATTTGTCGCGCAAAAGAGCCATAGTTTCGTTAGCTGTGTTGCAAGCGGCACCGTCTTGTTGAAACGACATATCGTGCACATCCATACCCTCAATTTTTGGCTTCAAAATTTCCGTTATGATCTCGCAATAGCGAACAGCGACGGCGAGTCGAGGTTGACGGCTATTCTGCCACACTATCGCGAACAACAGCAATGTTTTCCGCGGAACGAATTATCTCATTCTTTAGCTCTTGAATTTTTCTTTTAAATATCCCCAAAAAAAGAAATCCAATGGTTTCAAATGACATGATCGTATCGGTTAATGAACATCGCCACGACACGAGATAACACGGCCATTGCATTTCTAGCGCAAAATAGACATTGTTTCGTTGGATATGTGGCAAGTGGCAACATACTACAAATTGTCCAGGTCCATATCCTCAATTTCTGGCCACAAGAAGTCCGTTATCATATCGCGATAGCGAACACGACGACGAGTCGAGGTTGACAGCTCTTTTGCCACACTATCGCGAGCAACAGCAATTATTTCCGCAGAACGAACTGGTGTTTTTTTACATTTCATACAGACCCCGTTTGGTGACATTTGCGCACAATTCTCCCGATTGTGTACACATTTGGTCGATAATGCTGACCAAAAAAATCACGAAGTGCGCGAAATGCATTTTGATTTGAACGCCTATTTTTCTAAAAGCCCTGTAGGAAGGCTAGGGTCAAGTGTCTACAAGTCACCACTTTTGTCGACTATTTTGAATGACTTTTTGGTGACATGTCCACAAAGCGTGTATACTTTTTACATTCCTTTTTGCAGCTGCAAAGCTGTGCTTGTTCTTGATTTTTTTTTATTATTTTATTTCGTTGAAAATACATGTGCATAGCTGCATGCAAAATTAAAGCTTTTAATAAAAATATAAAGAAAAATTAATTTAAAAGTTAAATATACAAATTTGAACAAAATATATAATGAGCAAAAGATATTACAAAAAAAATGTGAAAAAAAAACAATAAATTTTGTACAAAAATAAAAATAACACGAAAGAGGCAACAATTTTAAGTGAAAATTGCAACTCTAGAGATTTTACGGAGCCTGTGGATGATTTTGTGCAGTCTTTTGAAGATTTGTCTACTAAAAAATTAAATTTGCACGAAAAATTTTTTACTTTAATGAAATTAAAAAAAAAAAAAATTATTAATAAAACATCTAATTTAACAACAGGTGCATTTAGCACCTGTTTAATCTTATTTCCTTCGTAGTGTGGAAATCTAGTAAAAAGTTCCAAAAGTGTAGACTAGAATTACTAAAATGTACTAGTGAATCTCTGGTTCCAATGTCAACACCTAGTCAATAGTTGTGCAGATTCGCAATGACACGCACATGTTAAATGTCTACAGCAGAAAGCGTTAGCTGGGGCATAATTAGCCAGTAGTACTGGTGACAAAGTCAATAGTGAATTAGTACAGTTTCACTATCGACATTTCCTACAGGGAGGCTTCAACAATCTTATCGCGCTATTCAATTGTGTACCTCTCCATGGTTGAATTTGTCAAACACTGTAACAAAGAAATGTCAAATTAAGTTCGCCAAAAAACTTGACGTTAAGGTGTGACTCACAATAAACATCGTGCATTATGGTTGGACCACTCTTTATATACAGAGAATAATGCAGGAAACTCCAAAGTATGTGAACTAGTATGGCTCACTTCTTTGTCACCATCACGTTTACGATCTTAAGAATTCTTAAAAGAATGTTCCAATTTCTCTGTAGGATGTGATCTCGTACGTCAGGCTTATTGCAGGATATAAAAGGATGTGACCAGATACTTAAAATATCCTTATTTATACGCCACTGTATAAGAATACGTGAAAATTTCTGAAAAATAATTTTCCTTCAACTCTTTCCATTATACAATAATAATTATATTTAACTATTAATATTATTTAATATTCTTTCGAAATTACATGAATTGTTTTTGCGTACGATAAGAATCCTACAACAGAATCCTTAGTAATTCATTATGAATAATTATTTTCAACAATTTTAAGTAAACTACACTTCTTGGTACACACAAATTTTCATTTATCTACTCTGTAATTATTAGTAGGTGGTAAAAACCTTTTAAGTTGTAAAGATGTAAAGTACAAAGAGCTAAAGATTTTTATTTTAGTTGGTGTGAAAATATATTGCTAATATTACGATTCTTTTTGCTGCAAAATTTCTATTGTAAATATTTGTGGAAAATTATTGTTTTCCTAAGGAACAAAAGAAGAATTACATCATAAGAAACGTGTGATTTTTTTTCTTCAATAGAATTAAGTTTTAAAATGAAAAACCACACACATCGCTTCACTTTTTTTTTGCCCAAAAACCATTAAAATTAATTGGATTTAAATTGTTGGCAATTATATGATTTATAACATTATTTTTATAAGATCAAAATGAGGATAATAGACAAACAAACAATTGTAACATATTTACTTTTTTTTCTCTCCCTATAACATTTAGATAAATAAACCTTTTCTGCAATGGTTTGCTAAGGAAATTTGCCAAATTATTGTCAGTCAAGTGGAAGACACACAAAATTCTGACTCACTACCCTTAATTTATATGGCAAATAAAGTAAAAGTCTGCCTTGCAAGTGCACAAGTGTGGTCTGTAAATAAACTAACTACAAAACAGGGGCTATAAAGATACTTATCCTTTGAATTTAAAATTGCAGCCACATTCCATATTCCCAAGAAATGTGGGAGACTATAAATATTTTCAAAAAAATGTTTTTATTATACCCTTCACCACAGGTGGAAGGGTACATATAAGTTTGTCATTCCGTCTGTAATTTCTACAATATTGATCTTAGACCCTATAAAGTATACATATTCTGGGTCCTTATAAAGAGCGAAGTTGATTTATTGATGTCCGTCTGTCCGTCTGTGTGTTGAAATTGGTTTTCCGAAGAACCCAGACATGATGAGGACTTGATTGTTATTTATTTCTGTTACATGTGATCCATTTCTGTTTGCTATTGAAAATCAGACAGATCGGTTAATAAATGGCTGAGATATTAGCAAAAAACCAGGACTACCTCTATTTTTGTCCGTAAAATCCCTTCGTTTAATATGTATGTAGAATTTTACGCATAACAAACACATTCATTTGTTGAAATTCTTTTCTTTCATCTCCACCTTTTATACACAAACAACAAACACATACAAATAATTTGTCATTTAAATAAAAACCAAACAAATCTCTAATGAACGAAGACTTTTTATATATGTACCTTTATTAATGATGATTTCGTGTGAGCTTCAATAGCTCAGTTGTGTAGGCGCTATGTCACAAATACTTTTTTTCTCTAAGGCCGCGGGTTCGAATCCCGGTCAATTCACTTTTTCTTTTGTACATTTTTTTTTTTATTTTCTTAAGACTTTTTTTTTTTTGTTTATTTTTTGTTTTTTTAACATTTAATAATTAATTTAAAAAAAATTTTATATTAATAATTAAATAATCCATAAATAGGCTAAAAACATCAAAATTTTTATAAGAACCCTCTGATACAAACGGTTTTATTTCTATTTTTTGCTCCGATTTAAAAGAATTTATAAAAAGATTTTTAAACCATTTTATTTCTCATATATTAAGAAAATTTTATACATAATTTCCCTTTGAGTGCAACTATTTTAGGTCATAACTTATAATAATTTATAAAAAAAAAAAAAATTTATAAACTATTTTTCTTCAAATTTTTAAAATTAAACTAAAGAAATTAAAAATATTTTTTAATAAAAAAGCGAAATAAAATCCCAAATGCAAATTTGCCAGCTAAATCAAACGTTTTTGTAGAAATGAAAAACATGCAGTTCTAGTGATTTCTGTTAACGATTTGTTGAAATTCTTTTCTTTCACCTCTTCACCTTTTATACACAAACAACAAACACTATTCTAGAGCTGTAATATGAGCTATGGATACGTCGTATATAGCAAAAGATCGAAAATCTTTAGTATAACATATTTGCTGAAAAAACTCGGAAATATCGGTTCAGATACAAAAAAGTTATGTCCAAAACATAAATTTTTTTTAAATACCAATTTTCTGGAACCATAAATCTTCCAGAGTCCAAGTTTTATCACCAAACTAAATGGTTAATTTCCTCTTATAGGCGTCCGTATATAAATCTGTCCATTCCATATATGTCCATATATAAACTTCAGTTTTTTCCTAACCTCGGTGAAGGGTATATAAAATTCGGCATAGCCCAATTTAGCCGCTCTTACTTGTTTTTTTTTTATAAAAATATCTTCAACTTTATACTCTCCACTCTTATTAGTAGTATCTATGTACATACATATGGATTTTTTTTATATGTATTACAATTGATATGATATTTATTTTCTTCTATTCTATTTTGATGATAAATGCACTTGAAAATTTATTGTTAAATTGTTCATGATTTTATTCAATACTACTGTATAGTTGATGGATGTTGAATATTAAGGACGGCTGCTGGATGTTTGGATATTTTGCTTAAGGGGGCGATTTCATTATGATGCATGTATTTATGTTTATAGATGATAATCGCACTTTTGGTTTTTCTGTTTTCTGGGAGACAATTTTTAAAGGTAGTAGTAAGTACATTGTTAATATCCTTGTTGAATAAAGAAAGAAAGAAAGAAACAAAACAAAAAAAAAAAGGATTCACAATACAATCTTTTAAAAATAAATAGAAATAATCATACATGTGGTACTTTCATATGTTATTTATTTATTTTTTTTCATTTTGGTTATTTTTTCGATCCAATTATTTGAATTTTTATTTGAGAATAACAATAACTACATCAACAATAAAAGTAAACAATGATAAATATCTATCATTTCAATTCAATTGAAATTTTTTTCTATAGATTTAAAAATGATGCTTGAATTAATCCATAATTGTTTGGGTAAACATTTGTCAAGCTACTCCAATATAAATCTTTAAATACCATAAAGATAAAAAAAACAAGTTATCCTTAAACTGTTAAATTGTAGAATTTTGAATTTTTAATGGGGAACACATAATTTTATTGCAAATATTTTTTTTTAACATTTTTGTTAAAATTTTCTAAAAAAACTCTGCTTAAACGTTTTAATTACTTTAGTTGTAATTACTTTAGATGTAATTACTCGGGTGAAAATGGGATTATATAAGACCATATAATGTTATTTTAATATACATATATAGCGGACCCGAAATTTAAGGCTAAAACTACCAAAAAGATTGTATTGCGTATGGAATGTACTGAAATACCGCAAATATATTCCTCACTGTATATGATCATATATGAATCATATGTGAGCATATATGTATTATATGTAAGTATTTATGAACATATATTATAACATATGATTATATGAGATTATATATGTTCATATATTGAACTTCGTATGGACATATGATATGAGCTATACCCATGTATGCTCATATATGGGCCCATGGGTGATCATGTACGCTTATGTAAGATCACATTTTCACCGGGGTAGCTTAAAACCCCCATACTTTGTTGCAGGCTCTTTTAAATATCCGAATATATTTAGAAGAAAATTTAACATTTTACTTTCAAAAGGGTTTACAAAGATCTTTAATCTTTACTTTTGCCAGGGTTTTATAAATTATCTAAAAAGTGAATCTTCAGTGAGTTATCCCATTCTCAGTTTTGTCCCTCCCAGTGTGAATTTCGAATGATTGCCTTGTCCAATATGCTTACCAGGTAGCAGAATAATTCTACCTCATCAAGTCATTCATTCAGGACAGACAGTCTTTGCTCATTATTAGAGTTTATTCTCATTGTATTAGTTTTACCAATATTATTTTGAGACCAGCGTATGATGCAGTTTCTTGGACTACTGACATCATAGTCTGCATGTCTGAAAATGGGTGGGAGAGTAGACAGATATCATCGGCGTAGTCAAGGTCGAGCTAGGAGATTACTATGGTATACCACATATATAAATATCTTAAATTTCAGATTTGCAGCAGAAAGGGTTTAGCCTGCCCAAACCCCTACTCCACCGTTAATGGTTCTCCCACTGATAGCAATGAACATCAGATGTGTAATAGAGGAGATGAAAATGAGATACACGTTTACGAGGGCGTATCAATAAGTCCGTGACTTTTCGAACTTCCCTCGTAGTTATATGAAATGCAACACTGCTCCCATCCACCTGTTAATAGACTAGTGTCAAATTTTGAGCAAGTTCCGTCATTTTCTTTGCGTTTAACAGCTGTTCTAAACATACAACCGTAGATTTTTTTAAAAATGGAAAAAAGTGAATTTCGAGTGCTCATTAAACATTATTTTTTGCGAAAAAACCATCAATCAAACCAAGGAAAAGCTTGATAAATACTATGGAGACTCTGCACCATCAATTTCAATGGTAAAAAAGTGGTTTACTGACTTTCGTTGTGGCCTTACAAGCACGGAAGATGCCGAACGTTCTGGGCGCCCAGTTGAGGTCTCTACACCCAAAGCAATTGAGAGAATGAGAGATTGAATGTTTGATATATTGTGGAAGACATAGGCATCTCACATGGCTCAGTGGTTTCAATTTCGAACGATCACTTGCGTATGAGAAAGCTTTCCGCAAGATGGCTGCCGCCTTTGCTCACAATTGACCACCAGCGGAATCTTGTGACAGCTTAGTTTCCATGGCAAAAAATCCATGCAGTAGACTACGAATTGATCCCTCATTCGCCTTATTCTCCGGATTTAGCCCCCAGTGACTATTTCCTATTTCCAAACCTAAAGAAATGGCTCAGTGAAAAGTGATTTAGCTCCAACGATGAAATTATTGATCAAAAAAATGCATATTTTATGGACGTCGAAAAATCCTGCTGTTAAACGCAAAGTAAATGAGAATTATAGCCTCCGAGCGAACTCGCCGTTTGGCGTCCTCACATTCAACCTAATCTACCACCTTTATTCGGCCTAAAATTAAATAGAACTCTCTTCAAAGCTTTAAGCTTGTTTACTTTGTCAAAAATAAACGACGGCGCTAATGATTGTAGAGTAACCAGCTCTGTTGACCCACGCTATCTAAAAATTTAGCCCACTTAGTTAAAACACAAGACGGTTATTGGGGTACTCGGTAGTAAGTTTTGCTATTAGTGCATTTTTCATTAAATTCACGACATTTGGGCGCTATTATCTTAGCGTTTTTTTTTTTTAATTTTTTTTGCAAATGACTATCACTTCATCGGTCCAAAATCGTTGTTCGTTTTTTATTTATTAAATTTTAATAACTTGTTTTTGGATCGAAGTATTCATAGTGAGTCATAAAAAAAATAGATTCAAAAATCGATTAGATAAAATCGTTTATATCTCGTAAACTAAAAGAGTTAAGAAGAAATGTTCGCACCAGAGGTCAAAACCACCACCACGTGCTGATAACCGAATTTGTTGCCAATCGAATGTTTCAGTTCAGGGACTGAAACCGAACCCGAACCCAAATGGGCTCAGGTTCGCCGTTTATAAAAACTTTGAACCCGAACCCGCTGAACCCAAAAATTTAACCAGGTTCGGGTTTAAAAATATAAAAAAATTATTCTTGCTGTACACGACGTGAGAAATATTTGATAAAAAAATTATGAAAAACATTACATTCCTTGCATTCAAGTTTGCAGTGTTCGAAACTATATCTAGTCCTTCTTTTACTCGGTCAATTTCGCTATTTTCAAAAAATTGCGAACACCAAAAATTTCTTCTTTAGCTTAAAAGCTAAACTTCAAAAAAGCCGTACTAGACTGTCAAACTAGATGGAATTCCAGTTATGACATAATTCAAGTCTTATTGGAGTACAAAAGTTTTTGTTCGGAATTACTGGATGCTGCAATAACTATCAATATTTGGAATTTTTTGTGAAGAATTCGTAGAAGCTTTTGCTGAAACTACAAGAAGAACAGATGACTTTAGGAGATTTTTGTTTTAAATTAGAGCTGACAAAAGATACAAAAGAAATTTTCACAAAAATTATATATAAATATTATAAAAAGAGAAAACCACTTTATTAATAATCCACTTTTGATTGCAGCAATATATCTAGAAACCAGATATAGGTTAATACTAAGTTCTGAAAATGTTTAAAATGCTAAAACAAAAACATACTTTAAAAACAATTAAAATTTTCAACAAATTTGCAAATAGAAAGGGAAGAAGAGAATTTTATGAGAAAATCAATATCTTGTTCTTCAGAAGATGATAAAAATTACTCGAACAAATTCTTAAAAAGATGGAACGATTTTCTAAATCAAATTCTTCAAATGAGAGGGCCTTTTTAGCCTTGAAATTCATTTTGTCGCCCCAAAGAGCAAAACTTAAAAATATAAAAACTTAAAAAATATGTTAATTATAAAATTAAACGAAAATTTCTTTGAAAAATGCATAAATTTCCTATTATTAAAACAGTTGTATTTTTTTAAATGTTGGACCCGAACCCGAACCCTGAACTGATCACGAACTTTTTATTTTGATTAACCCGAACCTGAAACCATTTTTTCCGGGTTTCAATCCCTGGTTCAGTTACAGCAACCGAATTTTTTGGTTGTGACTACCGAATTGTTATTGAGGCAACCGAAATGCTGTTGTCACAGTCAAATAACACATGTCTCAATTGGTTTTCAGTTGTCACAACCGAAAATTTCGGTTACCACAGCTGAACCATTCGATTGGCTACAAATTCGGTTGTCAGTACGAATCTGTTTTCTCTGTGCGGTCTTAAGTTTCGACTAGTTATAAAAAAACAGGATATAGCCTAAACAAAAGCCTTTTTCTGTCTACAAAGCATAGTTTTCAAGAAAACGCGACTTTAAAATCCAGTCATGAAAGTCTAATTTGGTATTGGTATATTGGGGCTGTATTTAGACCTCTAGAGCTTTAAGTTTTCGAGATATTTGTTGATTTTTGATTTAATTTTTTCATTCTTTTACAAATGACTACAAAAATTATAATTTTTGTAATAATATGAAATACACAAAAAAATTTATTAAATATTTCAAAATCAAGTAGAAACAGCATTAAATTAAAAAGAAACAACTCTGAAATTACATTAAGTTTGTTTTCGTTTGAATTCAAATACGATTTTGATGTAGACAATTTAAATTAAATATGAAAAAGTTTACTTTAACTAGAATCATTAATACTTCGATTTGTTTTTGTTTAAAATTGTAGTCCTTTTAATTGTTACAAAACTTAAATAATTAATTCATTAAAAATCAAATAGTTTTTATATTTTTCACTTATTCCATGATTTTCCACCCCCTCCATTTAATCAAACCGCAACAAAAAAATAATTTCAAATACCAACAAACAACAACAATAATAGTAATAATAATAATAATAATGATTCAAAGGATAAACTCTTTGACAGTTATCCTTAAAAATTGTATAAATTCAAGTTTAAAAAAAACGCACTCACACACTTGAATGACAAATAATGTTTAACTGAATATTGTATTTTACAAAAACGTTTTGTATCCTTTAAATCGACAAACTGCCGGTTTTTATGTTCAGACATCTGTTTTGATGATTGCCATTACAAAAAAAAAAAAAAAAGGAAGGAAGGGCAAAACTATTTAATAAGTTATAAAACATCATCCATTACATTCCGGTTTCAGTTCATGAGAAATGTATTGAATTGTATTCATATAAATTTCAACTGAAATTTGCTATTGTTGTTAATTTAATTATAACGAATTACTGGAGTTTATTAAAAAACATAACAATTGATGTGAGGTTTTTTTTTTTGTAAGTGTAAACAAAAAGTTACCCCAAATATTTTATCTCTTTCCTTCTTGCCGAAATGTTTTAGAATGAGTAATTTTAAATTAAAATAAGATGTTAATATTAAAAAACAAGTCATTGTGTCATCATCAAATTGTATTTATCACACCCGTTAAATTTGTATAAAGTCCTCACTCCTTAAATTGGTTGCTTATGTATGACCCTGTTGGCGCTGTACTTATTTCTTCTTCTCGTGTTTTTTTTAAACATCAGTATCTTTTTTCCCCCTATTAACCTTTCTTTTTGCTCAGGTTTAACAAAAAGTTCTTGTGTATCTTATATTTGTGTAGCATTTATTTCACCCAACCACCCACCCACCCACCGATTCACCCATTCAAACAGTGAATTGAGTTCAGAAATGATTGAAAAACACCAAATAAAATTTGTTTGGTGTTTGGAATGTCACCCGCAGACATTTGTACGCTTCAAGTGACGTGCCTTTTGATTTTATTTTTTTCATCGTTCGTTTGTTTTGGGGAGTCAGTCAATGATACGCTAATGTTGCAGCTTGTTTTATTGGCATCAACTTGAAGAGGGGGATGGATGGATGCTGAGTCTTTAAATAGCATTGGCAAAGTAAAGAATTGTTGATGTTGTCGTTATTTTGCGGCGTTTAGTCACTTGTTAGAGTTAAGAGTTCATTCAGTTAAAAGGGGAATGAATGGCTGTATGAATGGAGGAGTGTGGGTGTTAAGAGTTTATTATTTGTGTATTTTATTAAACTGATCTGGGTTTTTTTTTTTTTTTGATACTGGTTAGAAATGGGATGTGCCGATGACAACATTGACATCAACCGTTGGTGGTTTATTGTCAATAAGTGGGTCGGTCGTCTGTTGTGCTGTATTGTGGCATGATTTCGTTTTTAGTTGGGTTGGCAAACAAAAAAATTAACTTGTTTGATAGATAGAGTCAAAAGTGTAATTTTCCGCTTGAAATATGTTGACATAAATGTTAATAAATTCATTTATATTCTTTTTTATTCTAAATCGTAAGGGAAATTCAAGAATAAGGATGTGTGCAATATAATTTATGTATAATTTTGTGGTGGTATTTTTATTATTAAATATTTTCTTAGTTTTTTAACAATTGCAAATGATTTTCTTTTTATCGAGAAAAATTATTCTTACAAGGAAGGTATCCCCAGTTTATTCTAGTAACTACCAAGTTTCGCGAACATTACGAGGGTAGATCAATGAGTCCGTGACTTTTCGAACTTACCTCGTACCCAGCAAAACCACACATTACCAAATAATGGGTAAAGTAATGTATAGCCATAGGAGCCAATGGATTACTTTACACCTAACTTAACTGATTAATTTTACAGGCGATGAGCCTCAAAGTAATGTATATACCCATTACTTTAGAGGTGATAATGTAAGGGGTTACTTATATGGTTACGAAAATAGAAAAAGTAATGCGTCTAAAAATAGATTTTTAAAAAAGAATAATTTTTATTAAAAAAAATTAATACAAATATTTCATTTAAAATTTTTGTAATTAAAAATAATGTGGTCATGATGGGAATCGAACCAGGGAACTCTGGTTGCCAGCCAAGAACTCTACATACTGAGCTATCGACGCATATAGTATTTGATTGCTTTAAACTTAAATGAATGAATGCGCTTCGGTTTTTCGCTAGTGTTATCAAAACAAACATACATTACCCTTTTGCTTACAAAAAACACAAAGTAATGTGTCTAAAAATAGATTTTCAAAAATATTTCAATTATTACTTTACATTTATAAATCATATATTACGTAATCAATAATGAGTAACTTATTACTTTATGCTTGCAAATAATGAAAAAGGTAACGAGCTATCATTACAAGGCAACGCATGAGAATATCGCACCCATTACCAAAGTTTTGCTGGGTAGTTATATGAAATCCAACACTGCTCCCATCAAGTACCACCTGTTAATAGACTTCTGTCAAATTTTGAGAAAGTTCCGTCATTTACAGCTGTTCAAAACATACAACCTCGTGGATTTTTTTAAAAATAAAAAAATGTGAATTTCGAGTGCCCATTAAACATTATTTTTTGCAAAAAAAAAAAAAAAAATCAATCAAACCAAGGAAAAGCTTGATAAATACTATGAGGATTCTGCACCATCGATTTCAATGGTAAAAAAGTGGTTTACTGACTTTCGTTGTGGTCGCACAAGTACAAATGACGCTGAACGTTCTGGACGGCCAATTAAGGTCAATACACCCGAAAATGTCAAAAAAATCCACGATATGGTGTTGGCCGATCGAAGAGTAAAAGTGCGTCAGATTGCTGATGCCATAGCCATTTCATATGGCAGTGTGGTTTCGATTTCGAATGATCAGTTGGACTTAAGAAAGCTGTCTGCAAGATTGGTGCCGCGTTTCCTCTCAATTGACCATAATGCACGGGTGCACACGTGTGTAGTCTCAATGGCAAAATTCCATGATTTGGTCTACGAATTAGTACCTCATCCGCCTTATTCTCCGCATTTAGCCTCCAGTGACTATTTCCTATTTCCAAACCTAAAGAAATGGCTCGGTGGAAAGAGATTTAGCTCCAACGATAAAATTATTGATCAAACAAATGCCTATTTTGTGGACCTAGAAAAATCCTAGTTTTTGGGAAGGGATATAAAAATTGGAGAAACGTTGGACTAAGTGTTTTGAGCTAAAAGGAGATTATGTTGAAAAATATTTTTTTTTGTTTTTTGTAAAAAAAATGTGTCATTCAAAAAGTCACGGTCTTATTGATCCGCCCTCGTACTTTGTACAGCAGCTTAAATTTATTTTGAATCGAATTAAATCAAATTTATTTTGAAATTATTTGACCTTTACCGAACATTTTTAGGTTAAGTACACGAAATTTCCATCTGATTCCGACAATCTTTGGTACATATTATTTGAGCCACATTTTACTCACCTAAAAATGTCAAATAACTGGTTATTTGTGGGGCGTAAAACACAGCCATAAGAGACATCTCTCTGATAGCGAGGGAGGGCAATGACTTTCATGAAAATGCTTGTTTGTTGTCAGTAGCCCAAAAACAATTTTGAATTTTTCAAATCAAAAAATTTGCAACAAAATGACATGGGTTTGCTATTGCATATTTTTTCATATATGTATAATGATTTTTTAAAACCTTTCATTTGATACCTCATTTAATTATTTTTGCTTTAAAAGAAATATCAAAAATCTTTTAAACCTTCAAACACTCCCATATTACTCTGGCGCTTTAACACCCCAAACATGAGGTCGGTCGGATAAGAAAATATGTGTCCCCTATAACATAAAAAAATACTGGACTGACCCTAAGAATAACTTCCTTGTAAGTATACACAAAAACATTTTATTTACTCTTAACGATTTCTAAACCTTTCATTGATGACATCTGCAAGTTACAATCTTTTTATTCAAATTTTTATAGCCAAACATTCAAAGATGTCGTTATGTTTTTTGTTTAATATAATATCTGTGGCACAGTGGTTGGAAAAGATACAATAATTGAGGAAAATTAACTGGCTGATATATTAGAACTATAAAACGAATTTCCTGTTTACAAGCAGAAAAAAAACATGTTTGCAACATGATCACTGCTACTATATTATGCTTGCTGCATTGGGGTATGGTTGTCACAATCAAGTTTTTGGTTTATAAATAGGTTCTAACTATCAATATGGTTGCAACCATCATTATTATAGAAAATATTTTATTATTTCATGATTGCCACTTTCTATGTTGTAACATAAATAGCTGTAACCATGCTGGGGTAACAAAAATTCTGACTACGAAAAAAATATGATTATTATGGAACTACTCGTTTAAAACGCTGACAACAATAAATAAATAATTATAAAACAAATAAAACATGACTTGACAGTGATATTAATGTCATGTTTTCATAAAAAAAATGCATCAGTTCAGTCACGCATGTAAAAATAACCTGGGAGGTTTTATTTTCGAAAATGCCTTATACATATATTATTTTATTTTACACTAATCAATTTATTGTCAAAAAGATTTTATATTTTTTAATTTGTTTTAATAAAAATCATAATAAATTTTATTATTTTTATAAAAAAATATGTTTATTAATTAATTTCTTGTAAAGTAACGACTTTCTTGTGGAAAAAGTGCTTTAGAATAAAAAAGTTGTTTAGTACAAAAAGGTTTCTTATACAAATTACTAGATTTTTAGAAATTTTTCCAATAGAAACATAAAAAAAATTAGATTCTTAGGCCATTCTTTGAATAAAAAAACTCTTACATTCTTAGGACTTTTCATTATGAAAAATACTTAGATTCTAAGGACTTTTTTAACAGAAATTTTCTTAGATGCTGAGGATTTTTTCTAAATGAAAAATTCTGAGACTCTAAGAAAAATCTAAAAAAAATCTTAAAAATGTCCTTAGAATCTAAAAATTTTTCTATTACATTATTCCTTAAAATTGAGCTTGAGATCTTTTTATAAAAATAATAATGATTAATTCTTTTCCAATATTTCGTCTCTACATTTTTATAAACAAGATCTCAAGCTCAATTTAAAGGAATAATATAATATAATATTTAAGATCAAATTAAAGAAAATAAATTTATAAAAATTTTTCTATTAGAAAAAGTTTTTTATTAAAAAAGTCTCTAGAATTTAAAATATTTTTGAAGTATTTTGCTTTAAAAAAGTCCATAGAATCAAAGAAGTATTCTGGAAAAGTTCCTCAATATCAAATATTTTCTTTAGGAAAATTATTTCTTTAAGAAATATTCTTAAATTTAAAGAACTTTTTCATAGTTTTGAGTCATAAAACGTATAACCATATTATGGTAAAATTATGGTTATTTTAAAAATATATGATGCTCTTTGAACATGATTGCCCCAACCATGTTTTTTGTCTGCGTGTAGTGCGATAATCGATCAAAAAAATGGATATGCCATCAAATTATCAATTAAATTTCAGAATATATCATTTGAAATTCAGATATTTCATTTGATATTTAGAAAACATCAATTGAAATTTAAAATATTTGAGTTCAGAAGGTAGTATTTGAAATTTAGAAAATACACTTAAAATAGTGTATAAGTTAAAATAACAAAAAACACCATTTAAAAGAAATTATATTTCATTTAAAACCCGATTTAATTACTTTTCATTTAAATCAAATGGTTTTTGTTATTTAGTTTTAAATGTTGTTTAAAGTAAGTTATAAATAAATGTTAAAATTTTATTTACCATGTCCATAAAAATAACTGGTTAATCATTAATTTGAAACTGCTTCCGTTTTTGTATATTTGTTTGTTTTTTTAATCTACAATATTATGCAATTAACTGTTTGTAGTTTAATAAACACGTTTTCCGTTCCATTTAAAAATAAAGGAACATACAATTGTTTTTCAAAGAAATATATTTTTTAACTTTTTTATACATTTATTCAAAATAATTTACTATCATTTACCGATTTTTTTCAGTTTCATTTCTTTTTTTCATTTGTTTGGAAATTAATAAAAATTTACCCACAAAACGGACATTATTGGTTTATTTGTTTCCGTTTTTATTTTTTATTTAAATTGTTTGTTTATATACAAAATTATTTCAATTCAAATTACAAGCTATCAAAGTTGGCTTATGTAATTTCTTTATAATCTTGACATAAGCCAACGTTTAGTGTTAACACTTAATGTCACTTATGTCCAATTTGTATGGGAATGACACAAACCAACGTTGGTAGCTTGTCGGATAAACACAGCTATTGTTTTTCACGTGAAAAATTAGCTCGCGCTTTAAAGGCCTAAAATTGCAACTTAAATTGTAAGAATTATTAATTTTTTTAATTTTATGAGAAATGTCACTATTTCACTACACTCAAAAAAAAAAAGACATGAACTTAAATGTAATCAAAAATTTCCTTCAAAATAGTTTATAAATTGTTCTCAATTTAAGTAAAATTTTATTAACACTTAGAAAAATTTTCTTAAAAAGAATAAAAGTTCCTAAGTTTGAAGAAAAAACGATATCGTTTATATACTCAAAAATAGTTCATATTTTTCCTATGTAATATTTCTTGATTTTAGAAAAAAAAACAAGTCAATTAAATAAACATTTATTAATTTTAAGAAAAAACATCTTAGTTTTAAGAAATTTGTAAATTCAAAAGTAATAAAATTAAGTTTAAAAAAAGTTTTAAAATAAAATTAAAAAAAAAAAAAAAATTAGGACATAATTTACTCCCATTTAGTTCAAAAAATGTGTCTAACTTAAATCGAGAAAGTACCTGAAGTTAATGTGTGTTCATTTTTTGTTCGCGGGTAGTAAAATTAACTAAATTTTAGAAAGCTATTTCCAAATTCAGTTTTTAAGAATACCACTTTCTAATTTTGAAGAATTGTTTTCTAAAAATTAGTTCAGACATTAAAAACAAAATGTAATACATTTTTTCCTATATAATAATAAAAATTTACTTGATTTCATGCAATTTATTTCAGATAAATTTTAAAAATTTTAATAAAATAATCTTTTTTACAAGTAAAAGTTTTCTAATATTTAAAAAATAATAAAATTTGGTATAGAATTTTTTTTTGGAAGACGTTTAAAGTATTTTCAATATTCTATTCCAAAAAAAACAATAAATTAAAAAAAACTAGTTTTCCTAATTTCCAAGAAAAAATATTATTAAAGGAAACCATTTAAAAAAATGATCGTGCATGATTGTGATTTTTGATGCCATCTTAGCTTAAAATATTTTTTTTTAAATATTGTTAGCAAAAGGTTAAAAATTTCGAATTTGCGCTTTTATTTAATAAATTTGTTTGTTGACTATCGCAAGCACATATGTGTGTAACGTAGTGCGTCCCTTTTTGTAGTTCGCTCAAACAGAACCGTTAATTAACAACGAAATGGATCTGACGTTGTCACAATTTATTACGTTTCAGGATATCCTGCAGTAAATTTTTTTTTAATTTGTTTACCTTTTAGCTAATGAAATTAAATTTATATTTTAAATACATGAATTGAGTATAATTCAATTTAGTTTTAAGACAAAATTGTATAGCAAAAAGCTTGTTAAGAGCAATGTCCTCACAAAGCGGAAGTCCTCCAAAACTGGGAAAATACTTACTCAATGAGTGTAAAATACTTTAAAATATATAACCTTTACCATAGAAGCTGCACGCAGAGAAAAAACATGGTTGCAATATGATCACTGCTACTATATTGTGCTTGCTGCTATCGGGTATGGTTGTCACAACCAAGTTATTATTTAGTAAATATTTTACTATTTTATGATTGGCACCTTCTATTTTATATCATGATTCGCTGTAACCATACTGTGGTAACAAAAATTCTGACTATGAAAAAATTTGATAATTATGCAACGATAAAATGCTGGCAGCAATCAATAAATAAAATTTACAATCAAAGAAAGAACATTTCTTAAAGTCTATGACTTTTTCCTCAACAATTTTTCTTCAAAAAGCCCTTAATATTAATTTTTTTCGAAAAAACATTTCTAAAGGAAATATTCTTAAATTTAAAGAGCTTTTTCATAGTTTCTATGAACTTTTCCTTTAAGAAATTTTCTTAGATTGTGGATCTTATAATTATAATCCAGGAATCATAATACAGTTATGATGGACCATAATATGATAACATTTTGAGCATACTATGATTACGTGCGATCATATTATGATAAATTCATTTTAACATGTTTATTTATGGTAATTTTTGAATCAAAATGTAACTGAAGGGCCCATATAATGGTTAAAATGTAGTTATTTGATAACCATAATATAGTACGATTATGGTTGGCACAACCATAAACCCAAAAATATATGATGCTCTTCGAATATTATTGACCCAATCATGTTTTTTCTCTGCGTGTGGATAAGGATAATTTTCACTTAAAAGAAATGCTATTTAACTTGATGGTAGAAAATATTTTCTTATTTTTAGGGAGTTAAGTTCTAGTTTTTAGTAAAAAAAATTATTTAATGAACTTGAATAAAATAAAATTTTCCTTAAAACCAAGGAAACATTTCCTAACTAACAGTATAATTTAGATGATGTATGAACTAATTAGGAGGAAATTTTACTTTAATAAAAATTTAGTTCTCAGTAGTAAAATTTTTCTTAAATTTTTCCTCTAAATAAGTAAATTTTTGTAAATTCTAGTTCAGTCTTTTTTAGTGTAGAGAAATAATTATCTTGTATATTTAATTTGCGTGAAAACAAATTCATTAACGTTAAAAATAGTTTTTTTTGTATATTTAGCTGAACAACTTTCGGTGCTTATTTTGACACAATCGAATGCTATTTAAGTCGCAATGTTGTTAGTACGATTTTGCACTACTGTGCGTAGTAATTTTTATTCTTTTTTTTTTCTCTTTAGTATATCTTAAACATTGACACTTTCTTATTACATTTGAAATATGCAATTTATTTAAATATTTTTCCAATTCATGTTGTTTTTTATTTTGTTTCCCCATATAAAAATTTCCATATTATTTCAAGTATTTTATTTGCTCGGTTTGGTAACGTAGCAAACTAAAAAGGGGTTTCTTTTAAACTAACAGAAATGGAAAACTCGAATCCATTATTTTCACATAACATTTTAATATCAATAGCAATTTTTCTTGTAGCAATTTCAAAGCCATTTATGTTCAATTTGTATTTTTTTTTTCCGTTCTCAGAACCCTTTAGAAACATATTTGTCTAAAAATATTCTAACTATAATATTTTTATGGTCAGCATTACTATTAACATTTCTTGAGTGCTTTTAATGACGTTGTTAAGGAATTGGCAAAAAGAATAAGTCAAACACAAAGCAAAAAAAAAAAAAAAAAAAGGAGACACATAAAGTGAACATTTACAAAAGTTAACTTATTTATTATGTATTTTTTTTTTATTGTGTATAGAATTTTATCCATAATCATAGTTAAACAAGTTATGATATGTCATATATTTCATTTTGGTATTTCAAGTGTGTGTTTTTATTGAAAATACATGTATGGAGGGATGTATGTATGCATGGGTGGGCTACTATTGCTGGTCCTTCGACAGCATTTATAGTTAGTTGTGTTGTAGCTACAAATATATTTCTTTTAAAGTGTATACTAAATATTTATGTTTTTTCCCATTATTTTGGTTAACACGTTTTCATACATTCTTAACAAGCATTTATTACAATGGCCATAATGGCACGTGTTGGTATTTTAACAGCTCATATTTTAATTTAATTTTTTGTGACATTTTTCTTTGTTGTAATTTTTTGCAAGTTTTTATTATGTGTGACATCTTAAGAAATATTGTATTGTATTAAACATAGATATTTTTATATTTATGTATTTTTTTTACATGAGGCATTCCACAACAAATTTCACACTATAATTTAAATAAAAAAACTGATACACCCAGAGAAATAAATGGTTGCAATTCGTTCTAAATTATAATAATTTTTTGTAAGGATGTCATTTTTTTGGAATAACCTAAAATACATTAATAAAGCAAAAATATTATATTGGGAATTCAAAAGAGGAAAAAGGAAATAAAAAACAATCCCATTATCCAATTTTTGCACTCATAATATTATGAAGTTTACTGTTTGTTGTTTAATAATAAATTTTTTCGTTCCATTTAAAAATAAAAGAACATACATTAATTTTTTAAAGAAATATCTATATTAACTTTTTATACATTTATATGAAATGATTTACAATCATTTTCCGATTTTAATTTAATAAAAATTTACCCACAAAACGGAAATTTGTGGTTTATTTGTGTTCGTAACAGTATTACAAACTTAAATTTTGTTTACTGTCTGTTTCAAAAAAAAAAAATATTTAAAAAATTTCAATTTGTTTTTTTATTTAAATTGGTTGTATATATACAAAATTTTTCAATTCAAATTACAAAAACTTTATAAACAAACATACATACACAAGCACATTCACACAAAAAGTGTCTATATCCTGCAGGAAATGTCGATAGTGAAACTGTACTAATTCACTATTGACTTTGTCACCAGTACTACGGAATAATTATGCCCCAGCCAACTGCTGTAGACATTTAACATGTGCGTGTCATTGCGAATCTACACAACTATTGACTAGGTGTTGACATTGGAACCAGAGATTCACTAGTTCATTTTAGTAATTCTAGTCTACACTTTTGGAACTTTTTACTAGATTTCCACACTAGGAAGGAAATACGTTTAAACAGGAGCATTAATTTTGTTAAATTAGATTTTTTAGTAATAAAATTTTTTTTATAAATTTCATTTAAAAAAAATGTTGCCTCTTTCTGGCTATTTTTATTTTTATACAAAATTGATTGTTTTTTTCATAAGTTTTTTGTAATTTCTTTTGCTCATTATATATTTTGTACAAATTTATATATTTTCCTTTTAAATTCATTTTTCTTTATATTTATATTAAAAACTTTAATTTTGCATGCAGCTATGCACATGTATTTTCAACAAAATAAATCAGTTCAAAAACCAAAAACAAGCACAGCTTTGCAGCTGCAAAAAAGGAATGTAAAAAGTACAGACGCTTTGTGGACATGTCACCCAAAATAGTCGACAAAAATGGTGACTTGTAGACACTTGACCCCCCCAGGCTTCCTACAGGGTAGCTATGCATACATACATTTTGTATTACCAAAAAAAACAAAAAATACAAAAGGGAAAACAATTTGAAATAAATGATAAAAACATTTATTTTTTAAGGAATTGTTAGGTAAAATTTTGACATTTATTTTAACTGATTATATCATTTATTTCTTACGGATATGTCAGTTGATTAATCAACATTCATACAAATATATTTTTTAACTATTTGAATCAGTCATTACAGACATTCAGTAGGAGCTGATATTTTCTGTAAAATGTAAAATATTATGTTTTCTGTTTTGAAAAATGGAAATTCATATAATTCCTTTTTGTTTTTTTTACCAAAGTAGTTTGTTTATATACAAAATTATTTTAATAAAAATTACAAGAAATTATTCAAATATAGATACACACATAGAAAATAAAAATATATACATCTGTGTGTTGTGTTTTGCAAAATTACATACAAATTAAAATTATTAAAATTATTACAAATTAGAATATATATTAAATCGATTAATTTAATATATATTTTAAGTTGTTTTTAACGAAATAATATTGTGAGTGTATTTCTATCAAAAACAGCTTAAATAAAAATTCTCTGCAAAACATCTTCTTAAAATAAATAATAAAATAAATAATAAATAAATATATTTTTGTATAATATGAAATATATAAACATGAAATATATAAATTAGACAAGTGAATATTGGTTTTCACGAATCAAAATATTAGTTAATATGAAAATAATTTTCGTAACCGCCAGTATACGATTTGCTGTTTTCAAGTGTACATTTATTCTCAGTTAGTTAACAAAATCGTTAGTTAACAAAAACGACAAATTCCTTAAGAAGGTTGGAGAATCACACTACTGTTTCTTTTTATGAAATATAGCGTAAAATTCGCAAGATCTAAATATGCTCCCATACAAAATTTGACTTTATATTGCTAAAATTGGATTTTTTACTTAAAAGAGTCTTCTTGTTACTAGTATCCCGAATTAATCGTTTAACCGAAATACGCATAAGAAAAAAATAATAATAAAACATATTAAGATTTTTTTTTGACAGAACATCACGCTTTGCTATAAGCCTTAGTAATTTGGTCAAGTCTTGTGCCCAAGATACTTTTAAGGGGGTTGTTTGTAATAACTCAGAAAGTTGTTTAGCTATTTGTCGCAATTGCGGTTCGAATTAAATTATTGCACTCAAAAAAAGCCTGTTAGAATCTACTGAAAATGAGAGTTAAAACTGCATATACTTAAAATGGCGACAACAGTATTTACATTTAAAATAACTAAAAATTTAGTTATTTAAAACTGTTAAAAACAACTAACAAATGCAGTAAAACAACTAGCAATGTCGTTAAAAATAACTTAGAAACTTTTATTGCAAAATTTTTGGTTAAAACTACTGTTTTTTTGCAGTTAATTTTTTCGTTATTTAAATAAAATAACTTTATTAAACAACTGTTACTAAATACAATATTTTTCGTTAGTTATTTTTTAAAATAACTGTGATAACAGTTGTTTTGTAGTTTTTCATAGAAAAATAACTTTGATTGCAAATTGCAAACAACGTTTTTGAGTGTGTATTTTATTGTTTTATCATGTCACAAAAAAATATTATTATTTCAATATTTTTGATATTGAAACATTTCAATAGAATGTAATATAAATTTGAAAACCCTTTTGAAAAAAATAAAATAAGTAAATTCCTTTTTATTTCTAATTACCATAAACTGACATATGGAGCAATATCAATAGTATCCCAGCAAATAATTAAGCATGCATTCACAGATTTGATGAATATAACATGGGGTGGGTCTTATTACTTCCAAGGCATATGATCAGGCGTGGCTAGAGTATTTAAAAAACAGGCGGTTTCGGTTTTCTTCGAAAAATCGAATTTTGAAAAAAGCGGTTTCGGTTTCGGTTTTTGCAGAAAAAACCGGTCAACCGATCTTTTTTAATTTAAATAAAATGCTTTTATAATTTGTTAATTGTTTTTATTACAAAAAAAAAATTTAATATATACAAGCAATAAAAATAAAAGAATACATTCTTTGAAAAAAAAAAATATATATGTATATACATATGTGACCTTCTCCGAGAAAAGGGACCTAGTGTGTCAAAAAACGGGTTTGGACTTAAGAGTGGATTCTGGTACCTAAAAGGGTGTAGAATAAGATGAAATTAGTCAGATTTCTGTTAAAAATTTTACAATGTTCTTCGTATTAATATACGCACATCAACCCTTTGCTGAGAACAATAGCAAGGGTATTGTCACACTAAAAGCGAAAAAAAAAATCACCACATAGGCATGATGTCACCAAATTCGGCACCGAATCTTAACCAACCATACCAAATCGCATCTCCCAACTGAAGGTGTGTTCACAGTGATAATGCAATAAAAAACTTTAAACGCGTTCTTCTCAAAACTTCATTTCCACACACTAGATCCCTTTTCATTTAAAATTAATTTTTTTATTGTATTTCATTTCAACATTTTATTTATTGGTTTTAATATTTTTTAATATAATATCTTAAAAATTAATATTATAAAACTATATTCATATCAAATGAGTAGAGATCATTAAGGTTGTAAATTGGGTAAAATTAGGTACGTTAGTAATTTGAACGTTTAAAACGTATGACATTAAATAAGTTTTTTTAATATTACATTTTAAATATGTAAAAAGAAAATCTATTTTTCACTTCTAAAATAATATTTTTGAAATAATATGCAATTTAAATGTTTTTTGTTTGCTTTTGATAAAGCTAGAAGTTAAAAATACTCTTTCACTAATAGTAGATGTTGGACAAATAGTCGAAAGACAATTATATAAATTTTCCAACTTTTCAGTTCTCTTGTCGCATTTATCAAGATATATAAAATCATCATATAATGATGAATGATTTTGTACAGTCGCTTTTTTAGGATTTTAAATACAGTTTATTGTGTTATTTAGATCAGAAATTAAACTATTTAAACTTGGAATATCCAAAGTTAAGTCTTCATCGGAATCTATCAGACTTACATTTAAATCTTCATAACCAAACAAACGATTATAAGAGTGTTTGGAAAAAATAAAAGAGACCAAGTAACCCAGTTGCTGATGTAATTAAAAAAACCGGTTAACCGAACAAAAAAGAGCGGTTTTCGGTTTTCTTCGAATTTACAAAATATTCGAAACCGATCGGTTTTTAAAAAAGAAGAAACCGGTTGACCAGTTTTCGGTTTTTGAATACTCTAGGCGTGGCGTGTCGTTTATTACTTTTGGCTATAAACACTATTCTTTCTTTACTCCTTTTCAATGCCTTTTTTTCTTGATATCAACACAATATTGGGGGCTCTTGGTTAAAAAATTACTTTTTTCTCAACTTTCACAATGAAGTAAAAACTAAACGTTTTGGGAAGCAGTACACTGAAAGAAAATAACTTTAATAAATAAATTTACAAAATCTGTTGTAAATATGATGTGACATTTAATGAATAGTAGATGTACTAAATAATATGTAATCTATTTTATTGCCTTTAAACTTTTGCTGGGTTTGTTCGCAATAACAGAAGTAGCCAGCAGTGGCATCAAAAACTACTGATGACAATTGAAATAAAATAAAAAGGATCATTTTATTTCAAATTATTTTTGTACAACTTTTTGTACATTATTGTCTGTATTGTTTAAAAACGTACAGTATTTTGGTTGTTTTCTAGGGCCTGATGAGTAGTGAAAAGATACGATAGTTGCTGCTGTTGTATTTTTTATATTGAAATAAATACAACAATGGCAAATGAAGTGAAGGATATAAATAACAAAAAAGAAAAAAAAAAACAATAAATTGGGGAAACAAAAAAGGAAGAAACGAAACATCAATGACAATAGCAAATAAATAAAATTTTAATCAAAATGTAGTTGAAGTTCTTATTCGTTATTGTTCTTGTTGTTGTTGCTATTGTAGTATTTAGTGAAGGGGTTGTGTGCGCATTTTTTCAGCAGTTGTGCTTTAAGCAATTGTTTCTGTCAATCATTGAAAATTCACACACACACATGCATAATATTTACTCACTACTTTTATACATATTGTAAATGTATAAAAAAAACATATTCAATTGTACTTTATGTATAAATACATAAATGTAGTATCAGGGATGGAAACAGGTACTTTTTATGCTTAAGTACCGGTAATTTTTCCAAAAATTTACATTTATTGAACTTTTTTTTATAAAACGTTAAAAATTAACTCTCTAATTTTCTAACGGTGCTATTGAGATTAAAAGAGAAAATGGATACAAGTTTTGAGTAATTTAGATTTTATGTACTTAGAAATTTTTCGATACACTCGATCAATTTTTTTTAATTGAAAGTTTATATCGGATAAATAATTTTATATTTTGGGAATATAGAGGCAAAGTTTATCGTTTTAATGTGAAACTTACATGATTAAAAAAAATGGGATTTTTAAAAATTTCCCAAAAAGCGGCCGAAGTATTAGTGGTTAAATATTGGGAAATTTTTGATTTTTTAAAATGTTACATGATTTATTTTAATATAATGGAATTGAAAAAATGCTAGAATGTTGACTATTTCTTGGACAATTTCAAAAAAATTAAAAAAAAAAATATATATTCGGAACTAGTTTAGAATTTTTATTTATAAGAAAGTTTGATTTTTTTTTTATCAATTCTGTTACTCGTCGTTGTTTTAAAGAAAATATTCGTTCGTACACAAGTGGGAAGAAAAAGCCTAATATGTATGTAGGTATTTCAGTACACCATTATCAAATACAGTGAAAGCTCCTGCAGGCGGACAACGACCGTCGCGCTGATTTTGTCCGGTTACGGAATATGTCCGCCTACAGGATCGTTTTTTTTTAGTTGAGATGGAATTCAGTATCATTTACATACTAATTTTTGCTTTAACGTATTTCAAAAATTGTTTGCAATAAACTTATATTTTTTATACACTCAGAATATTATGTAGTTAACTGTTTATAGTTTAATAAAAAAGTTTTCCGTTCCATTTAAAAATAAAGGAACATACATTTATTTTTCAAAGAAATATCTATATTTTTATACATTTATACATTTATTCGAAATAATTTACAATCATTTACCATTTTTTTTTTCAGTTTCATTTATTTTTTTCATTTGTTTGAAATGTAATAAAAATTTACCCACAAAACGGAAACTTGTGGTTTATTTGTGTCTGTAGCAATTATTAAAAATTAAAAATTTGTTTGCTGCCTGTTTCAAAAAAATATTTAAAAAATTTCAATGTGTTTTTTTATTTAAATTGGTTGTATATATACAAAATTTTTCAATACAAATTACAAGAACTTCATTAACACACATACATACACAAGCACATTCACACAAAAAGTGTTTATAGCTTCATATGCATACATACATTTTGTATTGTACGAGTATATTAAAAAAAAACAGAAAATACAAAAAGGGAAACAATTTCAAATAAATGAAAAAAAATACATTTATTTTTTAAGGATTGGTAGGTAAAATTTTGACATTTATTTTAATGATTATATCATTTGTTTCTTACGGATGTGTCAGTTGATTAATCAACATTTGAAAATAAATGACAAAAGGCATTTAATTTAAATGAAAATTAAGTAGACCGGTTTTTGAATGAAATATCATTTCTTTTAAATGATATTTTCAGTTATTTTAACTTACAAACTATTTTAAGTGTTTTTATTTATTTTTTAATGTATGTATTTATTTCATTAATAGGTAATAATAAAATTTAAATCCTTTCATGGAATTTATGGAATTGTTTGAAAGAATTGACGGATTGTTGTCTGTTTATATTTGACTTCCCTCCATTTCCTTTCCATATGGCTTTCTAAATTTATTAATTTTTCATACGCGAGAAAATGATCTTTGGCAAAAGTTTTTAAGCAATTTGTACTAGTGCTTCGCCGTAACATTTAATTGTGTCGCCTTCTTGCACGACATTCTCCTCTTCTGAATCACTTAGTATTTCTTCAGTATTATTAGGATTCTGCAAATAAATTTCTGATTGACTGAACTGAATTAATTTTGGCTGCTATGTGTTTTAAAATCAAACTTCTATAATTAACTTTAAAGTTTTGAATTATGCCTCGGTCTAAAGGTTGAGAAACTGATGCTGTATTTGCTGGCAAAAAACTTATAGTAACAATTGTTAGGGACAATTCTCTAGGATGCGATGCGGCGTTGTCTTAAAATAAAATAATTTTTCTATTGCAAGATATCATTTTCTTGTCCAATTGATGCAACCACCCGGTCATAATTTCTGTTGTCATCCAGGATGTTTTGTTAGATTTCCAATCGACTGGTAAATCGTCGATAGAGATGTTTTTGAATGCTCGTGGGGTTTTTCCAATGACTAACAACATTTTCCTTTCTCCTACGATGCTTATACAAAATAAAATTTTAAGCTTTCTTTTGACAATTTTCCATCAGTATACTTAAAAAAGTTTGTTAGTTAAAATAACTGAAAACATCATTTAAAAGAAATGATATTTCATTTAAAAACCGGTCTACTTAATTTTCATTTAAATTTAATGCCATTTGTTATTTATTTTTAAATGTTGATTAATCAACTGACACATCCGTAAGAAACAACTGATATAATCAGTTAAAATAAATGTCAAAATTTTACCCACCAATCCTTAAAAAATAAATGTTTTTTTCATTTATTTGAAATTATTTCCGTTTTTGTATTTTTTGTTTTTTTTTTATTATACTCGTACAATACAAAATGTATGTATGCATATGAAGCTATAAACACTTTTTGTGTGAATGTATTTGTATATGTATGTGTGTTTATGAAGTTCTTGTAAATTGTATTGAAAAATTTTGTATATATACAACCAATTTAAATAAAAAAACAAATTGAAATTTTTTGAATATTTTTTTTTGAAACAGACAGCAAACAAAATTTAAATTTGTAATAACTGTTACGGACACAAATAAACCACAAGTTTCCGTTTTGTGGGTAAATTTTTATTAAATTTCAAACAAATGAAAATAATAAATGAAACTGAAAAAATCGGTAAATGCTAGTTAATTATTTCGAATAAATGTATACATTTTTCTGATTTTAGGGCTAAAGTTTTCTTAGGCAATGCACGAAAAAAAACCACTCATCCGCTTTATAAACATCCTCGGGCTTGTACAAACTAAGTATTGAATGAAGATTTACTCACATCTTCTGGACTGACATCCGCAGCATCACCTGATATGCATTTGAAAGCAATGTTATGTCGTTTACGCCATTTCTGTAGCCAACCATCTGATGTAGAAAACCCGCAATTATTCAATTGCTCAGCTATTTCTTTAGCCTCTGCCTTTATTATCGGTCCTGAAATATGAATATTCTTTCTTCTGGCCACTGCAAAACAATCTAAACTAAAACTTGTCAACTTGGGAACCTTTTGTGGAAAGCCAGTTCTTTTTGTTATTGATATTAACGCCAGATTGCCATTTGGATTTGATAACTTCTTTATTTTTTAATATATCCGCAGCTTGTGATTTTCCAATGTTTAACCTTTAAAATAAGAATTAAGAAAAACTGTCCGTCTATAGAAGCTGTCTCCGTTAGTGGAGCTTTCAGTGTATTTTATTTAAAAATTCAATCTCTCATAATATTTTTAAATACATATTATATTTTTAAATATTATCCGACCTTTGAAATTGAATATATTTATTAAATATCTGAGCTTGAGGTCATTTCTCGAGGTCAGTTTTTTTTTTTATAAAATATTTTGTTTCATTTTCTAATACCGATATGTTTAAATCAAATCAAGTCGGTCTTAAAAAGGTCGAAAAATAAATTAAAAAATTATTTGTCAACACTGAAACTTAAAGGGAGCAGCCCCATTAAGAGCCTTCTACTGGGTTAATCAGTCACGACCCGCCAAATTTCACCAGCGTATTTCTTGGCTCATTTCATGAAAATATGTCCATTACGAACATCCCCGAAAATGCAAGTGTGCGAAATGGCAGCGGTTTGAAAATTTTTGGACTTGTGGTCGGAGGGTAATAGGGTAAAATTGCTACTTCTGAACCAGTGGTCGGATTTTTTTTGTTTTTGTGCTTGTTGGAAAGGTCTTTGGGAGACGAGATACAGAGCTTTAAAAAAAACATAAGAACTTGCACATAACCTCAATATGCTCAGCAATATTACCCTACTACCCTCCGACCACCAATCCGAAAATTTTCAAACCGCTGCCATTTCGAACATTTGCATTTTCGGGGATGGTCGTAATGGACATATTTTCATGCAATGAGCCAAGGAATACGCTGGTGAAATTCGGTGGGTCATGACTGAATCACCCTGTATGTATCGAAATATAATATAAAAATTTCAGAAACTCATAACTTCAGTCAGATTTTTTAAAATTTCAATATATTTTTCTTAAACCTTTTTTTCGAAAAGTTGTGGAGGTGTTATTTTGTTCAAAATTATAAAAAAAAAAGAATTATGTTATTTTTCTTTATCCAGTTCGAAATTATCCCTTATAAAATAAAGTACTAATTTACTTGAGCTTTAGTACCAATTCAGAAAATTCAATTTGCCATCTCTGAGTTGTAAATATGTATATTTCATTGGAAGGTTGGTTACACTATTATTATTGTATTGATTTCAAGTGGTTCGAATGAATGAGAAGCTCTACAGATTCTGGTATTGTTAAATTTGAAATCAACCAACCAATGAAATAAAAGTAATTGTTATTGTATTTGCATTTGTATGAATGTGCAATCAGAAGGAAACATACATGTGAGGTAAATAAAATAAAATGGTGGTAGGGAGGCAGGGTTGTTGTTTAAACATAATATCGTTTTAGTTTGAATATAGTTTGCAGTTTATAATTTTATTACACAACCTTTGTTATACAAAAAAAAACGAATTAAATCCTTGAACGTTTTTTTTTAACATGCGTCCTTAAGTTACTAACATTTAGTAACACAATTATTATTCTACCATCTTCAATAGGTTAGGTTGAAACAGTGGAATCGGAAGTGAAGTACTCTTCCCAATCGACTAACGTGCAACAAATAGGACATGAGTCGGTTTGTTGTGAGCTATCATGTTGCGATGATTCCCTCCCTATTTATTCCGCGAAAATATATGTACTTATAAAGCTTATTTTAAAAGACTGATCGGTTCAGCCGTTTCTGTTGCTCACCGACTTTAAAATCACAGTTTTAAAAAAGGCAATTTAAGTTTCAAAAGCACCCAAAGTTTTAGACAAGCTAGAGCCTCTAGAAAAAGGCAGATCCTGAACAAAAACCTAGGTTCTGAAGAGAACATTCGACAGATCGAAATACATGTATCAACCAAGCTAAAAATCGTTTATTTGCTTTGTTTTTTGTAAATATGCGAAGGTTCAAAACTCGTAAACTAACAATAATACATATTAAAAAATGTTAAAAAATTTAAAAAAACTACACTTAAAAAAGTTTGTAAGTTAAAAAATCTGAAAATATCATTTAAAAGAAATGATATTTCATTTAAAAACCGGTCTACTTATTTTTCATTTAAAATAAATGCCATTTGTTATTTATTTTTAAATGTTGATTATCAACTGACACATCCGTAAGAAACAAATGATATAATCAGTTAAAATAAATGTCAAAATTTTACCTACCAATCCTTAAAAAATAAATGTTTTTTTCATTTATTTGAAATTATTTCCGTTTTTGATTTTTTTTTTTTTTAATATACTCGTATGAGTATGAAGCTATAGAGACTTATTGTGTGAATGTTTTTGTGTATGTATGTGTGTTTATGAAGTTCTTGTAATTTGTATTGAAAAATTTTGTATATATACAACCAATTTAAATAAAAAAACAAATTGAAATTTTTTGAATATTTTTTTTTGAAACAGACAGCAAACAAAATTTAAATTTGTAATAACTGTAACGGACACAAATAAACCACAAGTTTTCGTTTTGTGGGTAAATTTTTATTAAATTTCAAACAAATGAAAATAATAAATGAAACTGAAAAAAATCGGTAAATGATAGTAAATTATTTCGAATAAATGTATAAAAAAGTTAATATAGATATTTCTTTGAAAAATAAATGTATGTTCCTTTATTTTTAAATGAAACGGAAAACTTTTTTATTAAACTACAAACAGTTAACTACATAATATTGTGAGTGTAAATAAAAAAAAAAAAATGAAAAATGCTGGTAAAACGTACCAAATAAGTGTTTTCTCAGTAATTTTTTTTATTCCACGGCAATTTCAAAAAACACTAATATTACAAAAAAAAAACACATTTCTAATTCAATAATTTGTCCTCGGTTGATCAGTCATGGGATATGTCCTTTATGGTCAATTGACTTATCATTCCCGTAGGGTAACTAAAAATTACGAAACAAAATGTCAATTAAAATGAAAAATTATTTTTTATTTATGAAACACAATAAAAATGCAAAATCTACAATAAAATAGTACATAAAATTAAAGGCCCAACTACAATTGGCTTAAGTGAGTTAAGCTAGGTATCGACATGAAACGGAAATTTTTAAATTTCCAGAGTTGGCAGGCAATACCGCTAAAATACCCTTTCAACTGCCTATCGTTACCCCAATACCGTTATCGAAATAACTGAAAGAATCTTTAGCCTTAAAATACCGTTACCGAAATAATAGAAAATACCGTTATCGCTAAAATACCGATACCGAAATAACTGAAAAAATCGTTATCCTTAAAATAACATTTCCGAAATAATAGAAAATAGCGTTACCCTTACCGATAACCGCATTTGTTTTAGTTACTATCCATGAAAATTTCACAAAATTTAAATTTTGTATTTTTTATAATTTCTTTTCATACTTGTATCAAAACAATTGTATTAAAGGGTGGTTAAATTTTAAGGGCCGATGTTGATTTTGAATTAAACACAAATTCTTTATGAAATAATTGTCATTTCTTTTTATGTATTATGATAATATGATATGGTTCAATTATGTATGGAACAAAATATCGGCCAAATGGCCGCCGCGACCTCGCCGGCACACCTCCATCCGACGGTCCAAATTTTCCATGACGCTGAGGCATAATTGAGGTTCTATGCCGTTAATGTGCCGAATTATCTCATCCTTTAGCTCTTGAATTGTTGCTGGCTTATCGACGTAGACCTTTTCTTTCAAATAACCCAAAAGAAAGAAGTCAAACGGTGTCAAATCACATGATCTTGGCGGCCAATAGACATCGCCACCACGTGAGATAACACGGCCATTAAATTTGTCGCGCAAAAGAACCATTGTTTCATTAGCTGAAACCGCATATCGTCCAGGATCATATCTTCAATTCCTGACCATTCACGGTAAATGCTTGGACGACCTCATGACACACTATCGCCAACAACAGCAATATTTTCCGCAGAACCAACTGGGCGGCCATGCACAGATGTTTTCACATACCCGGATTGCTGAAATTTGCCCACAATTCTCCCAATTGTCGATTATGCTGACCAAAAAAAAAAAATCACGAAGTGCACGAAACGCATTTTGATTTAAACTCCTATTTTCATAATAAGCCTGAATAACTTAAACGCGTTGCTCGATTGTGTATCTTTCCGTGGTTCAAATTGAGATTTAGTCTGAAATTGAGAAATGTCAAATGAAATGCAGAAAAAAACTTGACGTTTAGGTGTGGTTCACATTCAACATCGGTCCTTAAAATTTAACCATCCTTTACATTAAAAATATCAGTTAAATTTAGAATGTGGTTCACATTCAACATCGGTCCTTAAAATTTAACCATCCTTTACATTAAAAATATCAGTTAAATTTAGATTAAAAAAATTCAATCAAATTTAAAAGTTTATTTGAAATAATTTTCCAATTAGTATAAATAAATGCTTTAGTGTCGGCCCAGAATTACAGCGTAATGTATTTTTCAATACAAATTGACAATTAAAACGCGCCTAGGTTTCCTCTTTTTTTTGTTTCAAATTCTCTTAAAAGGGTTCCCTTATTTTAAAAGTATTTTCGTTTCTAAATTTATATTAAAATAATTATTTCTCTTTATTGTTTTTATAAAATTCAAATGTAAAAACAAAAAAAGAAAAATTGGGTCATTAAAAAAGAAAGCAGACACTGGAGAGTAATAAATCTTAACGGTAAAGTTTACACTTAAATAAATATGACAGTGTGTGCAGTCACCGACGTACGTCGTTATTTTGGACGCGTTTTCTCTCATAGCAGCAATCGCTGCATGTCACTTTCTTATTCTGGGCCGACACTTAAGAATAAATAAAAAAGTCTTAAAAAAAATTAAAGCGGAGAAATTTAAAAATTTAAATAAAAAAAGTAATATTGGAAAAAAAATACTTAAAAAATGGATCAAATTTAAAATTCTTATTTTTTTAGATTAAAAATTCAACTAAAGTTAGAATAAATTCTTTTTAAATTTTGACATATTAATCAATCAAAGACATTAGACATTTTAATTCATCTTAAGCATATTTGTACCACTTCTCTGGTATGTGCTAAATATGAGCTGATTTCTTCAACTCCGATGATATTTTAGGTGCACTTCAGAATGGGTATTTTTTAATAAAAAATAAAAATAAGTGGCACATTTTTGATAAATTTGGGGAGATTTTTTATATTGACAGGGGTACCATGACTTTTGCTGTACACGGTATGTGTTTGTCGGTGGAAATATTTCATCGGATCCAAATATTTGTATATGTTTACAGACCAACATATTATATTTGCAGGCAAACATATTGTATAAGAAACGGCAGAGCGTTTTTTCAGCGTGCTAGAAAAATCATGAAGTAAATACGTTTAGTGGTTATCATGTTACTTTAGTTCTCCATACTACGATTTATACGTGTTTTTTTTTTTATTTTATTTTAAGTATAAAATCGATTTTTTGTATTAAAGTGCTTGTTATTGTACTCATACTCATACTTTTACCAGGCTCACCATGGGGTGTTCATGTATAAATGCAATTAAAAACGGATTTAAAATATTTTTTCAATTCAATTTCGACAAAACAATACTCGACATGCAAAATTTTTCTTGTACTGGTGGTATAATGTCCTTACGCATTTGCTGTGATTTATCAAGAATTTTACAATTTTGTTCAATTGTTATTCTTTTGCTCTTCTTTTTAAACATTTGTGTATTTACATATAGTATGTACATATGTATTAACTCTACATATGTACTCGGTACATATAATATTTACGTCAACTCTTTTTGTGATTAAGTTTTGTGTTGATTTTTGTTTTTTTTTTGTTTGTCTGAGTTTCTACATTTAAGAATTTATTTTAACGTATTTTTCAACAGTATTATTTACACAAGGCTTGTTTGTTAAATTTCCTGGAATTAAGTACATCTGTATATTGAAATCATATAAAAATTGAATACAAAAAGATATTAAAACTGTTGTTAAAATGAATGAATGACCACAAATACAACAATATTCTTAAATATCCTGTTAAGTGATCTTTGGAGATTTTATAAAATCATTTTGTGATTTTTTTTTCGAATTAAATTCTTCAATTATTGTTAATTTTTTTTTTTTGCATATTTATCCAGGTAGAAGTAAATTTGATAAAAATTAAAAAAAAGGAACTCTTGATATTAAGAGCTCTTATTTCTTAAGTTTCTTTGTTTCTTTCTTTATTGCGAATGAAATAAATCCTTGAAAAATATACCAAATTTTTGTCCGGAATTTGTGCGCAAGCGCGCCTTTATTACTTACACACTTCTGCTCTTTGCTTTGTATTCTTTTGTTTGAAATTTTTATTTTTGAAAGTGCAATTTATAACGCACCCAAGCACTTTGTATTTTTAATTCTTTCAATATATTATTATTATTATTATTCTTATTGAATTTTTTCTTTATATAAAATATCGTCATTCTTATTATTTTGATTTAATTGTTGAAATATGTCTACTCTCATATTGTATTACAAATTATAATTAAATTTGTGTAAAGTACGTTTTTATTGTTTGACAACTTCCTTCTAATGCAATTGTAATTGATATTTCTTAATAACTTAATTTCTCTCTTTCCTTTTTTGCTTTTGTGAAAAGTAAAAAAGCAAACCTCAAATTCTGCATCCGCCCTCAAATTCTGCATCCGCCCTCAAATGCTTCATTGATTTATTTGATAATAGAAATATTTGTTCTTAAGTAATTGAATTAACGCGTAAATTATATGTACGAGTAGTATATTTTAAATTTTGGTGTTTTTTTTTTGAAAAATATCAGTTTTAAATAATTTTGTCATAGAAAAAGCTTCAGGTTCTCAGTACTATTTTTTTTGGCATATTTGCCATATTTTAATCTCTCACCAACTTTCATATCTCCTCTATCTCTTTCCAAAGAAAGAAACACATTACGAGTAATAAGTAGAAAGAATTTCCTGAGTGTTGCTTTTCTTTAAAAAAAAAAGCATCAGAGTCAGGGGACTTTTCGCTATTTGATTCTCAGCACTTAAAGCCTTAGATTCTGAATAAAGGGTGGTTAAATTTTAAGGGCCGATGATGATTTTGAATAAAACACAAATTATTTAGAAAATTATTGTCATTTCTTTTTATTATGATAATATGGTATGGTTCAATTATATATGGAACAAAATATCGGCCAAATGGCCGCCGCGACCTCGGCGGCACACCAAATTTTCGATGACGCTGAGGCATAATTGAGCTCTTGAATCGTTGCTGGCTTATCGACGTACACCTTTTCTTTCAAATAACCTCAAAGAAAGAAGTCCAACGGTGTCAAATCACATGATCTTGGCGGCCAATTGACATCGCCACCACGTGAGATAACACGGCCATTGAATTTGTCGTGCAAAAGAGCCATTGTTTCGTTAGCTGTGTGGCAAGTGGCACCGTCCTGTTGAAAACACATAGCGTGCCATATCTTCTAATTCGGGCCATAAAATAGATATATAAATAAAATAGATAGCGAACACCATTCACAGTAACTGCCTGACCGCCTCATTTTGGAAAAAAATACGGCCTGATGATGCCGCCAGCCCATAAACCGCACCAAACAGTCGCTATTTGTGGGTGCATTGAATTTTCGACAATCACTCTTGGATTATCATTCGCCCAAATAAGGAAATTCTGCTTATTGACGAATCCACTGAGGTGGAAATGTGCCTCATCACTGAAGATGATTTTCTTCGAAAATTTATCATCCACTGTTGCCTTTTCTTGCCACCATTCTAACCATTGCGACGTTTGGAATGGTCAATAGGCTTTAGTTCTTGAGTCAATTGCTCCTTGTAAGCGTGTAAATGCAAGTCTTTATGCATAATGTTCGTCAACGGCGAGCGTGAGGGGACGGTTCTTCAGCCACACTATTGCGAACAGCAGCAATATTCTCGGCAGTACGAGCTGTACGAGCATGCACTGGTGTTTTCACATCTCCTACAAACCCGGATTGCTCAAATTTTTGCACGATTTTACCGATTGTATGCACATTTGGACGATTAAATTGACCAAAAAAAAATCACGAAGTGCACGATATGTATTTTAATTTGAACGTCCATTTTCATAATAAGTCTGAATAACTTTAACGCGTTGCTCGATTGTGTATCTTTCCATGGTTCAAATTGAGTTAGTATGATATTGAGAAATGTCAAATGAAATGGAGAAAAAAGCTTGACGTTTAGGTGTGGTTCACATTCAACATCGGCACTCAAAATTTAACCACCCTTACTTTTTTCCTAAAGAAAAAGCTTTACATTCTAAAAACTCTCTAAGCTCTTTTTTTAATATAGAAAGCATCTGATTCTTTAGAAAAAGCCATAGAGTTTGAACTACATTACTACATCAGGGTTTGTGCTGACCCATTTCATAGTATAGTATACCAATGGCCTCAATATTTATTCCTGATTCTATTTAGCGATGTCCGTCCGTGTGTCCATGTTAACCTTGTAATGAAACTACAGGTCGCAATATAAAGATGTTTGTATGAAATGCGATACGTAAGTTTTAATTGGCTCAGGGACAAACCTTATTGAATTTTATTAGAATCTACCTCCTATAGAAATGTCCTTTCTGAATTGGTATTTATACACTTAAATTGGTATTTATACACTCAGAGTTGTAGATTAATAAAAAAACACACTTTACTTGGACCTAGAACCCACCCTTCAGGTATTTGCTTAAATGAACTTTGTGGGAATTTTTGTTCAGATTTATCTGTACATTTTCCGAATTGTTTATACAAAAATAAGGGCCGTTCCTTAAATTTGGACCGCTTCCCGAAATTTGATCCAGATTATACTTTTTGTTAATTTTGTTGTTGTTGTTTATTGATTACTTTTTTTGTACCTCTACTGAAATTTGCATTAAAGGTGGGACAACTTAAGAAAATTTATTAAAATATTAAATAAAGTTTTGTTACAGACCGAATATGATATTTAATGCCGAAGATTCCATTTTATATCAATTCCCGCATGCCATCGGTCACTATTTTTGCTCATCATATACACTCGTAATAATCCATGGTTAAAAATACGAAATTCGTAAAGTAACCCAGCAAAAAAATGTTAATGTAGATTACCATGTAATGCTAGGTTGGTACTTTTTTCATTACTTTAAACAACAAAATAATGACCTACTGATAATGGGTAAAAGAAGTACTTATATGTATACGCAAAATAATGACTTACTGTTAGTTGTTTTTTTCCTATTATTTATAATTTAAATAAAAATTATTCGGAGCGCCCCGGTAGGCTAGTTGGTAGCGTGCTAGCTTATCAGTGCGGGGGTCGTGGGTTCAATTCCCACCAGAGGCTCTGGTCTGTTTTCGCTACAACGAGCCGATGGCCTTTGTTGCTAGTGCTCGGTAAGTTATTAGGATATAATTTGTAATAAATTAAAAATAAATAAAAATTATTCATTCTTGTCGATTTCTTTATGTAAGAAAATTTTACTCGATTAAGGTACATTATTGTTTTATTAAGAATAACTACTTACTTTATTATTTTAGGTAACCACTTATTTCTTCACTATGAGTTACCACACTGGTAATACATTATTCTCACTTTTTTTGCAAGCGAGAGGGTAATGACCGCCCATGAATTTTGTGACATCTTGAACAAAAGTAATTAAGCGGGTAAATATCCTGGTAACTACCCTGCGGGAAAAATGGTGTCAGTTGGGAATTGGGATCAGTCCCGTGATAAGAAAAAAATGGACCGGTTCCAAAAATACGTATCACGAGATATGTGAAAATAGGACCGGTTCCTGAAGTACCTACCGCATGACCGGTTTAAAAGTCATGACATATTCTGTTAGACCAGTCCTGTGACATGTAACAGAGGGCAATTGACCCCCTCCTAGGACAAGCCCATGTTAAAGTGACCAGTCCTGTGCCCTGTGCCTATCACAATAAACCGGTCGCGTGATGTGTCCTGGGATAGGTCCTTTTCCCGCAGGGTTGTGAAAACCTTTGTGTGCTACTTACTCCCTTAATTACTTGATAATGTCTGTTTTTGCTGGGAAACGAAAATTGGTTTAAATTTTTCTTATTTTGACATACAGTATTTCGTATTTTAACAAATTTTCTTAATGAAATTTTTACGCATGAGTGATACATAATTATAAATATTAATCATACGTATGTACCCTTCTTGTTACAGTGTTTTAAATATATTAAACTACAATAAAACATAAATTGTTTAATATTATTTCAAATATTTTTCTTTGATTATTTTTTTTTTTTTTTTAATATTTCAAATTTGTTTGTAGTTTTACTAAACCCGTACAATAGTTACCATAAGTGTACAATTTAAATACAAACGAAAAATACATAAACCTACTTTTGTTATCTTTTAACAAAAAAAAAAAAACACTCACAGAAAAGAAGAAATAAAATCCTTAAAATTTACACCAATATGGCAACAATAAGAACAATTGAAATTTAATTCCTTTTTGTTTGAATTGAATTGTTAAAATATAAAATATTTAACTCACTCACTCACTAACAAAGCTTACAAAAGACGGATAAACACAAAAAATTAAAACGAAACTACTTATGTTATATAAAGCTTTGTAAAACATTTATACAAGTGTTTTTAATGTTTTATGTTTTATGTTCATGTTGTATTTTTGTTATAATTATGAGTTCAGTTCAAGAGAAGTTTATTTTTTAATTTTTTCAAAGAATCTTAAGACCAAACAAAAGAACAACAAAATAAAATTATAAGATTCTTTATGCTGTTTGTTTTAAATAAAGAAATATGGAATAAGAAACAAAACATTTTTTTTTTATTTTTTTACAAAATTTTTCAAAAAGAAATATGTATTTATGTTGTGTAGATTTAATAAGAAACTGCTAAAAGGTACATAAATATACAAATACTTAAAAGAATCAAAGTTTTTTATATGTTAAATTGTGAAAAAAAATAATTTAAAATTTATTAAAGAAGTTTCATTTTCGACGGAATATTAATTTTCAGTTTTAGACCATAACCCGATTTCGGCCGGCCTCCATTAATTTTTTTTTGTTAACTGGTAGAATGAAACAATGTTTTTATTTTTTTACCCAGAATATCATGTAGTTAACTGTTTGTAGTTTAATAAAAAAGTTTTCCGTTCCATTTAAAAATAAAGGAACATACATTTATTTTTCGAAGAAATATTTATTTTAACTTTTTTATACATTTATTAGAAATAATTTACTATCATATACTGATTTTTTTCAGTTTGATTTATTTTTTTCATTTGTTTGAAATTTAATAAAAATTTACCCACAAAACGGAAACTTGTGTTTTATTTGTGTCCGTAATAGTTATTGCAAATTTAAATTTTGTTTGCTGTCTGTTTCAAAAAAAAAAAAAAATATTAAATAAATTGGTTGTATATATACAAAATTTTTCAATACAAATTACAAGAACTTCATAAACACACATACATACACAAACACATTCACACAAAAAGTGTCTATAGCTATGCATACATACATTTTATATTGTACGAGTATATTAAAAAAAAAAAAAAAATACAAAAAGGGAAACAATTTCAAATAAATGAAAAAAAAACATTTATCTTTTAAGGAATTGGTAGGTAACATTTTGACATTTCTTTTAACTGATTATATCATTTGTTTCTTATGGATGTGTCAGTTGATTAATCAACATTTAAAAATAAATAACAAATGGCATTTAATTTAAATGAAAATTGAGTAGACCGGTTTTAAATGAATGACATTTTCTGTTATTTTAACTACAAACTATTTTAAGTGTATTTAATTTTTTTTTACAATTTAAACAAATATTTTGCGAAACCGACAAGATTTCATCAGAAATTAGTTTCGTTTACCGACGCAATGAAATTTTTCTTAAATAAATACATATTAAATCAAAATAAATATTAAATCAATCGAAAATACAATCTAAAAGAGGACTACTGATTTTTCATTACATTCAGCCCATTTTGTTGTTTATTTTAAATCATTGTTTAATAATCGACAAAAGTAGTAAAAGCAATCGAAAGTCGTTTAAAATAACCATCAATTTTTAACTAATAAAACGTAGAAAAAAATTATTTGTATGTAATTTTACAAAACACAACACACACAGATATATATATATATTTATTTTCTATGTGTGTATCTTTATTTGAATAATTTCTTGTAATTTTTATTGAAATAATTTTGTATATAAACAAACTATTTTGGTAAAAACAAAAAAAAAAGGAATTATATGAATTTCTATTTTTAGACACAGAAAACATAAAGTTTTACATTTAATTGAAAATATCAACTCCTACTGAATGTCTGTAAATTTTTATAGTTTGAATGACTGATTTAAATAGTTAAAAAATATATTTCTATGAATTTCAATTTATTCTTCATTTTAATAAACTACAGTCGGTAACAGAAAATATATTGTGAGTGAATAAATTAATTTTTTATTTACCAAATGAACTTAATGAACAATATTCAGTCAATAAAACTTCATCGTTTTTATAAAGAAATTTTTTAATATTATTATGATAATCTTATTTTTTGGAGTATACACTGAGAGAATTATCTACATGATATTTATAAAGATTTGCATAAAATCGATAAAATTTCGCTGAAAATCTTTCATTGAAACTTTTCATTAAATTAAGGAAATTTTTCGTTAAATTTTCTGCAAATTATTATTTTTTTTTTTTTTATCAATTTTGCTTTAAAATTAAAAACATTTCCTAGTTTACTAAATAAATTCCATTAAAAAATCGTCCAAAAAAATATCTTATTTGTTTCTAGTGGCGTTGAGAAAATGTTAGTCTAACTCACCCAATAAAATTTTTATTTAAAGTTATTAATGAACGAAAGAATTTAAAACTAAAAAGTTTTTCACAAAATGTATGAAACTTAACTTATTTGTACTTAAACATCAGTTCCCAGGTATAAAATTATGACAATCGTTATTCTAAATAATTTTTTTCACTTTTGGAATCAGTTCTACTAGTCAGGTATCAGTTGAAATATCCCGTGACTAATATCAATATGACCAGTCTGAAAGTATTAGTCCCAGAATACACTCTAATTAATTTCTGTTGAAATTTACCCAACTTATTGTAGGAAACTGTACTCCTACTATAAGTTGGGTAAATTTACTCTGTGTGCGTAAATGAAAAAAAGTACACATATTATGCGTAAATTGATGAACACAAAATGGGTAAAATTACATTAAAAGTGCCTATAATTTAAATCAAATTTTAAAATTGAAGAGTAAATTTACCAAATTTGTGCGTAAAGAAACATGATTTACCTATGAAAGTATACATATAATTCGTAAAAATCCTAAAAATAATACGATGTTGAAAATTAAACAGCTCAAAAATAAATTTATTGTTTAGTAATTCTCAATAAAAATAAAAACACTAAATTTATTGTTTAGAAACTCAAGAATAAAAACTAATTTTTTTTGTTTAGTAATTCCAAATAATTGATATATTTAAAAAAAAACTAATACAGTTTTCTTTTTAAATTTTGAAAATGTTTTATATTTTTTTTTTTAATTTCAATATATCATAATATGTTTTACCATTATAAACTTTGAGCTTAAAATTTTTATTCAACAAAACAATACTAATTTTAGGCATTATGTGTTTAATTGTAAACAAATAGTGTCTAAAAATACTGCGTGTGTGTATTATTGTATATGAAAGTGTGCGCAAAAAAGTTTTACGCATTTGGTGTTTATATTTACCGAATTTTCATAATATTACATAAAACTTTACCCATTTTATAGTAGTAATTTTTTTTAGAGTGTAAATCAGTGAAAAATTCATTAAAATTTGACATGAAAGTTGTTTGTGTAGTAATAAGTAGTTGCTGATTTCAGTTATTTTAATTATTATAGTAAACAACTACTAAAAAATTATATTTGCAGTAGACAGTTAATTATTATGAGGGATAAATTATTCAGTTCAATTTCTTCGACCTTTTTAATATAAATTCCAGGTAATAAGTATTCAAGCTTAAGGTCTTTTTTTACAAAATTATTTTTTATCCAATATTTCGCTATCTCAATGGATAGCTTCTTCAGGGATATTTTGTTTTTTAATTTTAAACAAATTTTTTAACAAATCAAAATTAATGAAACAACAAAATTGTCAATTTTAAAAAATATTTAAAATTAAACACAGGAAACAAAAATTATTCTATTACATTTTTATGAACCTATTTAATTTCCTATTTTATTCTTATAAATTAAATGTCTGTAATTCTGAGCTACATTGTCTGTATCTGTTTTAAAATTAATTCTTTGTTCCATTGGTGTTGTTGATAATTTGTAACATTTCTAACATGAAGCGTCTTTTGTAGTTTGTTTCTGTATTTAAAACTGTTGTATTTTCAAAATCTGGTGTATATTTAAGAGTGGCACAATGTGATGATAATGCAGTTTTCTGAGAAGCTGTATTCCTATATTTTTGATCAGATCTTTGGCCCGCTAATCTAGTTTTTAATTTGTTCTTTGTGGTACCTATATATACTTTACTACATATTTCATTATCTTTACCCCAAGGGAATTGATTTATAAATTGATTGGTCAGTACAATGGACAGAGGGAAGGCAGTGTGAATATAGTTACTGAACCTAAGATTTACAAATCTTTAACTTATGTACCAATAATTTCTGAACGATTAGAAAATTCTAATATTTATGATATCAATAATTATAGGATGGCTCATAGAACATATAATACATTAGATAGATTATTTAGTAAAATGAAAGATAGGACAGAGAAATTAGATAAATCTAATATTATTTACAAGATACCTTGCAGGGGTAAAGATAATGAAATATGTAGTAAAGTATGTTTGTTAAAGTAAGTTTGTTTAGTTTTTACCTACAAATTTTTGTAAAAATCTCCACAACAATTGTCTTTGCGTTTCCGAAAGTTTACTCAGAATATTATGTAGTTAACTGTTTGTAGTTTAATAAAAAAATTTTCCGTTTCATTTAAAAATAAAGGAACATACATTTATTTTTCAAAGAAATATCTATATTAACTTTTTTTTATACATTTATTCCAAATAATTTACTACCATTTACCGCTTTTTTTAAGTTTCATAATTTTTTTTATTTGATTAATATTTAATAAAAATTTAGCCACAAAACAGAAATTTGTGGTAAAAGTTATTACAAATTTAAATTTTGTTTGCTGTCCGTTTCAAAAAAAAAAAAAATTTATTCCAAAAATTCCAATTTGATTTTTATTTAAATTGGTTATAAACAAAATTACTTCAATTCAAATTACAAGAACTTCATAAACACACAAACATACACAAGCACATTCACACAAAAAGTGTCTATAGCCATTACATACATACATTTTGTAGATCAAAAAGCAAACAAAAAATACAAAAACGGAAACAAATTCAAATAAATGATTAAATCATTTATTTTTTAAGGAATTGATAGGTAAAATTTTAACATTTATTTTAACTGATTATATAATTTGTTTCTTACGAATGTGTCAGTTGTTTAAACAACATTTAAAAATAAATAACAAAAACCATTTATTTCAAATGGAAATTAAGTAGACCGGTTTTTAAATGAAATGTCATTTCTTGTAAATAGCATTTTCAGTTATTTTAACTTACAAACTATTTTAAGTGCATGTGATATGTGACTTGCGTTCCAAAACCTTTAAGAAATGATGGGTCCGCCACTACGAGGCATCAAATTTTACTTATTTTGTTGTACTGTGTAATTGAACATTTCGATCGACAATTTAAAATGGAGTTGCTTTTACATAAACTTGACATTTCCTCTTTAATGAGTGTTATTGTTTGGAAACTTATGGTTTTGCAAACAAAATCTCAACATGATCTCAAATAAACAAAAGTTTCAATACAAATGAAAGGAATAATTGATAAAAAATTATAATAAAAGTCACATGCGAAAATAGAAAAACAAACAAACAAATAAACAATAGTCTTTCAACAAACATGATGATTGATATAAAAGGATTACAGCAATTTGATTTTATAAAACGCGTGATATTTTTGACAAAAAAAAAACATTGTTTTGTTTTATAATCATTAGAATCTGATGATGAGGAATTCTTGACAATTTTGAAAAACTGCCATGTGAATGTTATTTTGTGAATACAATTATGTGAAATATACGCAAATCAATTTAATAAATCCTTTTTAGGGATTTAACAATCAACCCTCAACAATTAAAGAAACGTTTTATTTATTTTTTTTTTGAAACGAGTCCTTTAATTCTTAAACTTACAATTCAATTGTATTTTAAAATTTTAAATGCATTTAAATAAAAATAATTTTTTTTACTATTGTCAATTCTTTGTAGGTCGTTTGCAAACACATTATGGTGGGTGAATTTAAGGATGGATGGAGGAATGATTAGTTGGGTGGCGGGTTTGGCTGGTTGGCTGCATGCATGTGTCGTTGTCAGCCACAGAGATCCACGTGACATGTTTCTTTTTTGTATTGTCAAACCAGTAAAGTATAACCATAAACACACACCAGCAAAATAAGGAAGACCACTAAACTGACACCAGTCTAATGCATCTTAAACTATATCAAAAATCTTGGGAATTTATTTTTCAAATTTGTCATCCGATGAATGTTTACAAATGTTTTGTTCTATCTCACATGCAACGCCTTTAAAAAGCCACCAGGAAAATACCAAATGTTTGGCCTCATAAAAATTTCTAAGAAAACACAATGCCTGTCAAATATTCCGTCAGTTATTCGTTTCGGTCTGGTTCGGTTCGGTTCGGTTTGTAATTTAAAATCGTCGTAATCATCATCCCTTGTTAATTATAATTTTTTTTTATGAGATTTACGTTAAAGTGATAAAACGATTTGACAATTAACAGTTCAAATATGTATTTGTGTGAGTGTGTTTTTTTTTGTGAGTGTATAAGTGAAATGAAATAATGACATTACGGTTTATTTAACGTTGTCAGTTAATATAAATTCGTTGCGGTTGTTTGTTTCTATCTAATGCTAATTGTAATAAGGACTTTTAAGTATTCAAATGAATATCCTTCAAAGTGTGTTTATCTAAGTGCGTGAGAGTGTATGAACGCGCCTCAATTATGGAAATCAATAACAACAAACATCTGCTACAAGAGGAAAAAGGAACAAATCAAAAATGATGTCGCTGAACTTCAGTCTGACCTTAGGTATGTATTTAAAAATGAATTAATATTACACTATTACATCATTGAAATGACACTTATATTTAAATAACAATTGGTATGTTCGTTAAACCATAATGACTATTTTGTATTTAACATCCATTTATAGTAAAAGTAGTAAATTGTAAAAAAAGTTCTTTTTCAACATAATCTCCTTTAAGCTCAATACACTTAGTCCAACGTTTCTCCGATTTTTGTATCCCTTTCAAAAAATTGGATTTTTCAAGGTTCATAAAATAGGCATTTGTTTGATCATTACTATCATCGTTGGAGCTAAATCTCTTTTTCACCGAGCCATTTCTTTAGGTTTGGAAATAGCCCAATTCATGGAATTTTGCAATTGAGACTACACACGTGTGCACCCGTGCTTTATGGTCAATTGAGAGTAAACCCGGCACCCATCTTGCAGACAGCTTTCTTAAATCCAACTGATCATTTAAAACAGTTGCGTCCAATTCATATGCACAATGTGCAAACTTTCACAAAAGAGCTTTTTCACCTACAGCGAGCTTCGACGAGGGCTTTTACATATATGAGGGCACAATACAAGGATGGAAATTTTGAATTTCGAAATGTTATAACTTGTATAATTTATTTAACACAAAACACTTTAATACTTCTTTTGAAAGATCTTTAAAAAAAAACGCCATCTTTTCTTTGATATTTGTTTCATATTGAAATTGGTCGATTGGCAAATTTTTCTTTTGAAACTTTAATTTCAGTTCATCTACTAATTTGGCCCTATCTAAATTTTAATTCAAAAATATCTTTTGGGATGTAATATAATGCCTTTCAATGGTATGTTTGTGATTGCGTTTAGCATTATAACCACAAACCAAACATACGGGATCGCCGTCATTGTTTTCTATAAACAAAAACAACTGTTTTCACGCTTTATTAAATATATATCTTTTAGTGAACATAGCCTGATCGTTGTGTGTTTGAAAATGTTTCTTTGAAAGTTATTTTCAAGGTGATGGGAAAGTACTAACGTACTGAATTTTCCGTCCCTGAAAAAAAGCTCTTTACTACAAACGCAAATATCATGGTATTAGTGTTTGGACGCAACTGATTTAAAATCAAAACCACACTGCCATATGAAATGCCTATGGCATCAACAATCTCACGCACTTTTACGCTTCGATCGGCCAACACCATATCGTGGATTTTTTTGACATTTTCGGGTGTATTGACCTTAATTGGCCGTCCAGAACGTTCAGCGTCATTTGTACTTGTGCGACCACAACGAAAGTCAGTAAACAACTTTTTTACCATTGCAATCGATCGTGCAGAGCCCCCATAGTATTTATCAAGCTTTTCCTTGGTTTGATTGACTGTTTTTTTTTCGCAAAAAATAATGTTTAATGAGGACTCGAAATTCACTTTTTTCCATTTTTAAAAAAATTCAACGCAAAGTATATGACGGAACGTGCTCAAAATTTTACAGTCCCAGCAAAACTTTGGTAATGGGTGCAATATTCTCATGCGTTACCTTGTAACGATAGCTCGTTACCTTTTTCATAATTTCCAAGCATAAAGTAATAAGTTACTTATTATTGATTACGTAATATATAATTTATAAATGTAAAGTAATAATTGAAATATTTTTGAAAATCTATTTTTAGATACATTACCTTGTGTTTTTTTGCAAGCAAAAGGGTAATGTATTTTTGTTTTGATAACACTAGCGAAAAAATGAAGCGCAACAATTCATTTAAGTTTAAAGCAATCAAATACTATATGCGTCGATAGCTCAGTCGGTAGAGTTCTTGGTTGGCAACCAGAGTTCCCTGGTTCCAGTCCAATCTTGACCACATTATTTGAAATAAAATATTTGTAATATTTTTTTTTTTAATAAAAATTCCTCTTTTTTAAAAATCTATTTTTAGACACATTACTTCTTGCATTCTCGTAACCATATAAGTAACCCCTTACATTATCACTTCTATAGTAATGGGTATATACATTACTTTGAGGCTCATCGCCTGTAAAATTCATCAATGAAGTATCGCTATACATTACTTTACTCATTATTTGGTAATGTGTGGTTTTGCTGGGGTAGTCTATTAACAGGTGGTACTTGATGGGATCGGTGTTAAATTTCATATAACTACGAGGCAAGTTCGAAAAGTCTCGGACTTATTGATCCGCCCTCGTATTTGAATTGAACATTTCATATTAGTTGTTTTTGTCTTTAACCACTCAGTGCCAGCTGTAGTCATCGAACTCTTTGTTTAGAAACGGTAGCACTTTGTCTTGTATATTCACGTACTTAATATTTATGTTTTTTATTATTTACCCTTTTAAAACAGTTTCATTTGTTTAAACACTTTGGAAATCATCTTTTTCAATCTCTTAAAGTAGTGTTGAAAAAAAAAGCATTCAAGACATTTCGAAAACTTTTTTTTTGTGTATAAAAAGAAATTTAGGTAGAAATAATATTTTAATAATCATGCTTCATGGCCAACGTAAACATTTTGGATGACCCCAAAAATATTAATAAATATTTTTTTTATGAAAAAGTCTATGTGCGCACAATATGAAGAGATCGATTCAAACGAAATTGTGGGCAAAATATTAAAATCTTTTTCAAAACAGTTCGTTGTCATATTTGAATCCCTTCATATTTTCTTTAAAAAAAAATGCGATTTTTGTTGAGTTATGTAATTTGTCGGGGAACCCAAAAATACCAAATTGTACCTAATTATGTAAACAAAAATGAACAAACTTAATTTAAAGACATAAATTATTAAAACTCGACTACTAATTTATACCTTTTATTAAATGTTTATTTTAAAAGTGGCATAAGTCAGATCCATTTTATTTATTAATCATACAACTACAAATTATATCCTAAATAATACCCTTACTCAGCAATATCAACGAAGGCTATCGTCAAAACGTTGTAACAAATCAGAGCCTCTTTTGGGACTCGAACCCATGACATCGCAACACAAAATACCAAAATAGACTACCGCCGATTTATTTTGCCGAGTTGTTGCCATATCTTTGTGCGCTCATTTATATATGTGAAAGCGTTCTCTTGTGGAAAGTAATAGAAATATCTAGAACATGATGTTGCCTGGAAGATTCTGATCTTTTCTATGTAATAGCAACCTCTTGTGTTTACTAAAAATATCCAAAACATGATATCAATATCTAGAGAAGCAGTTGGTTTTACTTCACAGACCCCTTGCGACATTTTTACTATTTGACGGGGGTCCAAATATTTAAATAAAAACATTTAGATTCGAAGATTTTCAGAAAAAATAATAGTAGTAAAAAATAGGAAAGATGGAAAAACGTTTTTATTATTGTAGAATTTACAGAATCTAAGAGATTTACCAGATAACATTTTTGGAAGAAAGTTTCAATTAAATTACCCTAAAAAAACTCAAAATCTCTAGGATTTCGAGGGGTTTTTTATAAAAAAGTTTCTAAGTAAGAAAAGTTGAAAATTGCGCTATATTCATTATTTTTTTAAATACAATTATGGTAACTGACATTGGAAGATTATTTATTATTACCTTCTTGTTTTTGAATAATTTTTTTTCAGAATTCCTCTCGGAGCCCTTTAAATGCAGCTACGGACCCCCATGGTTGTATGGAAGGCTGAACTTGCTAGTGTCGAAAAGTTACTAGCCTGAATTGATTTACACTTTAGAGCTGCCATATGGGGATTTCTCTATCCGCGGGTAAAGGGAGATTGATAGATCGAATTTTCGTAACAATGTGTCCCGGTTTTTAAAATATCCGTATAATATTTCTGTACACTTGCAAAAATACTCTTCACAAATCTGGCTTTATTATGTTAATTAATTTTAAAGTTTTCATTCAATAAATCCAGTTGACATTTTATCAAGCTTATCATAAAATAGATTGGTTTAAAAATCAACTTATGCTACTTTCAAATAAACAGTCTATGATGCATTCTATTAGCACATATTGAAAAATAAATAAATGAAACTACAAAAGACATTAATACCGACAAAATGATGAATTGTGATTTTTAAAATGATATTGTTCTGTGTAGGAAGATCCTCAATGGATGGATACATTTTGAATCTACAAAATGCATAATATTGTCTTCATTAGACAGCAGCAGGCTTATTAACGTTTTTATACAGAGTGTATGCGTGTGTATACCCAACATACCAAATGACTTGAGAAAAATATTATAATAAGCTTACAAACACAAGCCTTAAGCTTGAAAAAGACTTGAGAATATATTGAAAAAGGCTATCGTAACAATTGTAGAAAAATCAAAACGGAACCCTCGTGAAAATATTATGTGTGTATGATTACTATAAGTTTATTCTTGCAATTGTAGAATAAGCTTACAAAAATAATATATTATTAATAGTTGAAAAAGAGAAATCATAATTATTTTCTTTAATTTAATTTATTTTTTATTTTAATTTTAAAAATAAATAATAATAACTCATTTTAAATAAAAAAATAATAATTCATTTTAAATATAAATAATTAAATTTAATGTGCAATTGCACGTTCACTATATAAAATTTACAACTAAATGTACTTGCAAAACACGTTTGACAAATTTAAAGAAAAAGTAATGGCACTTGTTGTATGCATTATAAGCGTAGAACAAAGACAACAAGACTAGAATGTATTGAAAAATATTTCTATTTCAATCGTTGTTGTATGTTGTTCATAAGCATACTTGAAAAAAAAGTTATGTATAATAATCTTTTCTCTAGCATTGTTAAATACTGCTTGTGAATTCACATTTTATAAATATTATAATTAGCGAAATTAAGAAAAGCTTAAAACACACTATTAATATAAGCCTATTCTCAAGTTGTATTGCAGTTTGATTGCTATATGGTATATTGGGTATATTTAAAGACTGTGATTGCGAGTGAATACTGTATGATTATTTTTTTTCTGGAAGAAAGTAGAAACAACACATGTACCTTTGTCCTCATTGTATGTGTTTTAAAATAAAAAAATAATATTAAAATAAACACAGTGACTTTTAGCCAAAAGTACTTGAAATATGCGGGATATTTTATGTTTTTAGTAATTTTTTCCAATAAGTAATTTAATTTGGAAGGTGGCTTGTATGATGTGTTTATTTTATATGTATGCACTGTCAAAGTGATGTTTTTCGAATGATTGTGTGTGTGCGTGTTGCTGGCTTCCAGAACTTTGAAAAGATAATTCTTCTTTGAATTTAATCGCATTAAAATGAATAAGTGAATAATAAATAAATAATAAAAATACACTCACAATATTCCTTCTTTAAAAATAATCTAAAATACATATTAAATTTATCGAAAATGCGATCAAAAAGAGGACTACTGATTTTTCATTTTATTCAGTCCATTTTGTTGTTTATTTTCAAATCGAACGTCGTTTAAAATAACCATCAATTTCAAATTGAATTTTTTTTATTTGTATGTAATTTTACAAAACACAATACACAAAGATGTATATATTTTTATTTTCTATGTGTATCTATATTTGAACAATTTCTTGTAATTTTGTATTGAAATAATTTTGTATTAAAATAATTTTGTATATAAACAAACTATTTTGGTAAAAAAACCAAAAAGGAATTATATGAATTTCTATTTTTAGAAACCGAAAACATAAAATTTTACATTTAACAAAAAATATCAATTTCTACTGAATGTCTGTAATTTTTTATAGTTTGTTTTTTGAATGACAGATTCAAATAGTTCAAAAATATATTTCTATGAATTTCAATTGATTTTTCATTTAAAAACAAACTTTACGTATTACTTTTTAAATAAACTGAAGTCGGTAACGGAAAATATGTTGTGAGTGTAGAAAATATTTTTAAAAATGTAATATAATGATTTAGTATAATTTATATTAATTCAATTTTGATTCGATTAAATAATTTGTTTTATGATATAATTCACAAAGTATAAATCAAAATATAATATAAAATCAAATCAATTCGCTTGATTAGAAAATTTTAAATTTATAAAAGGAAATTTAGTTTTTAATTTTACTAAAATTTGTGTGCAAAAATGCTCATGGAAGGTGTATATTTACCAACGCAATGTTTAAAGTTAACAACATAAAACGATAGATACCCAACAAACAATACGTTCCGTTTACGTACCGTTTTCGGTCGGTCGTCAACGAAATCCAACTCCATTTACGAACCGGACCATAAAACGGATTTTAATGAACATCGGATGAAAAACGGAGTTGTCTATTGAAAGTCCCTCAATGACGGACCGTTTACGGATCAGTATTCGGTCCGTATTCGTTCCGCTTTTTCAACAAATAACGGATTTATGTAAATGCCTAAATTTCTGAATTTTTAATAACAAATTCTAGTTATTTTTCTTTAAATTTATTTATAAATTTATGTAATAAAATAAAATAACAAATTAAATTAAATGAAATATTCATCTCAAACATAACTAGCATCTCTATCCATCACTGCGGTTGTGGCCCATTGAATATCATGAAGAAAAACTAATGAAATTTGAGAAAGTCCGTATTTGACGATACAGAAACGAATGAAGCAAAACGGAGTCAAAACGTATTGTTTTCGAAAATTCAATTGTGATATACTCATGCGTTAACTTGTAATGATAGCTCGTTACCTTTTTCAGTATTTGCAAACATAAAGTAATAAGTTACTGATTATTGATTACGTTATATATGATTTATAAATGTAAAGTAATAATTGAAATATTTTTGAAAATCTATTTTCGGATACATTACTTTGTGTTTTCTTGTAAGCAAAAGGGTAATGTTTGTATGTTTCGACAACACTAAAGAAAAAACGAAGGCAACAATTCATTTAGGTTTAAAACAAAAGTTATATGCGTCGATAGCTCAGTGGGTAAAGTTCTTGGCTGGCAACCAGATTTCCCTGGTTCGATTCCTATCATGACCACATTATTTTTATTAACGTTAAAAATATTTGTAATATTTTTTTTTTAATATAAATTACACTTTTTGAAAATATATTTTTTAAGACACATTACTTTTTCCATAATGTAACCCCTTACATTATCACCTCTAAAGTAATGGGTCTATACATTACGTTGAGGCTCATCGCCTGTAAAATTCATCAGTGGAGTAAGGTGTAAAGTATTATATGCTACACATTACTTTACACATTATTTGGTAATGTGTGGTCTTGCTGGGTTGGCCAGATACTTCAATATCCTTGACAAATGTTTTTAATTTTTAAGTTTAATTTAAGATTATGGAAAATTTAGTAAATTCATTAGTCTTAACGACATGTTAAATCAAATTGCCTTTAACGAATCAAAAATGAAACAATTTTAAACTAAAAATGTTTAAAATATTTTAATAAAACTTAAAATATTTATTACCAATATAAGTTAGTATATTTACAACATTTGTGCGTAAAATATTTATTGAACAAATTGATAATAATTTTACCCCCATATGCATAGACATTTAGTTGATTCTTATAACACCCTTATAAGTAAAATTTGTTGTTGTTTTACATGTTAATTCGATTTATAAGTGTGTGATAAAAATCAACAAATTGTCTATGCATATGACAGTTAGTGTTTAATTGAAAACACATTATGTGTAAAAATACTTTAAGAGTGTATTAGTTTTACCCATTTCTTGCTTATTTTTACTGAATTTTTCGTAATGTTACATAAAACTACCTATTTTATAGTAGTAAATTTAATTTTAAAAATTGAATCAAGGAATCATGTTTTTAAATGTCTGCTGGCTGCTAATGATGATAATTTTACGACTAATAACTCGAGTATAGTTGTGTATTTGTTTTAGGGGCAGATAGTTGTCATTTTTAACAATTTTTTTTTTGGTTGTATTCCTTTGATTTTTTCCTCATTGTATTTTTATTTTATTGTTTTGAAAATGTTTCTTAAAATAATAATAATAATTTTGAAAATGTGTGGTTGTTTGTATATATTTTTTTTTTGAAAACCAATATATTGAATTGAGAAATAAAGAAAACAATAACAAACTAATAACAGAAATTAATACCACAACCATTGATGATAAATGAATGAACTATCGAAAGAACGAACTACGTTGATGAATATTGGTGGGATCTGGCACTCAGCAGACCACCCTAGAGCTAAGATTTGTGTTTATTTTAAGATAAATATACTTTCAATTAACTTAAATTACTTTAAAGATTCCTGCAGCATGTACAGGACAGAAAGTGGTACCAAATGTAATTCATTTCTTACAAAAATAATACAAATTTTTATTTAGCACTCATATGTGTTTCAAAAATGTTACCCCTTCATTTAAACTCTTTATCGTTTGTTACCTTAAAGAGAAAACATTTAAACATTGATGATGTGCCTGGGGTCTTTTGTGCACAGCAAAAACCCCACATACTGTTTCTACATAAACATCATCTTAAACGGCTGCAATTTCTTTTATTGTTTTGGGGTTTTCCTACATTTTGCCCTTTTTTTGTTAAATTATTTATTAAATTCTTTTTACAATTGCTGACGAAAATGATATATTACTTTGTTAAGAACGCTCCTAATTGTTATTTGCTTTCTTCTCTTACCGCTTCTCTAATGTGGTTGATGCGTAATGATGACGTTAATTGTTTTTATTACCATCACTAAGTGAGTGAACACTTAGTGGCATTTATTTAAAGGATTATATCCTTAGGTGAAACATATTGAGGTTTCCTTTTGAAATTGTTAAGCTCGCCTTTTTTTTTGTGTGAAAAAACGTGGAAAATTTCAAAGCATTACAAGAAGAAGAATCGAATCGAACAAATTTTGTAGTTGTTTATAGAAATGGTGAATTAATACTATTGGTGAATCTTCATTTTTGATATTTCATTGTATTGAAAAATACACAAAAAAAAAACATTCAGTGTGACAACCGAATTTCTCACCAAGCGAATGATTTGATTGTAGCAACCAAATTATTTGTTTGTCGTAATAATTTAAAATAACAACGTGACGTAATTTCCATACAAATTGAGAATTAAAACTCCCCAGCAAAACCGCATATTACCAAATAATGTGTAAAGTAATGTGAAGGGGATCATGGATTACTTTACACCTTACTTCACTGAAGAATTTTACAGGCGATGAGCCACAAAGTAATGTATATACCCATTACTTTAGAAGTGATAATGTGTCTAAAAATAGATTTTTAAAAAAGAGGAATTTTTATTAAAAAAAATTGTTACAAATATTTTATTTAAAATATTTGTAATTAAAAAAAAAAAATGTGGTCAAGATGGGAATCGAACCAGGGAGCTCTGGTTGTCAACCAAAAACTCTACCGACTGAGCTATCGACGCATATAGTATTTGATTGTTTTAAACTTCAACGAATTGTTGCGTTTCGTTTTTTCGCTAGTGTTGTCAAAACAAACATACATTACCCTTTTGCTTACAAAAAAACACAAAATAATGTATCCGAAAATAGATTTTCAAAAATATTTAAATTATTAATTTACATTTATAAATCGTATATTACGTAATCAATAATCAGTAACTTATTACTTTATCCTTGCAAATAATGAAAAAGGTAACGAGCTATCATTACTAGGTAACGCACGAGAATATCGCACCCATTACCAAATGAGACACTGGAGAGTAAAGAATATCTACGGTACTCTTTACACTAAAATAATTATGATAGTTAGTGCAGTTACAGTCGTACATACGTTGTTATTTGGGTTGCGTTTTCTCTCAAAGCATCAATCGTTGCATGTCACGTTCTTATTCTGGGCCGACACTTATGATGTATCCACCGAGTTTAATTGACCCAATTTCTGTTGCCAGAAACGAACATATCGCTGGCTCCAACCAAACCACTCTTTTGACAGAATATTTGTCACCATGAATCGATTTTCTCTGGGTATATTTATTGAAAAACATAAACTAAATATGAATGGTACCGAGATTCTTAAATATAATTATTTACATTAAACGAAAAATAAACAAAACTTGGTTTGAGCCATCCGTAAACCGTACCTGAGCCTCCAGGTCGCCACTTTTCCTGTTTTACCGAATTGCCTAAGTCTAGTCGAGCCCATAATTGCCGTTTTCATTGCGGAAATATGAAAGTATTGTATTCTTGAAAGTATTGATAACTTTTTTTTTTATAAAATTGATGAAACCTTTTCATTAATAAAAGAATAAGTTCATAAATTTTAATATTTTAAGATGTCATCGAAAAACTATTTATTTTATAGACATTTTCAATGAAGTTACAAATATGGCAAAACATTGAATTATAAAATAATAGTATTTTTGGTATTTCTTCAACTTAATCTCCGTTAAGCGAAATGCACAATGTTCCTCTAACATCTTGATACTCTTGAAAAAATACGTTTTGTCAAACTCTTAAAAATATGCTTCCGTCTCTGATATGACTTCTTCATTTGTGGAAAATCTCTTTCCCTGGAGGCATCTTTTCAAGTTTGGAAACAATTAACCCTGCTTAGATAACGTTATTTTACCTTTAATTACTTTAGCATAAAAAACGTACGTCTCGCAGACGTACGTTATCTAAGCAGGGTTAATAATCGCTGGGGCCCAGATCTGGAGAATACGGTGGGTGGGGAGGCAATTTGTAATGTAACGACTTAAATTTTTCTGAAGCCAAAGCAGATAAATGCGCCGGTGCATTGTCATGATGGTTTTTTCTTATATAATTTAATAGTTTTTTCTTAATTAATTCATTCAATATGTCTAATAACTCAACGTAGTACTTGGCAGTTATTATTTTTCCTTTCTCGAAGTAATCAATAAATATTATACTAGGTTAGGTTAAATAGATGTAGGTGCAGAGAAGGTGCTTCACAGACTCCTCCTCCTCTTCGTCACCACAGCTTCTGCAAAAGTCACTAGCCGCAACCCTCAACCTAACTGCGTGCCTTCCAATCAGACAGTGTCCCGTCATGACGGACAGAAGTAGGGATATATCGGGTCTCGACAGACGGGGCGAATATAACCACGGACAGAGGCCCACCTATCTTTTGCCAACTCATAAGCACTCTCCCGCAGCCGGAACTTGCAAGTGGCTAGAGGCATGCCCACAGATTCCATTTCATGTGGAATGTGTAAGGTAGTCCCCAGTCTTGCAAGCTCGTCTGCCCTACAGTTTCTTGGTATGTCCCTGTGGCCCGGCACCCAAATAACCATAACATATTATACTACGTCCATCCCAAAAAAACACTGGCCATTAGCTTTCCAGCCGATTGTTGAGTCTTTCGCCGCTTCGGTCGCTTTTAACACGCTTGTAACCACTTCGCAAACTGTCTATTGGACCCTTGTGTATAATAATGAATCCATGTCTCATCCATTATTATAAATCGTCGTAAAAACTCTGTTGAATTTACTTCAAACATCTCCAAAACATTTTTTGAATTATGAACACGTTTCAGTTTTTGTTCAGAGCAGAAAGCTTTTTCATATTTAAATGATCACGTAATATATTCAGAACTCGCTCTGTTGATATCTCACTCACTTTAATCTTTTGATCATCTAATATAATCTGATGCACTTTTTATACGTTTTTCTTGGTATCTGCCTCATTACGACGACCAGGATGATCTGCATCATTTGTGTTCGTACGTCCACGCCATCTTTTAACCATTGAATATAATGGCGAAGATTCACCATAACGCTTATCAATCCATTATTTGGCTTGGACAGTATGTTTTCCCATCACAAAACAATGTGTAATCAAAATACGAATCACTTTGCAATCCAATTTTTCTCAAACTTTAAAAGCAACATAATTTTTATAACGGGTATAATTAATGAAATCTCATAAAATTTTGACACATTTTTTTTTAACAGTCGGTCCTACTGAGTAAACAAAAAATATTGGCACTTGTCACGACATTCATTATCTGAGGCCAGGTATTTTTCACTCCATGTAGTATTGATGAGTCAAATTATGTTATCACAACCAAAAAATTCCATTGCCACAACAGAATAATTATTAAATTTACTGTCTCGGCATTAGAAAAAGAGAGAAGTCTGTGAAAAATCGTTATTGTCCATTATTTGAGTGTTTCTACCCCTTTTAATTTTATGAGTGATTACAGCTTAAATTAATATTTCTGATTGATTTATAGTGGTTTTAACTAAATTTCCAATTACACATTTCCTTATTCTATAATCCCATTTAAATCCCATTGAAAGTAAATACAAATTCAATAAGTATGAAATTTGTGTAAACAATTTAGGGCAAATGTATTGTAAATATTTTAAAATTTTCAATTCACACGATAGATTGATTTTGTTGACATTTTAATGTGATAAATAAAACAATAAAATTGTGTGAAAGATATCAATGACACCCGCTTTGGAAACAAAAATACCAAATAATAACAGCATTAAATGGACCACAATTGAACACCACTACACGCACCACCGCTACTGTCCACATACTAGTTGACACATTAACACAGTGCAACTAAATTAACATCTTGTGTAAAAATTTTGCAAATCTGACGTTTAAAAAAATAAGTGAAGTTTTCATTTTATTTGAAGGAATATCCTTTATCTAAACGAAATAAATTAATATTATTTTTAAAGCGCAAAGTCCATACTTTTAAAAACACAATCAAAATTATTCGTTGTTGTAATCTGTAGTGCATGCGTTTATTAATTTTCTTCATCCTGTTCTGCTCGCTCCTCCAGATCTAGGGCCAGAAAACTGAAAACAAGCGTTCTCGCGGCACTCGGTTCTACGTATCGGACAGACTCAGAGTCCTATGGAGTACGACCAAGGAACACCAACCCATCAAACCCACAAAAATGTTCTTAGTTTCCTCAGGTATATTAATAAATAGAAATTTTTAAGCATAAATATTTCAAAAAGCTCAGATAGTTTTTAAATTTGTTGTTTACTTCCTAAAATCTATGAAAATTTATAGGTCGCATGTCCGATTTATTTTTAGTGTTTTACTGTGTTATTAAATTACTTTTAGAAATGAGTTGCCAAATTATAATCTCAATAAATTTTAAATTATTAAAATACAAAAAAAAATTATACACAAACGTTGTACGACCAATGACAACAATGGTTGATGATGATGATGTTCAAAGGAAATATCGTTGAATTTTAGTTTTATTACAACAATGGCAAGTGTGAAAACCTTTTTTACTTTTATAGTTTAGTCACAGAGAAAACCCACAAATTGAAGCCAAAGTTATAAACCCAGTCTATACTTTTAATAATCCTCTAAAAATTAATGAGAATGAAAAGGAGTCAATCCTGGTTTTTGGTACGTTGATAGTAGGTAGGCAGGCAGGCAGGCAGGCTTTAGTTTAAAGTTAAAGGCCAGTATAGTTGTGGAAAATGACCAGCATACTGGCAAAATAATGCCAAAATATGTAAACAAAAGATTAATAAAACAATAGCAAACATAATAGTATCATTTACACAGAAGCCCCATATAACATTTACCACTACTACCAATATCCAAAGTGCACAGAGAAAACAGATTCATGCTGACAACTGAATTTGTAAGCCATCAAATGATTCGGTTGTGACAACAGAAAACCAATTATTGCATGAGTAATTCTGCTGTTACAACATAATTTTGGTAGCCTCAATAACAATTCGGTTGGTTGGACAACCAGTAGGCAGCTCACGCCTTTGTAAGCATCAAGTAGAGTGTAAAACTCGACTCCGTTTTGAAAGTCCACACCACCAGCAGGAAGCTAAATTCGGAGAACTAGACGGATATGATCATCCAATCCTATGTCCGATATCTGATATGTGATCGCCTAAAATTTTCAGAGGATCCGCCTCCTACTCACCTGATATGCCACAGCTACCGCATTGTACATCGAGCACCCGCCATGTATGCCTATAAGCCAGTGACCAGTCACCACGGCCGTCAGTCTCGAAACATCTCTTCTACTTCTACTGAGGATATATTTAGTACACCCCAGATCGCAGTCGGTCCACGCGAGCTTCGCGGTGCTACAAGGGTCTAGTCCCAGCGATTCAGCGAGTGAGATCACTATGGAGACATTTGAAACAGATCCTGCTGCCTCGTCTGTGCTCTCATTACCCTAAAAGTCCCTGTGTCCCATACCAACGTAATCAGGGACTGGCAACTTAGCGTAGACACTGACCGAATAGGATAGAAAATGTTATATATAACTCTTAAGACCTAACCGCCGCCTGGCTATAGATCAGGAGCACAAGAATCTGTAAGCTTCTCTCAGGTAACCTGAATTATCTTTGCATGTCGCAATCACCAGAGAAGTCCCCGGAACGTATCAAGAATTCATCTTTAAACAGTCGTTGTACCCTAACGTCAAATCCAGCTGTAGGCAACCAATTCGGTTCTTTTCTGAGTGTATAAATGGTCCAACAATAATAATTCTAATAAATTGTTGTAGGTATACTTCATATATCCTCTGGGTATAGGAACAAATTACCAAACTATTTGCCAAAACATGGTAGCAAGCAATATATTTACTACAAATGGACATAACTCGTTAAACTATATCCCATAGAAATAAAATTTATACATACAGGATATATAATCTTAACAACTAACGATGGGTAATTGATAACTTTTTAAAAAAACATATTAATTTTACATTATCATTATATCAGAATTTTGTTAACTGATTTTTCGGTTAACAGTCAGTAACTTTTTTTTGATATTTTTTTTAAACTTCTAGATACAGGAGAAAAATCTTTTCCCTCCAAACATCTTTTCAAGTTGAGAAACTAATAATAGTTTCTGGAGATCAGATCTGCAGAATGCGGGAGATCGGAAAGCAGATTGTAATGCAACGAGCTCAACTTTTCCATAGTTGTCAAGTGTGAAAGGAGACCAAAATGCTACACGCATCGCACTGATGTTCTGTAAGATCGGTACTTGTAGACAGGGCCACGTTTGAATTCAGATTACTATTGAATACGAGGATTCAGATTCACTATAATGTATATTAATCCACTCTATGGCTGGAAGAACATTTCTTCCTATCAAAAAATCCATGATTAATCAAAACTTAAACTGTTTTGAAATATAATTTTTCTCAAACTTCAAAAGTAGTAATATTCTTAAAAAAATGTTGCAAATTATATGTTTCACTCGCCTTTTTTTCAAGCTCTGCCTTCTTCTGTAGGCTATAGCACGTCTATTTCGGGATGTTAAGAGATCATCTGCCAGATCGATGGTTTTTCTGAATATACTGAAATTGAAAGACCTCTATAAATATAATAAACGAAAATCTCGATGTATATAAAAAAAACAAAATACTTCTCAATACTAAACCCGCAATTTCTATGTATGCCACGGACTTTTCACCCCACGTAGTATATTATCCCAATCTAACCAAAACTTTTAAGATTTGAAAAACAAAATTCGGAGTCTGCATCTCATAAATCATCATAAAGCCGTATGCTGTCTAATAATTAGTTTCCCACATTCGTTTCCTAAAATTTCACTTACTTATCAATTATCCATCGCATTATTATTATTATTTTCATTGTACTATGTGCAAATATCATCATATCTTTACAACTTATCCAATAATTCAATTGTCAGAGAGAGGTCAGCTTGTGCTACTGTTTGTTATGGTTCTTGCTGTTGTTGTTGCTGTTAATGCTGTTATTGTTGTCGTTGCTATTGTTATGACTTTAGACAACAAATTCATCAGGCACAAAATACCAAATGGACTACACTATTGTTTGTTGGCGAGTGGCATGACCTGACCGTTCATATTCATCGAATCAACTATGCCAACAAACCAATACACCACAATTACATACAGTGACTGACTGACTGACTACAACTTTGTTTATTTTGTTGGTTGTTGGCTTTTCTTTTGTTTGCTTCATTGTTCTATATTTGAATTTTGCAATTATTAGATAGACAATAAATACGATTGTATTGTTTCAAGGAATACAAAGAATAAAGAATAAAATTCAATAACATTTTAACACTGTAATATACTAGAAATAGGACATTTAGGATTTTAGAAAACGACAGTCGAATGAATAGGCAAATCTGTATTAGATTTTTTAGAATTTGTACAGAGTTAATGAAAATATTGAGTTTTAAAAGTTATCGACAAATATAAAACCGATTGGAGTGCACTCAAAAATATGCTATTGGGGATGCCTCCACGTACCAATGCATTGTATTGGAATTAGGAAAATAGACTTCTGCGGGTAGTTTATTCCACATAACTGCAATCAACTACCAACGGCAGTGCTCTACTATATAAGCGATTATTCGAAACAAACCTTTGGTATCTGTGCCACACACTATCGAACGCCTTTAGAATTTCAACAGCAGCCACCTAACTTTCACCAAGCTTTTAAATAAACCAACTCCAACGCTCCGAAAGAATCCCTAATAGTTTTTACGTAGAGCTAGCTCTTCGAAAGCCATACTGTCGATCGCTTAATTAAGAAGTTGGGTATTAACCGTTCTCTCCATTTGCAGGGTTATAGACCGTTTCCTTATAAGAGATTAGCTGAACATGGGCAATCTTTAAGCATGACAAGAAGACCCCAGCACTATGCTTGGTTTGCCAGTGAAGGGGCGGCGTAGAAGAACACTGTTTTAAGACTAGGGCGGCTATACTATCCGGCCCCATAACTTACCGAGTCAGTGAATATGTGGTCATTCAGGAGCTACCATTGTCCCATAATTTTTTAACCAATAATGTTAACACTTTACAGGATTTACAGAGTTAAATGCATCAAGCCACCAAGTCACCGGTCCAATCATAAGTGTTGATTACATGTTTTTAATACAGTTATATTTTTCATTCCAGTGGTTCAAAATGCAGTTGTGATTTTTTAGTTTTATTACAACTTTTTTCTTAATCAAAATATACTGTTTCAAATAAACTGTCTATTTAAATAACTGCATTGAAAACTTGTAATAATTAGCACTTTTATGATTTATGTGGTGGATTGGTGTCTCGATGCCTGTAACTCTGACCACAAGCTCTTACTGCCACAAAGAAGGAAGTTTAACACGAAGACGCGGTTCGTAAAGAAGCTTTTCACGCAAGAACCTTCTGGAGTTTTATAGCTCAAAAAAGGCAGAATTTTTTTTTAATAAAAATTTTGTCAGTTTTCAACTAAAATTCGGCTAACGCAACTAAATTCCGTTAGTGCAACTGAATATTGGTTTTAACAGCAACATTTGGTTAGTTGTGTTGGGCTAGTTGTGGTTGTAACACCCAAAATATTCAGCAAACACATTTGCACTTGGTTGTGCTAAACGAATTTTCGGTTGTCCCAAATAAACGTTCCCGAACTTTGGAAACGGAAGCAGAAAGGGTGTAAAAGTTATTAAGGGTATTCACCCACCAGACGTGCAGTATGTATTTCCTATCTATTTGTGTGTATCTTGAACTTAACCCAAAGTGAGTTAAATTCCGTATCATTACAGTTTAGGTGTTGATGGGGTTGGGTCACAACACTTCCCACAAATGTACACTGTAAAGTACCTTTATAAAACAAAAAAGAGAAATCAGGTGATAACCTGGTATTTTAAAGTCCTGTCGTCCAGTTACCTCGCACACGTTTCCGTATGTTAGCATACACAAAAAAATATATTCGTCCATAATCCACTTATGTTGCAGAAGTCTACGTGAAATTTATCCGCCATAGCAATAAAGTTATAGATTAAGTTGCTCTCTAAACTGTGCTTTTATTAGTATAGGGCTGTGATTTTTTGTTGGTACACCAAAAATATCTCGAAAGGGTTAAGTTGGCCCCATATTAAACGACACCCATATTTGACTTGAATGAATTAGTTGAGGTTGACGCAATTGCATATATTTTTTTAAATTTCTTGAAGTTCTATTAAATAAATTAGCTAAATAAGGAACTTTTCCAAAGTTGACTTAAGCCAAATATGGCTACTTCAATATACTATTTGTATGGTATCGATCTTTCCATTAGGCATTTAAGCTTTGTTTTGGTGATGTACGAGGGCCGTGACTTTTCGAACTTCCTTCGTAGTTATATGAAATGCAACACTGCTCCCATCAAGTACCACCTGTTAATAGACTACTGTCAAATTTTGAGCAAGTTCCGTCATTTACTTTTCGTTTAACACCTGTTAAAAACATACAACCTCGTATATTTTTTTAAAAATGTAAAAATGTGAATTTTGAGTGCCAAGGGGAAGCGTGATAAATACTATGGGGACTCTGCACCATCGATTTCAATGGTAAAAAGTGGTTTACTAATTTTCGTTGTGGTCGCACAAGTACAAATGACGCTGAACGTTCTGGACGGCCAATTGAGGTCAATACACCCGAAAATGTCAAAAAAAATCCAAGATATGGTGTTGGCCGATCGAAGAGTAAAAGTGCGTAGGATTGTTGATGCCATAGGCATTTCATATGGCAGTGTGGTTTCGATTTTAAATGATCAGTTGGATTTAAGAAAACTGTCTGCAAGATGGGTGCCGCGTTTGCTCTCAATTGACCATAATGCACGGGTGCACACGTGTGTAGTCTCAATGGCAGAATTCCATGAATTGGGCTACGAATTGGTACGTCATCCGCCATATTCTCCGGATTTAGCCCCCAGTGACTATTTCCTATTTCCAAACCTAAAGAAATAGTTTGGTGGAAAGAGATTTAGTTCTAACGATGAAATTATTGATCAAATAAATGCCTATTTTATGGACCTCGAAAAATCCTGCTGTTAAACGCAACGTAAATGACGGAACTTGTTCAAAATTTGACAGTCGTCTATTAACAGGTGGTACTTGATGGGAGCAGTGTTGATCCGCTTAAAAAATACAAACTTTTAGAGGTAAAAAATTTTTAATTTTTAAATTTTTAATTTTGGTTTTTTGACTTAAGCCACTTAAGCAGAAAATTATAATTTTATTATAATTTAACAAAAATACTAAAATACTACTTTTTCGAGGTCAGTTGTATGCGAAGAAATTTCCCATCCCAGTCTTTGTGTGACTAACCATCAACGTTGGCTTATTTCATGCCCATTTGTATTTGAGATAAGCCAACGTTTACTGTTATCCCTTAACGTTTATAGCTTGCCGCATAACACACATCATTTGTTTAATAATTCATCAGTAACAGCCTAATTTATGCCAAATAAATTAAATCGTTTAAACAATTTTCTTTTTATGTTATATATTAATTTTATTTAACACAGTATGTATTGAGAATTTTTGTTTTATTTTTACAAATAAATGTTCACTTAACAAATAACTATGAGTAAATATCGCAATATATAATTTTTATTTTTTTTTAATTTTTTTTACATAATTTTAATATTTATCGTGGATAATGATAATAATAATACAACACTGGTCAATTTTTCTTATAATACAGATGATTGATATTAATATGTTTCATTTAAGTTAGAGTACAACGACTGTGTGCGTAGAATATTTACGTACTACGTATATTTGAAGTTATACTAAAAATTTTTAATTATAATTAAACTTATGATCTATTTATTTATTTTTTTTTTTCATTTTACGAAGCAACAATTACTATTTAACATTTTTGGATAGAATTACTATGTATACTTGATAGGGTTGCCAACAAAACCCTTAATACTTACAGTTGTTTTCCTAAAAAATAAAAAATAATAAAAATCAAGTTCCCTAAGTTATTTAAATACAATTAAGTGTGAGTGCATATGTGTGATTAACTGCTTTAGTTTCTAACTATAACTAAATATATGATTATGTACAGTTTAAATACATTTCTAAATTTTTGTTGTGTGATGTGTCAATCCAGTTTGCGCCAGCGCTACTCAAATGGTCTAAACATGCCGTTGTGCTCACCACCGGCTAAACCGAAATCTCAATCTTGTGAGTCACCAGCATTGCTATTACGATCCACTGATGTACCACCATTCGACTCGGACTGTTCACAATCAGCTGGATTTATAACACCAGGTAAGTAACCGGTGCCAGCATAAGGTGCCGCCAAGAAACGTTTAGCATGTGCTTGCATAAAGGGAGGATATCTATGGGTGGGAGAACCAAATACAGCACCGGGAGGAACTAATGGAGAAAATGCAGATTTCAAAGGAAATGGTGGAGACGGTGGCACATTAGGTGGTGAGTTAGCTGAGTTCGATAAGATATCTTCGCCGGAAATCATAGCTTCCATTGTTTGCAAAACATCACCACGGTAACGTTGTAATAATTGTTCAACATCACTTCGTCGACGATTGGGAAAGACACGCATTAACACATCGACGGGTGAACGTTGTTGTTGTTGTTGAGCTGCCGCATGATGTTGTGGTGGCATAGAGGGTTGATGTTGAGGATGATGTGGCGAATGTTGTGCGGCATGGGAATGGGCACTTGCCGCAGCTGCTGCCAAAAATTGCGTATGATGGTAAGGCATGAAGCCTTGAGCGTTACTATTACTAAATGATCTTAACATGTGCATACTATCGGCGGAGGGTGTATGTGGTGGAGAAGTGGAATCTTCTTTTTTAAGACTAAGATTTTCGGGTGTAGCCTCATCGGGTGCGGAGTCTACATCTAAATCTGATTCAGGTGAACTGGGTGGACCAGTACGGGCAGGTGATAGATTACCATTATTATTATAGTTAGAACCTTTTGGATGTGGACTACTAGGGGAAGATTCAGAGCCAGTATCTTGATCTGTTTCATTTGAGAGACGTGCTCGTTTGGAACCTACAATGAAATAAATAAATGTTAAAGCGGCAACATTAGTAAAAGCAAACATTTCGTTTCCTTAAAATATAAAAAAAAGTTATAACATTTCTGTGTTTGATTATTAAATACTTCTTAAGTCATCCTCTTTTGGTTTGTTTGTCATTCATCAAACAACACAAACAAATAAAAATAAAGTATCAAATTTTGTATCTCATATACAGGTTAATGCTACCAGATATCTTTCTTCTAAATACTTGACTACCAACATTAGCAGGTAACTTGGCAACAGTGGCAAAAGAAAAAAAAAATAAATAACACAGTCATTTGATATCTGCTTAAGTTTATTCTTTTTTTTTTCCAATTTCTACTTGTGCATATATTTTTGTATTTATTCTTCATGTGAAGCACTTTTTATTTAATATTTAATTAAGTTACAATTCCCATACTTCTTATTGATTTTTATTTCTTTTTCAATCCTGTGTATATATTTATTTTTCTATTGGTATACTTTATAAAACAAAAACGAGTAAAAAATTAAAAGTCCCCAGCAAAAATAAATGGAAGTGATTCTTAAGTAATAAATTTTTCATTAATTCCAAAGTGTCGTTTAGTTCTGATTTTCCTCTTCTAAGGCAGTTTTTTTTTCACAACTTCCAAAAATGTGATTTTTTAATGAAATTGAACACATTTCATATCTATGACTATGCTTTAAGTTTAAGTGATTTGTTTTAATCTTTAACATACAATTTCCCGGATTTTAAATTCTTAATATTTGTAGTTATTATTGATACAAAAAGTAAAAAATTTATTATAGTAAAAATTGCAAGAATTTCGAATAAAGTAATTAAATAAATTAGGCCCGTTTACTGAATGTCCCGTTGTAATTTAAATAACAGTCAAACTCAAACTTTATGTGGGGAAAACAACAAATGTGTCAGTTAAATCCCCAGGTAGAAGCTAACGGGAGTTTGTGAAAATGAAGCTAAGGCCCGATTACTGATGTCCTGTTTAAATCTAAATTACATATTCAAAATTTATTTGGGAACATCAAAAGATCTCATTTTTTACTAGATGCAATGAAAAAGGATCATAAAAGAAAACGTTCACCCTATGACACCCATATGTAAAAATCATTGGTTCCGATTCAAATTTTCACAACACCGGCATCAAAATCACTCCATCTTTTTCTTTTCTTTTACTACTTTTTATTTTGCTGGGTCCGGCATGCCGACTATAGAATTTCCTACAGCAGTCTGGTTGAAAGAGCGCAGGTGATTGTATCCAAAATTTGAAGAAGTTTATATTAGTGATACATTTTTATTTTGCCTAATGTTAGGCACATTAATGAGAAAAATAGGAGTATGGTCCATATGGACCCTAGGTCTACAGTCGCATTAAAACCCATTTTGGGTTGCACTTGTATATGGATTAGGTTAGTGAAGTTCGTAGCTGGACATATCCCGGAGGAGAGCCTTTTTACACATTTTAGATCATAGCAAAATTGAATAAAAGTTGTGCTTCTCATGATTGTATCGATATAAAAAAAATTTAAATTTTAAGGGCCGATGTTGAATGTGAACCACACCTAAACGTCAAGTTTTTTTCTGCATTTTATTTGACATTTCTCAATTTCAGACTAACTCAATTTGAACCATGGAAAGATACGATTGTGCAACGCGTTAAAGTTATTCAGGTTTATTATGAGAATGGTCCACAATCGGGAGAATTGTGGGCAAATTTCAGCAAACCGGGCCTGTGAAAACACCTGTTCATGCTCGCCCAGTTCGTTCTGCTAAAAACATTGCTGTTGTTCGCGATAGCGTGTCATAAGGTCGGCCAAGCATTTACCGTGAATGATGTTCGCTATCCCGAGATGATAAAGAACTTATTGTGACAAGGAATTGAGGATATGACCCTGGACGATATGTGGTTTCAACAGGACGGTGCCACTTGCTACACAGCTAACGAAACAATGGCTCTTTTGCACGACAAATTCAATGGCCGTGCTATCTCACGTGGTGGCGATGTCAAGATCATGTGATTTGACACCGTTGGACTTCTTTCTTTGGGGTTATTTGAAAGAAATGGTGTATGTCGATAAGCCAGCAATAATTCAAGAGCTAAAGGATGAGATAATTCGGGACTTTAACGGCATAGATTCTCAATTATGCTTCAGCGTTATCGAAAATTTGGACCATCGGATGGAGGTGTGCCGCCGAGGTCGCGGTGGCCTTTTGGCCGATATTTCGTTCCATACATAAATGAACCATACCATATTATCATAATAAAAAGAAATGACAATAATTTCCTAAATAATTTGTGTTTTATTCAAAATCAACACCGGCGCTTAAAATTTAACCACCCTTTATAATGTAATAATATGCAATTATTTGTGTTTACAATAATACTCCTACTTTCTGTCCTCAGGCTAATGGGATCAGTGGTAGCGATGACAATATAATTTTTAAATTGACAGTGAAAGAATTTGGAAGGAGAGCTATATGCATTCAACAAACATTGACTGGTAAAAGATGTGCCGATGTTTTACAATATGTGCAGTTGGCTGTCTCGATAAAAATATTAAACTAGACGTAATGAACATTTGGAAGTGATCAAAGTAAATCTCTTCCATGAACGAATTCAAACCGCTACAATTTTTAAATTTTTGATACTTTTCCAAGTCTTTTATAAAGCTTTTCTGTAGAAAGTGCTAATAATGTATGGCTATTTCTTGGATTACTATTACTATGAACTTTTTATATAGAAAAAACTCTAAATAATCTAATGATTTTTTCAAAAAATTCGTCAGGTTTGACAATTATATTGATTTAAACAATTCTATTAAATGAAGAATTAATAATTATAAATAAAACACATTTTAATTAAAGAAAATAATATTTTTAACATAGAGGTAAAATATTTACGCATTTTTGGGATTTGTACGAATCGCAAATACGCACCTTTTTGGGGAATTTTTACACATTTTATGTGTACATTTGCACGTAAAATGTGTTTCTTTACGCACAAATTTGGTCAATTTACTCTTTAATTTCAATATTTCATTCATTTTTACTCTTTTTCAATGTAATTTTACTCATTTTGTCTTTAGCACTTACACAAAATGTGTGTGTATTTTTTCATTTATACACACAGAGTGAACTTACCCAACTTATAGTAGGAGTACAGTTTCCTACTATAATTTGGGTAAATTTGAACAGAAATAAATTAGAGAAAACCCCATAAGAACCCCATAAGAAACCCTATTCTAAAAAATAAGAACAAAAGAAAGAGCAGGTACCCGTGCATATAACTAGTCCGTTCATATTACCAACTTCCAGTTTAGGGGTTACGTTGCCATTTTGATTCCATCCTGGGTTGTAATTCTTATTTAATTTTTTTCATAATGTCTATGAAATTAAAATTACTGTAGCATTTTTTTTTGTTGCTGTTGTTGTTATGGCTTAAACATTTGCATTTCTTATAATTGTACCTCGTTAGCTTTACCCATGTTCTAACATGTTTTATTATTTCCTTTAACAAAATTTACCAACAAATTAAACAAATAAACAAACAAACACAGAAAAAAAACATTTTGTACGTTACACTGTGGTCCAAAATCGAAATCTAGCTGGACAAACTTTAAGAAATTGTTCCATGTCAATGTTATATGAGCATATATGGGTTAAAAATTAAAAATAGGATCATATATAATCATATATGAATTTAAGTAAAAAAATGTATATCACATATGGAACAATATATGTCATATACTTCAATACATGATATCATACATTACCATATATGAACTTTAAAAAAAAAGAAGAGGAAAGAGAAGTAACACTCAGTTCAAAGAAGTTGACCATAAAGGCCATCTGAAGATCCTTAACGAGGCCAGTTCCATAAAGAACATGACACTATGTAGTGATCAAATAAATCCAGTGATTGAACTAGGAAGAGAATACAAAGTTTAAATCCCAAGAAGACATGGTTGCAACATGATCACTGCTACTATATTGTGCTTGCTGCAATCGGGTATGGTTGTCACAACCATATTATTGGTTGTCTAACCATTAACATGGTCGCTACCATCATTATTATAGTAAATATTTCACTATTTTATGATTGCCACCTTCTAGTTTACAACATGATAGGCTGCAACCATACAGTGGTGAAAAAAATTCTGACTATAAAAAAAATATGATAATTATGCAACCATAAAATGCTGGCAGCAATCAATGAGTAATTATACATCAAATAACATGACATTGACATTTACAGTCCTAATACGAGTATTGTTTTGTTTTCATAAAAACCAAAATGTCTTAAAAAACAATCATATATTGTTTACTTAAACTGGACAAATATCAGATGGGTAGAAAATAGCTTTCATGTGGCATTAAAACATTTCATCAATTGACCTATTAAGATCCAGTTTATTTATTTTTTTTAAACTTAAAAAGATTTTTTTTTAAGGTTTTTTTTTCAAAAGTTCCTTATACATGTAATATTATTTACAATAATTAATCCATTGTCAAAAACATTCTATATAAAGATTTTATATGGTTGATATTATGATAATCCAGAAATCATAATATAGTTATGGGGACCATAATGTAATAACATTTTGAGCATACATTACATGCAATCACATTATGATAAATTTAACACCATATGTTTATTTATAATCATAATATGGTCATTTTTGAATCATAATATAACTGTGGGGTCCATATTATCATAATATGATAACAATAATGTAGTACGACTATGGTTGGCACAATCATAAGCCCAAAAATATATGATGCTCTTCGAATATGATTCTCCCAACCATATTTTTTCTTTGCGTGGAGAAGAATGAGAACTTGATCCTCCATGGTTGAAGGAAGATTCACAGAACTGGTATACTGACGGATCCAAAACTTTTAGCGGAGTTGAAGCTGGTGTTTACGGACCTAGGTGCAGAGTTCACATACCTCTGGGCAAAGATTCAACTATATTTACTGCAAAATTATATGCTATCTAACTATAGATCAGTGCTAGAGTTCCATAAAGCCCTCAACCAACTGGCGACCAATAGTAAGGTAACACTTATTTGGGTACCCGGTCACAGTGGGCATGAAAGCAATGAAAAAGCTGATGAACAAGCGAGACTAGGTGCGGAACTGCCATTTATAGGCCCGTGTCCTCAATTTGGTTTCAAGAAAAAGGACATCACAAATATGATATCGGATCTGATCAAGACGAAATCCATTGAAACCACTGAAACATTCAAAGAAATTCTTATCATACAATGAAAAGAGGAGCAGAGAAGCCCTTCAGATGAACAGACCAAATCTAAGACTCCTATGCGGAGGACACTATCCATGTAATTACATTCTAAACAAAATGGGACATGATCGAGATACGATATGCAGATATTGTATGGAAGATGAGGAGACCATGGAGCATAATGGCTAAATGTCCTGCCTTTGCATACCTACGATTTATCACATTTGGCAGACCTGATATCATGGAGGAACAATACAAGAAGCTGGAAGTGAAGAACATTCTACTGCTACTCAAGGCTGCACTGGAGAACAACTGAGGAAAATACTAGAGGGTGCACAATAGATCTACTTGGTCGCGGTGATGGAGATACAGACTACTCAACCCAACTACATCGTAAATCGTAAACACTCAGGAAATTATATCTTCTAATTAATGTGTTGCTTTCTTTGGAAAGGGGATATACAGCATATGAAATGTAGTGAAAGATAAAGACTTAAAGTATGGCAACCCTGTTATTGCGTGAGATGATAATTCTTAGAATAGTTGTTGCCCGTCATATAATGAAGAGTTGGCGATTTGTTTCAATCTCTGAAGTTGCAATTTCTGGGAATTGAACCGCAATCTTCTGTATAACAGACCAACGCGCTAACCATTACATGGAACCACATATGGTTTGTAGTGAATAAAGATATATGACAAAACTGACAAAATGCCATTCAAGAAGAAATATTGCTTTTAACCTTTGGCGAGAACACTTTAATGGCTGCAGATTTTTTAATGAATACTTTTAAAGATTTGGTTTTATCATTGTACTCCGTTTGGTGCTTTACTCCGCTCTTCATCGGAGAAATTTTGACTACCGCTCGCGAATGGGTTAAGATCTTTTAAAATTTTTAATTTTATATTATTCTCTAAACTAACATATGCCTACCTAAAATTATTAATTAAGACTTAAATAAAAAAGTTAGCGAAAACTTAGTACAGTTTTTGTACTATTTTTATTTTCTTTTTTTGTACAAAATCATTTTTTATCATATGCTCTATTTACAAATTATACATTTTTTACTATTTTTTTCTTGAAAATTTTTGTAATCTAAAAAAAAGTTGGCTGATTTTAACAAATAGTTTTCAATAAATGGTGTACTAAAATTTGACAATATTTTAGCAACGTTTACTAATTCCAGATTTTAGTAACGTTTACTATTTTTTACTAAAAATTACAGACACGCTTTACTAAAATGTACTAAAATGTACCAACGTATTTTCTTAAATATTTGATCTAAATCATTGTCATATAAAAATAAATTTTGTACGGCTATATTCGGTTTTTGGACCACAGTGCTATAGTGTAAAAAGTATATGTATTTTTATCCAAGGTGGCAACTTGGCTAAGCGTGAAAATGTAAGCATTTCTTTTGGCAAATAATAAAAGTGGAAAATGTTTTGTTAAACACATGTGGTAACATAAAGAATTACAACATGTTTATGCATGGCAACACTTTCGACAACCTACAACATTTTGTCAAAGCCATAACACACTCATTGCATTGTGGTAACTCAAGCAGGCAGAAATGTTAACATTAAATTTGTATATTTTTAATTTATTATTTTGCAATTTCTTAGAGAACTTACCAGGACTTTCAACTTCTGTACGATCGGGTGAGAAACCCATTGATAATCTTTCGGCTCTTATACGCATCTCGGAGTCTGAGTCACCCGAGTTGCCGTTGCTGAATGGCATACGCGGGTGATGATGTGTTGAATTGTTTGTGGAATCGAGTCCATCACTGGGTGGTGATGGGATTCCCGCATGAAATACTCCATTGCCTGTTGATTGTTGCGGTGATAATTGTGATGTTTGTGCTGTTGTTGTATTTTCATTGGTATTTTGTGATGGTACACGTGGCGGAACACTGGTATACAAAAGTCCTAATTCTCTAGCTTCATTTTCTTCTTGAGCTTGTTGTCTACGTAGTGCAACCTTGAAAGATAAAATTTGAATATTTTATGAAAATCAATCCAAGATAAAACATAATCCTGCGAGCAAAGAGATTCAACTTATCTCGTAAATGAATTTAAAACAAATTAAAAATATTATATATAATATTTATGAAAAGCAAAAGTTTTGAATTACAAATATTTTCGACCGAAAGAATAACTTTTTTTTGGAAAGCAAATAATAGCGCTCAAAAATTAGTTTCAAATTTGAATCGTTTTGATCTTAAGAATATGTGTTTTTAGAAAATTAAAGGTTGTATAAAAAACCGTATTCTTGAATACTCCGCAATTTGCTGGCTGGGAAGGAAATAAAAAATCACTTTAAATAATTTATTCTTTGTTTTTTGTTTACGGTATTCTTTTAAATGAAAATATGCAAGCTTTGCTACTATTTTTAAGGGCTGTGGTACGACCGTTAAAAAAATTCTGCCTCTTATTCAAAATATAATTTTCTTGGTATTCCTTTTCCTGAACTTGTAATTTTTTTCAATTATTATTTATTTATATTCCTTCGCAAAATTTAATGAATTCATTTTCTAAAGAAATATAGTTAAAAGAAAAGGTTGATTTTTATAGGGAATTACGTGAAAATTTTTATTCATTCAAGAAATTAAGTGCATTATTGAATGAATTACAGAGTATTTTTCGGTATTTTCTTATTCATGAATTCATTCCTTGGTTTACTGATTGTTAATATGTATTTGAAACTTTAGAAGTTAAATTCACAAAAAAGCTTTACCATTCGCAATATGAATGTCGGCACCAAGACATAATTCCAACGGACATTATCCTATTTCCTGTTTTAGGATTATGTATGAACATTTTTTGGACATAATCATTTTCGGTCGTAATCCCTGGAAGAAAAAAAGTCCTAAAACCCAGAATTATTGTGATATCCGCACAAAATTTTTGAATTCTTTATTATGTTCACCAGGTATAAGGCCTTTAACCGGTTTTTGGGCGTTTCTCCTCCGACAATATTTTTTAGCCTGACAAGAATTGAAAAAGCTTGCGGGTCAAGTGTTGTCATTACACTTGTGCCTAGTGGTTCTAAACAAGGAAAAAATAAACTGATACAAGCGGTAAAAAGTGTTTACAAAAAATGAAGAGGATAATTAAACTTCTAGAAATTTGTTTGAATGGTCACAAAGCGTGTTCTACAGGGTATGCTACAGGTTGTTCTTCAGTGTGTAAAAGTTTACCATATCGGGTGTATAAAAGCTTTATGGTCATATAACTTTTACAAATGTGGTCCGAATTAATTACATTTAAACTTGTTATAATCTAGGTTAGGAGTTAAAGAAAACAGCGTGCTTGTGGTACTTACGGTAGGCCATATACATAGTTAAAACATTTCAAAATATAACATTTTACCTTGATTTTTTTTTTGTCAATATGTGGTTTTTATTATCAAAAGAAAGGTAATGAAAACTGTTTTAAAATCATGTCATGTAAATGACACGTTATTCCATCTGAGCCGGGTCATCCTCTTGGTTTTTTTTGTAACAATTTGAAACGCAAAAAATTCTAAGTTTGTAGTTTTTCAGTCTGAATGATACGATTCGTAAGCACAACTAAAGATCCTTTTAAGAAAGCTAAAACTTTGACGTAAAAAGTTTCAAACAAAAAAAAATCGGGTATTTTTTTCGGACTTATTCGGACTTATCTCAGAAATTGTAGATCCAATATATATATGACGTATTCTGAATTTTGAGTAGTTATCATTTTAATCTGTGCTGCAGCGCAGTCACTCCATAATTGCGAACGCGTCTTAACTTTTAACTACTTCTTAAAAGATCTGCTGACATCAATTAGATTGTACCGAAGATATTATAAATATTATGTTAACTTTTTAAATTTTTTGAACCTCGATTTTTTTTAATACTTAGCGTTGATAGGTAAGAGTGAAAATACTCATTATAACTATGTACACCCTAACAAAAAAATGATTGTAAATTTACTACTTTAATTCGAAAATTCGGTAAATATAAACACCAAATGACTAAAACTTTTTTGCGCACACTTTCATATACAATAATACACACACGAAGTATTTTTAGGCACTATGTGTTTATAATTAAACACATTATGACTAAAATTAGTATTGTTTTGTTGAATAAAAATTTTACGCACAAAGTTTGTAAATATACTAACTTATATTGTTAATTTAAGTATGATTTTTTGAAATTGAAAAAAAAAAATCTAAAACATTTTTAAAATTTAAAAATAAAACTTTATTCGTTTTTTAAAATTTAGCAATTATTTGGAATTATTAAACAAAAAAAATATTGTTTTTGTGAGTTTCTAAACAATGAATTTTTTGTTTTTATTACAAAACAAATATTTTTGAGCTGTTTAATTTTCAACATCGTGGTAGAAAATATGCGCATTTTTTTAGGATTTTTACGAATTATATGTGTACATTAACAGGAAAATCGTGTTTCTTTACGCCAAAATTTGGTAAATTTACTTTTCAATTTTAAAATTTGATTTAAATTTCAGTACAATGTAGTTTTACCTATTTTGTGTTCATCAATTTACGCATAATGTGTGTACTTATAGTAGGAGTACAGTAGGAGTACAGTTTCCTACTATCAGTTGGGCAAATTTCAACAGAAATTTATTAGAGTGTAGTTAAATTAAACTATGTCTAAATATTCAAAAAAGTTTAAAATCTGCCACACGCTTCATGCTAAAAATTTGCAAAAAGAATTGTATGGCATGAGCCAGCCGATATGACGGCATTCTCTGCAACTTCTCTAATAGTGATTCGACGATTCTCCATAACAATTTTCTTCACTTCCCAGCAAAACCATGGTATCAACTACTTACCAGCCTACTTACGCGCTTAATAAATTTTGTTCGCGATGCCCAAAAAGTAATGGGTACTCATTATTTTTTTGGCAGTTCGTGAGAACCACAAATTGCTTTGTGTTTTTTGTAAGTGAGAAGGTAATTATCACTCATTACTTTTGAGCTCATCACGAACAAAAGTAATTAAGCGATGGTTTTGTTGGCTTTCTCAACATTTTTATCGGTTTTTGATATGACGGAGCTTCCAGTGTCGTCATTTACATCTTCTCGACCTTCATTGAAAATCTTGTACCACTTGTAAACATTTTTCTAACTCAGAGTACAATCACCATATGCCACTGTCAACATTTCAAGTGCTTCTGAGCACTTAATTCCTTTTTTTACACAAAATTTGATGCAAATTCTTTAATCCATTTTTTTCCACGGCAGAAAATCGCCTAACAAGCAAAACACGTCTAACTGTTATGCCATTCACAAACAAACTCAACTTAGAACATATGTTCGAGACAAGTATGCCAACATAAAATCGCTAATCGAATGCACGTAGCACGAGAAATTTCAAAATTCACCTTTTCTATTGAACACACCTCATACCTTCGAGATGTACCTTGACACCTTGTAGCACACCCTTTGTTGAAATAAAGGTGACTACAGAAATAATGTCTTAGGTCCACCTCTTCAATTTTTGAACACTTTTTCCCGATTGGATCAGTAGTTAAGAAGAAGTTTGTAACACTTTACAATGACATAAAATAATCTTTAGATTAAGCTTTTAATAATCTACATTAGTCGCATACGGTTTAGTCTATACGGTTTTTGATCAGACCTACTAAATCTACTACTTCCAAAACAGGAATCTGAAGTCAAAAGATTTCCATTAATTTTTCCTTTTGATTTAGGATCCTTTAACCCTGACTCAGGGAAAACTAATTTTATACCTTATATTGAGGAAAAGTACTTTGAACTCTTTTGTTTTTATGGGCTTGAATTCTACATATGGATCTCCCAGAAAACACATTTAAAATTACCGACGGAAATTGATAGTTTTAGGTAAAATTAAAAAAAAAATTGAATATCAATAAACTTACGGCAGTTTTATTTTTGTCTTAAGTTCAACTTAAGTACAAACTAAAAAATCGCGTCGGGTGAAATGTAAAACAGCATAACAAACATTTTCATGTTTGTAGAGAAGCAAAAAAAATAGCGTCGGGTGAAATGTAAAACAGCATAACAAACATTTTCGTTTTAACAAATTCGTTAATAGAACAAGAGAGTTTTGGTTATAGAACGATGAAAGAAATGTGTTTAAATGCAGTGCTTCATAAGCACTCAAACCCTTTTTTTAATTAAAAAAAAAACCCCAGCAAATTACATTTTATATTCGAATTTCGATCATAAAACCGCTATCTGTTTTCGTAGATATTGAAATTTTTGTGCAGGCATGTAGTTTAGCGAAATGAATCAATAAAACCGGGTGTGAAAACTTTCTTAGTTACGCTAATTTGCACATTTTACGTCTCAAAAACTGCGTTACAAGTTTAACAAAAGTTTAACTAATACACAAAGTTAAACAACATCATACCATTTGAAAAAATAATCAATTTTTATTAATGAAAATTGTTTTTGATTGGCGTGAATTATCGATTTATTTCTTGATTTCCGAATCAAAATTGTTTGTTTATGAGGCGCAAATAAACTTCTAAGAAAAAGTTTCATTTAAAATAAAAATAAATAAATTTCATTTAAATAGAAAAATAACTTTACTCAGAAATAAAATAAATGTTTCAAATGAAAATTAAGTCCATTTAATGAATTTACATTAATTCGTAAATCAAAAGATACAAATTTGCTCAAATTTTAATTTTAACTTTTTGATTCGCTAGTTAGAATTTTATAAATTGAATGGAAATGCAAATTCAGTTTATTCAAAATAATCGAAATATATATTTTTTTTATTTATACTCTTGTTTTAGTTATTCCTTAATAATTTAATTTGAAATTCTTAATGTATGTCTTTGAGCGTGATTCTGAATTTTATACTTTTAAATTTGAACTGCGTGATAGTTAACAATAAAACTGTTGGGATTAATTTGTTGTTGTTGTGTTGTTGTACTAACCTGTGCTGCCATAACACGCTGTCTTTCTGCAATTAATGTACATTTGGCACATAAACAATCCCGCCATCTACAATAACGTTTATGACCTTTTAAAGCACTGACCTAAAACACAAATTAAGTTGTTTTTAATTAATACCAATTTGAAAAATTGTTACTATTTTTGTTGTTGTTGTTGTTAATTCACATGTGAAATACTAACCACTCCATGATTACGACAACGGGCACATTTTGGCGTACGCTGATAACGTTCGGAAGCAGCACGTAGGAAAAATGCTGGTGGCAAAGCACCTAAAACCGGATGTTGAGACATGAGATTTTGCATATCAACACCACTGGGCAAACTCATAACTTTTTGGATTGAATTTTATTTTTTTAAAAAATTGTTTCTTTGTTTAATGCTAATATTTTAATATTAAATGCATATTATTTTAATTTTTTCATTAATTTTTTTTTAAAACAAAATATTTTTTTCTTTAAAATTTTGTATTTAAATACAGTATTTATTATTAACTGATATTCTTTTTTTACAATTATTGTCACTGTTTATTTAAAAGTAATTGTTTTTGTTAGTTTTCAATTTCCGTAGTTTAAATTTGTAACAATTTCAAATTTAATCAAATTTGTAACCATTTGAAACACAGCGCGATTGTTTGTTGTCGTCGTAACGCACTGAGAACTCGTTTGCAACTGATTCAAATTTCTTTAATATTGTTGACGGATAAATAAGAAAAAAAAAAATAAACCATACAAATACAACCAACATCATCCTCAACATTTTAACAGCTTCGCGGAGTAACAATTGAAATATTTTTTATATTTATTTTTTTTTGGGGTTGATTTTGATTCCTTTGCTCTTGTTTGGTTTACTTCTTACTTTACTTTGCTGCATGCAGCAATCAACCAACCACCTCAAAATAATACATACCCAAACCAGCCACAGTTTAACTAATATATCAACTAAAGTAACAATCTGTACACATTCATACGTATGTATGTATGTACGTACGTATATGGGAAAAGAATTATATACATACTCGTATGTATTGCATATAAACAGATGTATAAAATAACAGCAACAACAACAACCTTTATTCGACTGAATGATTGCTGGAGTGGCAGGAAGGTAAGGCAAAGCATTCAAGCTGGATGGCTGCCTGGCTAGCAGACAGGCAGGCAGGCACACGAAACTAAAAGAAGATAAAGAAGAAGTAGTTTTCATTGTACTACAACTGTGACGCACGCAATTAGAAAAGTTTCAAAATCCAATTTGGTACTGTATATAAAATTGTTTACTCACATAATCAGCACAAACATATACAAATCCATTTATATCAGAGATGATAAATAACAGGTACTTAAAGTACTATGCTAGAGAAGTCGTTAGCAATAATTGACTCTTGATTTGTTAAAGAGGTGCAAAGAAAAAACATGGAGGTGCAAAGAAAATACATGGTTGGGGCAATCATATTCAAAGAGCATCATTTTATGATATTGAATTTATCATAATATGATCGCATGTAATCATATTTTACTCAAACTGATATCTTATTATGGTCCTTCATAAATATATTATGATTTCTGGATTATAATTATATGATCCCTAATCTAAAAAAAAATTCTTAAGGGAAAAGTTCTAAGAAATTATGAAAAAGCTCTTTAAATTTTAGAATATTTCTTTAGAAATGTTTTTCCTAAAAAAAGAATTTGATATTAAGAACAAAAATACTAATTTTTTTTTTTAATTTTTAATGACTTTTTAATAAAAAAAATCTTAGATTCTAACTACATTTTTAATATTTTTTTTTTAGAAATTTTTCTTTAAGAAAAAGTCTAGAATCTAAGAAAATTTCTACTAGAAAAAGCCTTAGAGTTTAAGAATTTTTCATGATGAAAAGTCTTCAAAATCTATGAACTTTTCTTTCAAAGAAAAGCCTTAGATTTTTAGTTTTTTTCTTGGAATATATGAACTTTTATCTAAGAAACAGTTTGGAATCTTAATATGTTTTTATCAGATAAATTTCTAAATATCTATTATTTTAAATAAGAAACCTTTTCGAACAAAAAAATCTTGGGTTCTACAAACCTTTTCTTATAAAAAATATTTTACTAATATTTTGAGAACTTTTCACAAGAAAAGAATCAATAAACATATTTTTTTTTTTACCGTTTGAGACCCAGACACACAATTATGATCTTCGATACATCAGATATCTCATATAGAATATGTCTGCGTTTTGTCTTTTTTCTTTTACAGAGATTCGTCCCTATTCGTGATATTAAGTCCTATTAGAATCAAATATTCCTTTTCGAGTGCGCGATTCCATAGATTTTTCATGAATATTTCTATGACTGGAGAGTCTTATAAAAATAAGCTATCATAAAAATATCCAGCTTAAATTTCCTTCTTACACTCTCCTTCAAGAACAGAAGCTATCATGTGCAAATACTTGATTCAGAAGTGCTCTCATAACTCCGTCGAGCAATGTAAAGTATGCTCAATCAACATTGGAACTTATCTAATCTTAAGTTTTTCTTTAAGGCAATTATGGCCTAATGTTAACATCATATTGGTTCAATACAAATTTTTTATTCCATTCATATCCGTTGCTTACTTGATCCGAAAAGTAAATTAATCCGAGTCTCCATTCAGATGGGGATACAGTTTTTGATGTTTAAAGAAAAAAGGGGTGGAAAAATTTTAACAGATTTAACTCCATATAGGCTTCACAGAGAGACTACATGTCACTATGGGGGGAATATGAATAATTGGCAGGTCTTCGCTTTGAGTACAGAACCTTGTTCTAAAATGGGAAAGGGTTTCTGTCGGGAGCTGGGAATAGAGAAATGCAGCATTCTTCAGGTGAAAGTTCTGGAGACAATGGAGCATATTATATGACACTGTCCGGTTTTTGCGTGCTACAGGAAAAGTTGCCTTTGGATTATCTTTAGAATCAGAATTCTAAGACATCTGGATCACGTTGGTCTCAGCGGAGTCTATGACAAGCCAGCTCAACCTAACCCCAGTTGCGGTATATTAACTTTTTAGATATAAGCAAAGCGATCAGAAGTCACCAAGGAATAATATAAATCAGTTGTTGTGCCACTTTACACAGCAATTACAAATAAGTCCTCGTATTAGCTTGAATGTGGATAGTGATTCCAGTGTCAGATAGCTTTTTGAATAAGGGATATCATAATCAACTCTTTGTATATTTCCAGTAAATGAGATACGAGCTGGGAGTAGAAGTAAACTTAAGCAAAACAAATCTGGCACTTATAAAGAAGTCAAATCACCTGATCACAGAATATACGTAGAAATCATACTCCACTCTAAAGTCCGATAGAATCTAATCACCGAGAAAAGTGTCGAAGGCAATGGTGGCTTCCACCCACTGTAGGAAGATGTTTGGTTGAAAATAGTGAATGAAATCAAATACCTTTGGCCATCGTACACCCGATAGAGGATGACAACTGTCACAGAAGGACTTTTCCTAAAGGAAAGTCCTTAGCGAATGTTCTCGAAATAATAATTAAAAGCTTAAAACCTAAATGATAGATATCTACTGGCTAACCGCTGATTACGCTACTATGATGGAAATAACTTTTCAACGTTGTGAAAAAATAAAGTTTTTTTTTTTAAATTTTACATAAACAAAACAAAAATTTTTTTTTAATTATTTAAAAATTTAAAAAAAAATAAAAATATTTACAAAATAAAAAATATTTTTGTAAGCGGACTCGAAACCCTCTACTACACAAGTAAACACAGAAAATTAAAGTGCCAATCAAATTGAAAAAGTGTATTTTACAATAAATTCGGTTAGCACAACCAAATTTCAAATGTGATGTGTTATATTCCATATTAATATTATTACATTCCACAAAATTTTTATCTAAAAAAAATTATTTTTAGATTTTTTCGTTATTGAACCTGGGCTTTCAGATTCACAGTTCACACCCTTGCTTACTGTGCCACAATTTAATTTAATTTTCCTTGATATATTTGTTATTTAAACATTTGAATATTTTATTTTAATTAAAAAAAAATATATTTTTTTAAATGTTTGCCGGGATTTGAATTTGGAAATTAGAAGTACTAGACTAGCTCTCTACCCACTAGCCTGCAAACACTTAAAAATTTTAATGACTAATTTTGAATTTAAATAATTTTTTAGGAAAATAAATTTAGCAGAAAATTCGTTTACAAATACCAGTCGTTAGTGGCTTCTATCATCAATACAATCCACAATTCGGTTGGTTGAACCGAAACTCTAACTTAATGGCAAATTTGATAAAGATAACCGAATTTGTAGTTAGCACTTCCGAATATCGACAATTTTTTGAATAAATTTTACTCAAATTCTGGTACATTTACTAAATAAATGACTGCTTCTACTGTACGCAATTTCTAAACGAATTTTATTTGTAAAGTTGATTGTAAATACCAATAATTGGATGATTGTTTTATTTTTTAGTTCCTTTTTCCTCTTTTTGATTCCCAATGCTAAATAATAATGGATTATAGGTCATTCCAAATAAAATAAAATCCTTACAAATACATATTAATGGTTTTGATCAAATTGCAACCAATCTTTTCTCTGGGTGTACTCAGTGATATGCAAGTACATACTTGATTTTTTGTATCACTGCCAATTTTTGACTGGATAGTCACTTTTCAATCTCCAAGGTAATGGATCCATACATTGCAGCTCATCGCCTGTAAAAGTCGTCCTGTAAAGTAAAGACCCCTATGGGGCTATACATTACTCTGCATGTATTTGGTAATGTGTGTTTTTGTTAGGAGTAAAAAAAAGTACCAAACATCAAGTATCGTTGCACCAGTTTTATCATCCCTGGTACATATAAGCTCTCCAACAAGCAAACATCCAAATAGAGAAAAAAGCAACCATTGTATACAATTCACATTCATTCATTCTTCATTTAATCATTCATTCATTCACTCACTCACTTATACACATTCACCTACTCATTGTAGTTGTTGTTGTTGTTAATATTACTTTGTTGTTGGTTGGGAAGTGGTTGTTGGTTTCATTTTGTATTTTTTACCATTTTCATCTGTTACTGTTGTTGTTGTTGTATATTCTCTCTTTTGTTCTCAAAAGCTCCTTTTGTTTATTGTTTTTTGTTTGTATACTTTTTTTTTACCTTAAAGTTTTGTTTCTTATTTGTTTTTAGTTTTTGATTGTTTTCTTCTTCTACGTTTTCCGTAAGATGCCCTGCAGCTTTGTCTTGCCTACATTTAAGTTTTAATGTTATTTTATTGTTGTTGCCATATAATGCGTTGCTTTAAAAAAGTATCACTGGCTTTGCCGCCTGTGTGTGAGTTGTTTCCATTGTTTCTTTTCATATACATGAGTGTGTGTGTGGATATGTGTGTGCATTCATTTGTAAAACTAACCAACCAAAAGCGTTTCTCTACTGCCATCTGTCTTTTGTGTTCCCCCCTCCCCCCATGCCGAGTTTATTATGGCTTTTTATAACCACCAATACCAGTCCTATATACGATACGAATATCGCATAGAAAATTAATAATTTTGTTATAAAACTGTGACAAACCAACAAAATACAAAATATCTCCTTGGGATTTAACATTGAAGAGAGTTGGTGAGTCTGAGTTGTATATAAAAAAAAGTATATACTGTGTTGCAAATTATTGTGATTTTAACATTTTTATATACTTCTTCATAGGGATGGTTTTTTTTTTGTAAAGAACAGGAAAAAAATGGATACAAAATGGTTTAAATTCTAATTAATAAATTATAAAATATCGCTTTACGTCAAAACTTCTGACGTTATACTGACTTTAGACTGCATGGACGTTAAAGAACTATGTACGTTAATACCCCTTTACTAGATAAAAACTTTAACAATTGAGTACCCGGCGGGTAAACAGCATTCTAGGTTACCTCCTAAAAAAAATTAAATTGACATTTTTAATTTTCGACCATTTATTGGTCTTAAATCTAGAGGATCGAAAAACTTTATTTTGGAATGATTGTTTTTATATAATTTTTTCGCAAAAAATCATAACCTCTATAAATTTTTTTCATTTTGAAATTTAATGTAGTTTCATCAAAATGAAATACGTTTCAGAAATTAAAAAGCATTAAGTCAGTTGATTAGTATTTGCAAAATAAAACGAATCGTAAGCATAAATTTCAAGTACAGAAGGAAGTATTAATGAATAAACCTAAGAAACATATTTACGGACTCTCTGACTTCTACTGTGCGTTTACGGTTCGAAAATACATATTCGTCTTGTACCTAAACGGAACATTTACGGACCGTATATTTGATTTTTCAAAAACAATACGTTTTGACTCCGTTTTGGTGTATCCGTTTCTGGATTTGTTTTTTTTTTGTCAAAAATGAATACTTAAATTGGGAAACAACGCAAAAATATTTAAATTGAAAGTGAGGAAAAAAAATTTGTAAAATAAAAGAAAAATAAGTAGAGGTAAGAAAATATGCCGAAATGTTACATATGACTAAGCTTGGCCTCATTGCTGTATTGTGAGGAAAAATTAATACGAGTTCCCGTTACTAAAGTCAAGTCAGTTCGTCAACATTTCCATTAATTGGGCACGGAATTACAACAATTACGTCTAAATATGGTGCTGATGTAGTGTCATAGCACCTGAACCTTTGTCAAATTACTTGGATGCTCCATATTATGGTCCGATATCCATTGGTACATTGCCTGTTTAATGCACAATAAAAATGATGAAAATCGAATTTGCCATCCATTATGGTTCAGGCAGCTTATATGGATAATTCTCTGTCGATGTGGTAGATATTAGTAGTTTAAGTATTAAAGTTCAGATATTTGCTGAAGCAACCTGTATTCTCATTCTATTTGAATCGTGATCCTAAAGCTCCCGCAGGTGAGGAAATTATATTTGACAGTTTTGATCCTAATCATTACATGGGTGACTTCACCTATTTGCCTGTCACCTTTAAAGCTTATTAACAAATCAAAATGGAGGCTAGGGAGTCTGTCAAGTTATTGTCAACACTGGCACTTCACTTATTGCTTGCCACCAACAGAAGTTTCTTCGATTAATAAAGCCATTGGTGGTACTCCCATTGTAGGTGGCCAATATATTGTGGCATGTGAAGTTATACCAAATTTATTTTAATAAAAACAAAAAATGAAATTTTTTATTCAAAATTTAAAAATTTAAGCATTTACACAAATCCGTTTTTGTTGAAAAAACGATACGAATACGGATCCGTTAACCCCATTTTTCATCCGATATATCGGTCCGTAAACGGTCCGTCATTGACGGTGTTTTAACGGATACGAATCAGTTACGATGTTCCTTAAAATCCATATACGGATGGTAGAATGTTCGAATTCAAATACCTTGGCTGTTGGGTAAATATTTAAGTCACGCAATTTGTTCTTTCTTCGGCTCGAAATCATGAAAATTTTTCTTTGCCAAATAAAAAGAAAAATTATATAGAAATGAAATGTATTTTCTGGCCAGATACAACCTTCATCAACATTTTTCGTATCTTACTTCGGCTGGTGTCTAATAACTTTTTCTTTATATTCCTTTGGTAAAAAAAATTAATTCTTGATCTCGAACCAAAAAAAGAACATCTCAAATAATATTTTTACAGATCAACAATAAAGATAAAAACCACAATTTTGTTTGCTATTTTTAGCACATCTGGTTTCAAAAATTTGTAAATTGTTTTCTAAAATCAGAATTCCTAAATTCAGTAATTGTATAATGCAAATAGATAGTGACAAACTTTAATAAATAGGTATTTTTTTTCTGAGTGTGACAATGTTGGACAATATAACAGGAATAAAGATAGCCTAATTTTAAAAACGAACTCTATTTTTAAAAATCCCTATATTTTACATTTATGAGGACAATGAAATATCCAAAATTTCTGTATTTTGGTATTTATTATTTATTTTTTTGATATTAAACGGACACATCACTTACAAAATGCTGGTTAAATAATGGAAAATGAACTACTTTAATAGTCGAAGTGAGTTGTGAATTATATGTAATGTCCAACTCTAGTACCCAGCAAACCACACACTACCAAATAATGGGTACAATGTATATACATAGAGGCTGACGCATTCCCTTACAACTTACTTGATTGCTGAATTTTACAGTCGATGAGCCTCTAGGTAATACAGTAGTGTGTACAATATACACATACAAATTATTTTATTAAACCCATCTAAAAATCGAAATATATATGAGCATACATGATCATACATGGGCCTGTATATGATCAAACATGGGCATACATGGTCATATACGTCCATACATTGTTCAATATATGACCATACATGATCTCATATATGACCATATATCTTCGGATCCGAAATTTGAGGGTATATGGATGTATATGATCATATACGAGCATACATGAATAATATATGAGCATGTATGATAATATATGCACATATATCACCATATACCCTCAAATTTCGGATCCGAAGATATATGGTCATATATGAGATCATGTATGGACGTATATGACCATGTATGCCCATGTATGATCATATACAAGCCCATGTATGATCATGTATGCTCATATATATTTCGATTTTTAGATGGGAATATTGCTTTTATGTTACGTACACTCAGAATATTATGTAGTTAACTTTGTGTAGTTTAACAAAAGAGTTTTCACTTCCGTTAAAAATTAAGGAACATACATTTATTTTTCAAAAAAATATTTATTTTAACTTTTTTATACATTTATGCATAATTTTCTGTTATTTATTGATTTTTCAGTTTTCAGTTTCATTTATTTTTTTCCATTTGTTTGAAACTGAATAAAAATTTATCCACAAATCGGAAATTTGTGGTTTATTTGTTGCCGTTCAGTTATTACAAATTAAAATTTTGTTTACTATCTTTACAATCTTATTAAAAATATTCCAATATTTAAGAACATTATAAAAACACACACATGCACACAAAATGTGTCTATAGACTGTGTGAGTACACATTTTTTACATTAAAAAAAAACAAACAGAAATATAAAAATCGGAAACAATTTCAAATAAATCAATAATAAGTTATTTTTTACGGGATCGGTGGGAAAAATTTTAACATTTATTTTTAACTGATTTGATCATTTAAAAATAATTAACAAAAACAATTTAAATTATATATGAAAAGTAAGTAGACCGTTTTTTAAATGAAATATTATTTCTTTTAAATAGTAGTTTCTATTATTTTAACTTATTATTTTAAGTCAGTTTTTAGAGTCATTATTTTATGTTTAATTGTAATGCAACAATTGTAATGTAACCAACTATCGGTAACTCATTACTTTTGTTTTAAAATAAAGCTGAAGTTAATGAGTATACATTACAAAGTAATGTATTACTTAACTAACTATTGGTAACTTATTACTTTATGTTTTTCAATAATGCCGAAGATAAGGAAAATGTATCCAATAATCGGTAAATCATTACTTTATGTTGATAAATAATGATACAGGTAAGCAGTTTACCTTACAACGTATTGCGTGTGTTTATCGCACCCTGGATAGTGTCATGTTATTAATTTAGTTTCCTTATTTTTAGCTTATATTTTTTATGAGTACTATGTATAACACTTATACGCTCTGTGGTCCGAAGATCTAACGATTTTATAAATATATGCGTGAAGGTCTCTGTCATGCCTAGGAACATTTCAAAATGGATGTAACTGGATTTTTTTTTTGCATTAAGTGGGATTTTATATAATACTAAATATTTTCATTAAAATCAAATTATGATTTTTTTTGAGAAAAAAAAAAATGAAAAGACATCCCAAGATAAATTTAATTAAATGTTTTTCAAATAGTTTAGATATGATAATGTGTTTAATTGATCGATGTAGATTGATTTAAGATCAGTAAATAAATAACTGAAAATATTAAAAATCCTCCTGTTGGCTTTTTCTTAAGAGCACAGTGTAATCTTAAAACCTATCAAGTGTATCGATTTCTGAAATATACAGCTATAGGTATAAAAAGTTTAATGAAATCCATGTTTAAATTCTATAAAAATTCATCCCATTTTATATACTATCGAAAGAATATTGCTATTCTCGCATTGACTGCCAGAAAAGCTACAATATTTTCTTCTATACATTTAGCAACTTATATTATAACAAAAACAATTCAACAACTTGTTTAATTTCTTACTTTGCAATTTGTGAATTTTAAATATAAATTCCTCTTTTACTCACTGCGTCTCCAAAAGTGTGTTCTCCCCAAAAGCGCATGTTCTCCCTCAATATTAAGAGAGGAGCTTACTGGCATTCCTCTACATGAGATGAGGTTGTTTTTTTTTCTTTTGTATTTGGCAACAGTAACATGCAACTATCCTGCTTTCACTAGGTCGCCTAAGGACGATTGTCCTTTTACTCATGTATACAATTTAATGTGTCTGTGTAGTATATACTTTTAGAATACATTGTAACTGTTTGCAATATGTATACACAAACTATGTAGTGAGCAGATTGGAGGGCAGAGGAAGATATGGACATGACCTCGCCTTTATGTAGAGCATAAAAACCAATTACACCATCATATTCTTTTGTATAAAATGGTAGATGTTGAATGCATAAATGCTTGAATTTTATAAAATGTAAAATTTATCAAAAAAAACTTAATAAATGTATGGATTTTCGATCGAAATAAAAAAAAACGGAGTAATAAAAAATAAAGTTATAATAAAATTAAATTTTACTTTAAAAATATTTTCTTTTTAACAAAATGTTTTAAGTATCCTTTGAAATAAATATTATTTATGGGAAATAAGTTGAAATAAATATTCAATTCTTCTCAGTATATTCCCATACAATTCCACACATATGAAGAGTTTAAACTAATAGTAGTGGGTACTTCTTTGTATACTTTTTTTTTATTGCTTGCTTAACCTATTAAAATTAAGTTTCAAATTCAAAAAAAAAAAAATTAAGTTTCAACTTGCAAACTTGCATATACGCACACACACACTCTCTCACCCAACACACACTCAAACTGTAACATATGAATGTGTATACAAAATGTTACAAATCCACGAAGAAGAAACAAATTGCATACAAAAAATTTGTTATATTTTCAGGCAACAAAAAGAAAAAACTCCGCCCTTAAATTTTGCTTTTAAAAGGGGTGGAGCTAAACAAAAGAAATAAGGAAGCGCTCATATTTAATAACAACAACAACAAAATCTAAATTATAACAATCTTGTGTATTTATTTATCCGTTGCCTTTGGAAATTCATTCAGAGAGCGCATGATATTGAATTGAGTAAATAAATGTATCTATTAGATGTTTTGTATATTGTATACAAAAATAAAAACTTTTTTTTTATATATTTTTAGTGCACGAGTATGTATCAATTTTCGAAATCGTTACTGTTACGTACATAGAAAACATATTGGCACGTCAACGACTTCCTTTGATATACGGTATTCAATGGCAAATTGCTGTGTAGGTGAAGCACAGTGGTTGCCAAAAGGAAAAATGATGTGTTAAAAATAGGGATCTTCCAAACTACTTTTTTAAATCGGGAAAAAGTGTTTATACAATTTGAAGAGTTGGATGTAAGCTGTTAGAAAATTATTTTTAGAATCACCCTGTTTAAACACTGGTACAAAGATGCTAAAAACAAACATCTTTCAAATGATCTGATACTAAATTTTCCGCCGGCTACTTGATGAGGAAAATATACCATGCTTTGGCAAAATAAAAATAAACCGATTTTATATTTTTGTATTTGGATCGAGCGTCCTCTTTCCCATATACTAAAAAAATTACAATAAAAAAACCATAACAATAAAAGTGTTACACCACAAAAGTTTTACTTGCAAAAAATCAAAATTGAAAAATTGACATGACGTGAGAGCCGATTTTAAAATTAAAATGTAGCAAAATTTAAAAAAAAAAGATTTATTTTTAGTTTATTATTTCCCTTTTTAATTATATTTTTTCTTGTGCATAAAATAAAGTTTTTATTTACAATCAAGAAAAATCCACAATACTTGGTACACTCAGGGAAAAATGTTTCATCATGTTAATGAAACTGTTTTATAACTCTTTTTCTTACCAATTGAACCACTTTATCATATTTACAGAAACTATATTTTAAATGTGATGAAGACAAATATTTCATGGTTTAATTTGCACTTTTATGAAACAGCTTCCTGATATATGTGTAGAGTTGAAAAGTTTTAAAGTTAAAATAAGAGAAAATACCATTTAAAAAAATTATATTTAATTTAAAATCTGGTCTTCTTATTTTTCATTTAAATCAAATAGTTTTTGTTATTTATTTTTAACTGTTGTTTAAACAACTGACACATCAGTAAAAACAAATGATTATTTATTTAAAACGAAAAACTAAAATTTAACTGATTTATTCATTTATTTGAAATTGTAAAGGTTTTTGTAGTTTTGTTTGTTTTTTTTATTTTTCAAATGTAGACTCACACAGTCTATTTACACATGTTGTATAAATGGACTTATGCGTGTGTTTTTATGAAGTTCTTGTAATTCGCATTGAAATATTTTTGTATATAAAAAAAAAACAATTTAAATAAAAATTGGAATTTTTTGAATACATTTTTTTGAAACACAGCAAACAAATGAAAAAATTAAATGAAACTATAAAAAAAATCTGTAAATGAGAGTTAATCATTTTGAACAAATGTATAAAAAAGTTGAATGATTATTTCTGTGAAAAATACATGTATGTTCCCTTATTTTTAACTGAACTGAACATTTTTTTGTATTTAACTACAAACAGTAAACAACATAATATTCTGAGTGTACAAAATCTGTCAAGTTTTTCAACTATATACTTACAATATTATTTCGTTAAAAATAATCTAAAATACATATTAAATTAATCGAAAATACAATCAAAAATAGGGCTACTGATTTTTTATTATATTTAGTCCATTTTGTTGTTTATTTTCAATCATTGCTTAATAATCGACATAAGTAGTAAAAGCAATCGAAAATCATTTAAAATAACCATAAATTTTTAACTTACTAAATGTAGAAAAAACTATTTTTGTGGTTTGTTTTTCAAATTGAAATTTTTATTTATTTGTATGTAATTTTACAAAACACAAGACACACAGATGTATATAGTTTTATTTTCTGTGTGTATCTATATTTGAATAATTTCTTGTATTTTTTTCATTGAAATAATTTTGTATATAAACAAACAGTTTTGGTAAAAAAAAACAAAAGGAATTATATGAATTTCTATTTTTAAAAACATAAAATTTTACATTAAACAGAAAATATTAACTCCTACTGACTGTCTGTAAATTTTTATAGTTTGTTTTTTGAATGACTGATTCAAATAGTTAAAAAATATATTTCTATGAATTTCAATTGATTCTTCATTTAAAAACAAACTTTACGTATTACTTTTAAACTAAACTACAGTCGGTAACGGAAAATATATTGTGAGTGTATTACGAAGCTTTTTCTCTGAGCGTAAAAGAAGTGCTTCATCATATAGTATGTGAAAAATTTCATAAATAATATGATCAAAAACTTCAAAGATTTTCGTTCAATCTAACACTTCATAAAGATGATGAAGCTCTTTTATAAAAATACTAGCGGATCCCAGCGTGCTTCGCTACGCATGAATATTAATATTGAATCAAATTGTTGTTGTTTTTTTTATATGGACAAAATGACATGTTGACATGAAAAGTCATAACTCACGAAGCGTTGACCGGTTTCGTGCAAACCTTAGATAAACCATCGCGACCATACGAACAAACCTTAAAAATTTAATCGATTTCGGTTTGACCGTTTGTGAGTTATTTAGTCAAAACACACTTTCAACAATTTTATATAAATAACATGATCGGATTCGGAATTTCATCATATTTATAAGTTTCACGGATACTAACACTCAGAATATTATGTAGTTAACTGTTTGTAGTTTAATAAAAAAGTTTTCCGTTCCATTTAAAAATAAAGGAAAATACATTTATTTTTCAAAGAAATATCTATATTAACTTTTTTATACATTTATTCGAAATAATTTACTATCATTTACCGATTTTTTTCAGTTTCATTTATTTTTTTCATTTGTTTGAAATTTAATAAAAATTTACCTACAAAACGGAAACTTGTGGTTTATTTGTGTCCGTAACAGTTATTACAAAAAAAAAATATTTAAAAAATTTCAATTTGTTTTTTATTGGTTGTAAATATACAAAATTTTTCAATACAAATTACAAGAACTTCATAAACACACTTACATACACAAATACATTAACACAAAAAGTGTTTATAGCTTCATATGCATACATACATTTTGTATTGTACGAGTATATTAAAAAAAAAACAAAAAATACAAAAACGGAAATAATTTCAAATAAATGAAAAAACATTTATTTTTTTAAGGATTGGTAGGTAAAATTTTGACATTTATTTTAACTGATTATATCATTTGTTTCTTACGGATGTGTCAGTTGATTAATCAACATTTAAAAATAAATAACAAATGGCATTTAATTTAAATGAAAATTAAGTAGACCGGTTTTTAAATGAAATATCATTTCTTTTAAATGATATTTTCAGTTATTTTAACTTACAAACTTTTTTAAGTGAAAAAATGTATCCCTTTTGTCCTATCTCTCTCAGTTTTCAAGATATGGGAAAATTTAGACGTAAACTTTGTGGCCAAGAAAAATACAAACTTATAGTTTGTGCCTAGTTATCAAATTTTGAAAGAAATTATCGATAATCCAACTAATTGAAAATTTTTGCGCTAACATCTTTTTGCGGGTTGGGCTCGATATAAATATATGTATCTTAAGAAATTTCAAGCTATGAACTTTCCAACTCAAAAAATTTGTTTGACCTTTTGAAAAAAAAATAAATAAATTTTAAAATGATATCACAACGAACTTCATATCTTCTATAGTTTAAGAGCTATGGACAATTTCGTAAATACACTTTAGTGGAATTTTTGGGAACTTAATAGTATGGAGTCCATAAGTGTAATTATTTTGTAATTAAAAACATATTTACTACTTAAATTTTTTTTAAAAAAAAATTAGAGATGATTTTCATGGAAAATTATTTAAAATTAAATTTATTAAAATGTTTATAACATTTTTGAATAACAGCAAAGAATATTGCTTTGATGATGAAATTGCTAAAAACAAATTCGACATCTTAAACTATGAAATCACCTTTGATTATTTTAATTTCATTCTTTTACTCTCAAACATTTAATGTGTCAAATACATACATCAAAGATGCTTGATGAAAAGAAAGCAAAAAAAAAAAAAAAATAATTTAATTTCAAGTGTGAAGCAACAGTCAGCCAGCCGCCCCTTTTAGCGTATTTAACTAACAAAGAAAGAAAAAAAAAACAAGAAAAACATTTCACAAATTTCAATATAAATGTAAAGAACGACCGTTGTCACTATTAAATAATTCCTTTTAACAAATATTCAGATACTTATTTGTCTTAAAACCAAAATATAAAATACATATTAACAATCAGACTTGATATTAAACAATAAACAAGTATTAAATATAACGGATATTGTTTTATTTCCGTTTTTATACAACTTACACCCCCCCCCCCCCCCCCCCACCACACACACACACACAAAAATACCACCGTCGTCTAAATACATCATACCGCCATCATAAAATAAAATACAAGGAGGTCAAATATTTCTATCATTTTTCTTGACAATATAATTTCTTAAAGGTTTTGTCTGTTGTTTCTTTTTGTTCTTATCTTTAGCATTTCTTACAACACATTCAGTTAAATGTTTTATACAAAAAAAAAAAAAAAAAAAAGATTCTTTTCAAGATTCCTTCTTGCTATTCCTTTGTTATTTTATACTCAAAACATGGAACAAATCGAGGTAGAGTTGACAATGGAATGGTAAAACAGAATTTGCATGTTTACAAGTAACTAAAAATGAATTCCCTTCCTCCTCCAGCCCTTGAAAAGAAAAAACATTTCCTTCACTTAGAGCAAAAAAAATAAAATGTCTGTTTTAAATTTTACACTATTTTTGCTACGTTTAACAATACAGGCTATTTGAATAAGGACATGTTTTTTGAAAAACTCTTGAAAAAGAATTCCTACAATAATCCTTAAATGAGACAACAAAAAACCAAAAATTAGGTGGTTCTAAAATAGATTTTACAAAATAAAATTTAAAAAAGTTAATTTGTAGTTTTTTTTTAGTAATGCCTGGATCCGAACCCAGGCTGTCAGTTTGTCTGACGACAGCTCTACTCACTAAGCTAACAAGATATGTACTTAATTCAAAGCTAAAAGCCTAAATAAATGAAAACTGCTGGCTGACGGTTAGTTGCGCTAATATGATGATCCTGGTATAAAGCTTGTTGGGGAAAAAAAAAAGATATTAAAAAAGATTTTACACAAGCAAAAAAAAAAAAAAAAACAAAAAATCAATTTATAAATATAAATTTTAAAAATTGTTACAAAATTAAAAATTGCTTAAAAACTTAAAAAAAAATTTTGCCGGTAACCGGGTTTGAACTAAAAACCTTCTGACTAATACTTTGTTCTACCACTGGCGCTTTACGACTGGGATATTACTTTTAGCTTTGGTTTTTATTTACAGATTGGACTTTACAAGAAAAACTATGGTTTGCTGGTACACTCAGTATATTTTAAAGGGTAGTCCAACCACGATGTTAATTTTAAATAAAACAAAAAGTTTTCAGAGAATTAACTTAATATTTTTTTATTATGATAGAAGAATCTATGGCAATTATGTGTGAAACAAAATATCGGCCAAATGCTCGCCACGGCTTTGGTGGCTTCGGATGGTCCACATTTTCAATGACTCTCAGACATAATTGAGGTTGAATGTCGTTAATGTGTCGAATTATCTCGTCTTTAGCTCTTGAATTGTTTTTGGCTTATTGACGTACACTTTTTCTTTTAAATATTCCCAAATAAAGAAGTCCAACGGTGTCAAATCACATGATCGTGGCGGCCAATTAACATCGTCTCGACGTGAGATAACACGGACATTAAATTTCTCGCGCAAATGAGCCATTATTTCGTTCATTGTGTGGCAAGTGGCACCATCCTGTTGGAACCACATATCGTACAGGTCCATATCCTAAATTTTTGGCCACAATAAGTCCGTTATCATCTCGCGACAGCGAACACCGACGACGAGTTGAGGTTGACGGCTCTTCTGCCACACTATGGCGAACAACAGCAATGTTTCCGCAGAACGAACTAGGCGAGAATGCACAGGTGTTTTCACATTTCCTACAGGCCCGGTTTGATAAAATTTGCGCACAATTCTCCCTATTTTTAACACATTTGGCCGATTATGCTCACCAAAAAAATCACGAAGTGCACGAAATGCATTTTGATTTGAACGCCCATTTTCGTAAAAGGTTTCAACAATCTTAACGCGCTGTTCAATTATGTAAAGAAATAAAAATGTTATGTTTTCTGCTTCAAAAAATAGAAATTAATATAATTCCTTTTTGTTTTTTTTTTACCAAAATAGTTTGTATATATTCAAAATTATTTCAATAAAAATTACAAGAAATTATTCAAATATACATACATACAAAGCCAATAAAAATATAAACATCTGCATGTGTTGTGTTCTGTTTTGTAATTACATACAAATAAAAAAAAACTTTCAATTTGAAAAACAAACCACAAAAGTAGTTTTTTCTAACTTTTTGTCAGTAAAAATTTTATGGTTATTTTAAACCATTTTCTACTGTTTTTACTTTTGTCGATTATTAAACAATGATTAAAAATAAACAACCAAATGGGCCAAATATAATGAAAAATCAGTAGTTCTCTTTTTGATTGTATTTTCGATTAATATTAATACACTTAAAAAAATTTGTAAGTTTAAATTACTGAAAATATCATTTAAAAGAAATGATATTTAATTTAAAAAACCGTTCTACTTAATTTTCATTTAAAATAAATGCCATTTGTTATTTATTTTTAAATGTTGATTAATCAACTGACACATCCGTAAGAAACAAATTAAATAATCAGTTGAAATAAATGTCAAAATTTTACCTACCAATTCCTTAAAAAACACAAAAGGTATGTATGCATATGAAGCTATAAACACTTTTTGTGTGAATGTAATTGTGTATGTATGTGTGTTTATGAAGTAATTTGTATTGAAAAATTTTGTGTATATACAACCAATTTTAATAAAAAAACAAATTTGATTTTTTTGAATATTTTTTTTTTGAAACAGACAGTGAAAAAATTTAAATTTGTAATAACTGTTACGGATTCAAATAAACCACAAGTTTCCATTTTGTGGGTAAATTTTTTATTACATTTCAAATAAATGAAAAAAATAAATGAAACTGAAAAAACATGGTAAATGATAGTAAATTATTTCGAATAAATGTATAAAACAGTTAATATAGATATTTCTTTTAAAAATAAATGTATGTTCCTTTATTTTTAAATGGAACGGAAAAATTTTTTATTAGACTACAAACAGTTAACTACATAATATTCTGAGTGTATGTATTTTAAGTTGTTTTTATCGAAATAATATTGTGAGTGCATATTTATTTTTCGAAGAAATATTTATTTTAACTTTTTTATTTGTTCAAAACGATTTATTATTATTTAGTAATTTTTTCAGTTTCATTTATTTTTTTCATTTGTTTGAAATTTAATTTTTTAATTATTTTTTTCCGTTACAAATTTTAAATTGCATTTTGCGGATTAAAAAACAATCAAAAAATACCAAAAAACCGAAACAATTTCAAAAAAGTGAATAATCATTTATTTTTACGGAATTTGTAGGTAAATTTTTAACATTTTTAACCCATGTGTCAGTTGTTTAAACACCATTTAAAACTAAATTACAAAAACCATTTGATTTAAATGAAAAGTAAAATGAAATACCATTTAAATAAAATATAATTTCTTTTAAATGGTATTTGCTGTAATTGTAACTTACAAATTATTTTAAGTATAATTTTTTTTTGTACGGTTGGCAATCTCTGCTTTTCGATGGCTTTTAAATTAGATTTTAATTCTCAAATTATATTGATGTTATTTTTAAATACGGGAATAAGACAAATATTTTATTCAAATAACTCTGAGAGTGAATATTTTTAAACACACACAAACATTAATGGTGCTTTTTGTTATAAAATATGTATTGTACACTGTGCTAAATACATATGCTAAATTTTATATTTCATTTGCTTCGATAGATTAACTTATCAGAATCTGATGCGCACAAAAAAAAACCAAACACATTAGTATCTTAAATTTATTTCTTTGTGATTATTAAATTTTATCTTTTTCAGCTGTTGTAACAAAGATTGGAAAATAGGGAAAGTAACTCTTTTTCTTGCAAAATTCTGGAAACTTTTTGTAGAAACAAAATTTATATATTGCGTTCTGTCTGCGTTGTCTGTCTGTCTATCTTCTGTTGTGTTTAACATGGCGTGAAATTATATTTTAAGTTATTTTTCTCTTGGCTTTTTTGTTTGGGTACAATCTTACAACTTTGCCAAAAGGACTTGTTTTGAATCGTACCCAGCAAATACTTGGTAATGAATTTAACCTATTTTAGACATTACATATTATTCTGCTTTTCAAAGCCTTTGGAAACATTTTTTTATATATTTTCTTATGAAAAAAAATATTAAATCAGAAGTGCTCAAAAAAAAATGTAAATATTTTGTTATTTTTATTTGTAATTGTAATATTTGCCTAAAGCCGAATTTAAAATAAATTTGCATCTTTAAAAGTTTTTAACCGCTTGTAAGTAAAAAGTTGACTTAAAAATCAGCTAATACGATCAAAAACGGCAAAATAGGACTTTTTTAAAAAAATAAAAATAGCTAAAATTAGTTCTTACCACAAAAAATAGCAAAAACCAGCCCTAACAAGTGTAGTTCAAAATATATTTTTTTTTCATGAATCGAGTTTAAATCAAATTCCCAGTTACCTATCATTATTTCAAAATAGTTGACTGCTGATATTTTTTACATATAATTTTTGTTTTCTTACTCTTCCTATTAGAAGACATCGCTGGGCAATTCTGATTTCTATTTAGTCGCTATTTTTTAATAGTGATACAAATTAATATAAGAGCACTACATAAATTGACATGGTACAAATACATTGTTACCATTTTAAATAGATTCGTGCTGTCAATCAAAAATGTATCGAAATGTAATATAGAACCTGCAGATTCATGAAACCTATTGTAAATACCTGAAGCATAAAAATCTAAAAACAGATTTGAAAAATCTGAAAACAGATTTTTATATGCTTATTTTATAATATCTTTACATAACAATCTATGTGAACCCATTTTGTTGTTTTTTTTTTCAATCACTGTTTAATAATCAACAAAAGTAGTAAAAAGAATAGAAAGTCGTTTAAAATAACCATCAATTTTTTACTGACAAAAAGTTAGAAAAAACTACTTTTGTGGTTTGTTTTTAAAATTGAAGGTTTTTTTATTTGTATGTAATTACAAAACACAACACATCACACAGATGTGTATAGGCTTTGTGTGTATGTATATTTGAATATTTTCTTGTAATTTTGATTGAAATAATTTTTTGGTAAAAAAACAAAAAAGAATTATATGAATTTTTAATTTTTAGAAACAGAAAACATAACATTTTACATATAACATAAAATATCAACTCCTACTGAATGTCTGTAAATTTTTATAGTTTGTTTTTTGAATGACTGATTCAAATAGCTAAAAAATATATTTCTATGAATTTCAATTGATTCTTCATTTAAAAACAAACTTTACGTATTACTTTTAAACTAAACTACAGTCGGTAACGGAAAATATATTGTGAGTGTATTACGAAGCTTTTTCTCTGAGCGTAAAAGAAGTGCTTCATCATATAGTATGTGAAAAATTTCATAAATAATATGATCAAAAACTTCAAAGATTTTCGTTCAATCTAACACTTCATAAAGATGATGAAGCTCTTTTATAAAAATACTAGCGGATCCCAGCGTGCTTCGCTACGCATGAATATTAATATTGAATCAAATTGTTGTTGTTTTTTTTATATGGACAAAATGACATGTTGACATGAAAAGTCATAACTCACGAAGCGTTGACCGATTTCGTGCAAACCTTAGATAAACCATCGCGACCATACGAACAAACCTTAAAAATTTAATCGATTTCGGTTTGGCCGTTTGTGAGTTATTTAGTCAAAACACACTTTCAACAATTTTATATAAATAACATGATCGGATTCGGAATTTCATCATATTTATAAGTTTCACGGATACTAACACTCAGAATATTATGTAGTTAACTGTTTGTAGTTTAATAAAAAAGTTTTCCGTTCCATTTAAAAATAAAGGAAGATACATTTATTTTTCAAAGAAACATCTATATTAACTTTTTTATACATTTATTCAAAATAATTTACTCTCATTTACCGATTTTTTTCAGTTTCATTTATTTTTTTCATTTGCTTGAAATTTAATAAAAATTTACCCACAAAACGGAAACTTGTGGTTTATTTGTGTCCGTAACAGTTATTACAAATTTAAATTTTGTTTGCTGTCTGTTTCAAAAAAAAATATTCAAATAATTTCAATTTGTTTTTTTATTTAAATTGGTTGTATATATACAAAATTTTTCAGTACAAATTACAAGAACTTCATAAACACACATACATACACAAATACATTTACACAAAAAGTGTTTATAGCTTCATATGCATACATACATTTTGTATTGTTCGAGTATATTAAAAAAAAAAACAAAAAATACAAAAACGGAAATAATTTCAAATAAATGAAAAAAACATTTATTTTTTAAGGATTGGTGGGTAAAATTTTCACATTTATTTTAACTGATTATATCAGTTGTTTCTTACGGATGTGTCAGTTGATTAATCAACATTTAAAAATAAATAACAAATGACTTTTAATTTAAATGAAAATTAAGTAGACCGGTTTTTAAATGAAATATCATTTATTTTAAATGATATTTTCAGTTATTTTAACTTACAAACTTTTTTAAGTGCGGTAACGGAAAATATTTTGTGAGTGTATGTACGAGTAGAATACTTTTTTTTTTTAACAATTTTTAACAATATGCTGTGAAATATGAACTTTTAAACTTAGTACTCCAAAAACACTCATTCGCTAGGTGTTTCCCTGCTTTAAGGTACTATGTGTGTCTAAAATATTCCACTTTTGGAAATCTTCATCCATTATTTTAACTCTTGTAGTGTGCCACATTTATGAGGAACTTTATTCAAAGTGGAGATAGTGATGAATTTGAAATTTTTATTCTTTGTGATGTTGCTCTTTTTAAAGATTCTCCAATTATTTAAAAGCGCTCATACTTAAATTTCTATTCCTGTATTTTGTTTTTTGCACATTTTTCTTTGAACGTTTTTTTGTTTCAGTTTTTTTTTCAGCCATTTTGGCAACAGAATTCATTTTCTATTTTGTTGATGAAGAAAAACATTTGTAAATTGTCAAATGCAGAGATGTATTTGTAAAAGTTTAAATAAATTGTTTTAAGTATTGTAGCTATATACATATTTACAAAGAAGGGATACCTTTAGCAATCGGGAGCAGCACTAGCTTCCAAGTCGAGTGAGTTTCAATATTTTACTTATTTGGATATGAAGAAAGAGAAACAAAAAACTCACAATCACAAAATAGGTGGCGAGTAGAAAATTCTTAAAGCGAACAATTTTTTGATTTTAAAAAAAAACAGAATTTTTTTAAAATTGGGTATCAAAAATATGGTATTATAATATATTTATTTTAAATTAAATTAAAAAAAAACTACTAAAAGTGTTGCATTTTTTAAAATTGCAAATGAATTTGAAAAGTGACTTTATTTGCTAAATTTGTTTATAGGGGATTCTTAGGGTTAGCTTTAAACTTTATAAGGAATGTAAAAGATATTTTAGGAAAACTTATGGATAAATTTTAATCTTATCGGTTTACTTCCCAGAATTTTATTTAAATGAAGAGTTCAAAGATTATAATGAAAAGTAGGGGTTTCTTAACGGGATTTTTCACTGAGACGGCAGATCATAAACGCGGAGACTACATTTCCTTGGTAGATATACACTACCCCTCTTGGAAATTTGGAAATCTGTGCCTAGTAGGGTGGTTGGCTTCAGTGGGAGACTCAAATCTTGGGCAAAATGAGGGTCGTGGTGCATAGGGTTTTTCTAATCTAATATAAGGTTTTCTACTGCATACATATTTTTGCATCTTTCAAACATTGATATTTTGTTAATTTTTATTTGATTAAAACACTAGAAATAGTTTGTAAGTTAAAGTAACAGAAACTACAATTTAAAAGAAATTATATTTCATTTAAATGCCAGTCAACTTACTTTTCATCTAAATCAAATGGTTTTTGTTATTTATATTGAAATGTTTTAAAAACTGACCTCTCAGTAAAAACAAATGATTATTCAGTTAAAAATAAATGTTAAAATTTTACCCACCAATTTGGTAAAAAGAAATTTTTATTAATTTGTTTGAAATTGTTTCGGTTTTTTGTATTTTTGTTTATTTTTTAATCTGCAAAATGTAGACACACACAGTAAACACAGATTGTGTAAGTGGCCTTATGTGTGTGTGTTTATGAAGTTCTTGTAATTCGAATTGAACTAATTTTGTATATGTTTATATACAATTTAAATTAAAAAAAAAAAACAAAATTAGAAATTGTTGAAAAATTTTTTTTTGAAACTGACAGCAAATAAAAATTTAAATTTGTAATAACTGTAACAGAAACAAATAAACCACTAATTTCCATATTGTGGGTAAATTCTTATGAAATTTTTAAACAAATAAAAAATTACAGTAAATAATTTTAATCAAATGTATAAAAAAGTGAAAATAAATATTTCTTTGAAAAAAAAAATGTATGCTCTTTTACTTTTAATTGAACTGAAAACTTTTTTTTATTAAACTACACTCAGAATATTATGTAGTTAACTGTTTGTAGTTTAATAAAAATGTTTTCCGTTCCATTTAAAAATAAAGCAACATACATTTATTTTTCAAAGAAATATCTATATTAACTTTTTTATACATTTATTCGAAATAATTTACTATCATTTACCATTTTTTTTCAGTTTCATTTATTTTTTTCATTTGTTTGAAATTTAATAAAAATTTACCCACAAAACGGAAACTTGTGGTTTATTTGTGTCCGTAACAGTTATTACAAATTTAAATTTTGTTTGCTGTCTGTTTCAAAAAAAAATATTCAAAAAATTTCAATTTGTTTTTTTATTTAAATTGGTTGTATATATACAAAATTTTTCAATACAATTTACAAGAACTTCATAAACACACATACATACACAATTACATTGTATTGTGCGAGTATATAAAAAAAAAAAAAAAAAAAATACAAAAACGGAAATAATTTCAAATAAATGAAAAAAACATTATTTTTTAAGAATTGGTTAGTAAAATTTTGACATTTATTTTAACTGATTATATCATTTGTTTCTTACGGATGTGTCAGTTGATTAATCAACATTTAAAAATAAATAACAAATGGCATTTAATTAAAATGAAAATTAAGTAGGCCGGTTTTTAAATGAAATATCATTTCTTTTAAATGATATTTTCAGTTATTTTAACTTACAAACTTTTTTAAGTGTAGAAACAGTAAACTACATAATATTCTAAATGTAGTGTTAAATATTTTGAATTTTTTCGCTTTCGGCTTTTTTTTTTAAAGCTATATCGCTCGAAATATACTTTCGGCATTTTGCACCTTATTCGTTATACCGTACACCGCTACATGGAGCTATATACGTGCCAAAAATAATGCACGTAGTATAGCAATCGACTCAGAATTTCTTTCTGAGTTGATTTGGCGATGTCAGTTCATCCAGTCGTCTGCCTGTCCGTGTGTCCATGTAAACCTTATAAACAAACTACAGGTCACAAATAAAAAGATATTTAAATATTGGCACAAGGACGAACCCTATTCACTTTCGAATCGGTTCATATTCACCACACAAAGAGGGATAAGGGACAATAAATCACCCATGTAAATTTTAAGAAAAATCAGACCATATTTGGACCTAGTGCTTTAATGCACTTTTGCGGAAATTTCGGTCAAATTGATCTTTATATTTTCTGTTCTGTTCATAAGAAGAAGATTACGACCATTCCCAGAATTTAGATCGTTTCTCGAAATTTGGTGATATTTAGTGTAACATTGTGTAACATAGTGTATCATTTAGTCAGTATGCCCAACTTTAATATTTTTCCTACTAGTTTTTTATTAACTTTCTCTACTTCACATTTTTAAAGATTTTGAAATCTTGATACAACTTTTTTCATACATATGTTTTACTAATCACAACGTGTTAGGAAATCTATACATGGCCACCCAATATAATACTTCAACATCACTGTAATTATCATTATCATCATTGCCGACAAATTTAAAATTCAATGACACAAATATCATTAGAAAAAACATTAACGTTAAGACGACACAAAAACCCGGTAGCTGATCATGAAACAATTTATTAATGTATTATTTGAAGAATAAAATAAATCAACAATAAATTTTTTAAGGAAAAAGAAACAAACAATTTGGTGATTTTGGTGGCTACTATTTATTTGTTATTGTCAACAACATATTTAAAATATAAAATAAAATTACGAAAAGCAAAACGGTCTTAACCAAATAATAACAATGGACAGCAAATATTTGTTAACATTTTAACAAACTGATGACTGTCATTGTCGCTGTTGCTGCTGTTGATATTTTTTAACTGATTTCAATTTTTTTTTGTTTTTTTTGTCTTAATTGAGTTTTACTGATGTCACAATATCAAATGGCCGTTGGCCAAAAGAGAGTTAAAAATAAAAATAACTGTTTGAATAATTTGTGTAGTGACAACAGCACTAACAATTTTTCATTTTTTAAGTGGAAATCGAAAAAAAAGACGCAAAAGTTGCAAAAAGACCAAGAAGTGTCAGTTTTATCTTTATATTCCGTAAGTATTTTTGTATTGCATTCGATGAATGATACTTCTTTGGCCACTACAAATACACGCCCTACACTCGTAGAATTGTATCGGTTAAACTAACTGTCATTGTAGTTAAAAAAATGTATACTGCAATTTCAACTTAAAAGTTATTTTTAACTGTGTAGTTCAAATAATCAATATTAATTCGAGTTTACTTTTTTTTAATTGCAATAGCAGTTAACTTTACCGACATACAATAGTTCTCTTAATGTACTTACACTCACTCAAAAAAAAAAAATATGAACTAGAATTTAGAAAAATTAACTTATTTAGAGGAAAAATTGAAATGAAAACGGCGCCAGACACTTTTTACCAATATATAATAAAATTTTCCTTGAAATTAAGATTTAGTTAAAATTTGGTCAAAATTTCTAAATTATACAAAAATTTTACTACTGAGAAGTAAATTTTTATTAAAAAAACAGTAAAATTTGCTCCTAATTAGTTCATACATCATCTAAATTGTACTGTTAGTTAGAAAATGTTTCCTTGGTTTTAAGAAAAATTTCATTTTATTTAAATTCATAAGATAATTTTTTTTTAACTAAAAACTAGGACTTAACTCCCTAAAAATGGGAAATATTTTCTAACAACAAGTTAAATATCACTTCTTTTAAGTAAAAGTTATCCTTATGGTAAAGGTACTTTACACATGTTGAGTAAGTATTTTTCCACTTTTGGAGGACTTCCGCTTTGTGAGGACATTGCTCTTAACAAGCTTTTTGCTATAGATTTTTGTTCTAAAATTAAATTGAATTATTTCATGTATTTAAAATATAAATTAAATTTCATTAGCAAAATGGTAAACAAATTAAAAAAAATGTACTGCAGGATATCCTGAAACGTAATAAATTTTGACAAAGTCAGATCCTTTTCATAGTTAATTAAGGGTTCTGCTTGAGAGAACTACAAAAAGTGACCTAAGTGACACACGACATCTATGGCTAAGGAACACTGGGGGTCCTTTGTCTCCTTAAATTATCTAATTTAAGGAAATTTTTGCAAAAATACAAAATATCCCAGTTACATTTCTTGTTATTATTGAAAAATGGAAAAATTTCATAAGTTCATTTTATGGTATTTGTAGCTTAAACTTTATTTGACATATACAAATTTAAACTTTTTTATTATTTCACTTAATAAAAAAAAATAGTTCGATAAATATAAAGTTTAATAAGCGCTACGTCAATTATAGGAAAGTCATTATGCCGTAATGTATAAAATGTGCCTGCGATATTTTGTATTGTAGTCAACAAACAAATTTATTACATAAAAGCGCAAATTCGAAATTTTTTACCCTTTGCTAACAAAATTTAAAAAAAATATTTTAAGCAACTTTAAGTTCAATGTTAAAGACTGTTAAGATTAGAGATAAGCATGTGAGAGATTTTTGTGACTCACGCTTACGCACGGTCACGAACCAAAAATTACAATTATGCACGATAATTTTTTTAAATGGTTACTTTAATTTTTTTCCTTTAATAATATTTTTTCTTGAAAATTAGGAAAGCTAACTGGTTTGTTTTTAATTGATTGTATTTTTTTTTAATAGAATATTAATAATAAAAAAAAATCCTATACCAAATTTTATTATTTTTTAAAAATTAGAAAACTTTTACTTGAAAAGAAGAATATTTTATTAAAATTTTTAAAATTTATCTGAACTAAGTTAAATGAAACTTTTCCTTAGAAATAGTTCATAAGTTTCTAAATCAAGTAAATTTTTATTATTACATAGGGAAAAATGTATTATTTTTTGTTTTTAAACTAATTTTTAGAAAACTATTTTTCTAAATTAGAAGGTGGTATACTTAAAAACTGAATTTGAAAATGTCATTCAGAAAATTTAGATAATTTTACTTCTCGCGAACAAAAAATGAACACACATTTAGTTCGAGAAGTACTTTCTCATTTTAAGTTAGACACATTTTTTGAACTAAATGGGAGTAAATTATGTCCTAAATTTTTTTTTGAACTAAACTTAATTTTATTACATTTGAGTATGCAAATTTCAGTAAAATTTTCTTGAAATTAATAAATTTTTATTTGACTTGTTTTTTCCCTAAAATCAAGAAATATTACTTAGAAAAAATATGAACTATTTCTGAGTATATAAGCTATTTGGTTTTTCCTCAAACTTAGGAATTTTTATTCTTTTTAAGAAAATTTTTCTAAGGTTTAATAAAATTTTACTTAAATTGAGGACAATTTATAAACTATTTTGAAGGAAATTTTTGATTACATTTTAATTCATGTCTTTTTTTTTTGAGTACTGACAATAATAGGTCAGCAAAAAAATCTGTAAAACTCAATATAATTTTCAAATATTTTGATATACCTACTGTTTTTAACATGTTTTTTTTTTCTTTTGTCAACTTTTAACAGAATACTGCAATGCCTTACTAGAAGTTTGGTGGTATTCTTCTAGTTTTTGAAAATGGTCAATATCTTAAGAATTCAGAGATAGACCAAGAAATTGACGAACATTTTTCGCGAGGAGATAAAATTCTCGACTGCACTAAAATTCAAGTCAAAATTTTACGCCCAAATACAACAAAAATTTCTTTAAAATAGATAGTTCTGTAATGTCTACCAACGTATAATGTCGAGTGTAACTTAATATAAATATACTATCGATATGTACATGATCTTGGCATTCAGTTTATTAAAATAAAAATTATACAAAAATATCCGACAAATGTGCTTGAATTTCATTAAACGTGTTTTTGTCTTCGTTTGGTTGATTTTTCATATATTTTATGTAGATTCTTCTTGTACATGTGTGTGTCTTTTTGAATATTTTTTTTTCAAAAAATAATTTGCCGCCCATTTCATTTAATTTCTTTTTGTTTTTTTTTTGTATTTATTTTAAATTTAAAATAAACAATACAATGGAAACAACGGCATACATAACTTACATGCCACAAACACTGATTTATATGACCAACCAACCGACCGAACGAACGGACGACTGACCACCATCCAGCAGACTCCCCATCACCATTTAAAGAGTATCCATTAAAACATACGCACAAAAACAAAAAGAAATGTAGTTTACTTCATTCTTTGTACCAATATCTGAGTTGTTTATTTTTTTTTCAAGTTGATACTGGATAAGAGAAAAATTTATTTCTTTGAAACAGTAAAAATTAATAAAATATGAATAGGTACAGCAGAAAACCGGAAATTATACCGATGGATTTCCTCATATTTCGAGATCAGAAAATATAAAAAAAAACTTTAATTAACAAATGTACATTCCAAATTGATATTTTAACTGTGTCAAAATAATTTTTAAGATTGTCTAAATCTTTTGTTTTACTTTTTAATATATTTAGTACTTCATTGAAAAGATCTTCAGTATACATTTTAATATTTCTGATAAAGAAATATAAAAAAATCCTAAAACGAAGTAATTTCTCTTTACCCTCAAAACGTGAGATTGGGCTGCTAAAAAGGTCCTGATGTAAATTTTAGAGGTACACTCACAATATATTTTCCGTTACCGACTGTAGTTTATTTAAAAGTAATACGTAAAGTTTGTTTTTAAATGAAGAATCAATTGAAATTCATAGAAATATATTTTTTTAAATATTTGAATCAGTCATTCAAAAAATAAACTATAAAAGTTTACAGACATTCAGTAGGAGTTGATATTTTCAGTTAAATGTAAATTTTTATCTTTTTTCTGCTTCAAAAAATTAAAATTCATATAATTCTTTTTTGTTTTTTTACCTAAATAGTTTGTATATATACAAAATTATTTCAATAAAAATTACAAGAAATTATTCAAATATACATACACACAAAGCCAATAAAAATATATACATCTGCATGTGTTGTGTTCTGTTTTGTAATTACAGTGAACTCGCGAAAACGTGAACACACGAAAAGGTGAACGTCTCAGAAACGTGAACAAATTTATTTTTACACAGACCGTTCTAAAACGTGAACAAAATGTGGAAGCTCTAAAATGTGAACACTTTTTTTTATTTTTCGTCACTTTTTAAACTGTTAAGTTTAAATTTAGAAATATCCGAATTAAGAGTTGACTTGTTTGATTATGTAACAACGTTATTTTTCTTACTTGTAGCCGTGTATAAATGCTTTGACCTGTTGGTTGTTCTTTGACATTGCTACGTAAATGTTTGAAGTGATAAAAAATTTTTATTAGTGAAAGTGAAAAATGTCATCAAAAAAATATAAAGTGTTATCTTTAAAAGATAAAGTTTATATTATTGGATTATTGCAAAAAGATTATAGTGTCAGTGGTTTGGCAAGAAAATATGGTGATGATTAATCATTTAAAAGAAAAATTGAGAATTAACAAATTGTGTAAATAATACTCCTTATGGTACCGGAAAGTGGAAAACATTACGTGCTTCTGAACTTCCGAAAATGGTAAAAACTGTTTATAAATGGTTCCTTAGCATGCGAAACAAAAAAATTGCCAGTAAGCGGAAAAAGAAAAAGCTTTTGAAATTCACCAAAAAATACAAGAGAGTGATCGTGGTTTTAATTACCAGCCTCAAATTTAAATTAAGCCAAAGGAAGCTGTAGAAGCTCTCGACAAGGTTTTAATATGGGCTGAAAATGAGATGGTCGACCAAAAAAAGATGACCGATAACGTGAACAAACTCGAAAACGTGAACTGCCTTGGTAAAAATTAGTTCACGTTATCGAGAGTTCCCTGTACATACAAATAAAAAAACTTTCAATTTGAAAACAAAAACCACAAAAGTAGTTTTTTCTAACTTTTTGTCAGTAAAAATTTGATGGTTATTTTAAACCACTTTCTATTGTTTTTACTTTTGTCGATTATTAAACAATGATTAAAAATAAACAACAAAATGGGTTGAATATAATGGAAAATTAGTAGTCCTCTTTTTTATTGTATTTTTGATTAATTTAATATGTATTTTAAGTTGTTTTTAACGAAATAATATTGTGAGTGTATTTCACACATATTTTATCCAGATCAGCAATAACACATTTAATGTGAAAAAAAAAGAAATAACTTTTTCACTTCCCCAACAACAATGGGGTTTTTATGTTATAGTCTATAGTTTGACTAAACAGTATAAAATATAAAAAGTTAAATTGTCACTTTAACTAATTTGCATAAAATGCTACCATGTTGCACCACCAACTGAAGTAAATTTTTTATACAAAAATATATTCCTGATTGATGTGTGTTGTTCTCTTCCTCTGTTTACATACTCAAACTGGTACATAGCAAGCAACTTTCCTAGAGTAAATGTTTTTCTACTGATTTCTCAAGTGGTTGAATACTTTGTAATGTGTAGAGGACCACCTAGTTGGAATATTACTAATTAATTTAATATGATTCTTGATGGTTGGAAGACAACATTTCGATAATAACTACACTCACAATAATAATGTGTGCACAAAAAATATGAAATTATTGTCTAAATAATGGAAGCGCTTTTGTAAAATCACCGAATATTTCGTTATTTTAAGAAAGTTTTCGTTATTTTGACATTTGTTCATATTTTTTGTACGCATTTCTATGTGTGTAATACACAGGTGTCCTTACACTCAGAAAAAAAAATTTAGTAGAAAATTTTGTAAACGGTTTTCAATCCTACTTTACTATTTTTGTACTGATTTTTAGTAAAAAAAATATTATTTATTAACTTTTTTGCTATTAACATTTTTAACATTACAGAGTTTTTATAGAATATTTACAAATTTTTGTTGCTAACTTCAGAAATCATTTTATCAATTTTTGAAAACCGATTTGCTAAAATTAGGAAAAAAAAATTATTAATTTTTAATAAGTGCATATTAAAGGAAATGTTATTTCTAATAATTAAAACTTATTCATAAAATCTTAAATTGCCTTAAAATGTTACATAGGTTGAAAAAAAGGGAGCGGAAGTGAAGATACTTTTCACAATCGACTCATGTCCAAAAATAGGAGATCCTAAATAGAACTAAAAACTTTTTTGGTTTTAAAAATCTAAAAAATCTAAAAAATTTACTAAAATTATTTTTCAAAACAAAAATTAGCAAATTAAAACAAAATGATAAATTCGTTTATGTTTTTACTATTTTTTAAGCCTTTGAATTTTTTTTTTAATTTTATCTAAAATATTTTTGAAAAAATAATAAAATGTTGCTCAATAAAAAAAAATATAAATTTGTATATACGAATTCGAAAGGAATTTCAAAAGAAATTAGCAGCTTTAAAGTGTAACAGGTGTATCTAAAAATAATTGAGTTAATTTGTGCATTTTAATATTTTTTTTTATAAATCAAAATTTTACCATATTTTACAATTCATTTAGTTTACATCAATTTACTAAAATTGAGTAGCGCTTACTAATTTGATTGTACCAATATTAATAAAAGCAGAGCTGATGTATATATATATAGCAGAGCTGATGTGTATATAGTGCAGAGCTGATGTATATATAGAGCAGAGCTGATGTACATATATAGCAGAGCTGATGTATATATAGAGCAGAGCTGATGTACATATATAGCAGAGCTGATGTATATATAGAGGAGAGCTGATGTATATATATAGCAGGGCTGATGTATATATATAGCAGAGCTGATGTATATATATATATAGCAGAGCTGATGTATATATATAGCAGGGCTGATGTATATATAGAGGAGAGCTGATGTATATATATAGCAGGGCTGATGTATATATATAGCAGAGCTGATGTACATATATAGCAGAGCTGATGTATATATAGAGGAGAGCTGATGTATATATATAGCAGGGCTGATGTATATATATATAGCAGAGCTGATGTATATATATAGCAGGGCTGATGTATATATAGAGCAGAGCTGATGTATATATAGAGCAGAGCTGATGTGTATATAGTGCAGAGCTGATGTATATATAGAGCAGAGCTGATGTACATATATAGCAGAGCTGATGTATATATATAGCAGAGCTGATGTATATATAGAGCAGAGCTGATGTATATATAGAGAGAAAATTAAAAGAAATCTCTTGGACCGAATATACCATTTAGGCATTTCAAGACGTTAAAAATATTATTTTATCTGTTGCTGTCGATTCTTCTTTAGTTGCAGTTGGATCCGTTCTTTAACAATACAGTGGAGATATAGCAGAGCTGATGTATATATATATAGCAGGGCTGATGTATATATAGAGCAGAACTGATGTATATATAGAGCAGAGCTGATGTGTATATAGTGCAGAGCTGATGTATATATATAGCAGAGCTGATGTATATATATATAGCATGGCTGATGTATATATAGAGCAGAGCTGATGTATATATAGAGCAGAGCTGATGTATATATATAGAATAGCTGATGTACATATATAGAATAGCTGGTGTACATATATAGCAGAGCTATATATATATATATATATATATATATATATATATATATATATATATATATATATATATATATATATATATATATATATATATATATATATCAGAGCTGATGTATATATATAGCAGGGCTGATGTATATATATAGCAGGGCTGATGTATATATATAGAGAAAATTAAAAGAAATCTCTTGGACCGAATATACCATTTAGGCATTTCAAGACGTTAAAAATATTATTTTATCTGTTGCTGTCGATTCTTCTTTAGTTGCAGTTGGATCCGTTCTTTAACAATACAGTGGAGATCATTGGAAGCCTCTGGCTTATTGTATTTTTCCAGAAAATTGAATATTTCGGAGATAAACTATTCTAAGTTTGATCAGGAATTATTAGGGCTTTACTTTACATTAAAACATTTCCGTCACTTTCCTGAAGGTCGAGTATTTATTATTTTCAGTGATCATAAACCACCTCGTCAAACTCGTCATTTAGAGTTGATCCCTTAATTCACAAATGATATCCGACATGTTTCTGGAAAAGACAACATAGTCGCAGACACATTATCGCGTTTTCCGGTAATTTTTTCTTTAAGTTTTTTAGATATAAATCTTAATAAATTATATTCGGAACAACAGAAAGATGATGTATTAAGAAGTATAATTTTAACCCAAAATAAATTTAATCTTAAACAAATTACACTATGGAACAAAATGGGGGTTGTGATCTCAGGCGACGATGATTCCTAGATCAGACGAATGTACTAGGTAAGTATAGTAAAACCCCCAAAGGAATTGTGGCTCTGTGGGTACAGTCAAGTTTTATTTAATTTTTGTTGGCCACCACTGTACAATATAAGACTCAAAACCCAGTATTAACGTTCTTCTGACGTTCAGATGTCTGCAATGAAATTTCATGGGCTTTTTTTGTTGAACATTTTAACCCTCTTTTAGGGGTCATTTAATACCTATTTTTGAATATATACTAAAATGTCACCTAAAACTGGCGTTAATATGTTCATTTGAGTGAAACGGGATAGACGTTTCTTTCCGAAGAATACAAATTAATAAAAAAACAAATAATTTACTTAAGCAATGGCTTAAAAAAATTATATTTTTGTTGACATTTAAACTACGTATATGTTTTGAACTTTTACAATTAATGAATAAAAAATAAATTTGACCATTTTCACAACTAACCATCGTTGAATAAATTTTTTGTCTTCCCATAGTGAAATTTTCAGTTTAACATATTCGCCGAACATTTTAACCATCTAATTTCCAGTTTTAGAAGACTTTTTTAAGTATATATTCAAAAATAGGTCTTAAATGACCCATAAAACGCATGGATGGTAACCGAAACAAATGCGGTTATCGGTAAGGGTAACGCTATTTTCTATAGGGTCCGCCATCTAACGTTTTTTTTTTCAACTAGTGCTTATTTCGTGAATGGTAAAACTTAGCTCATGTCTGATTTGACAGATAATTAGTTTTATCCTTCCGCTGAACGAATATGGTATGAATATAGCATAATTGAGCCATTTTTCTTCGAAAATGAGCAAGGAGTGGCCGTTACAGTCAATGCCGATCGTTATTGGGCCATGTTGAACGAATTTTTGTTCACAAAAATTGAAGAGGAGGATATTGGCAACATTTGGTTTCAACAGGACGGCGCTACGTGCCACACAGCCGAAGCTACACTCGATGTTTTGTGCCCTGTTTTTGAAGATCGCATTATTAGCCGCAGAGCTGATGTCGTTTGGCCACCTCGGAACTGCGATTTGACACCGTTGGACTATTATTTGTGAGGTGCCGTCAAAGATAAGTGTTACGCCGACAAGCCAGAGACAATTGACGCTTTAAAGGACAATATTCGTGAAGCCATTGGTGAAATACAGCTGCACACAATCGATAATGTGCTTAAAAATTGGACCGATCGGGTAGGCTACTGCATGGCCAGCCGAGGCAGCCATTTGAATGAAATTATTTTCCAATATTAACCGGAAGGATTGTACTTTCAAATAAAAAAAGAAATTTGAGAAAATATTCAGTAGTTTTTTTTTATAGCATTTTCAAAAAAAAAAAAAAAGTTATTTGGCGGACCCTATATTATTTCGGTAACGTTATTTTAAGGATAACAATTTTCTCAGTTATTTCGGTAACGGTATTTTAGGGGTAACGATAGTCATTTAAAAGGGCATTAAATTGATAAAGGTATTTTAGCGGTATTGCCTGTCAACCCTGTCCTTAACATATCTAAGTTGTATTATTTTCAGGTCCGAGCTATTTTCAAAAATGCTTGTTAAAATTCCATTACAAAGTGCTTCATAGTTTGGGTCATTGACGTCAGCCTTAACCGAAACGAAAGCACACTATTTCTAAACCAAATCCCCAAAGGGTTATTGTAAAAGTTGACTCCGCAATTTATTTTATGTTCCCTTTTTATTGATGCAGTTTCAAATAGTAACGTTATTGTCATTTGAACTAAAATAATGTTAACAAACACCATCACATCATTGTAATGCATCTTATGATTATATTTATTATACAATATTATAAAGAACTTTTTGATGCAGAAATATGATTTGTTCTATTAATATTTATTTTAAAAATATTGTAAATTTTGGTCCTTAGACAAGCATATAAAGTCAAATGATTCCCACGGTACTAGAAAATCACTAGCTGTGAAAACAACATAGATTTTCGTACACAATAATATTAATATAAGGATACAAGTAGTCATCCTTTTAAAATGATGTTGCTAATGATGATGGATACAACAACAACAACAAAGAGGAGCAAATAAACCGACAAATAAGCAGGTGGTTTAAATGGTTTGATTGAAAGTAGACATAGAGTAGAGTTCATTTGATATTTATCTTTGAACCGCAGAAAAACAAACAAACAAATAAAACATTATTTGAGAATAAAACAAATAGAACAGTGCAAATAAAAATTGGAAATATACAAAATCGCAGAAAAAAAACATCATCATGTGGAACAATGAAAGGATAATAAATGTTATTAGTATTTTTTTTCCACGCGTAGTATACCGAGAAATAAAAAAAGTATCAATTACGCGTTTGTTGCAAATAATGAAGAAGGTACATTTTCTGAGCCTGAGAACGTCTTTATGACAACAAAACAACCTGAATGTTGCAACATTTAGAGTTATGACGCAATAAAGTAATACAAGTCGTAACCAAATAGTCAAGTGCGCTGTGATATTATTATCTTACCCCTCTTTGTTCGAAATTCCAAATTTTATTTATATGGAGTTGGAGAAGATAATGTAACTGAAACTTGTAAAAAATTACAAATGAAACAGACAATGATTGAAATATATTTTATAAATAAAAAAGGTACCTATTTGAATAAAAATAAAAATCACAAGATGGCTTCATTTAATTAAAAAACAAAAAAATTTTATTTTTCAAAAGTCTTCATTTGTGTGTGTGTGCTACATTTTGACTCAAACTCGGCAACCCTTAGTTGCAATATTAAATATCTAATAAAAATCAAATAAAATTCACAGCTGGATCATAATGGTTGGGAATTTAAAAATGTTCGTATAACATTTTGTTGTTGTTGTCGCTGATTGTTATTGTTGTTTTGCATCCCTCTGGCTAAAGGTCAGTTATTATTACGTACATATTCAGACATATGAAAATAATAATAGAGCAGCTACAAAATTATATAATATCATTATTTCACTCATTCTCTTACTGACAAATGACACATAATGAAACTTTTTGTAATTTTACCCCATTATTATTTGTTACTGCTAGGTTTTTTTTTTTTTAAATTTAATTGTATTAAAATTAATAATAACTGTATTCTCAAAATATGTACACTTAAAAAATCATTTTGAGTACTCTTTCTTTTCTCTGCTGCCTCTAATAGTGTTATTTTCTTTTAAAGAAACCCAAAATTAGGGTTAAATAAGGCAAAACAAATACCCAATAAACAAAACTCTGTGAGCTTGGTGGTGCACAACTAAATTGTAATACGGGGTTTTACCAATCGCGATCTTACGGAGATCGATTTTACCGACCAGGATGGAGTTGTTCGTTATGTTATTCGAAGTGGTGAAGTCTTTATTAATCCATCATTTATTAACAGTCGCCTTGACCATATACTCCAGAATTAAACGTAAAATGGTTATGGAGAGAGACTTTATTATCCTACCACGCCCTTCAGCGGTCAACGTTCTGCCTTTGGTTGCAAATGGCAGAACGTTGACCGGCTGAAATTTTTCAATGGATACGGGTTTTTAGAACCCTTTTTTAATTTGTTCTCTTAATTCTAATCTCCATAAATTATAAAGATTTAATGCCTTTTTTAAGCTTTTTAAAAAAGACTGAGTTTTTTTAAAGAAAATCTAAACTCAGGACAGATTGGTGCTTACAACCGAATTTGTAGCCAATCGAATGTTTTGTTTGCGGTAACCGAATTTTTCGGTTGTGACAACAGAAAACTTATTGAGATATGAGTTATTTGTTTGTGACAAGAGTATTTTGGTTCACTCAATAACAATTCGGTTGTCACAAACGAAGTATTCAGTTGCTGCAACTGAACCATTCGATTGACAACGAATTCGGTTATCAGCACGAATCTGTTTTCTGGGTGTATTAAAGAGCTGTAATATGGAACAGTTGTTGGGCGTCAGGTTACGAAACTTCTTAATACTTTTTAGTTCATAACCCTGTTATCTAACTTTATTTCGGTTGGGTTAAGTGAAGGATGCGATATGAATGAGATATAAAGGGTGGTCCAACCATAATGCACGGTGTTAATTGTTAATAAAACAAAAAGTTTTCAGTTTTAATATTTTTTATTATGATAGAAGGATCTATGACAATTATTTGTGAAACAAAATATCGGCCAAATGCTCGCCACGGCTTTGGTAGCATACCTCACTGAATCTGAGACATAACTGAGGTTCAATGTCGTTAATGTGCGGAATTATCTCATCCTTTAGCTCTTGAATTGTTCTTGGCTTATTGACGTACGCTTTTCTTTTAAATATCTCCAAAGAAAGAAATGCAACGGTGTCAAGTCAATGGATCGTGGCGGCCACAACATCGCGACGTCCATTGAACTTCTCGCGCAAAAGAGCAATTGTTTCGTTGGCTGTGTGGCAAGTGGCACCATCCTGTTCGAACCACATGTCGTCCAGGTCGATATCCGTTATCATCTCGCGATAGCGAACACCGACGACGAGTCGAGGATGACGGCTCTTCTGCCACACTATCGCGAACAACAGCAATGTTTTCCGCGGAACGAGCTGGTGTTTTCACATTTCCTACAGAACCGGTTTGCTGAAATATGCCCACAATTATCTCAATTGTGTACACATTTGGTCGATTATGCTGACCAAAAAATCACGAAGTGTATTTTGTGTATTTTCATGGTTGAATTTGTCAAACACTGAAACAAATAAATGTCAAATTATGTTGGTCAAAAACTTGACGTTAAGGTGTTACTCATAATTAACATCGTGCATTATGTTTGGACCACCTTTTTATGTTTTTCTAAATTGATGTTGCCATCGCTGTGAATCGAACCCGCAACCTTCTGTGTAACAGTCCAACGCTCTTACCAATCTTTTTTTACTATTTTATGCTTTTATATCTAAATATATCGGTCCTTGAAGCTATGTCGTCATATGACGACGCTAGGATAATAAGGGTTAAAATACCTCGAATCCAATATAATTACGTTTAGGTGCATGGGAGACGAAACCTTAGACACCTTAGGGTCATGGGGATTGGTTTGGCTGAGGAGTGTGCGCGGAATGAATCGAGTCGGCCGGGAGGCTGATTCTTATGGTGGAGTTGGTGTGACAGGATGTATCGGTATCGGACCAATTGGGAGATATCTTAAACTTTATGGAGGAGACCGAAAACTATTCTTGGTTCCGGTAAACGGATAAACAATATGCTTAAAGTAATTTTCAAAATCCACTGCCGCATAGGACGAAGGCCGTGGGGGTTACTGTAGGGGTTGTGGGGACGAGGCGTAAACTAAACCTATCTGCTTTGAAACTTGCTTGGTACCTAAGTAAGCCAAAGGTTTTCTTCAGATGCCTTGTCTTGACCAAAGTCTGACGATCGCAAGCCCGGAGTGTTTGAAGTAAAGAAGTGCTCCGAACCTACATGAGAACGCATAACAAGCCAACTTTCGGGATTAAGTGTTTGTCCTATTTTTGGACTTGAGTCGTTTGCGAAGAGTATCTACACTTCCGTTTTTCTTTTTCAACCTAACCTAATAAAAATTTTTCAATATTTGCCCCAAAATTAAAAGCCCAATATAGTCCGCCACTGCGGACTATATCATCAAAAAGCGAAAATTTTACTTTGTTATCTTTTCAGACTTAAAATGCGTTATTAAAAGTTTCTTTAGAACATATATCGAATTTATATTTTTCTAAAAGACCACAAGTATGTCACAAGAAAAAAAACTATCACTACTTTGGTAATTCTACTTTCTCTTGTTTCTTCTAAATTCAAAATTTTTTTTACTCAAATTTTACCTTTAACCAATTTTTTCTCTAAGTGTAAATAAATAATATAAATATAAAAATATGCGGAAAAAATTATTTTATCTTGTCTTTATAAAAATACATTTTACTTTTCGACCCAGCAAAAAAAAGTAGCAAAAGAAGAGAAAAAGAAGCAGTGATTTTGATTCCGGTGTTGTAAAAATTTGAATCGGAACCAATGATTTTTACATAGGGGTGTCATAGGGTGGAAGTTTTCTTTTATGATCCTTTTTCATTGCATCTAAAGCCCTTCTTATGGTTTAGTGAAACATTAAATCTTTTGTTCTTCCCAAATAAATTTTGAATTTGTAATTTAGATTTCTACAGGACATCAGTAATCGAGCCTTAGCCTCAGTTTCACAATCTCCCGTTAGCTTCTACCTGGGAATTTAACTGACACATTTGTTGTTGTTTCCTATACAAATTTTAAGTTTTACTGTTCGTTACATTTTAGCGGGAAATTCAGCAATCGGGCCTTATTAATCTCTATTCGAAATGCTTGCAACTTTTACTACAATAAATTTTTTTACTTTTTGTAGCGTCATAGATTTGAAAAGTGTTTAATTTCATTAAAAATCACATTTTTATAAGTTGTGAAAAAGAACTTCCTTAGAAGAGAAAAAACAGAACTAAACGATACTTTAGAATCAATGAAAAATTAATTCCTTAAGAATCACTTCCATTTATTTTTGCTGGGGATGTTTGAGATTGTAAAGTTTTTGGAATAGTAGTATTCCCTTCATGATCTCAATTTTACTTTCTCATTTTTAAATAATCGCTTTTAAATAATTTACCTATCAAAAAAAAAAATTACGCAACATTTTTTTTTATGGACATCCAAAAATTGCATTCGAAATTTATATAATAAATAATAACACATCGGGCGAATTGCCTAAAAGGCTTTGTTGGCACAGACTCACTCAATATTTCTGATTACTGGCCTGATCTCAAAACAAAACCACCAAACTTTTTAGCAATCTAAACGCGTGAATTTTGAGACATCCCCTATTAAGACATAGTTAACCAAATGATACCCTATAATTGACTACTTATATGACTTTGGTAGGGAAACTATATCAAAATATCAACTGATTTTATCGAAATTTGGCACATCTTATTAGAATGTGAATGTTTAAATTTCGTGTCATTAGAGGGTTAAATATGTTTATTGGGTATAATCTTACATACTCTACTTCCTCTCGAAAAAAAAACCAAATGTATCATGATGATGTTTATCGGAAACATTGTTTATACTTCAGTAACAACAACAAATTATATGCAACTTATTGTGATTATCATCTCAATTGCAACAAACATAAATGTACGAGTACAACTCTTGTACTCTTGTAATTGGAAACTGTTATTTGCCAATAATTTTTGACACTCTTTCATAATAATATTTTTTTGTTTAATAATTATGATAAATATACATTTAACAGGGAAATTAACACCCCTTATTAGGGAACAATGTTAAAAAGAAATATATTTGGTCACATTGTTGTTGTTGTTAATATTGTAGTATTATGAATGTGTCATTAAGAGTGAGAGACTGCTACTGTTGTATAATATATTTCCACTACATAATATCCTTTAGATCCTTGTGTATATTGTATTGTGGGTTTCGTATTACAATAAGACTTATTTGTCGTTGTTACAAAAGTTGTGTATCATATTGACTTGTTTCAAGAGTTTCAGTTTAAATATCGTAATTTGTTAATATGAATTACATAAAAAAAAAAAAAACGTTTGTAATTTGAGTTTCTTTAGTTCTTGTTTTTTACTTTTATTTAAGGGAATAAATTTTGTTTAGAATTTTGTTAATATGATACTTAAATCAATAATCGATACATTTTTATTAAATTTTTATTTATTTTATCTTATTTGCAGGTGTTTGCTTATGTTGCAATCGTAAAAACATTTGTTATCATCTTTGGTCTTTTTGCCACCGGTAAGTTTAATTTTGTTGTTAAGTTTGAAATTGACGATTTTGTGTACACTCACCAAAAAAAGTCTGTAATAGCAACTGAAAATTTTGCTGTTATTACGGGAAATTCTGCTAATTTGAGCCCTGCGGTATTTTTTGCTAATCTTAGCAACACATGTCTGCTGACGTGCAGTACAATGAAATTAGTAGAAAAACTAGTAGCCGCTACTAAATTTTAGTAGACTTTTTGTAAAGTGGAATTTAAAATCTGTTTGCTAAAATCAGCAAAAAGTACAAAGTTTTGGATTTATTTTTTTTATCGAGCATCAAAAATTTTGATTATATTTTTTAAAAGATGTTTTATACAAAATAAAAAAAAAAAATCAAAGGCTTAAAAATATTAAAAATTTTTAAAAAATAAACGAATTTATCATTTTGTTTTAATTTGGTAATTTCTGTTTTGAAAAATATTTTAGTCATTTTTTTTTTTTTTACTTTTAAGACTAAATTTAGTTGTTTTTAGGGCTGATTTTTAGAACTGAAAATTTAAGTGGATGTCCTCTTTTTAGACATGAGTCGGTATCTTCACTTCCGATCTCTTTTTTAATTCTATGTAACATTTTAGGGCAATTTAAGTTTGTATGTACAAGTTTAAATTATTAGAAATAACATTTCCTTCAATATCGACTTTTTTAAAATTAGTAATTTTTTTTGCTAATTTTAGCAAATCGGTTTTCAAAAATATGTAAAATGATTTCTGAAATTAGCAACGAAAATTTGTAGATATTCTGTAAAAATTCTGTAATTTGTAAAATGTAAATAGCAAAAAGATTTGCTAAATAATAATTTTTTTTACTAAAAAACAGTACAAAAATAGTAAATTGGGATTGAAAACCGTTTAAAAATTTTTCTACTAACTTTTTTTTCTGAGTGTAACTTATACGGAATATTTAAAAATATATCACGAAATCAGTAGAGAGCTTAACAAATTACCACCATTTTATGAAATAAGTCGGTATAGTAAAAAGCTAGAAGTAGAGCGATGTGGTTGTTAGTGTAGCGTATTGGATTGTTACATAGAAGGTTACCGGTTTGATCCCCAGCGACGGCACTTCAATTTAGAAAAATAATTTGTGTATCAACTTCTTATTAGCCTATTTACTCCCTTAATTACTTTTGTTCGCGATGTCCTAAAAGTAATGGGTACTCATTATTTTTTTGGCTGCTTCTAAGCGGAGGTAATGACCACCCATTACTTTGTGTTTTTTGTAAGTGAGGTGATAATGACTTCTCATTACTTTTGGGACATCACGAACAAAAGTTTTTCCAGTTTACAGTTATTTTCCACTTGATGTTTTTATTTTAAGCGATTCCGATTCTCGTTATGAAAAAAAAATGTTATGATGATTGTCAATTTTATTTCATTCCACTCGTTCCTTGAGTTTTAAACAAAATTTTATTAAAAAACTTCAATTAATTAATTTTTCATTAAAAAATAAAACATTTTATATAAAAAAATGTCTTTATATGCGTTTATGCTTCTGAAAGAGAAACAGGAGGCAAGTTTTTTTTGTTTTGGTTTTTTTGTAGTGCTTTTTTTATAATTAAAATATAATTATTGTTTCTATAAATTCTCTAATTCTTTTGAAAATTAAAAACTTTTAGTAATTAAATTAGCAAAAACTATATGAGAAAAAATATAAAATGCTAAAAATAATCAATTTAAAAAAAGTCGCTAACAATGTTTGTAAAATAGTGCACCACTCACATATTTTCATAAACTTTTATTTGGTGAAAATAAACTGATATGACAAAAATTTGACAGAGAGTTTTCGCAAAAGTTAAATCAAGAATTGGATTCTTTGTAATTCTCTCTTCATAGCCTCAAACATTCAGAATCGGTCCCGAGATCCAGTATATTAAATAGTTTTAGTTGCAACAAAGCAGTGACAGCATAATGTTAGTACCTCTGGGGTAAATTTGAAAAATGTACTAATTGTACTATAGAAAGTTCTATTGTAGCAATTTTATCATCCCTGAAACAAGCGTTAACATATGTGTTGGCAACGTGAAAAAAAAAACCATAGCTAGTACAAACACCATGTACTCTCTACGTCACATATTGACACATAGATGTCGCCACAACAAAATTTAAATTTTCTGTTTGCCTCAAAAACTAAAATTGATCAAAAAACAAATACAAAAAAGGGGTATGTTGAATTGCTTGCATAAGCTGTTGTTTAACCCTTAAATGTATAGTGTTGCCATTTGCAAACAAACCGTATTTTGCATTAGAAAACCACCCTTGGGACACAGTAACGTAATTTCGTGCATTGGGACCCATTCCAATATTTTTGCTAAAAGGGTTTTTTTTTTTAAATATCTGAAATGTTATTTCTTCGATAAAATTCATTTTGGATTTAGATAAGGTATATTTTATTAATACCAATAATAAAGCTTTTATAAAAAAATTATTAAAAAGTGTAAATAATTCGTAATTAGTCTTTGTAGCCAAAAGTTATTTTTCAATAAAAATCACTTTTTTGTTAATGTAAATTTTTTAATTTTTTGTATTTTTCTCGGAATATCTTATACACAATGTAACACAGTGAAGACACGGTGATTAGAGCGCCTTTTTTTTACGGCCTTTTAGAAAACTACGTGAAAACTACTATTTTAATAGGCTATAAAAGCAACTGCGCTATGAAAAACTGTAGGTGAAACAACTGTATGACAATTATTCTGTCTCTCTTCCTTGCGTCTGATTTTCCAATTCGTCAGCTTATTATTGGTTTGGCCCAACCACCATTTTTGTAATAATAGAGGCGATTGGATTATATATAATATCAATATCCTCTTTCTAATTCTGAAACCCGTTTTTCGATATCTGGCATCATAACTGAGATAACTAATGTCAACTTTGATATAAAATTAAGAATGAAAACCATTTTCATTGTTTTTCTTTTAAATCTTTGGGCAAACTAATAATAAGCTGACGATTAATTAAATGTGCTTTGTGAGTGTGTTTATTTGCTTATACATTTCACAGATCATATAAATGTGAAACTTTGTTGTATGTTTTGTTCTTTTGAATACTGAGATAAAATTAAAAAAATACATTAATCATGTGCAAAAATGTTATAAAAACATAAAACAGTTTTTGTTATTACAATATGTAACCCAAGTATAAAATTTGTTGTGAGTTTGTACTAAGTTTATGAAACAACAATTTTAGTAAATACAGTCATGTTGCACTTCTATGGTATCTTTTTGATATTTTTGGCGATCATATGTTTTAAAACATGCTGTGTAGTTGTTCACTTTTACACATTATTTTTTTGTATACATTGTTTTTAAATCTCTTTCTCTCCTAGGAAATGAAATACAACAACAACCCTCACCATACGGTTTTTGTTTACTCGTTTGACAGCTGTCACTTCTGACATCACTGGTATACCCTGTGATCTTATACATATAAAAATTGTTTGAAAAGAAAAAATCATGTATATAAGGATTCCTTGGAATCTTTCCCGAACGAGGCTATTTATATTATCGCAGTTTATTAGTATTCTAGGAGAAACAAATTTCTCCCGTTTTGAGCTATTTCGATTAAATTTCGAAGTATCCGCCATTTTGTAAAATGGCCAGTATCTCGAACACTAAGCGACACAGGACAATAAATGTACCTATGAAGTCTAGCGATCTTAATGTCAGTTTAACAATACTTTTTTAAATGCCTTGTCCATAAAATTAATACGAACATTTTTTCCGCAATTTCGTTACAGTTTCACGCAAGTGGAAAGGAATTAACAACTTTGAACGTAGCGTTGTGAACAGATTACTAAGCATTATTAACAAATGAAAGCTTCAACTAATCAAACCTAATAAAATACATCAAAAATTAAGCTCTCAATGACTTTGTCAGGAGCAGTTTTTTTAAATACTAATTTATTATAAAAAAATATTAGCAATTTTTATTTTCTTTAAATTTGGCAAGGAATGCGAGAGAAAACTGCTAGATATGAGCAAAACACACATCTTAAGAGCTCTATTGTAAATGATTTTTTAGGGTTGTTTTTTGCTCTATCTCTATCAGATAAACTCTTACCTGTAAATATTTTAGATTATAGTGCTTTCTACAGGAAATTCTTTCCGGAGCTTAAGTGTTTTCCTATGGAAACAAATTACCGAATCTTAAGAGTTGTTCTAAAACAAATAGCAACAATCTTTTAGCTTTAAAATTTAAGGAATTTAAAGAAAGGTTAATGGGTTTATGTACCTTAATTTATTATTTGAATTCTTCATATTATCAATATTCTTATTTAAAAATAAATTTTTGAGAGTTACTTGAAAAAATTAAATATTTGTTAATGAGCCGTCAAGATGGAATCAGTGTTTGTATCTCTTTGAGTTTAAGAAAGAAATAATAAGCCATATTCTTAATTTCATCTTAAGTCTATTAAACATGGGCGTATTTAGATATTTCCTGGGACACGGGACATTTAAATGTTCGGCTGCCTATTGCCTAGTTTTAGACCATAAAGATATTTTTGTTTCAAATACAACAGAGTTTAAAACCCCCAGATTCTGACTGCATACAATATGTAGGTACTTTCTATAAAAGCCTTAACCTTTGTATGCATGATGATGGAAATTTATATCATAACATTTATTGAACACAAACGGGTGTATTGTAAATTGGTTGTTGCTGGCAACATTTTACATGGCTATTGCGTAAATTTGAGCACCGCTGTCAAAAAAAAAAAAATATGTCAATTAAAAGGTTTTAACTTGTCGCTCAGCTGTTTGTTGTAGTTAGAAAGAAAGTGTTAAATTTTTGGTATTTTTAGGAAGCTAATCTGAATTTTTTTTGGAATATAAAAGTGATAATGAGTGAAAAAAGGTTCGTTTTTGTGTTTCGTGTTTGATATATTATTTTTTGTTTGTTTATGTAGTACTAAAAATGTGACTTTACATGATGATGGATATTTCCATCACACTGTTTTTTTTTTAATTATTTATATTATCTATTTATTCCAAGATTTTCTGAAATAGTTTTCCCTTAATTACATCACAATAAATTATTTTAGTAAAAAATAAAAAATTAAGTAAAGAAAGGTTAAAGTTAAAAAAAAACTCATATATTTATATTTTTTCTTAGAAAAAGACTCTAAATTAAAATATATTTCTTTTTTAAAACTCTCAGAATCTTGCATTTTCTAACCAAAATTATAAATTGTGATACTTAAACTTCAGAAATGTCGTATAAAAAAATAGAGTGTAAAAATTTTAAGCAAACGTTTACAGTTTTTTTTTGTAACAATAATTTTAAATACAGTTCATTTTTAATAAACTTCATTATACTGAATTATGTTAATAGCGAAACTTTAATATATTTATGCGACTGAAATATTTTCTAGCTAGTGTGATCATTGTCATCCAGCTGGCTTTTATTGGGATCGGGTGGACTCAGGGAATCCTCCGTATCATTGTTTTGATTATTGTCGTCTATATTAACTGGCTCTTCTTGATTCAATTCGGGTTGATTGAGTTCTAAATGGTCAGACTTCGTGGCCGCTTGTCTAATTTTTTTACCAATCTCATTTGTGTCCGAAAGCAAACAGAGAAAAAACTTATAAATCATTACAATTTCAGATGTTTCTTTAGTTTCAATTTCACATTTATCAACTATCTCTTCAACAGTAGTACGATTCTTTATATTCATTCTGAATTGCTCAACAACATTCGATTTTAAAAGTTTGTTATCCTCATCAATAATCTCCAATCCCTTGGCGGTACAGAAAAGATATTGTTGAACTTCTGGAACATTGTCAAATTTGAATTGTTTCATATTTTTGAAATTTTCATCTGGTATTGTGTATTTTGCTAAACAGTTATCTCGAATGGATTTTATTTCGCTGCCATATTTAACATCCCAATCTTTAGCAGAGACCTTTAAATGAAGTTTAATTCATTTCTTTTAAATCTACAAAAAGTTATAGATTTTAAAATGTTTATACTTACAATGGTTAAATAAATGCTTATGAATAGAAGGGTTTTTAATATTTTCATATTTGATCCAAACTTTTAATTAACACAACCTTTACAATCGGTGTATTGAAATAAACTGGAAATATTTTAAAATATTTTAAGTTAGTTATCCAGTAACGGATTGCCTTTTGTAAATATATTCATATTCCTAATCACACACCCACATACCCATATATTTCATTGGTATATTATAACCCGTGTAAAAAAGATTAGATACAAACAGATCTCATTAGACCTAATTGTACCAGCTCTAATTAGATCTCAAAATTGGGGAAAAATTTGAGATCTAATTAAATCTAAAGCAAATATAGGCAGATCTGGCGCAACATATATACAACCAGATCCAATTTAATTTGGATCATATTCAATAAAGAAAAATAAATTGAAAAATGCTTATATCTATATACACAAAAAGTCGTTGCAAGTGTGTTGTGACTTTATAACTCACGAACGGTCGAAACGAGTTCGATTAAATTTTTTGCACGAAATCGGTCGACGCGTTCGTGAGTTATGACTTTGATAAAAAAACAACCACAAATACGTAGGCGCCCATGAGCGTGTGCTGTACGTACTGACTTCATACACACGGTAAATACATGTTGTAGCGCATACACGCATACACATTGACAGCTGTCAGTGGGTGATAATTTTAAGGTTCTTTTTCATCGAACTCGCGTATAGAGAAACTAATGAACCAATGAATTTGATTCAATGTTAATATTTATGCGTAGCGAAGCACGCCGGGATCCGCTAGTATTTATATATATTTTTATTTTGGTGCCTTTAAAGAGCTCAAATCGCCAAGACCTGGTTCTAGATCTCATATCAGATATGAATGGGTCAGACACCAGATGTAACCATAACCATATCTGCCCGTATTCCTTTAGACATGAATGGATCTGGCTCTTCATCTGATTAGATCTGGATATAATCAGATCAGATCTAAACAAATTAGAATTTTTTTTTTACACGGGAAGTACTGCGGTTTTACTATAACTTTATAAGTCAACTGTTCTTTTTTGAATTTAAAATATCCACCGAGATTATTAGAACATTTAAAAAAAAAACACAAACATTTTAATGTTTAGCTTTACTAACACTTGGTATTGGGTGATAACGAATGTGGTTTAAATATCCACGTGAATTCCAGAATACAAACATACAGGCATGTGATGAAAATCGAAAACGAAAATAATCGGATTTTCGATGCTCAATATATTAAAAATTATTTTTATTTCTTATTTTCACGAAACTAAATATTCTAAATTGAAAAACTGTTCGTTTTTATCATATGCCCCATAACTTACATTTGAATTTTAGTTCAGAAATTTATATGAAAGTGAGGTATCGGAAGTGAAGATACTCCTTACAGCCATTTCACTTTAAATTTAAACACCCACTTAACCCCCAAAGTGGATGTGCCGATGTGCGTTCATGTTAAGATTAATTAGTTTCGAATATGCAAATGGAACATGACTATACGTTTTCGTTAGTAAGTTTTTTTTTTAATACGAGGCCAAAGTTCAAATGATGTTCTTTTTTGCGCTATTGTCATAATAAAAACTTAATTTTTAAAAAAGTAGCCCAGTTATTTTATTAATATTTCATCTTATGTTTTACTAACTCATTTTAAATTAATTTTCAAACAACCCAACCGTTTTACCGTACCGTTTTCGGTCCGTCATAAACAGGATCCAACTCCATTTACGTACCGTTTTCCTGGATCCGTATATCGAAACTGGTTCTAATCCATTTAAAACGGAGTTTTCCGTTGAAAGTCCGTCAATGACGGACCATTTACGAACTGGATATATCGGATGAAAAACGGAGTTGTCCGTTGAAAGTCCGTCAATGGTGGACCGTTTACGGATCCGTATTCTTACCGTTGCCTAAATATTTTAATTTGGAATAACAAATTATAGTTTTTTTCTTTAATTTTATTTATATAGATATGTTATAAAATAAAATAACAAAACAAAACTTTTAAAAATATAATTAAATGAAATATTTATCTCCAGCATAACTAGCATCTCTATCCATCACTGCGGTTATGACCCATTGAATATCATGAAAAAATAAAACAATTTTTAATTTTGGTTTAATTAGTGGCGTTTACGAAATGATGTAGCATACAACGCAATTTTCACATTTTTTAACAAAATCTATTATGAATTGGCAGACAATATTTTTATTTGCAAAATTGCATAAATTTGCGCACGTCACCGTAAAATTTGTTTTAAATTTCATATATATTTACCTCAAATTAAATTTTTCAAATTTAGTTTTCGTGTATCTGTTTTTCTAAACTTTGGCGCGCGACTCGTGTCACAGACATGTTCCAATTATTCGTTGATGACGCCAAAACGAATTCAAAAGCAACGAAAAAAAAGCTAATGATTTTGAGGAAGTCCGTATTTGGCGTTACAGAAACGGATGCACCAAAACGGAGTCAAAACGTACTGTTTTCGAAAATTCAATTATACGGACCGTTAATGTTCCGTTTACGTACATGCTTTGACGGATACGTATTTACGTTCCGTAAACGTGCAGTAGAACTCATGAATCCGTACGTGTCGGAGAGTCCGTAAAATGTTTCTTGGGAATTCATTTTATAGTTTCAAAAATTTTGTTTAAAGAAATTTGAAAAATATTAAGGATCGGACTTAAGTTCCTTTTATGCACATTTTAGGGATTAAAAATTCCAGAAATTGTATGAATTTTTGTCACATGTTTAGAGTGTGGTAAAGTTTTTATTTATTTTTTTTTTTTTAATTTCATATGTTATGGCTGGAAGATTACAACACAAGATCAAAAAGTTCAATCCCTTGTTAACGGTCAAATGTAAAATATTAAGAGATTTTATTTATTTTTTAAACATTACTCATTTTTTTTTTAAATTTCTTAAAATTTACTTAAATTACGTATTATTTGGTTAATATTTTTCTGAGTGTATGACGTATCCTAAATGAGTAAATGAAATATTATTTTAATTTTGGACCATTTCATGGCATATATTTTTATACAAAAAATCAAAAAAATCAAAAATCCCTAAAGAAGCTATCCATTGAGATAGCGAAATATTGAATAAAAAATTAATATTTTTTATAAAATTGACCTTGAGCTTGAAGATTTATTGCATAGAAAAGAAAATACATATTCTTTGGAAGTTTCCAAATTTCAATCGTTGGTCGATGAAACTGGTGCTGGAACTAAATATCTTGGTAGATCGGAAATGAAACAAAATGGTGGAGTTGGTCAACTGGAAAATTAGTGTTGACCCAATGCTGGACGAGAAATGCACTATACTTAAAATGATGATACGGATATTGTATGAAAACGTTCTTGAATTGAGGCGGAGAGTTCCTTTATTTTTAAATGGAACGGAAAACTCTTTTATTAAACTACAAACAGTAAACTACATAGTATTCTGAGTGTACAACAACAAATTTTTCTTATAAGACTGTTAAAAGAGCCAACTAAAAGCCCATGCATACGGCTAAAAATTTGTGTATTCGAATAAATAATTGTTATCAGTTAAATACAGTACATTTGTCAATTTGGTATTTCAATCTTAAAAACAAATTGTCATACCGAAATATTTGTAATTAAAATATTAAAAACATTCACTCAAAACAAAATCAGTCTAATAGAAATTTTCATTTAAAATGGTTGTCTGTCTTGAGCTTTACAATAAAATAATTAAAATGAAAGTTCTTGCTGCTATTCTAATTCTAATCGCTTGTGTAAGTAAAAAAAAAAATAATAAAAACAATAAATCAATAAATTTTTGTTTGCTAAAATTTTTCACTAAAGGCCTCAGCTGATGATGAATGGACTGCTAAGAATGGTGAAGAAATTAGACAATTTCGCATTGAATGCTTAAAGGAACTTCCTCTTTCCACTGATCAAATGACTAAAATGAAAAGATTTGAATTTCCCAATGAACCTGAAGTTCGTCAATATCTTTTGTGTACAGCTGAGAAAATGGGCATTTTCTGTTCACATCAGGGTTATCATGCCGATCGTATTGCCAAACAGTTCAAAATGGATATGGAAGAAGAAGAAGTTCGAAAATTGGCCGATGAATGCATTGCTAAATTCCCCAAAGGGGATAACTCTAATGACGTTGTAGCCTATGAAGTGCATAAGTGTTTGATGAAATCGGCTATAGGTGATAAGGTACAAAATTATATTAAAAAACTTCAGGAAGCCGCACAAAAATCTACATAAGATTTAAAAGCAAAATAATTTAACCATTTGAAAGGCATAGAAAAATATTGAGAATAAAAAATAATTTTGATTACTTAATACACAGCAGTTTTATTCTATGTCATACAACAACAAATTTTCCTTATACGATTGTTAAAACTAAATGTCTATGCATACGGCTGTAAATTTGTGTATTCGAATAAATAATTGTTATCAGTTAAAGACAGTGTATACAGTGCATATGTCTATTTGGTATTTCAATCTTAAAAAAGGAAAAAAATTGTCAAATGCACACACAAACATAAATAAATACCGAAATATTTGTAATTCAAATATTTAAAATGTTTACTCAAAACAAAATCAGTCTAAAAGAAATCTTCATTTAAAAAGGTTGTCTGCCTTGAGCTTTCTGATAAAGTTATCAAAATGAAATTTCTTGCTGCTATTCTAATTCTAATCGCCTGTGTAAGTAAAAGTATTTTGTAAAAAATCAATAAATTTTTGTTTGTTAAAATTTTTTACTAAAGGCCTCAGCTGATGACGAATGGGCTGCTAAGAATGGCGAAGAAATTAAACAAATTCGTATTGAATGCTTAAAGGAATTTCCTCTTTCCACTGATCAAATGAATAAAATGAAAAGTTTTGAATTTCCCAATGATCCTGAAGTTCGTCAATATCTTTTGTGTACAGCTGAGAAAATGGGCATTTTCTGTTCACATCAGGGTTATCATGCCGATCGTATTGCCAAACAGTTTAAAATGGATATGGCAGAAGAAGAAGTTCAAAAATTGGCCGATGAATGCATTGCTAAATTCCCCAAAGGGGAAAAGTCTAATGACGTTGCGGCCTTTGAAGTGCATAAGTGTTTGATGAAATCGGCTATAGGTGATAAGGTACAAAATTATATTAAAAAACGTCAAGAAGCCGCACAAAAATCTACATGAGATTAAAAAGCTAAATAATTTAACCATAGAAAAATATAAAGAATAAATAATTTTGATAACTTAATACACAGCAGTTTTATTCTATGTACTATATGCTAAACCACTTTGTTGGTGGTGTTTGTGAGATTAACCCAACAAACCTTGGATAATGATTTGGTATTATAATCGTCTTTACCATACAAAAATTCGATTTTTTATAAATTGTTAATTTAAATTTTTGTGTCTAAACTAAGGAAACTTTTTTTAAAATCTTTGCATCAATTTAACTCCTAAAATACCCTGCGGAAAAAGGACCTACCCTGGAACACGTCACGTGACCGGTTCATTGTGATAGGGACCGGTTTTTTTTATATGAAAAGGACCTGTCACTTTAACATGGGCTTGCCCTAGGAGGGGGTCAATTGCCCTCTGTGACATGTCACAGGAGTGGTCTAAAAGAACATGTCACACAACTAACCCAAAATAATGTATCACAGGACTATTACTTTCAAACTCATCGCAAGATAGAGGCTTTTAAACCAAGCATGTGGTAGGTTTTTTGAGAGCTGGTACTGTTTTCACCTAACATGGGACTAGTACTTTCAGAACCAATACGTCATAGAGATTTTTGTACCGATCACGTGATTGGTACTTTAGAAACCGATCCTGTTTTCACCTACCACAGGACTGATAATTAAATGCCCATCACCTGATATAGACTTTTAAACCGTTCAGGTGGAACCGGTCCTCTTTTTATCTATCTCTTAATATGTATTTTCGGAACCGGTCCTGCTTTCATCTATCACGGGACAGCTCCCAATTCCTAACTGACCCCTTTTTCCCCGCAGGGTAATGCCCGGAGTTCTAAAGGAGCTCATTTGAAATCGCCCTTATTTTTGATCCAAAATCGATTTTTATCTTTAAATCGATGTTATTTCTGAACAAGGGAAATATTATTCAAAACCTTCAAACTGATTTTATTCTTAAAATCTTTAAACCGATGTTATTCCCGGAGAGCGAAAAGTAGTTTGATCGTATGATCTATATCAACGATCAGTGGTCCGCAGAAAGAGAGAATATGAATGTATTTGTGTTTTACACCGTAAGAAATTATTTTGTCTTTCTAGACAAATGAATGAATGAATAAATTAATTAATCGATAAAAGAATATCCATATTCATTGAATTAATATAGTTAATGTTTTTGCTTTCTCTATTATAAAAAATTAAAATAATTCATAATAATGATAATTTTCTGATTGTATACAAGGCACTCTGCCTCATGTAATATATTTCAAGAAAATAAAAAAAAATCTTCCCACTCAACGATCCACATTTTTAATTTAAAATGTAAACGAAAAACAAAATAAATACCTACAATAAAAAAATACCTATAATAAAAAAAATTTTTAGAGTGTACTTTATTTCTTCAACAAAGCGACATATACTTGCTCTGTTAAAAGTTAGCGTAGTACTCAATGAAATAATTGTATTCTTGTGCTCTTAGCTGTGAGATTTGTTGACATTCGTGTAGTGTACGTGTAAATTGCCGATTGTGTTCGGCCCCTGAGTGCTATGAGTGCCGATCACTGATATAGATGCTAATTTGATTATTAAGTGTGTTATAAAAATCACCAAAATGTCTATGCATACGGCAGTTAAACTTTAAGTTAATTTTTTCCCCAACTAAGGTCCGGAGAGCGTAAAAGCTTAATTCGACTTTTTAATTAAATTTTATTAGAAATCTTTAAAGCCATTTTGTTTTTTATATGCAATTTTGTTTGATATCTTTAAATCGATTTTATTGTTAAAAATCCCTTTATTATCGTTTCAAAATTAATTTTTGTTTGAAATTTTATTTGGAATATTTAAATCGATTTTATTCCTTAATTATGACTCATAGAGCGAAAAGGACTTAATTTGATTTATTTTCGATATTATTTTTTTTTTAAATCAGTACCATCAGTACTAATTTCAAAAAATTAGTACACAGAATGGGCACCTTATTGATTAGAGAAGTTAAATTTTAAGTTTTTAATTTTTTTTGACGTTTTTGATTTTTTGCTGCTTTTTTCGATTTGAGCTTAAAAGTGCCATGTTCTTAATTAGAGTCTGATTATTAAATTTCATTTAAAATTTATCTGATTCGAGATCATAATTAAATGTACCTATGAAATAAAAAACATTATTTTTTTTTTCACTAAATGTAAGACACGCTGGGAAGTGGGTTGTGGTTTAGAACAAGGCTGACGATGGCCTAACATTTATTGAAAAATTCCTGTTTCCATTTCATAATAACATTAAATTATAATCTTGAACTTGATAAATTCAAAATGAAAATTTAAAAAATTAGATATCGACAATACATACCGAATTTAGACCCTGTGCGAGGTGGCTAAATAAATTCTAAACTAAATTCAAGACAAAAGGGTTTAAAATTGTTTTGAACATTTTTTGAAAATATTTTTATATTACAAAGAAATTTAGAAACCTGAATTTAGTTAAGATTTTATTTAGTCATTTCGCACCCACCCTAAATATCTCATTAGATTTATTCGACAGGGTCGTTTTTATAAGTAGTTTTACATATTTGCTACATATACGTACTTGCTGCATATACATATATGTTTCCCAATAAACATTGTAAAGTTAAAAATTCAAATGCTTTAAATATTCCCAACAAACAATACGTTTCGTTTACGTAACGTTTTCCAAATCCGTTTATAACCGTTTTCTGAATCCGTATACTTACCAGAAAACGGATTTTAAGGAACATCGAAACTGATTCGAATCCGTTGAAATACCGTCAATGATGGACTGTTTACGGACCGATATATCGGATGAAAAACGGAGTTGTCTGTTGAAAGTCCGTCAATAACTGACCATTTACGGATCCGTATTCGATCCGTATTCGCACCGTTTTTTCAACAAAAAACGGATTTGTAAAGGCATATTATTTTTCTTAAATTTATTTACAAAAATATATAAAAAACAAAAATTTTACAAACTAAATACAACAAATACCAAACAAAATTACAAATAAATACCATTTTTATCTCCAGCACAATTAGCATCCATAAATCACTGCAGTTGTGACCCATTAAAAATCATGAAAAAATAAATCAAAAATTAAACATAGGTTTAAATGGTGGTATTTACGATATGATGTATCACACAATGGAAATTTGCAAATTTTTTTCACAAAATCTATTATAAACTGTTAGGCAATGTTTTTACTTGCAAATCTGTATAAGTTTGTACACATCATCGTAAAACTTTTTTAAATTTCATAAATATTTACCTAATGGATATTTAAATATTCGTTTTTGATAACTAAACAAATCCCAAAGCAATGGAAGAAAAACTGATGAAAACCGGTGGTCCGTATTTGACGGTACAGAAACGGATACACAAAAACGGAGTCAAAACGTATTGTTTTCGAAAATTCAATTATACGGTCCATTAATATTCCGTTTAGGTACAGGCTTTAACGGATACGTATTTTCGGACCGTAAACGTACAGTAGAAGCCGGATTCATTAATCCGTACGTGTCGGTGAGTCCGTAAAAATGTTTCTTGGGTTGCTTGTATTGTGCTTTATTTTAAGTGTTTTCTTTTTCAGTAAAAATCAAGTTTATACAAATAAAAATAATTTGTTTCATGTTTTTCGTTTATTGTCCATAAAAAAATTAAAACATTTGTTCAAATTTACAAATTTCCTGTAAAGATTTTTATAAAATCTGGATTTCTTCCATGGCTTTTAACGAAAAGGTAAGCCACACTTATATAAAACTGAACTCTGTCCTTTAACCACCTTTTTCAGAAAGATTCTATAAATTTCTACGCTCCTAACGACACAAAAAGGATTAGTGAGAATAACTTTGAAAGTCAAAAATCAGGATTAAATATAATAAACTAAAATTATAAAAATGTACTTTAAGTTAGGGCTTGAAAACAAATGTTATTATTGCGTTGTTTGAACATGAATTTAACTGAGATTCAAGGCTTGAATTATAGTAAAGGGTGTCCCAAGAAGAACGCAATTTTTAAATTTTAAATAAAACACAGATATTTAAAAAAAAATCGTGAAACTTTATTATATCGTAAAGTAGACAGAATGAGGTTATGTATGGAACAATATATCGTGCAGATGGCCGCCGCGGCTTTGCTGGCATGCACGCGATCTTTTAATGAAATTTTCAATGACCGTTTTGCATGAATGCTGCGGTATTTCATTAATGCAGCGTCCAATTTCCTCTTTTAAGGCTTGAGTCGTCGTCGGCTTATTCGCGTAAACCATCGACTTCAAAAAACCCCAAAGAAAAAAATCTAATGGTGTTATATCGCACGATCTAGGCGGCCAATTCTGATCTCCAAAACGCGAAATAACACGACCGGGAAATGACTGATGCAGCAATTGAATTGTTTCTCTGGCTGTATGACATGTGGCGCCGTCTTGTTGGAACCACATGCCCTCCACATTCATTTCTTCAATTCTAGACAAGAAAAAACTGGTTATCATTTCACTATACCGAACACCATTGACTGTTTGCGCTTGACCTGCCTCATTTTCATAAAAAAAGGTCCAATGATTCCTCCAGCCCAAAAACCACACCACACAGTGACACGTTGAGGATGCATTTGCTTCTCGTGAATCACTCGAGGATTTTCCTCACCCCAAATGCGACAATTCTGCCTATTGACGAAGCCATCAAGATGAAAATGGGCCTCGTCACTGAAGATGATTTTATCGGCAAAATCAGCATTTTCATGTTGTCTCTCCAATACCCAATTAACGAACTCCCTTCGCTGTCCATGGTCAGCTGGCTTCAGTTCCTGAGTCAATTGAACTTTGTATGCATGAAGATGCAAATCTTTCGTCAAAATTCGCTGCAAAGTGGATTTGGAGACACCAATTTGCTGAACTCGGTGTCGAATTGAGGTGGATGGAGTTTGAGCGACATCATCACGTACAGCTGCGACATTTTCGGTCGATCGACCTGGTCGATGGCGCGTTGTTGTCTTTACATCACTAACAGACCCAGTTTCAGCAAATTTATCCATTAATCTCTTTACAGTTGACTCTTTTGGAGCATTATTGTGACCCCAAATTGATCGCAATTTGCGAACTGTAGCCGCAAAACTTTCACCATTTTGGTAAAACAATTTCACAATGAGAATGCGTTGTTCATTCGTGTAGCGCTCCATTTTTAGTAACCTCGTACCTTCTACTAGCAAACAATAACAATTGTTCAAATGTCAAACAATGACACTTCGAATGTTGCCAGATTTAAAAATTTCGTTCTTCTTGGGACACCCTTTATATTCTCACGGTAATATTCAACTTAAATTCCAGTGTCCGTTTTGCTGGAATATGTTATTGAATTAAAGTGTAATTAAAGTATAAATTAAAGCTTGAAATTAGAAAACATGACTTGAATAACACGTGATTTTAGCTTTAATAACAACAAAAATGTTTATTGGTTTTGCTGCATATACATATTTGCTGCATATAAATATTTTCTTCATATACATATTTGTTGCATATACATATTTCCTGCAAATACATAATTGCTGCAAATTCATATTTGCTGCATATACGTATTTGCTGTATATACATATTTCCTGCATATACATATTTGCTGCATATACATATTTGGTGCATGCAATGCACCTGTGTACCCGCTGCATTACAAATATATAATAAATAAGTAGTTACTAAAGTAAGTAGAAGCATACGAATAGTTGATAAGCAGTTTAAAAATAAGTGGTAAAAAGTTTATAAATAATAGGCATTCCAATATACTTAGTAATAATTTAAAAATAAGTAGTTACCAATAACACATTATTTTTGTAATTAAATTAGTAGCGCGCCGGATTGACAGCTTATAAAAACGTCTACATTTTAGTTTCATATTATAGCAACTTATTTGGTAATGAAAGTTTTTGCTGGGTTTGATGTATTATCCAAGCTATGAAGAAAACCTGTATATAAGATCCATAAGGTATTTATAAATCTGACCGATCGGGACACGATTTTGTGGATTATATAAAACCTAGTGCGATAGATCCCTATCAGATTAAATTGAGTTAAATAATCCATTGGTTTAAACCATACATGGGGCTATTGCATTGGTTGGACCAATTAATTGATGATTTAATTACCATTACATTGACTTAAATTGTGATGAAATAAATTTCACTACCATTGTTGGAATTAATGATAATGATTTTATTGATTAAAACAATGTTTTTGAATATCATTACCATTACTAATGTACTAATTATAATAAAACACTAGCATTATTAACCATATTTTTAGGTGTAATATTTATGATAATATTTATTTAATATTTAATTAGTTTTTTATGCATTTGTGCTATTTTATTATCATTCGTAATGAAATTTTTAATGGAAAAAATTTCATTACCATTAAATGGTAATAAAATATTTTTTTTTCATTTGAATTAGTGTCAACTAATGATAATAAAATTTCAATGGTAATGAAAAATTTCCAAGTATGGTTTAAACACACTTTTCCATATTTATGTTCAATGTAAAAAATTTCCATATTAGCAGATTGTTTTTAATTGCAATTTGATTTGATTCGACACTTATAAATAGTGATTACAAGCCGGTCGGTCATCAAAACATAAACAAACACTTCTTATCACAATTTGCATAGTTAATATATATATATACGAATGTTTGTATACAAATTATCATTTAACCCATTTTCAGCCACTCATCGATCCAATGGGTGTTTTTTTTTTTTTTTGACTAAATATGGTAGAAAGTTGTATTGGTTTTGAAACTTTTGTGCTTTTAGTTTTCCCTCTAGTGGTGTTATACGTAATTAAAATTCATATTGGGAACAAATTTGAGGTATAATGAGATCTGATCAAATCTAGGCAGATTTGGCGCACCATATATAATAAGATACAATTCGATCTGGACATACATATAATATCTAATTAAATTAAATCTTATCTAATAATTTGTATGGCCCTTGCTTCCAACTTAGAACAATAGGAATCAATATACAATGTATATATCTAATAATTTAGGTCTAAACAGATCTAATATCTTTTACACGGGGGAGCTAAGATTTTTTCAAAATATTTCGTTTATGTTAAAATGATGTTCAAAATTTTATCTATCTTGTTTTAACGATTTTTCAGTTTTTTTTTTGAAAATTTTAAAAAATTTTAAATTGTATAATTTTTTTAAATTTTTTCAGTTGTTTAAAGAAAGTATCTCATTACAAAGATTAAAAAATAAATGGAGTAATTCAGAAAGTACATGAACAATTGTATCTCATACAAAATATTTTCCGAGCATACACTTTTGTGATAATAGCGCGGATCAATAAGTTCGTGACTTTTTGAATGCAACACAGTTTTTTTTTGCAAAAAAAAAAAAAATTTGTTTCAACATAATCTCCTTTTAACTCAATACACTTAGTCCAACGTTTCTTCAATTTTTGTATCCCTTTCAAAAAATAGGATCCATATCGTTGGAGCTAAATCTCTTTCCACCGAGCCATTTCTTTAGGTTTGGAACTAGTCACTGGGGGCTAAAACCGGAGAATAAGGCGAATGAGGGGGCAGTTACTAGTCTACTTCATGGATTTTTGCCATGACAACTAAGCTGTCACTCGATTCCGTTGGTGGTCGATTGTGAGCAAACGCGGCAGCCATCTTGCGGAAAGCTTTCTCATACCCTAGTGATCGTTCAAAATTTAAACCACTGAGCCATGTGAGATGCCTATGTCTTCCACAATCTATCGCACATTCAATATCCGTTCGGCCCACACCATATCGTGAATTTTTTCAATTGTTTGGGGTGTAGAGACCTCAACTGGGCGTCCAGAACGTTCGGCATCTTCCGTGCTTGTAAGGCCACAACAAAAGTCAGTAAACCACTTTTTTTTTTACCATTAAAATCGATGGTGCAGAGTCCCCATAGTATTTATCAAGCTTTTCCTTGGTTTGATTGACGGTTTTTTGTCGCAAAAAATAATGTTTAATGAGCACTCGAAATTCACTTTTTTCCATTAAAAAATCCACGAGGTTGTATATTTTGAACAGCTGTTAAACGCAAAGTAAATGACTGAACTTGCTCAAAATTTGTCAGTAGTCTATAACCAGGTGGTACTTGATGGGAGCAGTGTTGCATTTCATATAACTACGAGGGAAGTTCGAAAAGTCACGGACTTATTGATCCGCCCTCGTAAATATAGCAATATTCTAAATATAAACAATTTTTTAAAAAGATGGTATAAAAAATCATTTTTTTAATTATTATATGGCAATAATTTTTGTAATATTTTAAATTATTCTAGCGAAGATCACAAATTTTCATAAAATTTTTGCTGTGCTATTTATAACATCATTCCTCCTTCAAAAGTTATCGGCCCTTAAAGTACATGTTTATTTAAAGAAGCGGTGGTGTAAAATGGGTTAAAATGTACATAAAATTCAATCCTAACATTATCAGCAGCGCTTGGCCGTACATGAGCTTCGAATTCGATACCGAATTAGTTCGGGGATTAAATGAAACTTAAAATGGTAGTTTTTAGAAATAAAAACTACAGGTTACAACTCAATAGATAAGTATCTGAATGAATAAAATTTGCCATGATAAAATTGACTTAAAAACTAATCCTTTGCAATAATTCGTCTATCACTTTAAATTACATATCTGTCAAACTATTTGGTTGCAGCCGAACTATTCGGTTTGTTAACCATTCCAGGAAGAGGAAATAACAATACAAACTATTAATCGGTCCTACTTGAGTATGATTTCAGTTTCTTTCAAGACAAAGACAAACTTAACCTAATTCGAAGATTTAGCTAAACTATAGTTATCATTTAAAGATAGAATGTGCAGCGTTTGTGTTACAACTGGCATCTGAACCTTAAAGAAAGCCGTCATATGAACACATAAATTTGAATCTTTAAAAATATCATTATATATGTTATATAACATAAAACATCACCGATAACATAATCACTTTAATTGCAAACTTCGTTTTACATATTAAGTTTTATTTTAATAAGCAAGAAGAAAGCAAAAAACATTATGGAAAAAATAAGGAAAACAAAATCTATTTCTGTAGAATAGAAACCCTTGTTTTAAACAACGATGGAATTGAAGTTGCTTTAAACTTTTGTTCCAGCGAAATTGTTTATAGAGAACACTTTGTATCAGTAACTTAGTATGGCAACACTGTAATTGCGTTAGATGATAAAGTTTAGTTCAGTTTTTTTATTAAAAGTACTCTTCGACCACAGATTCATGTTGTTCCAACCGATTTTTTGTTAAAACAAAATTTAATAAAAAAAAAAATCGGTATATGACCTTCCCCTAGTAGGGCATTAAATGATCGGTCTTGCTTGACTATGTTAAGATTTCTATTTGTTCTAAGACAATGACAAACTTAAGCTAAGTCAAAGAATCGGCAGAACTATAGTTATCAGCAAAATATATAATATATAGTGCATGTGTCAATCTGGCTTGTGAACCCTAAGGAAAGTCTTTATGTAAACATAAAAACTCAAATCTGTTGTTTTTTTTTTGTGTAGTTGATAGAGATAGACAACACTATTATGATATTTAGTTTTAAAAACTATAAATATATAAAAGCTCACACATAATTCAATCAGTTTAGTTCAAATCTTTGTTGAGTTCAGTTTTATTTAAATCAGCCAAGCGAAAAAAAAAAAAAAAAATCAAAATGAAAATATTTGTAGCTATTTTAGTACTAATTGCTTGTGTAAGTAAAAACTTTTTGTAAAATATAATATTTTTTTTTAGATAAAACTTGTTCTCAATTTTAATTAAAAGGTGTTAGCTGACGATGAATTCACTGTTAAAAATGGTGAACAACTTAAACAAATTCGCGACGATTGCTTGAAGGAAAATCCACTATCCACGGAACAAATAGCAAAATTAAAAACTTTTGAATTTCCCAACGAAGTTGAAGTTCGTAAATTTCTGCAATGCACCGCTGAAAAAATGGGAATTTTCTGCCCAGATCAGGGTTATCATGCCGATCGTATTGCCAAACAATTTAAAATGGATATGGAAGAAGCCGATGTTAAGAAATTGGCCGATGAATGCATTGCTAAATTCCCTAAAGGTGATAAAACCAATGATGTTTATGCGTACGAAGTCCATGGCTGTTTGATGCGAACAGTTGTTGGTGAAAAGTCCAAAGCCTATTTGCAGAAACATCAACAAGTTGAAACCCATTAATATTAAGAATATATTAAGTGTACAGAACAAAGTTTTTTGTGTTGCAACACCTACAATTGTATTTTAAAATAACAATAAATCAAGAAAATACTCAGCCAGAAAATGGATTCGAATTTATTGAAAATTAAGTGTTTACTTGGCAGTAGCTGATTTTCTTGTGGTTTATGTTTACCGAATTTTTTTTGACGCAACCGAAATTGTGTCATTTCAGTAAAATCTTAATTGATTTTTTGTTGTCACAGCGATATTTTTTTTACTACAACCAATCCATTCGATAAGCAGCAAATCTATTTTTTTTTTGTGTAATTTTCTATTATTAACTTACCCAGGCAAAAGAAGGGAAAAAGAAGCAGTGATTTTGATTTCGGTGTTGTGAAAATTTGGATCGGAACTAATGATTTTTACATATGGGTGTCATAGGGTGGAAATCTTCTTTTATGATTCTTTTTCATTGCATCTAAAGCAGTTCTTATGGTTTAGTGAAAAATGTGATCCTTTGTTCTTCCCAAATAATTTAAAAGGGACATTCAGTAACCATTTTCCTAATGTTCCGTTAACTACACCAGCAAATTTGACTGACACATTTGTTGTTGTTTCCCATATAAAGTTTACGTTTGACTGCTGGTCAAATTATAACGCGATATTCAGAGCTTTACTTATTAAATTACTTTATTCGAAGTTAAACCTGATAACTTGTTTTAAAATAACCAAAGCTTAGTACTAAACCATAGTTATAAATAACAAATTAATATGAAAATATCTGTTTTAACTCTGATTGTTTTTTAAAATAAGTTAGCCGTCATAGCTTTGAAAACAGCTAAATTGCATTCAAAGTCACATTTTTGGAAGTTGTGAAAAAGAACTCCTTTAGAAGACGAAAATCAGAACTAAATGATACTTTGGAATCAATAAAAAATTGATTCCTTAAGAATCACTTCCATTTATTTTTGCTGGGTTAATTTTACAGTGATCACACAATTTGTCTAAAGAGAAGCAAAAGCATTAAGCTAAATTCACGTTGTTGAGTGAAGTGTACTTAAATAGAGATGACATGATGGAAAAAATTTGTAAGTGCAAAGGTAAAATGAACGTAATTCACTGCGCAGAGTGAAATATTGCAGCTTTATGAATCTAACTTTAAATTTGTCTTTACCCTTTACCTTGAGCTACGTTAAAAATTAAACTGACAAACATATTGAAAGGTGAAGAAAAATCTTTGAGATGAACAAAATGTTTGAGGTGAAAAACATATTTAAAGGTGAAATTGAAGTGTTAGAGGTGAAAAAGATTTCACCTCTTTATTCAAATTTAATAAAATGTTATTTTATTTATAAGGTCTTGACCATCGCAAATGAAATTGTCTTCAAAACATAGTTTTACCTTATTTTTAATTTTTTTTTTACACAGAGAAAACAAATTCATTGTGACAACCAAACTTTTTTTTCCAACCGAATGGTTCGGTTGTAGCTACCGATATATTTGTTTGTGGCAACAGAAATTTGGTTAATGCAATAGAAATTCTGTTAACTAAACACAAATAAATCAAAATATTTCAATTGTGTCAGGATATATTTGATAACCACAACCAATTAATTCAATTGGCAAAGAATTCGGTTGTCACAATGAATATATTTTCTCTGTGTAAATATAAATTAAATAAAAATATATTACAAATATAAAAAAACATGTTATATTTAACTAAACTAAAAAATATATTTTTTTTAAAGTTAGCACTTGAACCACCCCCCCCCCCCCCCCCCCCCCATACAAAGAGAAAAAACTGAATACCGATGCGGATTTATAGACTTTGAAGGTATTAACAATCGTCGTGAAACCCTAGATTTTCGGCAAACCTAAACCGCAAGATAAAATTGCGAAAACTTTTCCGGTGTGACAAATCTGAAACGGCATGCTAGGATGCTAAAACATTTTTGACACAAATGTGATAAAAATACGACGTTACAGGGTATACAATTTACATGAATCCTCCCAACTTGTAGATATATCTTAAAAATATTTAACATTTTTCAAGATTTTTGGTGTAATCTCGTTATTTTAATTTTAAAAACCGGAACCGGTTTATTAAAACGATTTTTCGAATAAACCGAAAACTAGTTTTTTGTATAGGCCGGTTTTTGAATACTCTATCTAATACTCTTTATTTGACACTGATTTTTCTTGTTTGCTTTGAAAAAAAAAATGTGCAAAAATACTAAAAACCCTCTTTTTATTCCCAGAATATAAGACTTGATAGCTAAGAAAAGCTTGTCTCTTGCTTTCAGACTCTACAACATAATTAGGTATCAGTAAGATTTTGATGTTCGCCCCTGGAATACCTTCTTTGTCAGTGGGTCAGGATTTATGGTATTTAACAGTAACTTTTTAACTGTACTATTCATAATTTCTTACTCACCATCAAATTATGTATGTACTTGAAACACTCATATCATCGTTATTAATATTTGTATACTACCCTAATCACTTAAGTTTTGTACGTGTATTAAATATTCATATATTTTATTTTCCATTTGTTATTACATATTTCCATACAAAATAACGTATCTGAAAATATTTTAACTTTTTGAAAATCTGGGGTCGAATTACGGCATTCGTGATCGTAATTTTTCGATCAAAATTAGTTTTTTATTTCTAAAAATCAAACATTAGAACGGAATATTTTCCATCAGGGATGTTGTAGTTTGGCCCCAGATTGGAAATAAAAGTTAAAGTTGGTGTTATCATTATTAGTATTATTGTGGTACCTTTTTTAAAAAACAGTTTTCGAACAATTTCGTTCGATAACGAATACCGTAATTCGGCACCTGATTTTAAGGGCACTCAGGCAATTTTTTAAAAAATTATATTATTATTATTTTGTATTGAAATTAGTTAAATTTCCGGATTTGAATTGAACCGTGATTCTATTGAAGTTCACTGGACATTAAAATTGAATATTTGTTGCCAACAATCATAATTTTTTGTATAAAAATTAATATACCTATATATATTAATTTTTTCTAAGTTATGAAACTTAGGTCAACTTTTTAGTTCAATTTACATAAATTTAAATTCCGCTTAATTTTCAAATACATTTGTACGCTTTAACGCGAATTATTTTTTCTTTTGCTAATTGTAAGTGCCTTCAACTCTCGCACTTAAGCATGGGTTTGCCCAGTCCTTATGTATGAAGATTGTGACTATCGAGTTAAAATAACATAAGTGTTACCCATGCGAAAATCAAGTAGTTAGGGTAGTATTTCACGACTAACGTTTATTTGATAAAGTTTATTATTATTTTTGACTCTGAAATGCAAACGCACTACCTTTTCAACGGAACCACTCTTAACGCTTATCAAAAAACAAACGGTAACAGTAAACACATATAAACGATAATAGATAAGTAATATTAGAATGGTTGGGTGGTGAGAAGGTAACTAACTAACTCATTAGAACAGCGGACATGCTGATAAAATATTGCTAAAAGTAATAGACACAGAAATTAATATGTTTGAACAATAAAAATAATATTAAAAATCTAAAATAACAATGGAATATTTAAAATATAATAACTACCTAATTAACTCTGTTATATTACTATTAATTTGTGTAAACTTCAATACAAGTCAAATATCAAATGAATATACGGTAATAAAATGAAATGCAAAAATTTAACTCCTATTAACTATGAGTTAATTTTAGGACTTTTGCCCAGGTGATTGTCAAATACGTTTTGCACGTTTAAGATGTTTACAAAAATACCCCGGGGCGGATTATATTTATTACAATGATACTACAGATACTCATTGTTTTCTAAAATGTTTTCTATATAAAACGGGTCTAATGAATTTAAAAACTCGAGGATTAAATGTAAGTTTACCCATGAATGAAATTCAAGAGAGAGAGGGAGAGATTCACCGAATATTTACAAATGTTATAGAGTAACAAATTTCTGGATATTTGGGATAATATTGAAGTAGGTTTTCAAGAGGATAACTGTGTAGAAAAATTTAACTTTGATGAATCACTTAGTGGTAAATGCAGGGATTACTATTGGAAACTAATGGAATTTCGCACACATTGTTTGGAATTATTTGAATATACTTTTACTACAAATAGTAGTTGGAAATCCACAAAATCGGAAGAAGTGGGTGTGTTGGAGGTTTTGTTTTTTTTTTTAGCATAAACGTAAATTAATTACAAATGTTTTTTATTATTATTTTAGTCTAAAGTTATAAAATCTATTGGACAATCTGCTACAGAATTTTGTGATGTTATAGATGGAGAAAATATTGTGGCAGTGGAAATTTCACAAGATCTGGATATCTCATTGTTTTCCCAATATAAGGAAAAACTAAAATGTATTTTCAAAATTTTCACTATTTAGATGCCTACGGCAGAGTTGATGTAAGTTAATCAAAGAGTATGTATAGTATTTTATAGTGAGATTTTGTTTCTCTTGGTTCTCTTTATATAATTTTGCGAACTATCTTCGAAAAGAGAACCCCCATAATAATATCTATTCGTAAATAGAGCGAGCAAAAAAAAAAAAAAAGAAAATGGATTAAGTACCAAAGAGAAGCATAGAAGGAGTCTGGTTTAACAGTATAGAGTGGGATATAGGAAAATTAGTTTTTAGTAGAGCTGAGTTGAGAATTGCCAGCCCTATTATTCTGGTACATATTCTATTTAAAATGAGAAGGAATATCGGCCATATCAAGTAGATTGCGTTTTAACATTACTTTTCCATCAAGTTTCGATGCAGTTATCTTTTTTTTTGTAATAAAAAAGTGAGTGGCAACTCACGCTGCAAAAAATATTCTCATTTTATATTAACACAAAACCAGGTTTAAGAACGGTAAATTTGATTTCAAATTAGAGAAATTTGTTATAAAATCAAAGAAATGCGCTCAAAAAGGACTAAAATTGGCTCAGAGAGAAGAGAAATTAGCTTTGCAATCAAGGAAATTTGAGCCCTTTACCGTTGGCGAAAACTTTTCCCACTTAGAGAAAACAGATTCATTGTTACAACCAAATTTCTTGCCAACAGAATTGTTCGGTTTACAATATTATTTATTTTGAAACCATACATTACTATTCCCAACAAAAAAAAGGAGCAAAGGAAAAGAAAAAGGAGCAGTGATTTTGATTGCGGTGTTGTAAAAATTTGGATCGGAACCAATGATTTTTACATGGGAGTGTTATAGGGTGGAAGTTTTCTTTTATGATCCTTTTTCATTGCATCTAGAGCCCTTCTTTTGGTTTAGTGAAAAATGTGATTTTTTGATGTTCCCCAATTAAATTTTGAATTTGTAATTTAGATTTTAACAGGTTATCAGTAATCGGGCCTTAGTCTCATTTTCACAATCTCCTATTAGCTTCTACCTGGGAATTTAACTGACACGTTTGTTGTTGTTTTCCATATAAAGTTTGAGTTTTAATGTTGGTTAATATATAACGGGACATTCAGTTATCGGGCCTTATTGATTAAATTAATTTATTCGAAATTCTTGCAATTTTTACTACAATAAATTTTTTACTTTTTGTAGCAAGTATTAAATAAAAGTTAAAGATTAATAAGAATCACTTAAAATTAAACCATAGTTACTAGGGCAGATTAATAAGTCCGTGACTTTTCGAACTTCCCTCGTAGTTATATTAAATGCAACACTGCTCCCATCAAGTACCATCCTTTAAGTAGACTACTGTCAAATTTTGAGCAAGTTCCGTCATTTACTTTGCCTTTAAGAGCAGGATTTTTCGAGGTCCATAAAATAGGCATTTGTTTGATCAATAATTTCATCATTGGAGCTAAATCTGTTTCCACCGAGCCATTTCTTTAGGTTTGGAAATAAACACTGGGGGCTAAATCCGGAGAATAAGGCGAATGAGGGGGCAATTCGTAGTCTACTTCATGAATTTTTGCCATGGAAACTAAGCTATCACACGATTCCGTTGGTGGTCGATTGTGGGCAAAGGCGGCAGCCATCTTGCGGAAAGCTTTCTCATACCCAAGTGATCGTTCAAAATTGAAACCACTGAGCCATGTGAGATGCCTTCCAGAATCTATCGCACATTCAATCTCTGATCGGCCAACACCATATCGTGAATTTTTTCAATTGCTTTGGTTGTATAGACCTCCACTAGGCGTCCAGAACGTTCGGCATATTCCGTGCTTGTAGGGCCACAACGAAATTCAGTAAACCACTTTTTTACCATTGAAATCGATGGTGCAGAGTCCCCATTGTATTTATCAAGCTTTTCCTTGGTTTGATTGGCGGTTATTTTTTCGCATAAAATAATGTTTAATAAACACTCGAAATTCACTTTTTTACATTTTTAAAAAAATTCCCCGGGTTGTATGTTTTGTAAATGACGGAACTTGCTCAAAATTTGACAGTAGTCTTTTAAAAGGTGGTTCTTGTTGGGAGCAGTGTTGCATTTCAATAACTACGTGGGAAGTTCGAAAGGTCACGGAATATCAGAACTACACGCTAAGAATCACTTCCATTTATTTTTGCTGGGGGGACATCCAGTAATCGGCATTTATTTGTTAAATTACTTTCTTCGAAATTCTTGCAATTTTTAAAATCTGGTAAATTGTAAGTTAAATATTGATACAAATCACTAAAACCTGATAACTTGTTTTAAAATAACTAAAGTTAAGTTCTTAACCATAGCTATAAATGTCAAATTTATATGTAAATATCTGTGGTTATTGTTTTAAAAAAAAAATACTCGTCATAAATTTGAAAAGATTTAATTTTATTCAAAATCACATTTTTAAAGTTGTGAAAAAGAACTGCTTTGGAAGAGGAAAATCAATAATAAATAATACTATAAAATCAATGATAAATTCATTCTCTAAGAATTCCTTCCATCTATTTTGGTAGTTCAGTGTAAAATACATACCACTGTTATATTCTCAAAGCCCCACTGTATAACATTATTATAAATATTTTTAACCAAATTATGTTTGCTTTAAAGGAATCTGAAATAGAATTGAGTTATCAAGAAGCCAAGGAAGATAATCCGGAAATACGTGACACCATAAGGATATGCAGCCATCGAGCAAATTCAAAATTTCAACCCGAATTCTATGGTGATTTGGCATTAGAATTACAAAATTGTCTTAAGAAAAATATTCCTGTTTATCTTAAAGTCTACAAACTTAGAGATGAAATATCTAGACAATATTGACATTAAATTTGTAGTGATTTATTTAATAAATAGTTATTTATTTCTATTAAATTAATAAACATGTTTTTTTTTTAAATCTAGAGTTCAACAAATCTATCATATGTTTAACCGCATGTCTTCACATGCAATAAATGTGTCTTGAATACTGTCAAAAGTTATTGCAGAAATAAAAATTGCATGTAGAGCCACTAAATTTTATTGTTATTTCAATATATTGAAATTGTTGGCTTGAAAACGGAAATATTTTGGCTGTTCAATTTATTATTGACGTTTTTCTGCAGCTATGATGATACAGTTATTGCGTGTTGAGACATAGAGTTAAGTAAAGGAGAGTTGAACTAAGGCTTCAATTTTTTTCAACACATTTTTCTAAAAAGAAGATAAAGCTAATATTTGAGTTTGTGTTTTCAAAAATAATAAGTCAGTGTTGGAGTTTTACTATTCGGCGGATAAAAGTGTTATCGATTTCATAGCAGCGGTAATATGATCATCCAATGGTAAATTTTCATCCATGGAAGTATGCAAATATTTTTCCAAAAAGTAACAAGTACCATTACCAGCATTGAAAAATTCCTTAGGCAAACAAGTAGGATCTCTAGGTTGTAAATTAAAATCATAACCAGGATTTTTTATTAGCCATCTGCGAAGAGTAGAAATATCAGATCAAAAGATGTTCCAAATATAATTAAGAAATAACAAATAACTTACTCTTTTGTTGTAGGGCTGACATTAATTTTGCAGGCTTCACTACTGGACTCAAATTTATTGGCTATAGTAACATTATGACCGAATAAACAATAACGTGGCATTTTACGACCCACCACACCAGCCAATACAGTACCAGTGTGTAAACCAATACGCATTTTGATCTGTTCACCATCGTGGGTTATGTGTTTTGCACACGCATCAATCATTTTCAAAGCCATCCATGCCACCTTATGGGCATCATAAATTGAAGCCCGATGCAAACCACTGGCCACACAATAAGCATCACCAATGGTCTCCACCTTGTACACATCAAACATGTCACAAAACTCATCGAAATCCTTATATAGACTTTCCAGCATACTGATGACCATAAAGGGAGTAGCTCGCGAACAAATGCTCGTAAAGCCTACAATGTCACTAAACAATATTGTAACATCGGGATAAGTTTTAGCATCAATACTGGCGCCCAACCACAAGCGTTCGGCAATTTCGGCTGGAAAAATCAAATGTAAAAGACTAACATTCTTTTTACGTTCTTTGGTGACGGCAACATTAGCCTCTTCTATCGAGTTCTTTAATTTATCCATGCGTCTACGTAGACCATCTTGAGCACGAGCTTGCTCACCCACCAATATAACCTCTCGTGTAGCATCATGTAACGGTATGTCTGAGATGAAAAGACCATTACAGGTCAAACCATCCAAACCGTCAAGAAATGGTGAACCAATGAAAAGCAATGAATTTGATTCTGGGCAATGAACCATTTGGCCTTTGATTTCGAGACCCTTGAAATTTATATTAAAAAAAGTTATTAAGTTAAGAGCTGCATATGATTAGGTGATTACAATTTACAAGATGTTTTTGATATTCTTTCTAGAAATCTAGAAAGGTAGAATTTTCTTCGCCTCACCATCATCTTCTAACAGAAAAATATCGTATGCGACATACAAATTTATAAACGTATAATTTTTGAAAAGATTCCGATATAAGTTAACAATCTGAACGCTCATGATTCTTTAAGATGCAGGTGCCAGATATAGATACACATGTTTCTATTAAAATCTAAATGTTCTACGGGATCTGACATCTTGAAGTGGGGTTTTAACTAAGCCAATGTTTATATAAAATCTCTTATTGGGGTCTAGGCTTGAGTGTATGAAAGAACTCTTATTATGATGAGTTGAAAGAATCACGTTTCAAATTTTATAATTACAATAATTCTAAATTAAGGATTTCCCGATAAAATTGCGATTAACTTTAATAGAAGCCCAAAAACAATTTTTTAGCTACCGGACCAATTGGTACAAAATTCAGCAATCTTAAAATAAATTATGAATTAACACAGTTTAGGGACAAAGCGGGTTACATAGTGATGAGCTTAAAAAATTTGTATTGTAGTAGTTTATATCTTAATTACTGATGAGCAGTTATTTTCATTTTCATATACTTACTCTAGCTGTAAACTCCTCAATATTTGGAGGATTTTTTAAGGCGATTAAAAATGGTGTATAAGTACGACGAACAATGTCACGAAAGGACAAGGTTAAACCTAGGGGACGTTTAAAATCAAAATAAGTGGCTGCTTGGCAGCCATAATCTGCTAAAAATGGCTTATACAATTTGCTAAATCCACGACCTGCAAAAAATATAAATTGTTTATCCAAAACTTCGGTTTCTAACAGAACATATCTAAACTTACCCAATTGCACCAATTCCAATTCTTCATTCATTATAAAATGCCAAGGAAACGCTTTACAAAAAGAACTCGAGTTCATAAATAAATCGTCAGCATTTGTCGAGTTACTACGTTGAGGCAGTAAATCATGTGGTTCAACGACTGGAATCTCACGTACATGATCTTTAGCCAATGAGAATAAATAGCGATAACGGCGACAATCACCTTCAACGGGTTCAATTTTAATATTAACTTGTACATTAAAAAGCAGACGTGTTAAAGCTTTTAAAGAGCCCAATAATAGCCAGGCTATGACAGGACGTTCAGATGTAAAAATAAGTTCATTATCACCGGCACATACAAAACCCGTATCAGTGCAATCGTCTTCCTGCGAAGATAAATAGGCGCTATTTAGACAATGCACAAAACATATAGCATTTACAAACCTCCTGAAACTTTAAAACATCGTATACTCCATCCAATGATCCCAAAAACTCTTGTAATTCTGTGCCCAAACAACGAAATGCTCGTTCGATTATTCCCGTACAGCATGATATTATTAGTTCCTCACCCAAAAGAACTAGAATTTCACTAGCACTTGCTTCATCCATTTGTAATAGAATATCTTGAATATCAGCTAAATAATCATAGTTTGGAATTTTTTTTAAAGTATCCAAATCAATGCGCCTGGAAAATAAATAGAATATTGCTAAAATGGTGAAAATAAAAGTTTTTATATTTGAGTTACTTGACCACAAACATAAAAAGGTTCCCAAAACGAAAGTCTTTAATTTGTATACAATTTGGCATTTAACGCCTAACAAAGTCGTGGAGTAATTTTATCTTCAAAATGTAAATTCCAATAAATCCTTTTTCTGATTTATTCTGTTTAGAAAGATGTGATTCAGGAATGTGATCTGAATGTTCTCCTTTTAAAGATCCATTTTTTAGGAAATGGATAAATAGAGTGTGTTCTGAAACTGTGATTTAAATATGGAAAATTTGTCCACTCATCACACAGTTGGTTAAGTTTTTATGGTTGTAGTAAGAAACTCAACAAGAGGACTGATGTCAGACGTGATAAGAACCTTTGGTTAACCTGAGTAAGATCTTAAATCATCCGCAAATTGTGAATCTCTTGAGGCCTTATCACGGCTGGGGTCCTTCCGGCGGCAGAAATAAACTCCCAGTTAATATAATTTGCCCCTACATCAGGAATAAAGTTTCTTACGCTTTCGAATAGTCTCAGAAATGAAATATATATGAATTACTTACTGGCGCTCACGAAAATTGGCGGATTTTTATAACAATCGAAATGAAACGTTATGCGGTTTGTTCACAAGACTTATGTATATTGGATGGTCCGGATAGCCCTGTCTACAGTCTTATTTAAGAAAGTGTTGCAATATATGTTAAGTTGACATAGAAAATAGATTTGTGCGGCCAACCGAATTTATTGCCAATCGAATGGTTTGAATGTGGTTACCGATTTTTTTTAGGTTGTGGTTAAGACAATAGTAATTTAACTATGACAAAATAATTCAATTGCATCAACAATAATTTAATAGTCACAATTGAAAAATTCGGTAACGACAGTCGAACAATTCAGTTGATAAAAATTTCAGGTGTCAGCACGAATCTGTTTTCTCTGTGTTCTTATCGAATGCCACAAAATTCAACATTAGAATCAGAACAACGGATTGGTTTATAAATCAACTGTCGTGCAGGATTAATTTAAGAAACTTCCAAGAAAGGTCTCCGGTGTGGTTCACTTCGATTTGAATGAAAAAATTCAAAATCGTGGTTACAAATTAAGGGATTTTGAATAAAGAAGTTTTTTACGAGTTTTAGCTCCCTTTTTATCACTTAAACATGAGGTTAGGCCAAGAGAAAAAAAATCACGGGAGGATTAATTTTTACATTTTAGGGATATAACATAAAGTTCTGTTTGAACACCATGGTTGGCAAGCACTAAGCCTTACCATTACCAAATACGGTTATCCTTTTTACAGCACTTTCAAAGGGCTATCGTTAACCTTAATCCAATACCGGCGATGACTTTTTCCCAATTTGATTCAAAATTTTGGTGGAGGAAAATGATGGGAAGACTCGCATTCAAATCCAGGGAAAAATAAAGAATTTTTGATTTTTTGTTTGGGACTGGCATTGTTCCCGCACTGTGGGGTGTAAAGGAGAAGAATTAAAAAAAAAAATATTTTTAAAGCCTTGACTTCACAATATGGACCTGCAATCGGATCCGAACATGTTCGCGTGTGTTCCTAGCACTCGGAAAATTTCACGGAATCCGCGTGATGTTATGACTGGTCGGGTTAAAATATCCTAATGAGATTTTTTTTAAAATATCGCTTTATCCATTATAAACGAATAAATCGATTGTAAACCCTTTTCGTGACTGAATTGTAATGCAAACAATGCAACTGAATTGTGATCTCGATCTATGTCAGTGGTACTAACCAACCCATCATTCTAATACTTACAATTTTGAAATATTTGGCCATCTTTGATTGTATTTTGAAATTAAAGATGTAACAGCTGTATTCAAATCTTCATTCTAAAATTGAAAATACACTGGAAACATTAAGAAAAGCTAATTAAAATTAACGAATTTTGTATCAATTTACCGAAGGAGCCGTTAACAGCTGTATGGCCATTTGTAAATGAGACAATGTTAATGCATCATCTGGTTGTTCATCATCTTCCAATGTCCAATTGCCAGAAGATTCCGCAACCACTGAGGGTTGACGTGACAATGAATCAGTGCGACGAAAGTAAGGACACGCCATTGTTATTTACAAAGATGAATGTCGTCAAGAGCCTCTTAAACAGGCTGACAAACAGACAGCCAAAGCCAAGCAAAGGAAATCTAAAAATGAAAAGTTATTGAGAATACAAAAAAAAAAAAAAAAAAAATCACCAACTAGAATAAGGGGGCAATTGAAAAGAATATGTATGTTACTATATTTAGTACATTTATAATGATATGTTGCGGTATGTGTATAATAACTGCTGCAATACAGTTTTTTATTTTTTATTTCAACAATTCTTTTTCAAGTTCAATGTTAAGAATTAAATCAACTGAATCTGATTTATGTTTAATTAAATGGTTTTTTTTTTTGGTTTAATTTTTGCAATAAATATAAAAAATGTATTATTTAATTAAATAAATATATTATAGTAACACAAATGTAGTGTAGTAGGGTCATGGTATGTATTCCAAAATAGAAAAAAAAAGAACTTTAAGGATACACACACAATCTATAGGAAATTATATTTTTTTTCGGACGGAAAATAACTATTTTAAAGGCAATAGTTTTTATTTCAAAACAAATTTAAAAAATTTTGTAGTTATGATATTTGGTTATTTACTTATTATCACAATTCTTTAATATATATTTTTTTAGAAAATTTTTCTTAACAGTTGCAATATGTTCACCTTAAATATCAACTTTTTCGATTGAAAGAATTACAGGAACTAATGGAACAATCATGTCAGTAGGTTTTTTCTGATAAAAAGCTTTTATAAAGCTTCCTAACTGTAAACTATATGAAACCGTTGCACGCAAACGCTAAAGCTTTTTGTAAAGCTCTATTCAAAGCTTTTTTTATAGTAATTTGTATTTTGTTTACAAACATTTAAAATCTACATGATAACCTGTTGATTATTTATGCTACTTTTATACTTCTTCTTCATAATATTAGCTCACGAAAGCTTTGAATATGAGAGAAACTTACCTACATTTGTGAATGCTTGTATTCAGAGTTGCTGATTAAGAAATTTGTCCCCTTCTTTAGGATTTTGCTGATAATGGGTATTTAAAATTTTATTAAAAGTTCCAAAACAGCAGTTTTTTTTTGTAATTCTGTTAGAGAACTTTAACAAAATAGGTAACGTTTGAATTTTGATTTGATTTAGTAGCTTCTCAAAAAAAAGAGTCATACCTTACAAACCACTTCTTTTATCACTTACAAATTATCTGTTGGTATTATCTGATGTATCATTGTGTTTTCAGAATTAATTCTGAACAACATCCAACAAATTACTAAATAATTGCTTCTAAAAGTGGTTCCAAAAAGTGATTTTATTTGCAAAAGTTTACGAATCCTGTCTGAGACAATCTTTTTGTATAATATTTAAGAAAGTGGTGTTTTTAAAAAGACTAGATTTATAGTAGCAGAGGGTGAAACTAGTAATCTTAAGGACCCAAGTTCGAGTTGGCAAAAAAAAAAAAAATTAGAAAAAATTTAAGTTTTTTCCTTATCAATTTATGGAAAGGAGTTTCATTTAAAAAGTACTTAAAAAAATTTAAACTGTTAAAAATAAACCACATCTAGATCAATAATGCTTTTTCGGCTGCTTTTGCTGCGTCGATATAAACTTAAAATAGTTTGTAAGTTAAAATAACAGAAAATACCACTTAATAGAAACGATATTTAATTTAAAATCCACTCTACTTACTTTTCATTTAAATTAAATGGTTTTTGTTATTTATTTTTAAATATTGCTGAACCAATCGAACATAAGTTAAAACAAATGATTCTTCAGTTAAAAATAAATGGCAGGTAAAATACCTGCCAATTCCGTAAAAATAAATGATTATGTGTGTGTGAATGAAGTTCTTCTAATTCGAATAAAAACAATATTGGATTCTTTTTTTTTTTGTTTTTTTGTTTTGAAACAGACAGCAAACCAAATTTAAATTTGTAATAACTTTTATGGAAACAAATAAACCGCAAATTTTCGTTTTGTCGGTAAATTTTTATTGAATTTCACACAAATGCAAAAAAATAAAAAAAACTTAAAAAAAATTTAATCGATAAACAAATGTAGAAAAAACTTAAAAGAAATATTTCTTTGAAAAATAAATTTATGTTCCTTTATTTTTAACCTACACTCAAAAAAAAAATGATGAACTTGAATTTAGAAAAATTAACTTTTTTAGGGAAAAATTGAAATGAAAACTGCGCCAAAGATATTTTTACCTATATTTAATAAAATTTTCCTTGAAATTAAGAACCAAATTTTACGTAAAATTTGGTCAAAATTTTTAAATTATAGAAAAATTTTACTACTGCAAAGTAAATTTTTATTAAAAAACAGTAAATTTTCCTCCAAATTAGTTCATATATCATCTAAAATTTTACTGTTAGTTAGGAAGTGTTTCCTTGGTTTTAAGAAAAATTTCATTTTATTTAAGTTCATTAGATAATTTTTTTTTACTAAAAACTAGGACTTTACTGCCTAAAAATGAGAAAATATTTTCTAACATCAAATTAAATAGCACTTCTTTTAAGCGAAAATTATCCTTATCCTGCTTCTATGGTAAAGGTACTTTACACTTATTGAGTAAGTATTTTCCCACTTTCGGAGGGCTTCCGCTTTGTGAGGACTTTGCTCTTAACAAGCTTTTTGTTATACATTTTTGTCTTAAAATTAAATTGAATTATACTAAATTCATGTATTTAAAATATAAATTAGATTTCATTAGCAAAAAGGTAAACATTTTAAAAAATGTACTGCAGGATATTGTGAAACGTAATAAATTGTGACAAAGTCAGATCCTTTTTGCAGTTTATTAACGGTTCTGCTTGAGAGAACTACAAAAAGGGACGCCCTAAATGACCTACGGCATCTATGGCTTAGGAACACTGGGGGTCCTTTGTCTTCTTAAATTAACTAATTTAAGGAAATTGTTGCAAAAATATTAAATATCACAGTTACATTCCTTGTTATTATTGGAGAATGGAAAAGTCATAAGTCTATTTTATGGGATTTTTAGCTTAAACTTTACTTGACATATACAAATTTAAACTTTTTTTTATTATTAAGTGAAAAAAATAGTTCGATAAATATAAAGTTTAATAAGCGCTACGTCAATTATAGGAAAGCCATTATGCCGTAATGTATAAAATGTGCTTGCGATATTTTGTATTGTAGTTAGCAAACAAAATTATTACATAAAAGCGCAAATTCGAAATTTTTAACCTTTTGCTAGCAAAATATTAAAAAAAATATTTTAAGCAACTTTAAGTTCAATGTTAAAGACTGTTAAGATTAGAGATGAAGATGTGAGCCATTTTTGAATCACGCACCAAAAATTACAATCATGCACGATAATTTTTTTCCTTTAATAATATTTTTTCTTGGAAATTAGGAAAACTAATAAGTTTGTTTTTTTTTTTGGAATAGAATATTGAAAATAATTTAATCGTTTTCTAACAAAAAAAAAAAAAAAAATCCTATACCAAATTTTATAATTTTTTTAAAATTAAAAAACTTTTACTTGAAAAAAAAAGAATATTTTATTAAAATTTTTAAAAATTATCTAAACTAAGTTGCATGGAAATTTTCCTTAGAAATAGTTCATCAGTTTCTAAAATCAAGTAAATTTTTATTATTACATAGGACAAAATTTATTACTTTTTGTTTTTAATTGTCTGAACTAATTTTTGGAAAACAATTCTTCAAAATTACTGAAACTGAATATGGAAATGGCTTTCTAAAATTTAGATCATTTTACTACTCGCGAACAAAACATGAACCCACATTAAGTTCAAGTACTTTCTCGATTTAAGTTAGACACATTTTTTAAACTAAATAGGAGTAAATTATGTCCTAAATATTTTTTTAAACTAAACTTAATTTTATTACATTTGAGTATGCAAAATTGCTTAAAACTAAGATGTTTTTTCTTAAAATTAATAAATTTTTATTTAATTGACTTGTTTTTTTCTAAAATCAAGAAATATTATTTAGGAAAAATATAAACTATTTCTGAGTATATTTCGTTTTTCCTCAAACTTAGGAATTTTTATTCTTTTTAAGAGTTTAAGTTTTTATAAAATTTTACTTAAATTGAGGGCAATTTATAAACTATTTTGAAGGAAATTTTTTATTACATTTTAGTTCATTTCTTTTTTTTTTTTGGGGTGTACCAACACAGTAAAGTACATAATATTCTGATTGTAGTTTTATAATAGAAATATCTAAATAATTAGTCTATATAAGACCACTAGAGTATGGGATAATGTTTGAGCTTAGGAAAATTTTCTCAACAAAGATAGTTAATTAGAATATTTTTAAGGCATTTCAGGGATTAAAGTCGATGTATTGGTCCTAGGAGGAAAAAAATCAACTAGGGTAACTCTGGAGTACAATTATATTTGATAAAGATGTCAATTGAGAGTATGTAGTGATGTGGTGAGTGTGGGAATGTTTACAATACAAAAGAAAACAAAAAAACTTTTTAAATTTGTTGTTGATAAACTAAACAAGCTCTTGGCACATCATACCGAGATTTGCTTCCATATTTCACTAAAACTACAACTAATTACCTTTACTCAGTTGTAAGTAGTCAATATAGTGAAACGGTTGATTTCTCTTCTCTGAAGGTGTATGTGAAATATTAAATACAAATTTAATACCTATCGTCAGCTTATAAATGGTTTGACCCATATAACAAAAAGTCATTATAGAGAAAAACGATAAAGTGTTTAATTTTTGTTTGCAAAATTGGCAGGTAGATCAAAATCTACACTAAATATCTTTTATGGTTTATATGATAAATTGATAAATCGGTTTCGTAATCGGAATATTAAAATTATAAATAATGCATTCTTAACTCAATTGTGGTCAAACCAACACTGAGCTGACGATATGTAGATTTGTTAGAGAAAACTAATTCATGTGTGAATTTTTTGTTTTGTTCAATTTAAGAAATAGCACGCGACATTTAAATAGTGGGTTATCTAAACTAAAGAGAGGCTTTAAGGGAAATATTATTGGCTTGTAATTTAACAACATCGTCATCATGACGGATATAATACATCTTGTAAGTCCTTATCCGCCACATGCAGAGGTATACAAGCAATTAAACTAAACTAAACTTTCAAAGAAACCATTCATTATTTGATTTATTATCTTTTAGTTCTTTTTTTCTTTGCAACATTTGAAATTCAAAGTTTGCCTATGCATGTTTGTGGATTTTACTTAAATTTATTTTTGCCAAGTACTTTTTTTATTGCATTTCCTGCCTATCATTAATAGCATTCATTATTATCCTTTCTCTATTCCATACAATTCGTTTGTGTTACATTACGTTTTTGTAGTCCTTGCGCGCCTTTTATGCGTTTGCCAAGAATATTAATTTATGTGTATGTCTGCTAAAAGACGTCCTTGGCCTTGTCCATCTTATGTTGTCTATTTGAAAACAACAACAAAAAGTGTATTTACGTACTCTTTTTGGTTAGAAAGCTTTTTCTTGAGGATGCAAAATAAGAAAAGCTTTTTTGTTTAAAGGATTCAAAAAGTGCAGTAGTTCCATTATATAAAGAGTTCGTTAGTTTTTTTTATTATTTGTTTGTGTTTGTTTCTATCTATTGGATTTGTTATCGAAGTGTATTCAATTTCCCCGTTAATCTTATCGGTTTATTAAATAATTTTGTTTATTATTTTTTGGTTAGCTAAAGAAAAAGTTAATTTTATCACATTTAAACCTGTTGTTTGTGTGGATTAAATAATTAATAAATTTTTCATAAAATACCTAAGACAGAGATTGTAAAGAATGCATTTTTAAGTTAAAACAATTAGAAAACTCTTAAAGTTATCCTTACTAATCAACTTCCTTGCCCTGGTTATTACAAAATCAGCTAATTTTTACAAATGTCAAAAAAGGTTTTAATTCTAAATTCGAATTCATAAACTAATTGGAGAATCGGTGAAATTTAAAGTAATACAGTTTTAATGCAAATCAGAGCTTCGACAGAATTAATTCAATTTGAATTTAATACATGAAAGTTTAATTCAGTTTTAAAAATATTAATTTAGAACGATTGAACCTCAAAAATGTTCACTAAGTATGTTTCTTTAAGAATTTATTTAGTTGATTCATTCCCAAAGCAAAATATAACACAAAACAATAAAAATATTAAAAAACCGCATTTAGTGTAATCTGAATTTTTGTATTTGTGGTATTTATGGTTCCAGAAATATATTGAACGGCAATCAGTTCAGTTCAGTTGTTTAAAATCCTGATATATCGGAAAAATGTCACTTAAATATTTGATTTTTATGAAGTGTTTACTAGGCTCTTTTAGTTTGATCGTTATTTTACTTAAATTGAATTGCAGGAGACGAACTAAGTGAGAATAATTAAATAAGCTAAAATGATTAAATGATGTACTGATTCTGAATGGTTTTATCACTGCGAAGTGATAAAAAATTGTCATTTGTTATGATTTTTTTTAAATAAGTGAACAGTAATTTTTCATCGCTTCACACCTTCGCAAGTCATTCGGAATCAGTTCCCGAATGTCAGATATATCTAGGTTGAACCTAAAAAACTTAAGCTGGCAATATTAAAAAAACAGCTGATTATGAGAAAAAAAGAAAAATAAAAAAAGCAAAGGAATATTTAAGAAATGACAAAATCGAACGAAGAGACCGAAATGCCCAAAAGAGCTGAAGGTCTAAAAGAGCTGAAGCCTTATAAGAGATAAAGAACTAGTTCAAAATAAAGAGTAGTTCAATTGAATTAGTTCGTTTACAAATGACACAACTTTAGTGTTTTCATATTCTTTTATTTTTCATAAGTAAAGACTCTAATAAAAGTAATTTTGTTTTTAAAAATGTATTGAAAAATATCTAAAGTAGGCCAGACCTTGAAATTCAAATAGAAATAGTTAATAATTTAACGAAAAAAACTTAACCTAATAAACATTTTATTGGCTAAATTTCGACAAAACTTATTGATTTTATGAAATAATTCTTTGAAAACATATATCGAGTTCTTAAAATGTAGATTAAACTTTAAACTATTTTTTAACGAAGTTTGTATCTGGTATACTGCTTTTAAGATTTGGTTTATTGTGTTTTATTTTAATAAAGACAACAATTAAAAAAAAATTGTTTTTGCAAAATTTTAGTTAATTCATAATATACTTTTTGAAATGGATTTTAGTTTAACTAAACCAAATTTAACTGATATTTCGAAAACTAGTTCTTAATGTAAACGCAACTAACACATTTTAATTAACATTCAAAATTCTCATGCAAAACCACATCACTCATATTCATTTTGTTGTAAAATATAAAACAAATATTTTTATATCTTACATATTCTTAAAATTTTCAATTACAGTTTAAAGCTCAAAGCCTTAAATTGGCTCCATTCTTGAATTTTGTTATTCTTTACTTTGTATTAGTGCAAAATCCTCAAGGTGAACTCTGGACGACTATTCTAAAATGTGCTCCTATAGTGAGTTTAATGTTTTATGTAGTAATTAAAGGATTTAATTTATCCAAAGAGTAAGTTTCTCCGATTATCTGGTACTTTTCATTAACAAAATATTTAAATAATTCTATAGATACAGATGCTCTCAACTCATTTTATTGGGTTTAATTTTCTCTTGCGGTGGTGATGTTTTATTAAATATCGATTTATTTCCCCATGGTATGGCTTCATTTGCTGTAGCTCAAATATTTTACATATCAGCATTTGGTTTTAAACCTCTAAAATTATTAATCGGTATACCCTTGTATGCTGCGGGAGCTATATGTAAGTAAAAGTCTGAGATTAGAAGTGAAATGTTTAAGTTTTAATGTGACATCTGTATTCAAGTGGTTGGCATTGTTTTTAAGGATTTGGAAGGTATTTTAATTGTTGGTCTTCCTGTTTATGTTGTACTACTGTTGACCATGTGTTGGCGTTCCTTGGTCAGAGCTGCTAATAAGAAAACTCCTATATACATTTTATGTGGCATTGGTAGTGTGTTGTTTGTTATATCCGATGGTTTGATTGGCATCGATATGTTTTTAATTAAAATACCTGATGCCAGGGTAAGTTAAATTGTTTTTATGCATATTTTTAAACATAAGGAGGGGCATATTTCAAATTTTTTGTAGCCTTTAATATTCAAATTATTTAAATAAATTTTTTTTTATTAAGTCTTATAACAAGGATCCTTAAAAATATTGGGACATTGAATTATTAATGAGCGTTTCACACAAGAGGCCACCAGGAGTATACATACATATAAATCAATATTTCCGTTTCAAATGTCTTGCCACTTAAACCTTTTGTGAATGAGGGTCTTTGGCAGCTTGTTACTAAATATTGCCTCTTACATGGCGAATTTCGTACTAGATAAAATATTTTTGCAGAGAGTTCGTCTTCATTACTTTCGTATGTTGAGAAATGCGGCCGAGAGTTATCGAATCTTAGTGGGAGTTTACGGTGAGCATGCCATGCTGTATGTAAACAATTGTGTCGAAGATTGTATGGTTTCTTTTAAAGTGGTGATTTTGAGCTCGAAGACAAAGAACTGCCAGGTCAACCCTGACTACTAAGAGTTGGAATCATTTCTCTATGTGGACGAATGCCAAACGCTTCAGGAGTTGTCAGAATCATTGGGAGTGGATGAGTTGAAATGTTGCAAACATCACAAATATGATATTGCATCTGATCAAGACGAAATTCAATTCAATCTATTGAAACAAACAGAAATCACTGAAACATTCAAAGAAATTCTTATCATACAATGAAAAGAGGAGCAGAGAAGCCCTTCACATAAACACACAAAATCTAAGACTCCTATGCGGAGCACTCACAGGACATGATCGAGATACGACATGCGGATATTGTATAGAAGATGAGGAGACCATGAATCATGTAATGGCTAAATGTCCTGCCTTTGCATACCTTCGATTTATCACATTTGGCAGACCTGATATCATGGAGGAACAATACAAAAAGCTGGAAGTGAAGAATATTGTAATGCTACTCAAGGCTGCACTGGAGAACAACAGAGGAAAAGACTAGAGGGTGCACAATAGATCTACTTGGTCGCGGTGTTGGAGATACAGACTACTCACACCGCTAAAAGCCACGGAAGTGATTTAAAAACAAGGAAACTTCGTGCCATACGAGTTGAAGCCGGTCTACGTTAGAAGGCGATTTTCGCTTGCCAACAGCTTCTCGAACGCCAAAAAAGGAAAGGTTTTATGCATCACATTGTGACTGGCAATTACGACAACCCCAAGCGCAAAAAGTAATGGGTTTTGCCTGGACAGCCATCAACATCCTTCGTAAAGCGGAATATTATGCCATGAAGATTATGCTCTGTGTTTGGTGAGATCAGCGCGACGTGGTCTACTACGAGCTGCTCAAACCGAATGCGTTTTAGTCGCGCACTGCAGTAAAAACGGTCGGAATGCAAAGAAAGGCACGACGAAATGATTTTTAACACATAGCCTGTCCCAGCAGAAGTTTACTTTATATAAACGACGCAAAAAATGGGTCGATTACCTCAAAGGCGATTCGTTCATCCGGAGCTGTTATCCGAAAATACTCAGAAAGATGGAAAACGGTGGCCAATACTCTTTGTAACCATTTTTTGCAAAAGAAATCCGTAAATTTCAAAAAAAAAAAACGCTCATTATTAACTCAAGGCTTCAAAATAAAAAAAATCCGTTTTATTTCCACATGTAAATGAGGCTCTTATCATATTCTTTATTAGAGTTATGCCATAATTTAAGGCTACATTAACTTTTTTTTAAAGTTTGTTTATGCTAGAATATGCCAGCCAAAACATTTGGATTTAGTTTAGCGAAATTATGTGAACATAGAAATAATCGAAAGAAAACCGAAAGAAAACCAGTAAAAGCAATAACTTCTTCTTTACCGACTTCTGTTCCACAGTACGTTTGCTACAGATTAAATAAAATTAATTTAAAAAAACCTTGTGTAAGTGAAAAACGTTTTTGAATGTGAAAATAATTTTTGGGCTGAATAAAATAGAGGTGAAAAATATTTGTGTTGAAAAAATATTCCTTGAGGTGAATATAAAATATTACTCACTTTTAAGCGCAAAACAAAATGTTTATTCACTGTACGATATTATGAAATTGTATTAAATACAAAAATTTTTATCGAAAATTTAGAGGTACCTTTACATTTTAATTAATAACTTTTTGCCGCTGGACAATTTTGTTTATTTTCAATACCACACTGATTAAAAACGAGCAACCCCGTTTAAGTCTTCGAGCCGTTATAAGCAATTAAATGGACAGACATATATAGCTAGATCAGCTTTTAGTGTCTTAGACTCATATTTCAATGTGTTGATATAAACCCTTATGTGGAGGGTATAAAAAAAGCGATATTTTGTGAGTTGTTTTGATATTTGGAGAAATTATGGACAAATTTTGATATTGGAAAAAAGATTTGTTGAACCGAATAATTTTGATATGAGTAGTTAATTAAAGGAAAAGTTGAAGTTTAGCTGTTAAGTCAACTGTTCGGCCGCCAAACTCTTCCCGATTTGTTCGATCAGTGAATTTATTGCTTACCATCGGACTTTTTCTTAAATTTGATACATAAAATTACGTTCATCTGCCCAACATACTTTTCGACAGAGACATAATTTCTCCACAATGCTTTAAAATACCAAATACATTTTCTGGCCGAATTATTAGGTCGGACACTAAATATCATAAATAGTTTTTTTCAATTTTCCACTAAACTACCGAAGATAAAGTTTAGTGGAAAATTGCAATAAAAAATATGAAATAAGCCACTCCTTAGCTTTTGTATTTAGTAAATAGTGTTCTTTTCAGATCTGGATTATGATAACTTATTATTTGGCTCAATTTGCCATTGCCTTAAGTACTTCCAATGAAGGTGCCCAGAGAAAATCTATTAAATCATCACCTAAAATCATAAAAGGTCACCGTGTTGTTAAATCTAAAGACTGAATTAAATATTTAACTGAAATTAAAAAAATAAAACAACTACAAATTTTATCCACCAGTTGCAACTAAAGTACTTCCATTTGTTAGAATATATCCTTTTTATTAAAATTTAATATTTGTTAACTAGTTGTAGATAATAATGTATTTATTTATGCATTTATTCATTATTATAAATCATGAAATGAAAAAATATTTAAAATAATTAAATTTTCTGAAATAAAATGTGTTACTCAGTGTGTTTGTTTACTCGAAATTTTTACTACTTTTATTATTAATTATAAAGTTTTGTCTACTCATTTTATTTAAATTTTCCAGCTATGTAGCAAAAGTAGTAAATTGTAGTAAGTATACTATTAATTAAATTAGGCTACAAATTAAAAATTTCTATACTTGAAGGAGATGATTTTGCATTTATTCCAGAATCAAACAAAAATTTTTAAGAAATTGAAAATTGATTGAAACTAATTTTTTTTTCAGTGTAATTTTTATTCGGTTTAAGATCATACTAACAAAAATTCCAAAAAGAATTTAAAATTAATTTTACAGCAGATAGATACAAACTATTCAAGAAGCAATGGATGACCATTAATGCTTTTTCAAGTACGTAGGCTTTACTGTAGATTTAATATTTTTGTATTTAAACAAATCTAATAGTAAATAAAGTATTGAGAAACATTTTAAACATTTACCCGTTTGTTTTATCATTTTAAAGTTCTGCATCGTTAGTTTACACAAAGTTCTACTACTTGCCGCAGGAGCTAAAGTGGCGCTACATTTTTATTAACAGTGATTTTAACTATTAAACAGTGTGCTTTTTTTAACAGTAGATAAATGTTAATTTGGATCAGGGATGGAAAATGGAATTTTTGGAATTTTCTTTCGGTATCAAAAAAAAAAAAAAAAAAATTCAATAGTACTTTTTTGAACCTCAGCGTACTAAATTTTTTTTTTTTTTTTTTTTAGCTAAAAATAGCATAAAATTAATATACATAAAAATAAAAGTGAACACAATTATAAATTCGTTTTTACATAAAATTAACATACGTTAAAAACTGTTTTTAAATATTAAACAAAAAGGTGTAACACATTAAATAAGATATCAAGGTTATATAAACTTTAGTTACCCAAGCAAAAAAAAAAATAATCTTATCACATTTTGTTGAATCTAATTGTATTTTGTGGCTATAACTTCTTTTATTGCTTCCTAAAGTTCTGTTATCATTCTTTTATGATTTGTTGGTGTTTTTCTAAGGAACTCTCAAAAGAATTAATATGTTCATATTTCAAATGTAGTGATTTGGATATGAAGCCGATGCATATCTTAAAAAAATCACTCTTCATTACTTCTAAAGCTATAGTATGTCTTATATATTCCGAATCTAAAGCATTTATTGAAAATATTGTTTTCTGATTATTCAAGTCAAAAATTTCAATGTGAAAATAGTTCTGAAGGCCTTTTATAATTTTTTTTTTATTAAATCATTTGTATATTTTTATTTAATACATTTTTTCAGCTTTTATTAGTTATGGCGACACAATATGTGCATTTTTTTCACTTTGTATTTTATATAAGACTACACCATTTCCAGCTTTAATTCAGAATTTTCTAAAATAATTTTAAAATTGTATAAAAATGTTTTAAAATTATCGAAAATAATTTTAAAATTGTGTAAAAATTATTTCAAATTGTCCAAAAAGGTTTTAAAATTGTTCAAAAATTATATTAAATTATTCAAAAATATTTTAGAATTGTACAAAAATGCTTCAAAATTGTAAAACCAGTTTTTTAATTATCCAAAAAAAATTTTAAATTTGTCTAAAAATTCATTAAAATTTTTGAAACATATTTTAAAGTTGCCCAAAAAAGCTTTTTCATTAATGCAGAATTATGTATGTGTTTAAATAAATAGTATTTCTATATCAGTGCATAAAGTTCGATTCTTTAAAGTTATTTTCTGCATTCTTAAGATAAGTGAATATCAAAGTTTTATTTGGGAAAAGTGTGTGAGAGTATCAAATGTGTCTCGGGAGTATCACGGTATTTTCTTAAATTAAATAGTATCAAAAAAAGTACAATTGTACCAACTTTTCCATCACTGATTTGGATTTCATGTATAAGATAAATATAAATTTCAAGGTTGCCAGATGAATTTCTTTGTATCATTTCCCACAAAGATGGAAATATATTCCAAAAAAACATTTTTAGTTAAGAACAATTTAAATGCTTTAATTTAAAATAAAATTATTTAACAAATTTTAAATTTTTACACATTCACTTTTGCAATATATTTATTGTAATAAATTTGTGCTTAATTTGGTTTTTTATTTTTTCACAACATACATGGGATGTAATTTTCTCCATTTAATTCGTTTTGTTACAATAAAAACTGTAATTATTTTGATAGTGGCATATAAAACTTCTGCTAAACTTAAAACAGAACTACCCAGGCATAAACCTAAAATACCTCCAAAATTAGCCAATAAATCCAGTAGTGTATATTTAAGACGTGCATTGTATTTGGTCATAACATCTTGGCCAATAAAGATATCAACTTTGATCATTGGAACACTTGCATTAGCACTTAAGGTAGGAAAAACTTTGTTTAACTTATTTATTAAATGTTTGACTCCTTATAAAATACTTACTTGGGTATTAAATTTGTATTTAAAGATATCAGAAAAATCAATGAATTACAACTGTCAATGCAATCGCATATTGAACCTCTGCGCTTATCCTTGATGTGTTCATCTTCTAAAGGATTTTTGATATAACTGAAAACATCTACAAGTATTACATTAAAATTAAATTGCAAACAAGTATCAAATAAATGGAGTTCGTCACACCTCTATTGTCATAAATACATTGTAGATCTGATACTTTACACTCACTAAAATTACCACCGATTTTAGCAAAAAACCATGGTAATGTACATTTGCAATATTTAATAACATTTTTGTGCTGGCACTGTGCATAACAATTTAATTTATTGAACGGCAATCCATCAATTCTTTCATATCTATCAGATTTTTCATTCTTTAAAGTATGAACAAAAAAATATAAAACAGAGAAAATATAAAAATTATTTTATAGAAAGACTTTATCGTTGAACAGTTTTGTTTACCGGAAAGAGACATCTACGCATTTGTGGCGGCATTCTACGGGTATTTGTAGATGTTTCGGTTAATAATGGTGTCACTGCGATATGATTTTGTGTGTTTGGTAAAATATAATGGTTTAAAGGTTCACTCCATTCATCCGATTCCTTAATCATAATCTGTAAAATCAAGAATTGTTGTGATGGGGACAAATAAAAATACTTAAGAGCTTTTGACAAAAAAATAAAAACTTAAATTGTCTGAATTTCTTTTGTCAAATAAAAATTTCAAGACTTTTTTTTGGGATAGAATATAGTTTTTTACAAGATTTTTTTTTTGGAAAGATCCTGTTACAAGGTGGTCGGAAATGTTATACAAATACTTAATTTTGATAGATTTTATGCATTTTGATCCATTGGCAAATTCTTACTCCTTTTTGGATTATAAGTAGAAGGAATCAGAGTTTTCCAAAGGGAAAACGGTGGGTGGCAGCACCATCGATAGATTATTATTTGCTAGATGAATGTATTGGCTAGTACAGTAGAACCTGGGCACTCGTCTAATGTTATAATTATCCTTCTTACAGCCCGTGACTCCAAATTTGTTATGGAAGTTTTAAACGACTATTTTTTTTTTATGAAAAGCCAATATTAGCCTAATTGGTGTCAATTACTACTTACATGCATACCAAAAGGTATTTTACTTTCTGGCCTTTGATATGTTTTATTATAGCGCAAAGTAATTACTAGGCCAGATCCTTCTCCCGATTTACGGACATTCCATGGATAATACTGGTCAGTTAGCTATAAATTTAAAACAGAAATATCTTGTTATATTTGTAGGTGAAAAAAAATGCTTTTTGATAAAAGTCACCGCAAAGCTGAAGGATTCGGAATATTGGAAAAATCTCAGACATTAGCATGATTAAATTAAGTAAACACTAATACACACTAACTCAAAAATTAGTAAAAATATTATACTACACCAAGTATAATTTAGGAACAGGTCGAAAAATATAGAACTTAAAATGTTATTTTGAACATTATATTTGGGTCCAAATATGGTGTTATTTTCTTCTAATTTTGGAGGCATGATTTACAGTTCCATATAACACTCAACCCAAATCTAAAGCAGATATCTACGGTTTTGTGTAAGTTTTTTTTTTTTTTTTTAGAACTAATACTACAACTAGTCCCTTAGGACTAACTAGCAGTTTTCTTTTTTCATTAAATATTTATAAAGTTGATATTAATTTACAGGTTTATGAAGTTTGTTTCTTATTACAAAACTATTCCTGGTTAAAACGTCCAATCAAATCATGGGATTTAAAACGGTTTAATCTTCTGATTAAGCCTGATGTGTTTAGAAGAATTGGGATTTCCTCATTTGTGTGGTTTAACAGCCTAAGCTTATGTGATTCAGCATGCCTTCGAATTTCATCGGTCACTAAAGGTATCTTGAGGTCGCGATGGATGTCAGAATTTCTGATATACCAAGGAGCTTTTACAATATTCCTCAGCACTTTGTTTTGAAAACGTTGTATAATTTTGATTACATCGTTTTTAGCACAACCCCATATCTGAATTCCATAGGTCCAGATTGGTTTTAAGGTCTGTTTGTAGATCATTAGTTTGTTGTGGATGGATAGTGTGGATCTTCTACCTAGAAGCCAGCTCATTTTGCTATATTTTATATCTAATTGGTCTCTTTTCTTTTTAACGTGCTCCTTCCAACGAAGTTAGCATCTAGGTTCATACCCAGATATTTAGCTGAGTTTGAGAATGGAACTGGTTGTTGATCAATAAAAACTGGAACATAATAAAACGCTGTGTTATTATTTGCCTTTTTGTACGAAAAGTTAACGTGAACTGATTTGCTGCTCTTTAGTTTTAGGCGCCACTTTTGAGTCCATTGCTGAATTTCATCCAAAGAAGACTGAAGTTTTTTTTGAAGCTAATTGAATGTTTTCTGCTGTTGATAAAACTACGGTATCGTCTGCGAAGGTTCCCACAACACAGTTTTCGTTTATTGGTAAATCATACGTATATAAAAGGTATAAAATTGGACCTAATACGCTCCCCAGTGGTACACCTGCCTTTATTGGGTATAGTTTCGAATAATCGCTTTCTTGTCGAACTCTAAAATACCTATTTTCAAGATAAGACTTTATAATATAACAATAATGTGCTGGTAATAGTGTGTTGAGTTTGTTTTCTTAACCAGCATGCCATACGCCATCGAATGCCTTTGACACATCGAGGAATACTGCAGAGCATACCTCTTTTTTCTCAAAAGCTATTTCTATTGAGTGTGTAATTCTGTGTATTTACTCAATAGTAGAATGTTTTTCTCTAAATCCAAACTGGTGATCAGGTATTATTTTATTTAAGTAAATGAATGATTTTAACCTTTTTGATAAGAGTTTTTCAAACAACTTTCCAATTATTGGTAATAATTATTGGTGTAAGAGCTGACTTCATCTGTCCTTTTGCCTGGTTTTGGTATCATTATGATTTCTGCTACTTTCCATATACTTGGTATGTAGCTAAGTTTAATTGCTGTATTATATATTGAAGCCAGTTTAACAAATCCTCTATTAGGCAAGTGTTTTATTAGATCTCCTGTAATCATGTCATAACCGGGAGACTTTTTAGCTTTTAAATACCTTGATTCTTTCTTAATTTCAGTGACGGTAACGTTTGGTATGAGTTGTAAATCACGGTTTGTTGTAGTTTCTAGATTAGTTGTGCTAGATTGATCATTAGTGAAGACTTCACTTAGGTATTTTGCAAAAATATTCGCTTTTTGTAGGTCTGTTTTAGCCCTACGCCTTTTTTTTTTATGGTTGAGTTTTGTTGAATCGGTCTTTTTATCTGCTTTGTAGCTTTCCAAAGGGAAAATTCAGTCTTATTATCATAAGTTAAATCCGGCAGGTATTTATGAATATTTTCATTTTTGAATCGTTTTATTTCTTTTCGTAACTTATTGGTAGCATTATTTAACAATCGTTTATCAGTTTCGTATCTGGATTGTTGCCATTTCTTTCTAAGTCTGCGTTTTGAAGATATAAGTTCCATTATCTCCTGGGCGTATGAAATATGTTTTTTAAATTTGTTCAATAAAGGTGTGCAACTCCATGCACTTTGTTGAATTAATGAAGCTAAATTGTTAGCCTCATTATCAAGTTCTTCTGGATTGTTAATAACCGAATTCGTATTAAGTTTTTCATTAATAAGTTGTTTATAGTAATTCCAGTCCGTGTACTTGTTTGTGAGTCGCGAACTTTTTGCTTTTTCGTATACATTGCAGTTTAAATTTAAGTATATTGGGGAATGATCGGAGTTCAAGTCAAACCCTTCCTTAATTTCAAGAGATGATTTTGCGATTTTTCTTGTAATAAAGAAACCAATTAAATCTGGTTGTTTTCGTGGATCCGTTGGCCAATAAGTTGCGCAACCAGTTGATAAAAATTCGCTACCTGAAATTTTGATAGCCTGGTACAGCTCTTTTCCTTTTGTGTTTGATAAGCGTGATCCCCAGAACACATGTTTGGCATTAAAGTCGCCTCCCATTATAAATTTAAGTAAATACAATTTAAGCTGAAATCATTTTGGAAAGTAGGTCTTAATATAGTGCGATTCCAACCAAATTCAGTAGGGTTCATTCTTGGGCCACTAAAAGCTTATGAACTGATTTCATACCAAATATCTTAATCATAGATGGAGTTCTTGATCTGATATTCTTGCTAGTTACAAACATTAGCACAATCTTATTATTGATGTAGGTTATGAATACAAAAATGGAATAATTTTTGATCCCATTTTTTATGCCCTTGGTATTGCACCAATCTGAACTTACAAACTCAGAAAAATATTTACCAAATATTAAGTAATTTTTTTTTGTTTAAAATGAGCTTAAGATCTGTTTTTATATTGACAAAAAAAAAAACAATTTTTGGTTTCCCGCCTTTTTTAAAAGTTGTCACATATAAGTTTTCATTTATAATTTTCATTTGCAAATTATATAAAAATTTTCCCTGTGGTGACCAAATATTGGGATAAATAAATAATAAAATAAAGAAATAAATAATTAACTTATTATAATATTTTAATTGTAATAAAAAAGATCTTAAGCTCAATATAAATAAAAATATAAATGAAGAAAATCGAAGAAAACTAAACAAAATGAAGTAATTTCACTAAATTTTAAGAAATTGAAGAATGATTTGGCTTAAAAGAAATTTTAACTTAAATCAAGCCCAATAAACATTAAAAAGTTAAAAATTCAAGTGCTTTCAATATTGCTTAAAGCACAATATTATTTTAAGTGTTTTTTTTACAGTCAAAATCAAGTTCATACAAAAAAAAAATTTTTTTTTTAATGATTTTCGTTCATTGTCAATATTTTATAATAAAATTAAAACATTTGTTCAAATTTACAATTTTCCTGTGAAGATTTTTATAAAATCTTAATTTCTTCCATGGGTTTTAAAGAAAAGGTAAAACCACACTTATTTGAAGCTTAACTCTGTCCTTACATTATAATTTTTCTTATTAATAAAAATGTATAAGTGGAAAACCCATCAGAAGTCAAAAAAATCAAGATTAAATATATAAAAAATAATATTAAAAAATGTATGCATGTATGTTAATAAATTGGTAACAAATTGTACTAAAACCAATCATTACCGTGTTTTTATGACTTTGTTTAAACTTGAAGTTAGGTCTTGCAAAAAAGTGTTATTATTATGTTGTTGGAACTTGAATTGAACTTGAATTAAAGTATATTCTCACTGTAGTGTTCGACTTAAATTCCAATGTCGGTGCTTTTGAATTAAAGTGTAATTAAAGTATAAATCAAGGCTTTAAATTGGAAAACATGACTTGAATAATACTTGATTTTAGCTTTAATTCCAGCAAAAGTGCTTATTTATGTACAAAAAATTTACTTACATCCCCGCAAAAACAGGGTTTCAACTACTTACCAGCCTGTTTACTCGATTAATTACTTTTGTTCGCGATGACCAATAAGTAATGGGTACTTATTATTTTTTAGCTCTTCGTTAGCGAGAGGGTAATGACCACTCGTTACTTTTGGGACATCGCGAACAAAAGTAATCAAGCGAGTAAATGGGCTGTTAAGTAGTTGTAACCCTGTTTTTGCTGGGTACTTAATCCCAGCAAAAACAGGGTTTCTTACTAAAACTTATGTAGTATATTTTTTATTTAAATTTAGTATAAATTTGTTCTTAACAAATTTTTTTAAATTTTAAGAATTGAACTAATGTAGAATAAACTTTATTTTGAGTTTATAAATTTTACTCCACCTGGATTATTTAAAATAGTAATTATTTTGTTTATATCAAACCAATAAAAATAGATGGGTGTAAAATTTTAATGACAAAACAAGTTCCAAGTATTCAAACTTATTTGATTTCTTCGATCCGAATTTCGGTCGAAGAGAATCCATAGGGGATACTTTCCTTGAACTTTAAACTCCATATTTTTTTTTTACCTTTTTCTTTTTTGATTCTTCCGATATCATAGAATTAAAGACCTGACAAATACCCTTCTCAGTACGTTCGGCTACAAAAATTTTACAACAATCCTGCAATGTCTCATCATAAGTACAGGATTCAAATAATTCATCACAACGAAATGCCATAAAGTTTACCAACTCAAAAAGACTGATATTATTAAAGATGTCTGGTATTGTTTTATATTTTGCCATTATATCTAAAGGATCCAGTCTCGTTAAACCTGTACCCTCCAAACCCACCATCAAATCATAGAAAATTTGTCTTGTTTCATTGTTGGAATGTTGTGGTAAAAATCGTTCTTCGGCTGCTTTAAAACGTATCCAATTGAGACGATTCCAAGGACATATGGCCACAGCCGGAAAATTTATAGTATATATGGGCATTTGTGATGTTTCCACTACCGTTTGAATATCTTGTTCATTGTGACGACTCGAGAGCATTTGATACATAACAACACACGAAATTATGGCTACGGCTACGGTTATGGCCCAAAATAAACGTATTCCACGTCGTGTATCACTTTGCCATATATAGTAAACACCATGTATGCTATTGCCACAAAATTTACTTTGTTGCAGCATGCGTTCAAATTTATGCTGCTTCATTAAAGAAGTAGCTGCAAATTTTTGCAATCCTTTGGGATGATCAAACTTTGTTTTTTTATAGCGCACTAATTCTTTTTCATAAATCATGACTGACAATTACAAATATTTCTTCAACTTTTACTGCTGTTACTGTTTCTGCTGGTAAACCCATAAAACTGAATTAATGCCTGGTAGGATAAAGACATTTTATGGGTAAAAATAGAATATTGTTGTTCCATTCTCAAAACCAAAAAAAATAAAAATAAATGTACTAACATTAAGCTTCAATTAACAGTTAATATAGTAATTTGTATTAGTTAGAGCAAAAAAAAAGAAAACTTTTCAAGTTGTACAATGTACATTAAATTACTTGTTTAGTTTTTAAAACTTTGTCATTTCTTTTGTTGTTTCATTATATGATTTGCTTTCTGAAAATGTTTGTATATATTCCTTCTTCTGCCATTAAGTCCTGCATACATATGTTTAATATGATTTTTCTTTAAATATGTAATTCCCTCGAGCATAACATGCAAAATTTCAACTCACATGCAACAGTAGTGAGTGAATGACGTTTCTTATATCGTTGTTAATGTCCAAGTAATGTTTGCATATTAACGCATTCACATAAAAATTGCTACAATCAAAAAAAGTCTGACCTCTTTAGTGTTGAAATTCCAAGCATTAATGATTTTAATAGGGATTTATAAAGGATTTTATGTATATTAGGTGAGATCGAAACTAGAAGTTCTGAATTAATATTATGTGTTTGGATCAGCAATTATTCACTCAGAATAATGTATGCACTAAAATTAAGTTTTTACCCCTTATTAAAATAAAATCTGTGAGTTTTACCTTAACATCAATAAAAACGTTTTAAAATAATGTAAATTTTATATATTTCTATTTTTTGGCCAAGTTATTTAGTTATAAAATTAATTTGGTTACGAGCTATTAACGCCTAACGATGTTAATGTCAATAAAAAATTTTATTACATATTTTACACCCAACGTTTCGTCAATTATTTTGATGACTTCTTCAGGGGGTTCGTCTTAAAAAAAATATAAAAACATTTAATTATTACAAATATATAATACACCAAAAACAATTATGGCTTACAATTAAACAAAAATATTTTTAGCATTAAAAACATATAAAGATTAAACAAAAAATAAAAATTCAACAAAAACTTTAAAAAATGTTTATGTATATTTATAAATAAAACGTCAGTTCAGTTTATTAGATTTTAGTTTACAAACAAATAGTGAGGCATTTTTAAAACGTTAAAAATTTTATTTCTTGTTAGTAAAACCCTTAATTGTTAGGAATTTATAAACAAAAAACTGGGCCATTCCATGTCAAACCGCACAGAAAACTGTCATTTTCGGATTTGTCATCTCCGATTTTATTGAAATTCGCCACAAATATTGTAAATTAGTAGTGTTTATTTAATCATTAACCTTTCGACCTCAAACCCTTTCGGTTTTCGAAATATGACGTCATGAAAATTGGCAAAAACGTAAAAATATAAAAAAGTGTCCATACAAAGACGCCCATAAGTTCTAAACTATACAACCTAAAATTTTTATGTTGATACCACTTTAAAGGTGAAAACATTACCTACAAAATGGCGTCTGAAAAGTTTTTTTGTATTAAAAGGTTAAAGGTTATTTTTTTAAGTTTAAGCTGCAAAGACCCATATCTCGAAATCCAATTTTTTTAAAATTCTGAAAAAAATATATGCTAAAAAGTAATGCCTCTTTATATTTGTGGCAAAATTTTATGGTGGATACTCATTTGGTTCCTGAGTTATGAAGGTAAACTTGGTCCGTGGTCCGTGACTTTTCCAACTTCCCTCGTAGTTATATGGAATGCAACACTGATCCCATCACCTTTTAATAGACTACTGTCAAATTTTGAGCAAGTTCCGCCATTTACTTTGCGTTTAACAGCAGGATTTTTCGAGGTCCATAAAATAGGCATTTGTTTGATCAGTAATTTCATCGTTGGAGCTAAATCTCTTTCCACCAAGCCATTTCTTTAGGTTTGGAAATAGGAAATAGTCACTGGGGGCTTAATCCGGAGAATAAGGCGAATGAGGGGGCAATTCGTAATCTACTTCATGGATTTTTGCCATTAAAACTAAGCTGTCACATGATTCCGTTGGTGGTCGATTGTGAACAAATGCAGCAGCCATCTTGCGGAAAGCTTTCTCATACCCAAGTGATCGTTCAAAATTGAAACCACTGAGCCATGTGAGATGCCTATGTCTTCCACAGTCTATCGCACATTCAATCGCCGATCGGTCAACACCATATCGTAAATTTTTTTTAATTGTTTTGGGTGTAGAGATCTCAACTGGCCATACGTAACGTTCAGCATCTTCTGTGCTTGTAACGCCACAACGAAAGTCAGTAAACCACTTTTTACCATTGAAATCGATGGTGCAGAGTCCCCATTGTATTTATCAAGGTTTTCCTTGGTTTGATTGACGTTTTTTTTTTTCACAAAAAATAATGTTTAATAGCACTCGAAATTCACTTTTTTCCATTTTTAAAAAAATCCACGAGGTTGTATGTTTTGAACAGCTGTTAAACGCAAAGTAAATGACGGAACTTGCTCAAAAGTTGACAGTAGTCTGTTAACAGGTTTTTGATGGGAGCAGTGTTGCATTTTATACGAAAAGTCACGGACTTATTGATCCGCCCTCGTACATTTATTTTTTCAAAGAAATATCTATTTTAACTTTTTTTTTATACATTTGTTGGAAATTATTTACTATCATTTACCGATTTTTTCAGTTTCATTTATTTTTTTATTTGTTTGAAATTAAACAAAAATTTACCCACAAAACAGAAATTTGTGGTTTATTTGTATCCGTTACAGTTGTTTAAAATTTAAATTTTCTTTGTTGTCTGTTTCAAAAAAAAAAATAATATTAAAAAAATTCCAATTTGTTTTATTTTTATAAAAATTGTTGGCTTATATACAAAATTATTTCAATTCAAATTGCAAGAACTTTATAAACACTCATACATACAAAAACACACTCACACCAAAAGTGTCTTTAGCCATGCATACATACATTTTGTAGATGAAAAAAAAAATACAAAACAGAAACAATTTAAAGTAAATAAAAAATCATTTATTTTTAAAGAATTGGTAAGTAAAATTTTATCATTTATTTTTACTGATTATATCATTTGTTTCTTACGGATGTGTCAGTTGTTTAAACAATTTTTAAAAATAAATAACAAAAGCCATTTAATTTTAATGAAAATTAAGAAGACCGGTTTTTAAATGAAATATCATTTCTTGTAAATGACATTTTCTGTTATTTTTACTTACAAACTATTTAAAGTGTAGTAATAATTCCACAAAAAACTTAATAACTGTAACAAACGTAAAAATTAAAAAGATATTATCTAATTTATTGCTGTTTCATAACTATGGCCGTGTAAATTAAGTAAAAATTTCAATACATTTTTTTTTGTTACGCGAAGTTTAAACAAACCCCCCATTTTGCATCCACCATATTTCGTTTCCACGTTTCCATTCATTGGATTGGGATCAAAAATCTTTAGTTTCGAGTAATTTCGAAACTTCACTTAAAACTCTTATTTTACCTTTTTATTTTTCGATTCTTCCGATATCATAGTTTCTTACGGATGTGTCAGTTGTTTAAACAATTTTTAAAAATAAATAACAAAAGCCATTTAATTTTAATGAAAATTAAGAAGACCGGTTTTTAAATGAAATATCATTTCTTGTAAATGACATTTTCTGTTATTTTTACTTACAAACTATTTAAAGTGTAGTAATAATTCCACAAAAAACTTAATAACTGTAACAAACGTAAAAATTAAAAAGATATTATCTAATTTATTGCTGTTTCATAACTATGGCCGTGTAAATTAAGTAAAAATTTCAATACATTTTTTTTTGTTACGCGAAGTTTAAACAAACCCCCCATTTTGCATCCACCATATTTCGTTTCCACGTTTCCATTCATTGGATTGGGATCAAAAATCTTTAGTTTCGAGTAATTTCGAAACTTCACTTAAAACTCTTATTTTACCTTTTTATTTTTCGATTCTTCCGATATCATAGAATTAAATACCAGACAAATACCCTTTTCGGTACGTTCGGCCACAAAAATTTTACAACAATCCTGCAATGTCTCATCATAAGTACAGGATTCAAATAGTTCATCACAACGAAATGACATAAAAACTTCCAAATCGAAAAGACTGATATTATTTAAGATGGTCGGTATAGTTTTATGTTTTGCCAATTTAATTAAAGGATCGAGTCTAACTAAGCTAACATCTTCCAAAGCCGCCAATAAATCATAAAATATTTGCCGAGTTTTATTATCGGGATGTTTTGGTAGAAATTTGTCTTCAGCTGCCTTAACACGTACCCAATTGACATGATTCCATGGACATACGGCCACAGCTGGAAAATTGATAGTATATATGGGCATTTGTGATGTTTCCACTACCGTTTGAATATCTTGTTCATTGTGACGACTCGAGAGCATTTGATACATAACAACACACGAAATTATGGCTACGGCTACGGTTATGGCCCAAAATAAACGTATACCACGTCGTGTATCACTTTGCCATATATAGTAAACACCATTATTATGCTATTGCCACAAAATTTACTTTGTTGCAACATACGTTTAAATGTTTGCTTTTTCTTTAACGAAGTAGCTGCAAACTTTTGCAATCCTTTAGGATGATCAAACTTTGTTTTTTTATGGTGCACTAATTCTTTATCATAAATCATGGCTGAAAATGAGGTTCTATGCTTCCAATGGGAATGAAGGCTGTTGGATAAAGAAGAAGATGCCTGATAATTACAAAAATTTTCACAACTATGTTACTGCTGTAGTTTCTACTGCATACTAGTAAAATTGAAACTATAAAACTAAATTCATGTTTGTTAGAATAAATACTAATTTTTCTGTGGAAAATTGAAAATTGAATATTCTTCCATTTTAGGAATGAACAAATAACATTAAACTTCAATTAACAGCTAATATAGTAATTTGTATTAATTTCAAGTTCTACATTAAATTACTACTTTGGTTTTACAACTTATTTTGTAGTTTCTTTTGTTGTTGCGTTTATTGTTTTCCATTCAGCAAATGTATGCTATGAATTAATCTCCTTCTCCTGCCACTGTATCCTGCATCATGTATTAAACATACAATGTTTAATACAATTTTCCTTTTTGTTTTTTTTTGATTCCTTGGAGCATAAGTTACATGTTTTAAATAAATTTATTTGACAGTAACATGCAAAATTTCACCTTGCATGCAACAGTAGCGAGTGAATGAGCTGTCTGACTCCCTATGTTGCTTACAACGCTGTAATGTCCAAGTAATGTTTGCATATCAACGCATTTACACTCAAAAGTCCATTGCTCTGAAGTGTATGTAACATAAAATTGCTTTTTGCTACAATGACAAACAATTCCGGCCTCTTTCGTGTTAAAAATCGTAGCGTTAATAAGTTTCATAGGGATTTATTAAGGGGTGTTATGTATAATAGAGTGGGCCGAAACTTTAAAAAAATCGCTAATCTTAAAAATAAGTAGTTCAGAAAACTACAAAATTATAAAAAAATAAATAATTTGAAATCGATACACGATAGCATACAAAATAACGAGTATTTTTACCCTACAACATTACTAAGTCAGGGTTTGATGAGTTTTTGCTGATGTTTGTAACTACCAAAAATATTAGACTAAGGCCTATCGAATCAGATTCACTTTCTGTATCGATTTATGATGTCCGTCCATGTTAACCTGTCCATGGTAACCTGGTAATCGAATTACAGGTCGCAAATATAAAGATATAATATAATGAAATTTGATACATAAGTTTCTATTGGATGAGCCCTATTAAACTTTGTTGAAATCGGTACAAATTCAGACCTACATCCGAAAGATCTATCTTATCGGAATTGGATTTAAATACATATTTTTTTTATTATATATTTTTAATTTTATCAGGCTCGAGATCATTTTTAATGTTACTAATGAATAGTAAACACTAATTTTTTTATTATATGTAAAACATTGTAAGGATCAGCACTAGAGGGAGTGCACACTTTCGACCCGAGCGACCAGGTCATCTTCAGCCTCCTTATAAACCACCCAACCCACAAATAAATCATGGTTTTGAACAGGCTTTTATATCACACACTCTAAGAAAAATGACTGCGAAATTTAATTTTTCTGTTAGTGAATGATTACCCGTACAAATGAGCTTTTTCCATCTTTATTATAGAAATACCCTTTGGCAACCATCTTCGATTTTCGAAGCACAAATTGACAGGGTTGCCATTTTAAATGTTAATGTTTTCATTTCTGGGAGCGAGTTGGTAGAACGAATTAAAGTAGAATGATGCAGCAATCATGAAGGAAATTGGACACTATTTGGATCTAGTTCATTCATAAACCCACAAACCCGTTATTTGTTTTCATGAACCTTTAAGCCAATTCCGTTCAGAATTATCTTCATACTACCCTATACTATATTCATTAAAAAAGGATCAGGATCGAACAGTTTTTTTTTTGATGATATTCGCAATTTCTCGGATTTTACCAAACAATTACCGAACACCCTTTTTCCAACAACTTGTAATGCCAGAGCAAGATCTTAGGCAGTTAAAAATATTTTATAAAATATTTTTTAATAATGATTCGTAATTTTTTTTAAGTTTCTCTCCATTCTAATGTGCATACAAATAGGTGGGGTACTTATTTCCATAGTTTTCATTTTAACAGCAATATATAGTTACCAGTTATGTGTATTTAAGATCCATAAATAGATTGTGGTACAATTCTTTCTATTTGTCCATTTTAGTAAAAATCATGTATGGGACTAAAAATTCCCAAGTATGGTAAAAATACATATTCACTTACAAATAAGTTTCACCCTAATATATCTATGTATCCAAGCGGTAGCAAAGGTTTAACTAAGATTATTCATCTATGTTATCTTTATTTATAATCTATCTTTACGATATTAAAATGTCATAACCAGAAACGACAACGTTGTTAACGAATGAAAATGGTTCTAAATCACGCTATACATATTTATACGAGGACGGATCAATAAGTCCGTGACTTTTCTAACTTCCCTCGTAGTTATATGAAATGCAACACTACTCCCATCAACAGACTACTGTCAAGTTTTGAGCAAGTTCCGTCATTTACTTTGCGTTTAACTGCTGTTCAAAACATACAACCTCGTTGATTTTTTTTTAAAAATGTATAAAAGTGAATTTCGAGTGCTCATTAAACATTATATCTTGCGAAAAAAAACCGTCAATCACACCAAGGAAAAGCATGATAAATACTATGGGGACTCTGCACCATCGATTTCAATGGTAAAAAAGTGGTTTACTGACTTTCGTTGTGGTCGCACAAGTACAAATGACGCTGAACGTTCTGGACGGCCAATTGAGGTCAATACAAAGTCCATACATAAACGTAATCGTGTGACAACTTCACAGCATTGGTAAAATTCTATGAATTGGGCTACGAATTGGTACCTCATCCGCCATATTCTCCGGATTTAGACCCCAGTGACTATTTCCTATTTCCAAACCTAAAGAAATGGCTCGGTGGAAAGAGATTTAGCTCCAACGATAAAATTATTGATTAAACAAATGCATATTTTATGGACCTCGAAAAATCCTATTTTTTTGGAAGGGATACAAAAATTGGCGAAACGTTGGACTAAGTGTGTTGAGCTAAAAGGAGATTATGTTGAAAAATAAATTTTGTTTTTGCGAAAAAAACTGTGTTTCATTCAAAAAGTCACGGTCTTATTGATCCGCCCTCGTATATTTAAACATTATTTTAAATTTATGCATTTGGTATACGAAACTAACTAAGGACCCAACAAAATCACACATTACCAAATAATGAATAGCAGTCAAGGGGTCCATGCATTACGTTACACCTTACTTCATTGATGAATTTAACAGGCGATGAGCCTCAAATTGTTACGAGTACGGGAATGTTTAGACAGATTACTTTTAGATTTTTATAGAAAGATGTTATTAAAAAAAATTATTACAAATATAATAATAAAAATGATCATGCTGGGAATGGAACCTGAGATCTCTGGTTGCCAGCTTCACTTTGACTTTTGTTTAAAGTGAAGACTCATTTGGTTTTCAACTGACTATGTTTATTCGCACTTATAATTTTTTTTTCAATTAATTGTGGAAAATTATGTCCGATACCGTCGGTGTTGACTTGAACTTAAGCTCTTTTGATTACCTTTTGCATAACTGTGCGCTGCATTTGTGTTGTCACGTTTTCAATTTCGGCTCGAACAGTAAAATCGGAATATTTTGCTGGTCAAGCCAAATCAGCAAAGCATAAGATTGCATTCGTTAAGAAGTCATCCTTCAAAATACGCATTAAGTCTTGTGCAATATGACAAGCAGCCAGGTCTTGTTGGAACCACATGTCCTCCAAATCCAGATCATCAATTTTACCACACGGAGGTAATTGTGTACGGGTGTAATTGTGCTTCATGATTCAGGGGTGGATTTTTCGTCCCCTAGAACCGAGAATTTTGCGATTAAAATGAGCCTCGTTGCTCGTAATAAATTTGAAAGGAAAATAATCCACTTCGTTGTTCGCTCGTTCTTGATGCGATTCATTGTTGTTCACTAAATATTTCACGTATTCACGTATGTCATAACCAAACTGACATATGATGCCATTTGCAAAAATAACTTAAATGTAAATGGATTGTGCTTCGCGTTTTCGTCCGTGACTTCGAAAATTTTATACCTTACACTTTTGTTTACAAAAACACATAAAATAATGTATCAAAAATGTTTCAATTTATACTTTAGGTAACTTATTATGACGCTTTCTTTACCAAAGTCTTGCTGGCGAAGGTGTTGTAAACAATAAAGCTAATGTTCGGCTTAAAAAGGGGTCCAACAATCGCTCTGTATTACGTTTTTGTTTAAATGTTTTTTCGATTGCCTTCTCTTCTGATGAATTTTTTAACATTACACTCACCAAAAAAAGTCTGTAATGGCAACTGAAAAATTTGCTGTTATTACGGGAAATTCTGCTAATATGAGCCCAGCGGTATTTTTTGCTAATCTTAGCAACACATGTCTGCTGACGTGTAGTACAATGAAATAAGTAGAAAAATTAGTAGCCGCTACTAAATTTTAGTAGACTTTTTGTAAAGTAGAATTTAAAATCTGTTTGCTAAAATCAGCAAAAAAAAATTACTAAATTTTATTAATATTAGTAAAAAGTTTTGAATTTATTTTTCTTATCGAGTATCAAAAATTTTGAATATATTTTTTAAAAAACGAATTAATCATTTTGTTTTAATTTGGTAATTTCTGTTTTGAAAAATATTTTGGTAAATTTTTTTTTTATTATTTTTAAGGTCAAATTCTAATTGTTTTTAGGGCTGATTTTTAGAACTAAAAAAAACTTTTTAGTGCTATTTTAAGTGGATGTCCTATTTTTAGACATGAGTCGGTATATTCACTTCCGATCCCTTTTTTAATCTATGAAGCATTTTAAGGCAATTTAAGTTTGTAATTGTAAGTTTTAATTAGAAATAACATTTCCTTCAATATCTATGTTTTTAAAATTAGTAAAATTTTTTGCTAATTTTAGCAAATCGGTTTTCAAAAATTTGTAAAATGATTTCTGAAATTAGCAACAAAAATTTGTAAATATTCTGTAAAAAGTATGTAATTTGTAAAATGTAAATAGCAAAAAGATTTGCTAAATAATAATTTTTTACTAAAAATCAGTACAAAAATAGTAGAGTGGGATTGAAAACCGTTTACACATTTTTCTACTAACTTTTTTTTTGAGTGTAGGCGTGTTTTGTTTAAAAAGAATATCGGAGGGTATCGATCCAAAATTTTTTAAGTTGTATTTTTTACTTGCTTTAGTCTTGCGAAAATCGTTCTGAAACAATATAACAAGTAGTGGAAATGGTCGGGAAAAAAATTAACAATGTGGAGATTATAAAAAAATTCGACAAAGCCGAATAAAATTCTCAGTTGTGGTAATTGGATTCGTTTATAAACAATTTACTGGATAAATTAAAATACACATTAATTTATATAAAAAATATGTGATGTATTTGTAATATGTAAAAAATTTAAATTCTAAAAATAATAGAAAAATATCACTAAGCTACTGGAGCAACATTCTGTTGCACCAACTGCAAATTGTTCTTAATAAAGCAAGTGGCACCACGATAAGCCCATTCACAAGCATTCGAACCCTGTTCATTTTTATCCACACAAGAGGCAATTTTGGCATGGACAACCTCATCATGAGTAGCCTCAACATTGTTGCCAAGCAATTGTTGGTGTATGAGCTCAGCATCGAAGCCAGATGTGGTATCGAACAAACCAAATTTGACAAAGACACACTTCAGATAGCACTGGGTAAGAGCGTCATTGGGAAATTGCCATTTCTTGTATTGCTCGACTTGGGCATCAGGAATATTAAGTTCAGCTACACACTCTTCACGGTATTGCAAAAGGTTTTCACGGGTTTTGACTACGTATTCAGCAGAAGCCTTTAATAAAAATATTATTGTATGTTTTGTATTTTGTTCTTTAGATTTTTTCTAATTAAACCCAACTTACCAAAGTAATCAAGACACACACTGCAGCAATTACTTTCATTTTTAAAAATTTCTTTGTGATGTTTATGATGCAAGTGCTTAATAAGAACTGTAATATTGTATGATTGCTTCTCCACTATTTATACTTTGATTTTGGATACATACATACTTATGAATCCTTTATCTGCTAAGGGTTTGAAAAATAAAACTACCTGCTTGTCTTTACATGAAGTTCAAAAAGACCTTAATGTTTTTGTTTAAATAAAAGATAATAAAATCTTTACAAAGTACTTAAGTAAATTTGATATTTTTCTTTAAATTTATTTTCTTTTTATCATTTGGTAATTTTCCACTAACAAGGAGACTATTCCAAGGGGTTCCCTCCTTCCGATCTTAATGAAATTTGGTGAAGATTCCTATTTTAAAGTGGGGTCAAAAAGTTACTCATTTTTGTAGAAAGACATATGTGAAATTTAGTTTCATTTGTAAAAACACACTCGAGAAATAATTTGAATACCAAACAAAGTTGGACATATTCAGACATTTCTTGTATATTGGTAGATCCCTCTTTAATAAAACATGATTGCTAGACAATACCATCGGGGTAGCTTCCTTGTTAGAATAATACCAGCTATTTGTTACTTAATGTCTGCACAATTGATTATTTTTCCATTGTTTATTTACATACGTAGTACATGTATTTTTAAAGGTTTATGGGATCGTATTTTTCAATAGACAATGAAATCATGCAACAGCTGTAAAATTTCGAAAAAAATAATACCCAAAAATTAAATCACCCGGGCAGAAAAATACGATCGACACAGTGCTGGCAAGGCGTTGGCGACGGTCAGTTATGCATTGAGATTAACAATTTTTTCCTGATATCCGATCGATAACAACGGCCAACTGTTAGTTGGAGTGAACTTGTCACCGTTGGCATAACGTCGGTAATTCGGAAAATTTAGTGCATTTTAAATTCCTTAATGTCAATTAATCCTGTAAAATTAAAATAAAAAAAAATACAGAGTTGGAATGCAACAATCCTGAAATATTATTGTAATGAAATTGGCAAAGATCTTTCAAGGAAAGTACCCCAACCTAAACAATTCCATATTGTTGAAATTTGTGTATGTGATAGAAAACAGAAATCTAAGAGCAGCCGGTCTCACTTTTTCGGCTACTTCAGGAATCTAGCGACAAAATTGGGGGAAGAAATTTCAAGGAAAGTACCCCAACCTAAACAATCCAAATTTGTTGAAATTTGAATATGAGATGGAAAATAGAAATGTAAGAACAAACTGTATCTCTTTTTTGGTATCAAATAGAGGGAAGAAATTCGGACATTTGAAGTTTTAGCATAGAGTTGCCATGTTGTTGCTAAAAGTGGCAAAAAAGAGCTACCCGTCTAAAAGAGATTATATCTGATCAGATCTGTTTAGATATTATTAGATGTGATTGATCATATACGTTAAAATATGACATATGTGATACACTTTATGATCAGATCTGATCAGATGTGGCAGATCTGTTCATATCTAAAGGGATCTGGAAAATTTTGTAATTTGTTTCCCAGATATAGGGTGGGCCATTTTAAAATTTAAATTTGAAGTACTGATTACTTTTTTCAAGTTTCTGGTTTTATTGGAAAGGTTGAACTTTGTTGTTTAAGAATGAAACAAAATATCATTCATATGACTACCACGACTAGGCCATTTATCTTCGAAAATGAGCAAGAAGCCGCCGTTACCGTCAACGGTGAGCGGCAACGTGCCATGCTCAACAAATTTTCGTTTCTGAAATTTCAAGACAATGACATGGACGACATTTGGTTTCGGGGCCACATGTCACACAGCCAACGCAACCATCGATATTTTACACACTGTTTTTGAAAAGCGATTTATCAACCGAAATTGTAATGCAAATTTTTCGCCTGTGATTTGAGCCCTTTGGATTATTTGCTGTGAGGAGTCAGAGCCAAAGACAAACAAAGCGTTGAAACATGAAATAGAAGTTGCCATTGAAGAGATTCAAGCCGAAACACTCGAAAATGTACTGAAAAATTGGGTTGATCGACTGCCGAGCCAGTCGTGGTAGTCATATGAATGATATTGTGTTCCATTAATAAATGACAAAGTTCAACCTTTTTAATAAAACAAGAAATTTGAAAAAATAATCAGTACTTTTTTTTAAAGACGATTCAAATTTAACATTTTAAATGGCCCACCCTTTACAAGGAGATCTGGCTTTATATAATCATATCTAATGTAAGATTTGTTCATATCTTAGCCATTTGAGCTGTTGCCAAAGACGCCAAATTAAAAATGCATCCAAATAAAGTTGTTATTTTTAATATTGAATCTTCATATTTTACATATGTCCAGATAAAATTGGATCTGATTAAATATGCTGCACCATATCTGCTAGATTTTATTAGATCTAAATAGATCTCAAATTTGTCCCCAATTTTGAGATTTAATTAGATCTGGTACACTAACACCTCATGTGATCTAGTCAGATCTGATATTTTTCCACGAGTTCCCGAAAAATTTGTTAAAGTCCAATATCAAGAAAAATAAAATGAAAATTTTTATAATTCAAAAAGAAAAATTAAATTCAAAAAAGCAAAAACGTACCAAAAAAAGTACCAGTAAAAAGTACTCAAAATTCCCTTATAGTTATTTATTTGATTTGGTTTCGAAGTGTTTAGGTTGGGGTACTTTCCTTGCTAGTTTAGATTTACAATAGTAATACAGTGTTTTGCTAGGCCTGAATTGTACCTTTGGTTAACGATTTCTTATAGGAAGAAATTCTACAAGCCAACACAGTGGTTAGCCAGCACTATATTTTTTGTACGGTTAACAATTTTTGCCTGGGCAGCTATACCACTCTATTATACTGATATGATTTACAAAATTTTTGAAAAATAATAGTCTATCTATTTTCGTACTCAAAATTACATTTAAAAGAAAAAATTTTCCATCAAATCTAAATAAATAAATATTAATAATTACACTGGTTAACACAAAAGGAAAATTCGATCTATACAAATGTTGGTGTTTTAATTTCAATCTTTTATTTGAAATTATTTCAGTATTCGAAATAAATCAAAAACACTAAGTTATACAACATTTTTTTTAACGGTTTGTATAAAGAAAGATATGAAGATACGATGGCGGATCAATAAGACTAAAACACATTTTTTGTTTGCAAAAAAAAAATATTTTTCAACATAATATCCTTTTAGCTTAATACACTTAGTCCAACGTTTCTCTAATTTTTGTATCCCTTCCAAAAAAAATGGATTTTTCGAGGCCCATAAATCAATAATTTAATCGTTGGAGCTTAATTTCTTTCCACCGAGCCGTTTTTTTAGGTTTGAAAATAGGAAATAGTCACTGGGAGCTGAATCCGGAGAATATGGCGGATGAGGTACCAATTCGTAGTCCAATTCATGGAGTTTTGCCATTGAAACTACACACGTGTGCACCCGTGCATTAAGGTCAAACGCGGCACCCATCTTGCAGACAGCTTTCTTAAATCCAACTGATCATTTAAAATCGAAACCACACTGCCATATGAAATGCCTATGGCATCAACAATCTACTCTTCGATCGGCGAACACCATATCGTGGATTTTTTCGACATTTCATTAATTGGCCGCACAGAACCACTTTTTTATCATTGAAATCGATGGTGCTGAGTTCCCATAGTATGTACTTATCGAGCTTTTCCTTGGTTTGATTGACGTTTTTTTCCATTTAAAAAAAATCCACGAGGTTGTATGTTAAACGCAAAGTAAATGACGAAACTTGCTTAAAAAATTTGACAGTAGTCTATTAACAGGTGGTACTTAATGAGAGCAGTGTTGTATTTCATATAACTACGAGGGATGTTCGAAAAGTCACGGACTTATTTATCCGCCCTCGTATAAAAATATCTGTTTTTTGTTTGTTTATTTATAACGAGCTATCACTTCCACATAATTACAAAAAAATTAGGCAAATTAACAATTTTTAGCTAGGCTGATACATGTATTTCAGTCCGGCAAAATATCATTTTATTCAGTGTATTTTTTTCGCCATGTTCCAGAATTAAATTTTATCATTATTAAATTAGTTTAATTGAAATTCCACCGATGATGGTATTCGGGAGAAATTTGAAATCATGATATACAAAACCACTGTGTTTATAGCTTAAAATTTATCTTACTTTTTGGAAGAAATTAAATAATAAAAGACCTTTAAATTATATATTAAAAAAAAAAACATTAAAATTACCCCTTATATGTATTTAGGGGACGTTATTAAATGCTTAAAAAAAGCAACTAAAAAAGTGGGACAAGTAAAATTTTTGTCATATTAAGAGATACGTGGGCCATGTCATACATGAAATTTAAATTCACTGTTTTGATTTCAAAGACATTGCGATTAGCTTTCCAATGTCGGATGAGAAGTTATGGGCTTATTCAAAACTTCATTGAATAATTAGAATATTTTAACAAAAATATGTAACTACAGCTAGCAATAGGTCGTTCCGAAGTTTATAATTAAATAAAAGTACTAAGTCTAAGTTTTTTTTTGCAATTTTCTCCAATTTCGCCAAATAAAAAAGGAATAAATAATTGAATAATATGAATTTTTTTAGTAAAAACCGGCATTATAACATTTAGTAAAAATCAATTATATTTTAAATATGCATTCTTTTTTTTTAATCTAGATTTAACAATATTTTAGAATAATGAAAAAAGAAATGCATTCCTAAAGTTTTCCGAATTTAGAAAAAATAAAAATTAACATCTTTAGCAAATATGTGTTCACATTCGAACATGGTTTGAAAGCAATACCTTTTCATTATAACGGTAGTTGTCTACCACGCTCAGATCAATTTCGATACGAAAATTTTAAAATTCTTATTCCTATAGGGAGATGTGTCTTCTAATATCACGGGTTAATTTCATATTGTCACGTGTTAAATTTTGTTTTATCAGCAAAATACCGGTATAAATCGGTGTTTCGGTAGTTTAGTCTAAGATATTTCAAAATTAAATCGGTAAAATAGCGCAATAAACCCCGTTATACAAAAAGAAACATGTCTTTATTGTAATCGCCACTTTAAAATTTTCATAACAACAACCGTTGTTATGAAAAGGTATTGAATACCAACCATGCATTCGAATGATAGAAAATTCATCAGATGTTTCAAATTAATAGCTCCAAATGCATTTTTGGCCAAATGTTCTAATAACTGTTCTATTTTTACACTTTTGTTGTGGTAGTGATTTTGATTTTTGGTTGTATCTACCGTGAATGACCACAAGAGATCATGTAGGGTAGGGAATGCAATACCAAACTCTTACAATTCCATTGCCTGTGCTGATGAGGTGGTTAATGGTCTGGCATCAGTTTCTATTCACACCAACCTTTGACTGGGCAAATTGTAATTGCAGAGAAAGGTATTTTTGTTACATGAACATCCGTACTTTCAATTACATTTTATACCCAAGTATAGAAATAACGAAGTGAGGATAAAATTCATACAAACATGTACTGCACAAATGATGGTCAGAAGTGTAATAAAAGCTCCTGGAGGAGAGAAATCAACAAAAAAAAAAAAGTAAATTCGAAAATATTATACCAGCGTAAGCCAGTGAGTGTTAAGAAGGTCAATGCAACATAATAATTATTAATGTATGTAGGTACAACTCTTACTTAGTCCTTTGTGAATTATTAACATGCAGATAAAAGTTTACACCTTTAATGTGGCAACGTGTAAAATTCTCTAACCTATTAACTTGAGCTGTTGTTGTTAATGTTGGACTGTTGCAGGGCACAATGCATTTTTAGGCATATCCAATGTTGTTTTTCCAAATTACAATGCTATGTTGAATTGTTAATGGTTTTGCTAACATCCTTGCGTGTTTTTTTTTAAACTCCATTCCTACCGACGTGTTACTCGTACTAAAATTTTATGGTTTAATGGTAGAAATTTAATTGAAAAATGTTGAGTTTTTATTAAGCTTTGTGTCTTTTTATTACAATATTTTGAATTGGTTTATCCAAACTCTGTAGAATCTACTATGACATGAGAAGTATATTCAGTTAGACGTTTCTTTGTTACAAAGTACCCGAAATGAATTTTTCTAAAGATGGGTACTATATAAATTGTTGACTGTGTTACCTACAATTGGAAGTGTTGTACACAGAGAGAACAGATTCATTGTAACAACCGAATTTCTTGCCAACCGAATAATTTGGTTGGAGCCACCGAAATATTTGTTTGTCGCACCCTAAATTCCGTTAATGCAACAGAATTTCGTTTGACACGAAATATTTCAATGGCAACATGATAACATTGATTGATGATAACAGCTGCAACCAATATATTTAGTTGGCAAGAAATTCGGTGGTCAGGATTTGTAATAATCAGAGAAGAATAATTTTATTGTTTTGCTTTTTTTTTACTCATTTTTTGGATTTTGCAGTTTTAAGTATCTTTTTCTTAAAATTCTTGAGATATTAATTGCTTCTTTCACATTTTTTTTACCTCAGTGTTTTTTTTTTAATAAAAAAATAAAATATTTTTCTGCTAGTGTTTTACACCAACTTTTTAATTTGCTTGCCAGCAAAGGTAGAGCAATTGCCTTGTAAGCTGAACGTTGCGTGATCTTACTTTTTTAATTAATTGATTGAAAATCTATTTGTAGATATATGCGCACATATATGCCTTTGCTCTGAGACTGAGCAAAGGCATACAGGTCCCCGTTCCTCACAGGGAAATAATACACTCACAATATTATTTCATTAAAAACAACTTAAAATGCATATTAAATTAACCGAAAATACAATTAAAAATAGGACTACTCATTTTCGATTATATTCAACTCATTTTGTTGTTTATTTTCAATCATTGTTTAATAATCGACAAAAGTAAAAACAATAGAAAGTCGTTTAAAATAACCATCAAATTTTTACTAACAAAAAGTAAGAAAAAACTACTTTTGTGGTTTGTTTTTCAAATTGAAAGTTTTTATTTGTATGTAATTACAAAACAGAACACAACACATGCAGATGTATATATTTTTATTGGCTTTGTGTGTATGTATATTTGAATAATTTATTGTAATTTTTATTGAAATAATTTTGTATATATACAAACTATTTTGGTAAAAAAACAAAAAGGAATTATATATTTAATTATATATTTTTTGAAGCAGAAAACATAAAATTTTACATTTAATTGAAAATATCAACTCCTACTGAATGTCTGTAAATTTTTATAGTTTGTTTTCTGAATGACTGATTCAAATAGTTAAAAAATATATTTCTATGAATTTCAATTGATTCTTCATTTAAAAACAAACTTTACGTATTACTTTTTAACGTTAACGGTAAATATATTCTGAGTGTAGGTACTAAAACTTGATCCAATAATTCAGAAGACTTACCAAGTTGTTTCTAAAGAAATAATATAAAGCGAAAACGCTTGTAAACAAAATTTATCAAAATTTATTTACAAATCAAAATATTTTTTTCTATACTTCTTCTATACTAAAGAGTTAATGTGTGTTTGTTTGTAGGAGGTAATCCTCGTAACTTCTCATCTGATTTCAATATTTAGAATGGTTCTTAAGCATGGACATAAGCTTTATATCATTTCACTAAAATAATAAATTACAAAGTTATAAGCAAAAATGTAAAAATAATATTTACGGATTTTTTTAGAACATGTGTTCTGTTGTAGGTATGTTGTTATTTTTTTTTTCTTATTTGAAACTACAACTACAAGAAAAATAAAATATTTTTAGTGAGCACAACTAAAACTTATGTGATTTTTAAATGAAAAATACTTAGTTTAGGTGAGTCATAAAAATATATATTATTTATAATGAGCACCCCTGTAGGCTATTTGGTAGCGTGCTAGCTTATCAGTGCGGGGGTCGTGGGTTCGATTCCAGAGGCTCTGGTCTGTTTTCGCTACAATGCGCCGATTTGTTGCTTTGTTGCTAGTGCTCGGTTAGGGTATTATGATATAATTTGTAATTATATCATTAATATAAATAAAAAAAAAAAAATTATTTATAATATTTTAATGATAACTGTTATAGTAAGAAGCTGCATTCCACGTAGGTGAATTTAATGCAAAGTTAATCTCACAACTACATTTGTTATTTAAGCAAAATTACTTAAATATTCAAATACAATTATATGCTTTAAGTAATTCTGTATAAAAATTACGAATTTTTTAACCTTCAACATTTGCTTAGTATCAGGTATTTAGCTACCTTTTGAATAATAACTTTTTTATTTTATTTATTTTAATAATAAGCTTTTTAGAACCTTAATAGCCCATTTCATCTGGGGACATATTCTACGCTAACAACATCGAGGGATTCGCCTGCATGTATTTTATAAATTTAACTCGGCAGAATTGTAAACTTTTGAAACAAATAATTTTCATTTTTGAAATTGATGTTGTGTTGATTTTGTTTTTCAAGAGAAGCATTACTCAGTAAATTCTTCCTACTAAGTAATGTGTTGTTTTATTTGGAAAAGGGGATAGTGGAGAGATGGTGAAAGATGAAGAGCTTCAATGGCAATCATGATAAGGATTATATCATGTTGCTATCATTTTGCGAACAACAACAACAACCAATTAAACATTTTTAAAACTCTCAATTTCACACATAACCCGTCTACAAAATGCTAATGTTATTTTCTAAACATGACACACAGTCGAATATCTGCTGCTTTTTCGATTAAGTTATGGAGTGATTGTCTGATTATCTGCTTTCCTTATGATGCAATCAAAATAATCATCAAAAAATCTTATATATTATTACAAGGTCTTGCTATAAAAGTGTTGCTATATTAAGAAATTAAAAAAGTTATATCCCTATCTACAATATGTATGAAATATTTGCCATATATTATTTTGCAAACTTCTGTGTAGTTTAAAGTTGTCTTTTCAATTAAATTGTTTCAAGTTTTCATAGAATAAACTATAGTTTTTTTTAAAGTTTAACAAAATGAGCGTAGATTCGTAGAAGGGCTTTACAGCAAAAGTGGCAACAGGTAACGAATATCGATTTAGGATTTTGTACCGCTATGCATTTGTTTTTTAATTCGGTTATTGTTAAGGATTTTAAACAATTACCGTTACGGTATTTTAAACAATGACGGCCTTCGATTTAAATTTTGTATTTTAGCGGTTACGGTATTTATACCGGGATAGAAACCGAAACGAATATGGGTTACGGTTTTTTTTACCGGAACGTTTTTGTTCTTTGTTTCGGTTAAGATTACGGTTAAGGTAATTGAAAAATAACTGCTACGATATATTAATTGGTATATTTACCGTAAAATATTACGGTTTTCTATTTTAGTCAATATTTTTTGCGGTTGCGGTATAATTTTGTACTTTTTTCGGTTACGGTTAAGGTTTTGAAAAATTACGGTTACCTCGTTTATCTAAAAATCTTTTTTATATTAGTTTAAATTGAGCTTAAGATCTTTTCTTATTTATAAAAATTAATTATAAATATTTAATAAATAAATAAATAAATAAATAAATAAATAAATAAATAAATAAATAAATAAATAAATAAATAAATAAATAAATATTTTTAATAAAAAAAGATTTTAAGCTCAATTAAAACTAATATACAAATCAAGAAGATCGAAGAAAACTAAAAGAATTTTTAAAAATCTTTTTATTGTGGTTTTTGTATAACTAAAGGAACATCGTAGCAAATCATATGTTCGGGTTAAGAAAAATCTTTAATCTTGTATTGGTTGTTGGAAAAATATTTAGTGAAAAATCAATTTTGTCGGCCTTAAATTATTGACGGATAGTTTTGGATCTCAAATGATTTTATCATACGCTCCTGGCTTATTTGTACTTACTTTAAAATTCTTTCATAAACTTCTTAAAAAAAAAGTTTTATATATCGTCATGTGATGTAGTTACAGCATGCTACATCCATTTTATACACTCACCAAAAAAAGCCTGTAATGACAACAGAAAATTTTGCTGTTATTAAGCGAAATTTTGCTAATTTAAGCCCAGCCGTATTTTTTGCTAATCTTAGCAAAACATGTCTGCTGACGTGTAGTAGAAAAAATAAGCTGCCGCTACTAAATTTTAGTAAACTTTTTGTAAAATGGAATTTAAAATCTGTTTGCTAAAATCAACAAAAAAATTTACTAAATAGTAACATTAGTACAAAATTTCAAATATATTTTTTTGTTATCTAGCATCAACATTTTTTATTTTATTTATTTTTTTTTTTAATATTTTAGACGAAAATATGTTAGTCAATTCTTTTTACTTTTAAGGTCAAATTTTAATTGTTTTTGGGTCTGATTTTTAGAACTAAAAAAACTTTTTAGTGCTATTCTAAGTAGATGTCCTACGAGTAGTTTTAGACATATGTCGGCATTTTCACTTCCGATCCCTTTTTTAATCTATGTAAAATTTTAAGGCAATTTAAGTTTGTAGGTGTAAGTTTAAATAAGAAATAACATTTCCTTCAAAAAGTGGGGTTGAAAACCGTTTACAAATTATTTTACTAACTATTTTTTCTGAGTGTATATAAATTTTGTTGTAACTTTCTTTTTACAACTTTTTAAACATTTTTTGCAAATTCGGTATTTTGTATATTTTTTTTAACTGTCTAAAGCATTTAAAATGGTTTAGGGCAATAGTAATTTACTAGCTCTACATGATTATATACATAACAATGGCTAACATGGAAACTTTCCCGTTGAGTTATCTCCGATCGTTATGAAACTGAGAGAAGAAAAAAGTAGTGATTTTCGAACCAATTTTTGAAGTTTTTTTTGTATATTTTTTTAATCTACAAAATGTATGTATGCTTGACTAAAGATACTTTTTGTGTGAATGTGTTTATGAAGTCTACAAGGACTTGAAGGATTTGAATTGAAATAATTTTTTAAATAAGCAACCAATTGTTATAAAAAACAAATTGGAATTTTTTGAATATTTTTTTTTTTTTTGAAACAGACGGCAAACAAAATTTAAATTTGAAACAACTGTAACGTACACAAATAAACCACAAATTTCTGATTATTGAGTAAATTTTTATAAAATTTCAAACAAATGAAAGAACTATATGAAACTGAAAAAATCGGTAAATGACAGTAAATAATTTTGAGTAAATGTATAAAAAAGTTAAAATTGATATTTCTGTGAAAAATAAATGTAAGTTCCTTTATTTTTAAATGGAACGGAAAACTTTTTTATTAAACTACAAACAGTAAACTACATAATATTCTGAATGTAGCAGTTTCTTTAATTAGCGTTTCATATAGTAGCTCAAAAGGCACAAATCGGACTTGGCCGAGCGCTTAATATGATATATTTCGTGAATTGTCATTATTCTAATAAAAACTTTTGTTTTTTATAAGCTGTATTATTAAGAAAAAATCAAGTTGCGAATTTATGTTTTTATGAAATATTTTTTTTAGATTTTTACAAATCTCTTAAAATAACTTTTTACTATGAAACACTAGGAAACTATAATAACTTAATTCTTCCTTTTTTCCTTTACCTAATTTTTTTTTTTTCATAAGCACTTTTCGTTTTCATAAGCACTTTTCACTCGGAACTTTTCACAACCACATAAATTGCGATTCTCGCTTGTATTTTGAAAAAAATGTTTCATTCGCACTGTACCCATGAAACTTTTGTGTTATCCAAAAATTTAAAGCAAATGTCAAAACAGAGAAAAACGTAAACAAAAGTGAATTAAGTTCGTAAAATGTATTTTAAATAATTATATAAAAATTTCTGGATTAATTGTATTATTAGATATTACTCAAAGAATTCGGGATGAACAAAGGTAAGACAATGATGTTACAAGCATTTCATTGCAGTAAATTTGTTTATTTATTTATTTTATTTATTAATCATATAATTAATAACCTAACCGAGCATTAGAAACAAAGGCCTTTGGCTCGTTGTAGCGAAAACAGACCAGAGTCTTTTTTGATAGTGCTGAGACGCATACTTTGTGATGGCCAAAACCTATTCGAGAAGACAACCGACGAGCACTTTATGGATTTATATCGGCTTGCTTAAGTGAACTATATTACTTAAAGAAAAAAACATTTCATAAAGAATATAAACTATAAATAAATTAACCTTTAGTCGCTCCAATTCTTTTTCCATTTTTAACCGTCCTTTTGACTGTTAAGGCTCGCGGCTAATTCGTTACACTTTTCGTCTCTAAATTTGGCACCATCTGCAGTTACAAATCTTTAAATATGGGGTTTATAAAAGTGTGCTTATGGTAATTAAAGAACTTACTTATCGTTTGCAATGTCCACATGCTTTTCTAAATAATTAATTTAATACTCCTTTTGGCTTTCGCAGGCATGCTTTCCTCTTACAACTTCTCCATGTTTAAATAGTCTGTGTAAACAAATTTTTCATATGAAAATCTTTTGACAGTTGTTTGCACTGGTACACAAAACAAGAATCGCCAGTGCTGTGCAATCTTAAAAAAATCTTGTTTCGTTCCACGTTTTTTTAATATGAAAAAGTTTGGTATTTCTTTATATTTTTTCACAGAACGCGAATCAAAAGTACTATGAAAACGTGAAAAAACTTTTCATTTCACCGTTTCACAAAACGAGAATCGACCCTCAGTTCAGTTGTTTAAGAAATAATTGCGAAACATAGGCATGCATAGCTTACGGGCGGATCAATAAGTCCGTGACTTTTTAAATGAAACACAGTTTTTTTTTTGCAAAAAAAAATTATTTTTCAACATAATCTCCTTTTAGCTCAATACACTTAGTCCAAAGTTTCTCCAATTTTTGTATCCCTTCCAAAAAAAATAGGATTTTTCGAGGTACATTTGGTTGATCAATAATTTCATCGTTGGAGCTAAGTATCTTTCCACCGAGCCATTTCTTTAGGTTTGGAAATAGGAAATAGTCACTTTGGGGTAAATCTGAAGAATAAGGCGAATGAGGGGGCAATTCATAGTCTACTTCATGGATTTTTGCCATGGAAACTAAGCTGTCACACGATTCCGTTGGTGGTCGATTATGAGCAAAGGCGGCAGTCATCTTGTGGAAAGCTTTCTCATACCCAAGTGATCGTTAAAAATTGAAACCACTGAGCCATGTGACATGTCTATGTCTTCCACAATCTATCGCACATTCAATCTCCGATTGGCCAACACCATATCGTGAATTTTTTCCATTGTTTTGGGTGTATAGACCACAACTAGGCGTCCAGAACGTTCGGCATATTCCTTGCTTGTAAAGCCACAACGAAAGACAGTAAACCACTTTTTTACCATTGAAATCGATGGTGCAGACACCCCATAGTATTTATCAAGCTTTTCCTTGGTTTGATTGACGTTTTTTTTTTTTTTTTTGCAAAAAATAATGTTTAATGATCACTCGAAATTCACTTTTTTCCATTTTTAAAAAAATCCACGAGGTTGTATGTTTTGAACATCTGTTAAACGCAAAGTAAATGACGAAACTTGCTCAAAATTTGACAGTAGTCTATTAACAGGTGGTACTTGATGGGAGCAGTTTTGCATTTCATATAACTACGAGGAAAGTTCGAAAAGTCACGGACTTATTGATCCGCCCTCGTATTAAAATTTTAAATTTCGTAAAAGTTAAACATTTCATCCTGTAATATAATAACAATTCTTATTCTTGTTTATTTACACGAAATTACTTATTCCTGTAGTCAATATAACTTTGGGCAATTTGTTACTGTTGCATTTTAATTGTAATTATTAAAAAATTTATTCACTATAGTAAACATTAACATTTTTCATTAACTTCAAAATAGCTACATATAACAGAAATTAATTTGAAAACTTTCTTCTACCCTGGTAAATTCATTAGGTAGAATTTGAGTGTTTTGTTGGACGTTCTAGAGTTTTTTTTTGTTTACATAACAAGAAAGCACATTTCCAATGCGCCTACCAGGTATTGTTATGCCATGATTTTACCAATTGTTATGTTTTGAATGAGGATATTTTGGCAAGAATGATGATTTTCTTTTCATTGTATTAGCCACTTCAGATTCATCTTTAAAATAGTTTTTAACATTTTTTACCCATTTCTGTCTTAAATTTTTTAGATTTTCTTTAAAAACTATAAAATAGTTGTTGTCATACAAATATAAACCAAAACCGAATGTAAGATAATATAACAGTTCAACAGCACTTACTAAAGAAGCACCCAAACATAAACCAAAAACACCACCAAAGTTTGCTGAAAAATAAAATAGAAAAATATAAATAAGAAAGAAATGAAATTAAAACCACAAATAGATTTTCAACAAAAAAAAGCAAACATTTGCCAGACATGTATAAAGTTATTCTAAAAGTTAAAGAAAAAGTTACCTATTAAATCGATGCTCGTAAACTCTAAACTTGCACGATATCGTATAACTACTTCAGATTGATAATGAACTTCTACTTTAAAAAGTTTAACACTCGTATCGTTACCGCTGAAAGGGAGATGGATTAAAGTTGTGCCTTTGGAATTTTCTAAGCACACAGTAAAATAAGACTAAATGGAACAAAAAGCTGTTGTACGGATCTTACTCCATTACATCCAGGTTTTACTGTATTCAATTGAGCTTTTTATTCTTCTACTTACACCTCATCATCGGTTAAGGGTAAAGTTGTTAAAGATGTAAAATATTCCACCGTATTGCAGGGTATTAGACATGAACATGTCATTCCTGGCTTAGCTGCACTAAAATAAGCATCTTCTTCTTTACGTTTATCGTAACTGAAAATATCTAAAGTGATTTTTTTTTTGGTTTTTAAATCAATATTAAATAAAATTATTGCTGCTTCTATCGCATACCATCATTCTTGGCTAGACAACGAAAATTTGAAGGTTGACATTGTTTAACTGAAAGATAACAAGAAATGGCGAAATGCAATGACAAGTAAATTGAATAGATATCATCTTAGAATAAAATAAAGATGGAAAGTTAAAGTACCTGAATTATCGGTGTATAGAAAAAATAAAGACAAAGTACAGTTGCAATATTTATGCACATGTTGTTCATGGCAGGCATTTAGACAATTGCTCAATAGCCATTTTGTGTTTATGCTCGTGTTCAAGTGTATTAAAATGTCTTCGTCGTCAAAGAGACAATTACGTTTGAATGGATCTACTGAGCGTATGTCCTCATCACTTTCGGTAACTTCGGGACGTACAGCAACAATTGTTGCAGTGGATGGTGCAATTGTATAGCCAGTATTTGAAAATTGATTTGGCCTTTTAATGAGAATCTTTAAAAAGAAATTCAAAAAAATTAAAAAGCTATCCTATACAGATGTTTCGCTGTCGCTGTCACAACCAAAAAAATCGATTGAATACAAATTCCGTTGCCGAATCTATTTTCTCTGTGCACCTTCTACAAGTTTAATGGAAACTGGTATGGACGTTTATTTTTTACATTCTATGTAAAAATCGAAATATATATGAGCATACATAATCATACATTGAACTTTGGATGTTCATACATGGTTATACATAATCACAAAAGTCCATGCATAGTTCAATATGTGATCATATATGATCTCATATATTTTCACATATCTGCGGATCCGAAATTTGAGTGTATATGACCGTAAATGATCTTATATAAGCGTAAATGAATCATATATGAGCATATATGATATTAAATAATTATATAGAATATTATTTAACCATATATGGAAATATATGAGGTCATTTATGGCCACATATTGAACTATATATAAACCTATATGATCATGTATACCTATGTGGGATTGTATACGGGTCAGTGTGTGATCATGCATATTCTTACATATGTATTTCGATTTTAACATCCCATGTTGAAATTGGATATATGAACGTACTTGGGCATACATGATCATATACGTCCATACATAGTGCAATATATGACCATACATGATCTCATATATTTCTATATACCTTCGGATCCGAAAATTGAGGTTATATGTCCGTGTATGTTCATATGTGCATAAATGCATCATATAAGAGAATATATGATACTATACGTCCATATACACTCAAATTTCGGATCCAAAGATATATGATAATGTATGGTCATATATTGAAATATGCATTGTCTTATATGATCATGTGTGCTCATGATAACTAAATCTATCTAAAACTTAGTCATATTTGATCTTTTTTTATTTAAAAATAAAACATTTAAATGTTTTTCTATCGATTTAGAAACTTGGCGTTAGTATTAGCTTATTTTGAAATATATATTCATTCAATATTGTCTATCTTAAATATTTCATATAAATTCAAACATTTGATCGTACATATAATCAACATCATATTTATCATACGTACTTTCGGACTAATTGATTAAAAAATAAACATTTGCATCTTAATGAAATATTTGCGACATAAAATAATAAACGAATATTTTCTCCTCAAAGTAATCGAGTAACACGCTAAAACTTTCTGAATTAAAAGAAAACAAAAAAGGTATGGCCGATGTTTAGGTAAATTGAGTTATCTATTACACTCAAAATTCGTTCTGAAATAAAAATAATAAAATGAAGGTATAAATAGAAAAAAGTTAAGCGTAGTGGAAACTTCACATAAACACATGTTAAATTTTATTTCGATCTGGCAACTTCTTGTATAGTAACAGCTGTTTAAAAAAAATTAGAAATTCGTGGTGTCATTAAATATTTACAAAAGAAAGGTTTAGCAGATAAAGAAATTCCTAATTATATGGTATATGTAGTACGTAAAAGTGCTCCTTTATATGCAACAGTAAAAAATCAGGTTCCCATCTAAAAATCGAAATATATATTAACATACATGGGCCTGTATATGATCATACATGGGCATAAATGGTCATATACGTCCATACATTGTTCAGTATATGATAAATTTGAGGGTATATGGACGTATATGATCATATACGAGCATACATGAATAATATATGAGCATGTATGATAATATATGCACATATATCACCATATACCCTCAAATTTCGGATCCGAAGATATATGGTCATATATGAGATCATGTATGGACGTATATGACCATGTATGCCCATGTATTATCATATACAAGCCCATGCATGATCATGTATGTTCATATATATTTCGATTTTTACATGGGTTACTGAATTTAAACGTGATCGCACAAGCATTAAAAATAAACCACGAAGTGGACATCCAAAAACTACAACAACAGCGGACATAATAGTTAAAGTACATGATATGTGATATTAGACGATTGATAAGTGAAATAGGCAATGCCATAGAAATCTCGAGTCCATATAATTTTATATCAATAACTATGTACAGATGAAAAAGCTTTCTGCAAAATGGACGCATTTGTTAACAGTTGATTTAAAACGCATTCGAATAAAAATTTCTCAAGCCTGTTTGCATCGATTTAAGCGAAATAAAGTTAAATTTAAGCATCGTCTTATAATTGTTGATGAAACAGGGATACATCACTACATACCAGAGACAAAACAACAATCAAAACAAAACATTTGCATCTTAATGAAATATTTGCGGCAGAAAATAATAAACGAATATTTTCTCCTCAAACTAATAGAGTAACACGCTGAAAGTTTTTGAATTAAAAGAATACAAAAAAGGTATGAACGATGTTTAGGTAAATTGAGTTATATATTACACTTAAAATTCGTTCTGAATTAATAATAATAAATTCCTTTGAATTTCCTATCAAAAACTCTGGGCATAGTCAGATTTCTTTCATTTTCCAAATTCCATTAATTCAGAATAAATAATATATTAAAAATAAGCGCCTACACTTTATTATTCTAAATATGCAGAAGTCCAAAGTTGAATTTTGTATGTCAATCTCATGTTATCTTGAATGTTTATTATACGTATGGGATCAAACATTTCAGATCCCATACAGAAAGCTGATAAAACAAAAAATGGGGCACTTTAAGATATTTAAGATATTTTTTGTTAAGTTTTCTTGGACTCCATTTGCAAAAGATGACATATATAGATTTTTATCTTCTGATTCTAAATAATTTTTTTATATTTTCAAAATTTTTAAAAAAGTGCATAAAAGTGATATTTCGGGATTGATCTTTGCCACAAATAATTTAATTAATTTTTTTTTTTGACATTTTGCTTCAACTATTAAAAAATTATTAAAATATAAAAGTCACATTGTTTTGATTTGGTTATTTAGATCGATCAGTAACGCAGTACTTTTTATATTCTGATGTTTGGAAGTTCAAGTGGGGTTCAAGGAAATTTCAAATACTATGCACACAATTCTATCAGTGTATACTTCTTGTCATATTTAATTTATATTAAAATACATTTACCGTTACTGCATCATCCACTTTCGATTTAGGTTTCTTGAATGTTTCATTAAATTTAAGACTAAAACTTAAACCCGAACTTTGGCCAGCTTTGGAATTATGTGCTGGATAAAAACCAGCACCCAGTTTTTCCTAAAAAAAACACATTTTCCACTTTTTATATTACAAAAATATATAAAGTAAAACAAATGTAAATACCTACCTGTAAAACCTTTGATTGTGGGGATAATTCTGAATTGAATACCAAACAAATACCATATTCCGTACGTTCCAATACAAATAGCGTGCAACATTCAAACTCAGATGTTCTCCAACTACAAGAACCATTAACAAAAATATCCTCACAACGTAAAGCCATAAATGTAGCCAAATTTGTAACATCAATACTATCTATGGCTTCCAAATTTATATCTTCCATATCTTTAAATGATTTAAAATCACCAAAACGTAATGTATCCATTCTCTCTACAAAAGTGGTAAACACATCCAGCACACTTTTCTCAGCTGAGGGTGACAGAAATTGTGCTTTTGCCTCTTCAAATTTTTGCCAATTGATACGATTGTTAGAGCATATACCAACAGCCGGAAAAGGTATCTGAAATACCGGATATTGTGAATTTTCCACAACTGTCTGCAGTTTTTGTGATGAAAATCGTTCAGCAAGCATTAGATAGGCAATACATGTCAGTGTCACACATGTGATAACCAAAGCACTCCATATAAGTCTGTATATATGTAATTGTATGGTTTGCAACGTCATCATCATTGATGTTATTTGTCGTTTAGATTATTTTGTGAAAGGATATTGAAAATAAATTTAATTGGTTCATTAATCTTCTTAATCTTTTCTCACTTTTCCTACCTCTCTATGTTGCGTACAGTGGGATCATAAATATAACGTACACCATGAATTGTAGATTTCTCACAATACTGCTGCCAATATGAACGCATTAGATCTTTGAATTTTTTATTTTCTTGTTGGCCTTGTTCATGTTCCGGTTTTTGTAAGGAATTCTTTTTGGTTAAATTTGAATTTGCATCCGTATGCCAAATCATTTTAGCTATAAATTTCCCAAGGAACTGAATGAATGTCTTTGTACTGCATACAAACTTACATTTGTAAAGGAAAACTTTCTAGTACTTACATTATAGTAGTTTATATATATATGTGTGTGTGTGTGATTTTTATGCAGTCTTAATTTCAAAATAATTGCAGTTTTAGTTTTATTTAGTTGAAAAAATTATACATTAGTATTTTTATACATTTTTCAAAACTTTTTTTTGTTATGGTTGAAGTGGTACAAAGTGTTGTTGTTGTTGTAAATTATATTAATTATTTTGTTATAAAAATAAAAAAATTATTTAAATCATATATTTACTGAAATGTAGAAACTATTAGACCAACTCGCTTATAAGGCCGAACTATATTAAGCGAAGTTGAATTAAGCGCGATGAAAAACAAATAAATTGAAGTATTAATTTTTGGCTTAAGTCAACTTTTGAAAAAGTTCCATCACTATTAATTCAGTTATTGTAATTTACAATCGAAGCTTATCGTACCCAACTAAAGAAAATCAACAAAATGTTAAAAAAATTATAAAAATAAAAATTAAAAACATTTAAAAAGAAATTAAAAAAAAAAAACAATCTCAACTAATTCATTCAAGTCAAATATAGGTGTCGCGTAATTTGGGACAAACTTCTTTTTGGAGATTTTGAAAACAAAGCTTTAAGTCACTTAAATCAATTATAGTTAGGCCTTTAACCAGAGTCCGGAGAAGAAAGTATTTTGTTATTAGAAATGGAATATTTGAGTTAATTACATCTTATTTAATAATACCGTTAAACCAAAGTTTGTTATACTAAATCTGTTACCCAAGAAATTACTATTAAGCAGAAAATATGGCATAGAAAGTCTTAAACAAAAATAGGAAAAAAGTTAAGCGTAGTGGAAACTTCACATGACCACATGTTAAATTTTATTCCGATCTGGAAAATCATTCGTATATTAACACCTGTTCAAAAAAGTTTTTTTTTATAATGAAAAAAAATGAGAAATCCGTGGTGTCATAAATTATTTACATAAGAAAGATTTAGACGAACAATAAATTTATAATGATATGGTGAATATACGAGGGTGGATCAATAAGTCCGTGACTTTTCGAACTTCCCTAGTAGTTATATAAAATGCAACAAGTACCACCCGTTAATGGCCTACTGTCAAATTTTGAGCAAGTTCCGTCATTTACTTTGCGTTTAACAGCTGTTCAAAACATACAACCTCGTGAATTTTTTTTAAAATAGAAAAAAGTGAATTTCGAGTTCTCATTAAACATTATTTTTTGCGACAAAAAACCGTCAATCAAACCAAGGAAAAGATTGATAAATACCATGGGGACTCTGCACCATGATGCTGAACGTTCTGGACGGCCAATTGAGGTCAATACACCCGAAAATCGATGGAAGAGCAAAAGTGCGTGAGATTGTTGATGCCATAGGCATTTTATATGGCAGTGTGATTTCAATTTTAAATGATCAGTTGGATTTAAGAAAGCTGTCTGCAAGATAGGTGCCGCCTTTTTTCTCAATTAACAATAAACGTAATCGTGTGACAACTTCAAAGGATTGTTTGGAGTTGTTTAACCGCATTTCGAATGAGTTTTGGCGACGTTTTCTAACTGTGGATGAAACAACTTATTGGACCGATTTAAAAAAACGATCCCATATGCCCAAGAAAAAAGTTATTTTTCATCAAAATAATGCACCCGTGTGTAGGCTCAATCGCAAAGTTCCATGAATTAGGCTACGATTTGGTAGCTCATCCGCCATATTCTCCGGATTTAGCCCCCAGTGACTATTTCCTATTTCCAAACCTAAAGAAATGGCTCGGTGGAAAGAGATTTAGCTCCAACGATGAAATTATTGATCAAACCAATGCCTATTTTATGGATGTCCAAAAATCCTATTTTTTGAAAGGGATACAAAAATTGGAGAAACGTTGGACTAAGTGTATTGAGCTAAAAGGAGATTATGTTGAAAAATATATATTTTTTTTTTTTTTTGCAAAAAAAAAACTGTGTTTCATTCAAAAAGTCGCGGAGTAATTGATCCGCCCTCGTATTACGTGACACTTTCACATAATACCTCTATATGCAATAGTAATAAATTGGGTTACTAAACATAAACGTGTTCGTACAAGCATCAGCTACAATGCAAGCCTGTTTGCAAGCCTGTTTGCATCGATTTGAGCGAAATAAAATTTAATTTAAGCATAGTTTCACTACACACCAGAGACAAAACAACAATCAAAACAAAGAACTGAAGCTGGTTGAAGTGTACCAAAGAAGGAAAAAAAAACAATTTAATCAGGTGGTAAGGTTATGTCAACAGTTTTCTGGGATTATAAAGGTAAAACACTGTTTGAAATTATTTATAGCACTATTTATTTATAACAGGCTCTAAAATTCAAGAAAAACGCTTTAATAGCACACTTTAATTCTTAACACTTTTGGAGTTTTAATTAAAACTGTCCTGCTATGCCACCTTGTTGGCGTTTTTATATGTGCGGGTTAAAATAACTAGAATATGGCAGCACCGCCTGGAAGCTGCATACTGGCAACTTTGAGAATGTTCTTTTACAGTTTGACAGAAGAAACATTTGTTATGGTGAAGGGTTGCCATTTATTTGTTTTACATTTCAGGGCTAACATGTGGGGATTTGTGTTTCTACGAGTAAATGGAATTTCTGCAACAGTATTTTATTGATCAACTATTTTAAAAAAGCTAAACAATGAATTTAGAATATTATTGTAAACTTTTTCAACAATTGAATGTGAAAATTTGAGAAAGACGAACTGCGCTAGAACACAAAAACATATATTTTCATCAAGACAACGCACCAGCACACAACAATGTTTGAGGAATAATAAAATCCAACGAATTAAAATACGAATGGCTTGGATTACCCACCTTGTTCTCCTGATTTAGCTCCCTGTGACTTCTACTTGTTCCCAAATCTAAAACAGTTTCTTTACCTCGAATGAATATGCACTTGCAGCTTTAGGAAAATTATTTTAATCAAGGGATAGAAAAGCATTTCTTTCAACAAGCGAAAAGGTTTCAAAAATTAAGCAACCGGTGTTGCCATATTAAAATTTTAAAAAATTCTCGAAAATAGTTAAAATATTCTTAAAATTCGGTGAAGGCCCGCATATAAAATTTTGAACATTAGTTCCATAGTATTTTTTTTTTGTATATGCAATAAACTAAAATTTAATGTTTTATAAAATCTTAACCTGTTAAGTGCACAAAAAGTAAAATTTTGATATATAATACATATTTATATCAATTTTCTTCAAGAAATTCTTTGAAAATTTAATATGTTATTTATTTAATAAAATCTCATATATTTTTGGGGTATATTTAAGCATTCAAAAATACACTTAACGTGCATATTTAATAAATTTAGAATATAAATACAGTTTGGGTAAATATAAGCAACAAATTAATTGTAATGTAATTAAACCATAAATATATATAAATTGACATATGTAGTTTAATTAAAACATTAATTTACTCATAAATGAACATTGTTTTATTTTAAAATTTATGAATATAAGCTGGTTCTAATGCAGATATTTTTACAGTTTTATATTTATTACTAAATCTATCAGAAGACGACGTATTTTTAAAATATTTTTCCTTAAATTGTTTGTGGAAACGAATATATAAACCAATGGTAAAGTAGTATATCAATTCAATAGCGCTTAACCACGAAGCTCCCAAAAAGAGACCAATTATACCACCAAAATTTGCTATAAAATAAAAATATAAACATCAAAATGCATTTATGTTTTGTATGGAAAGTTCATTTAAAAGAATATAATACAATATATATGATCATCTGGGCAGCGCCTTAACATATATGCATTAAAAAATCGAAAATATAAGCAGTAAAAATTTTAAAATATGCCTTAAAAAGAAAATACACAATAAAAATCCAAAAAAATAAGCACTATAAATCCAAAAATATGCACTAAAAATAATAAATAAACCTAGATTTTTGTTCGATTTTTATAAATTATATTTATTGCTGGAGAACGTTTGTTAATAAATATCTGTTTTAATAGGTTTTTTTTGCATCTTCCTTCTTTAAGAGCCTCTAGCTTTGCTAAACTTCAGCTTCTGAAGAGATATATTGCCGGATCGGAATAAATATATCAGCCTAATCAAAAATTGTTAATTTGCTATGTTTTTTATAAATATACGGAGGTTTAAAGTTCGTTATAGTTAAACAAAAAGAAATACTATATAATTGTGGAAGTATATGTCAATTGGATGCATCTTCTTCTATTGGTATACAAGTTAATAATGTCGATAGTATTATGGTATGGATTCCGCGCCAAATGAACTGCTCCGATTTTGAGGTAAAGAATGAATCAAGCCAATTTCCGATACCCTGTTCTGATGTGAAGCGTATTCAAGTAAGGGCGTTCTGCATCAATCGAAACAAATGATAGTCAGAAGGGGCAAGGTCTGTCCTATAAGGCGGGTGAGCCAAAACTTCCCATCCATTGTTTTCCAAAAAGTTTTTGATTTGTCTTGCAACATGCGGCCGAGCGTTGTCATAATGAAAGATTATGGCCTCGTGTCTGGCCGAATATTCCGGTAATTTCTTTCGTTCATTGCTCTCTTCAAACGAATCAATTGTGTTCGGTACAGGTCCCCTGTGATCCTCTGACCCGATTTCAACAGCTTATAATACAAAACATTCTTCTGATTCCACTAAATACAGAGTATTACCTTGGCGCCATGGATATTCGGCTTTGACGTTGATTTGGCTGGTTGGCCGGGCCTTACATATGACTTTTTGCGCTTGGGGTTATCGTAATGTATCCATTTTTCATTACCAGTAACAATAAGATGCAAAAATGACTTCTTTTTGTAGCATTCAAGAAGAATTTCCGACATGAGAAATCGTCTTTCAAGGTCTCTCGGCTTCAATTTATATGGGACCCAATTTCCTTGCTGTTGAATGAATCTCAATGCTTTTAAACGTAGGGAAATGGCTTGTTGTGTGACTCCAAATCGTAATGCAAGTTCTCAGGCCTCTCATTGTCTTCTGTGTCGAAATCATTACTTTTGAATCGTGCAAATCATCGTTCACAAGTTTTTTGAGATGTTGAATGTTGACCGTAAGCTTCTACCAACAATCGATAACTTTTAGCAACCGTTTTCTTCAAATAAAAGAAGATTATCAGACTTCCTTGCAAAACATCTTTTCTAGGCACAAAATTCTACATTACACTCAGACAAAAAAGTTAGTGAAAAAATTTGTAAACGTTTTTCAATCCCACTTTACTATTTTTGTACTGATTTTAAGTAAAAAATTATTATTTAGCAACTCTTTTTGCTATTTACATTTTACAAAATACAGAATTTTTACAGAATATTTAAAAATTTTTGTTGCTAATTTCAGAAATCATTTTACAAATTTTTGAAAACAGATTTGCTAAAATTAGCAAAAAAAAATTACTATTTTTAAAAAAGTGGGTATTGAAAGAAATGTTATTTCTAATTAAAACTTACACCTACAAACTTAAATCGCCTTAAAATGTTACATAGATTAAAAAAGGGATCGGAATTGAATATTCCGACTGAATTGAATATATAGACTGAAATAAATAAATAAATAAATATCTGAAAATAGGATATCTACTCTTAAAATCAGCCCTAAAAGTAATTAAAATTTTACCTTAAAGGTAAAAAAAAAATTACTAAATTATTTTTCAACACTGAAATTACCAAATTAAAACAAAATGATTAATTCGTTTGTTTTAACAATTTTTAAGATTTTAAAGCCTTTGATTTTATTTTTAATTTTTTTTTAAATATCTTTTGAAAAAAATAAATAAAATAAAAAAAATTTTGACGCACGATAAAAAAATAAATTTAAAATTTTGTACTAATATTAATAATGTTTAGTAATTTTTTTGCTGATTTTAGCAAACAGATTCCACTTTAAAAAAAGTATACTAAAATTTAGTAGCGGCTATTAGTTTTTCTACCGATTTCATTGTACTACACGTCAGCAGACATGTGTTGCTAAGATTAGCAAAAAATACCGCTGGGCTCAAATTAGCAAAATTTCTCGTAATAACAGCAAAATTTTCAGTTGTCATTACAGACTTTTTTTGGTGAGTGTATTGTTTGTGTGTTTACGCTTTGGCGTCTACTGGCGAATACTGAATTACAATGACAGATGTTTACCCTCCAAAACACCATATTTGTTATTATTGACACAAACCATATATGATAGTTATGCCATCTGTTGTCCAAATCGACATTATTAACTTGTATACCCAATATAAAAATTTTTTTCTTTAGTATATTTTTAATAAAAACAGAATTCTAATTTAAGGAAAATAAAAAAATATGCAAAAATATAAGTAAAGCCAAATATAAAAAAATGCATTTATAACAAAATATGCAAAAATATGCAATTACGAATCTATTCCATTTTTACTGCAAATTTTTTGATTCAAAAAAACATTTGGTCACAATCGTTTTTGCCCTATTAACTACAAACATGCATTTGCCTGCAAATTACTGCCCTGATCATCATCAGTCACATATAAATTAGTTTAATTTACCTAATAATTCCACAAATGCATAACGCATTTCCTTACGATATTTTAAAATGTGCGATGCTTGAAAGTGTATATCCAAATGAATCATTTTAACTGAATCGCTTGATTTAACTCTACATTACATTCACACATAAAAACATATAAAACAAAATAAACAAAAAGAATTTTAATTAATAAATTTGTAAACATTTTCTCAGTAAACTTTATATTTACTTACCCTTCCAAAGGAAAATTACTGTAGAAACCATCATATAATAATTGATTACAACTATTTAAACAATTGCATGTCATACTATCATTACCCACATCATCTATGTAGTTGCTCTCAAATTCATGATGTTCATTGCTAAATATATCTAATAAAGTTTAATGTCATCACCATCACCATTGCCATTCCCATCATTGTTATTGTAAATTGAAAATAGGAAAAAGAAACAAAAAATATATATTTCTTAAAGTTGAATTACTAAAGTTCTTAATTTTACTCACTTGCATTTTCAAAGATACATTTAAAATCAGATGGTTTACAAACAGTAAAATTATCTATATACATATGTATAAAGAAAAAAAAGAAAGGGAAAGAGAGGAGAAAAATGCATTAACATTGAAATGACATTTTCAGAGAAAATATACATAGATGAAATTGACACGTAGTCATTGTGTATATATGTATATATTAGGGTGGTTCATAATTTTCAAATTACATTTTGTTGGTTAAAAGAATTTAAAATTGAAATAATTTTTCCACAAGTTTATACTGTCAAAAAACCCAGTAGATTAAATAAGAACCACCCTAATGTTGCAACATATATTATTAATATGATACATTACATGCATGTGGCATATACTCATGCATTCGTACGCAGCATTTGCAAGTTACTTACTCAATTTGTTTGATGGAAAAAGTAAACTTAAATTACATTTACAATATTTGAGTACATACTCCTGATGACATCTAGTGCGACAATTGCCACGCCAATACAAGAGACCGGGTATCTTTTTATACAAGTAATGTGTTGTCTCATCCTTTACTCGCAAATACATATTATAGTTTGGTATAAATAAAAGTTGTTCATAGAGACAATTTATTTTATTTTTTTAAATTATTCCAAGCATACCTCAAAGAGACATCCTCTCTCTGTTGGTTCTATAACTCTAGTTCTTTCATCTGTATCTGTTAGTTGTCCTGTTATTGCTAGCTTGGTAAATGTATTGTAGTTTATAAATTTTACATCAGAATGCCACTGTTCAGCATGTTTAATCATGACCTTAAATTACAACAAATACAAAATACACAATAAACGTAAACTTGATTAGTCCTATAAAATGCATGGATGCACACACTCAGAAAATAAAAATTGTTGTAAATAAAATATTAATAAAAAATTTATAATAAAAATATATAACTTTGCTAAAGCAAAAATGTATTCGGAAAGTTATTAATATGTTAGGTTAAAAACAAGGAATTGGAAGTGAAAATACAATAAAGTTCAAAAGTCGACTTGTTGTGCGTTCTCCTGTTGTTTCGAATCTCACTGAGGATTGTACTAATCCTTTAACCCAAATATTCGCCATATTTCCGGGCATGCAATTGGCTGACTTTAGTCAAGACAAGGCTTCTTAAAAAGTCTTTGCCTTAAGAATCAAGCAAGTCTCAAACCTGTCTGGATTCCAGTTATAATTGTCACATAAAAAATGTGGGTGAGATGCATCCTGCAATCGATTATTCATTTATCACAACCATATTTCAATTGTGTCAGCAGAAATTAAATGGTACAAGAATTTTTTTTCTAACAGGATGATGTTACCACATAAAATTATTGAGTGATTTTTTAATCGTTTGGGTTTTAAAAATTGAAAAAAAAACACAGAAAATTTGCAATAATGAATATTTATTTGGAGCGATAAATTAAATTTACTGTTTAAAGATTATTTCACTAAAATGTTGCCCGCGGCTATGCCTTATGTCCATCCGTGAGCTTGAATTTTGGTGTATTTTTTCCAGCATCTCGGCCGGTATCTCACAAATGGCAACTGTAATGTTGTCTTCCAGGGCTGTATTGTGGCTGCCTTGCCCTGTACCAGTGCTGCCAGTTTTTTTAAAGGCCTTATCCCCAATAATCGATTTTTCATACTCAAAAATACTGAAATTGTTATTTTCTCTTCCCCAAAAATCTCCAAAATTTAGTTTCTAAAAAAATCATATTTTATAAATCAAATTAAAATAAAACAAATTTTTGCAATGTAAATCATTTGCAAGTTATACATTCATTTGTTTTGTATTTATAACAAATTTAAGATTAAGAAAAATTATTATTTTAACCCAATACCCGCCAGGAGATTTTAATCTGATGCTAAATTTTGGTAGAGAGGTTGATGGGAAGTCCCAAATCCAAATCCAAAATTTTAAAATTAAGTTCTGTCTCCAAAATATGGACGTACAATTGGATGCCATACATATATAAAAAATGTTATGTACCAAATTTTATAATTTAAATAGTTTCAAAACCAAAATCATCTGATTCATCAGCTTATGAAATTTTTTTTTGTATATGGTGTATGAATAGGGGATAAATCCTGACAACTGACAACACTGTGTTCATTAGAGACTTCACGTATCCCCACAAATAATAGTCTAGTGACGTAAAATCGCATGATCTTGGCGGCCATGGGACTGCTCCAAGACGTGAAATTAATTGCTTAATGGTATCGCGTGCCGTTTGGCATATGTCAACCAAGTCCAATTCTTCCACTTTGGGCAAAAAAAAAAGGTCGGTAATCATCGGACGGTTGTCGAATCACATAAGACCAATTGTTGACAATGGCGACGAATTGACTTATCGCGATCTTCATGGACACTGGCCGATACAGCAGCAATATTCTTCTCGGTACGCGCTCTACGCATACAGGTTGTAGGATTAATATCCAATAAAGTGAAATTTGGTTACAACAGTTTGAATAGCCTGTTCGGTGGGTCGATTATGACAACAATAAAATGGACGTAATTTACTAAACACATTTCTCACACAGCACGAAATTTGATAATAAAATTCAATGATTTGCAAGCTTTGTTCGTTTGTTTGTCTATTCATGGTGAAATGCCAAACCTTACTTTTTGGCATTGCCACATGTCATAAATCTTTTTTTACACTGAAAACCCAAATAGGAAAAAAATCATTCATGAAAGATTTTATTCAAAGAAATATAACAAGTTCGACAATTTTCACAGCAAAATTGAGATTGGCGTCGGGGAAATAAATTGAAATTCCATAAGAATTGGTGAAGGTCAGCGCAACGTGATTTCTCACAAATAAATGTAAAATTCAAAAGAGCGAAAAATATGTTGTCTTAACTTTTTCTAATTTGTTGTGCATTAGGGTGGCGCAGTACGTTACGTGAATTTTTTTTTTAATATTAACAAAATTCAGAATTTTTGGTTTTAAAGTTATCCAAAAATTGTTTAAAGTTTTCCAAAAATATTTTAAAATTGTCTAAAAATGTTTTAATTTGTCCCAAATGTTTAAAAATAAACCAAAAATGCTTTAAGTTTGTCCAAGAGGTCCTTTAAATTGTCGAAAAATGTTTCAAAAATTCTTTTAAAATTGTCTAAATATTGTTTAAAATTATCTAAAATCCTTTCGTATTTGTCTAAGTGCATTTTAAAATTGTCCAAAATGTATTTTAAAACTTTCCAAATGTTTTTTAAAATTTTTCGGAATGTGTTTAAATTTGTTCATCCTGTAATAGGTTTGTTTACATTTTTAGCAAAAAATAGTAAAATTAAAAAGTAGGAAAGTGTTGCTAAAAATTAATTAATTTTTAAGTGAAATGAAAGAAGTTGTAAATAGAAACAACTGAATTAAAACGTTAGAAAATTTTACGTCAAAAACAAATCTTAGAGAAAAACTAGCAAGTGATGTCATTGTTATGTTACACTGTTTACTTGATAAGTAATCAAATATAAACTTACAAAAATTCCATTAACAAACTTAAAGTCTGATTTAATTTTATCTTGATTTAGGAAAACATCCACCTCTAAACCAGTGCCTTCACCTGAATTTGAATTATGATATGGATAAAAACGATTGCGTTTCTGAAAAAAAAGAAAATACAAAATAATTACAACACATGTTGGGTATAAAAGAAAATCATTTTTCGTACCGCTTTCTCTTGAACCTTTTCGCTAACAGCCGAATTGAACACATAACAGAAACCCAACTCGGTACGTTCCAGTGTAAATAAGTCACAACATTTGTAGGTTTTAAAACGCCAATAACAAGTGTTGCGAAATACTTCGGCACAGGGAAATGTTAAATATTCCATAACTGATAAAATGTCCACATTATCAATGAGAGTGAGATTGACACCAGAGGCATTTTCAAATAGCACTGATAGACGATCGAAGGTATACATTTTTACATCAGCAAGATTTTGAAAAAAAGTATAAAATGTATGCAGTGTTTGATTATTGACATCGGGCGGTAAAAATTTCTTCGGAGCTAAATTTTGTAAACGGGGCCAATCGATGCGATATCTTAGACATATTCCCACAGAAGGAAAGGGAATCATAAAAACCGGATATACCGAATTAGCCACAGTTGTTTGTGTACGTTGGTTATTATACAATGCGGCCAAATCGAAATATACAATCATACAGCATATGCTGGTGGCCAAAATGATTAGGAACCAAATGGCTCTAGATAGAGGAAATTCAAAATATGTTAATATGGCAAAAATCAATGGTCCAATGCGAAATGAAAGATTTTTATAGCTAAACCAAAAGGTCTAGGGATTCAGAAGTTGTAAGTAAAAATATAAGGACAGTTTGGAATTTTCCATACAATTTACTGCTTTTTAGAGCTGCGCTCGCGGTTCAAGATCAGTTGTAATTGAAAACAACTGATCTTAAACCGCTGAAATGATTTTTGTAATTTTTCAACACTTAGCTGTCGAAGAGAATAAAAATCTGTATAAAAATGAGCAACCTGACCTGTGTGTTTGACAAAACAGACAGATATTGCGAAATACCATAAAATCAAAATCCGTGCATAGTAACATGTTTCGTTTTCATGTATAATAATTGTTGTTCTTAGAGTACTCAAAAACCGACATTTTCGAAAAAACCGGGTTTCGGTTTATTCGAAAAATAAATTTTATTTTTTAAACACTGGTTTCGGATTGTACAAAACAAACAAGTTGGGCGGATTCATAAAATTCACTGAAACGTCGAATTTTTATCACATTTGTGTCACAAATGTTTTAGGAACTCTAAACCCCGTTTTAGTATTTCTTGCATCGAAAATTTTTCTCGAATTCCAAGTCGGATCTAGCGGTTTTAATTTAATTTTTAGAAGCCTGTTGTGTATTTAAAAACGTTAGTGACTGACTGACTTAACATTGCTTAGCCAACGTCGCTGGCGCCAGGAAGCTGAAATTTGGTATCTAGGTTCCCTCTCCAGCGTAAACAACCGATAAGACGGAATTCTTTTTTTTGGAAATTCCTACGGGAAGGCGGAAAACTCGCCTTTGATGACCTGTTCAAACACCTTTTAGCCAGAAACCTAAAATTTAAAATTAAAAAAATAATAAAGGTATATATTTGAATCGGGGGTTCAAAGGGTGAAAAGTCTCCCCCTTAACGGCCTGCTTATACCGCTGAACCTTTGAAGTTGAAATTTTTGTATAAAGGTATCTCCTCCAGTTTTGATATCAGCAAAGACAGGATTTTTCTAAAAGCCTTTGGGTAGGGGCAAAAAGGGGAAAATTCTTTCCCTTGATGGCCTGCCAAAACCGCTGGGGCTAGGAAGTTGTAATTTCGTACATGTAAATGTACAATGTAGACATCCACGCAGATAAGGTTTTTGGAAGTTCTTGCGGGAAGAGGCAAAAAGTCTCCCCCTTAAAGGCCTACCCAAACCGCTGGAACTAGAAAGTTGAAATTTGGTATAAAGGTTTCACCTCCGGTGTAGACATCAGCTCAGATGGAATTTTTGAAAAATCCTACGGAGAAGTGCAAAAGAGGGAAATATTTTAATTTTTGCATTGGCATCTGCTCAGAAGCCAGAAATTTTATATACCTGGGGTTGAATTACGGCATTCGTGATCGAATGAATTCGTTCGAAAACTGTTTTTTATATATAACTACAATAATATTAATATTAATTAGTATATAAGCTAGTTGGTATATTAGGCTAGTTGGTAGCGTTCTAGCTTATCACTAGCCCTGTCAATTTGTGCTGAAAAATGTAATTTCACATAGTCATTTTCCTTAGAGTGTGTGATATAAATGCCTGTTCATAACCATGAGTTATTTGTGTTGGGTGGTTCAGAAGGAGACTGAAAATGACCTGGTCCCTCGGGTCGAAAGTGTGCACTACCTCTAGCGCTGATCCTTACAATTTTTTCAATTTAATAAACAAAAATTAGTGTTTACTATTCGTTAGTATCATTAAAAAAATTATGGTCTTGAGCCTGATAGAATTAAAAATATATAACAAATATTTTAAATAAAATATTTGTAATAATTTCTTTTAATAAAAATTCCTCTTTTAATAAAAATTCCTCTTAGACACATTACTCTTTTCATTCTCGTAACCATATAAGTAACCTCTTACATTATCACCTCTAAAGTAATGGGTATATACATTACTTTGTGGCTCATCGCCTGTAAAATTCATCAATGAAGTAAGGTGTAAAGTAATCCATCGGCCCCTATGGTTATACATTACTTTACCCGGTTTACTCCGGTTTTATTTAATTTAGGTTTATTTGAATTAAGGAGAAAAACCAAAATCGGTCGGTGTTTTAAAAATGAAATAAATACTATAGTTATAATCCAGATAATAAAAAAAAATATTTTTCATAATGATGGTTTACACGTGAAAATTGTCTACGATTCGTTTTCACACAAATTTATACAACACTATTATTTTTCCAATGAAACAGTGATATTTTGCTTTTACTGTGATTGTGTCTTCCTTATTCCTGTGATTGTGTCTTCCTTATTTAAATTATGATTTAAACCATTTAAATTTCTAGTGAAATGCTTCTATGAGGGGGAAAAAAATTTACTATGTTTAACTTTGTTGTAAAACACTTTTAATTTTGTAAAACACTTTCATTTCGCCTTGAAACAATTGAGGCCGAAATTTCCTGTTGCATTGTTTAATTTAAAATAAGTGATGTTGTTATTTACATAAATGTTTTCGCTTACTTTTCATAATATTTTAATTTATTATCGGTAAAATAACGAAAACAATGTATTGAAGAAGTATCACAATATTCTTTGAAATATGGCTTTAAAATTCCTGTTAAAGTATTATTTTTTGCTGATGTTGTTGTTGTTGGTGATGTTAGTGGCTTTGCTGGTTTCCTTGTTGCTGTTGTTGCTGTTGTGGTTTCAAATGTTTGCAAATATGAATTTCTCGGTTTTAAATATTGAAAATCCTTTACATAAACCATTGTTGTTAGTTGTTTCCTGTTGTCTAACACAATTATAAATGCTTTAAAAAATATAAATGGTCTTCTTCTTATAAAGCTTTCCATTTCTTATTCATTCATTCAATCAATCCCTTGCCCTTTCTTTTAAACTATTTTATGTTTTACTTTCTTTTGCTTTCCCTTTTAGTTTCCGTTGTTATTTAAAAATCTCTTCTTTCTCCTTTGTGTTATGTTAATATTTGTTAATTTGCCTTTTATGTAAACATTTCGTTTGCTTACATTGCAATGGGTGGTGTCAGTGTGGTGGGAGGGGGGGGGGCGCATAAATCATTGGTTGTTTTGTTGTTTCAAGTTAATTAAGGCCTTTTGTATTTTAATCATGTTAGGTGGGTTAATATTCTATTCTGACCTGTAGGCGATCGTTTAAAATGATTTAACCAGACCTTTATATGTTGTTCTTTGCTTTTGCATAAATTTGAGTAGGTAGTATGCATGTGTATTTGTTTGTTTGTTTGTTTGCAAGTGTTAGTGTAAATGTTTACTTATGGAGGACATCAAATAAATCGTGCAAACACTTAATATTTCTTTAACACAATCTAGAAGTGATTAAACTTAAACTGGTTCTTTCTTTGTTTATATGTATGTATGTACAGTTGTAATGTTGTAACTGTATGTAAGTATGCATGTATGTGTACCTTACAGCAAAGTAAACCAAAAACGTTTACTAATTTTGTTAACAAAAAGGTCTGCTAAGGTAAATATATATATTTTTTTTTATTTTCGACAAAAAAAAGAGATCTCTTTCTTTGAAGGAAGAGGGTTTTTAAATTTAATTTATCTTTTTTTATTTTTTTTTGTGGGTAAATTTTTATTTAATTTCATACAAATGAAAAAAAAAAAAAAAAAAAAATTGAGGCTGAAAAAATCTACAAATGACAGTAAATAATTTTTAATAAATGTATAAAATAGTTAAAATAAATATTTCTTTAAATAATAAATTTATGTTCCTGTGTTTTTAATTTAACTGGAACCTTTTTTTTATTGAACTACAAACAGTAAACTAAATAAATTCTGAGTGTAAAATTCAAAAAAAAAAAAAATTGCTACTATTCGAAAAAATTGTATAGAGGAAAAAACTGTTTAAATTTAAAAAAATTGTTTGAATTTAAAAAAGTCGCCGCAACTTAAAAAACACTAAAATTTAAAAAAATCACTAAAATCAAAATTAAAAATCCATAATTTAAAAAAATCTCCCAAATTGAATGAAATTGCCAAATTTGAAAAAAAAAATGATAAAATTACAAAAAAATCGTTTAAATTTAAAGAAATCGCTAAAATCAAAATTTAAAATCCATAATACAAAAAAAAATCGCCCAAATTGAATGAAATCGCCATATTTGAATATATTAATAAAATTAAAAAAGAAACGCTGAAATTTAATTGTGCATGTCTCAACAGCGTTGTGGAAACACCTTTTGCACCAGAGGTTTCAAGTTTCCAGATATATTCATTGCAAAGAAAGAAAGAGGGCTATATTTGGTTTGAGCATTTTTTCAATTTAAAATTTTTGGGTTTAAATGTTTTGGCAAAAAAATCACTTAAATATTTCTGTAAATAATATTCCAAACAAATTTTTGTAAAAAAAAATATTGTAAGCAAAATTAAAAAAACTCGCAGAGAAAATTTTGGCGTAAAAAAATTTCAGTTTTTGTAAATATTTTCATTCTACTATAGTTAAAAATTAAAAAAAAAATGGTCTCAACATTGGATCAGACATATGGGTGCTAGTTTGAATTTTGAAAATTCAATTATAGATTCTTATTTATTTACTCTGCGTGTAAAAAGTTTAAAATATCGTCCGTCTTGCAACCGCAAAATTGATTAAAAAGACAGTATTCAGAATTGAAAAGTAAATAATTTTAAATAATTTTTAAAATTAAAACCAATGATTTTAACTTCCAATAATTCTTCAGAAAAGGTTGACAAAGAATGCACGGATTTATTCGATAAGGTACAAAGGGAATTACAAATAAAAAGTATTAACATTTTAATTAAAAAAGTGTAAAATATTTTCTTGTTTTCGTTTTCCGTCCAATACTTTAATGGTCAACGCACTGTAATATTTATTTTTATTTTATAAATTAATAATTCCTACAGACAAATTGCTTAAACTACTTCCTATATCTTATCATTTCAATTAAAGTTGACTCTTTGGTGCATAAACAAACAACAAGGACATATAAAGGACAACAAACTACAGACCAAAGTTAACAATCAAATTGAAAATACTTTATATTAAAATAATCGCTATTCATAAAATATATTTTCCATATAATATATTCAAATAAATACAATTTTGTTAATCATTTGTTAGAAAATAGATTTGTCATATTATGCAAAACAAAAAATTAATCTTTAATCTTTTACAAATCTATTTAAGTAGTGTTAAATCCGAAACCATTATTCTAGTGTTTATATTAGTGTACGACATAGAGTCATTGACTTGCAAAAAAGTCACATCAAAAAATATTTGAATGTATGAGTGTCACAAAAACTTTAAAGCCAATTAAGTGTCAAAAACAAAAAATTCTTCTGTGAGGACAATAAAAATACTGATGAAGACTAATTTCTTTATTCAAAGTTGATGAATAAATGATAAATGATTATAATATTTTAATAGAATTTAGATTTACTGCGGAAGTTTGATGAGTTTCCTTCGATTGCAATGAAAATATATGTATAGAAGAAAAAATAAGACATTTTAAAAAAGAAAAGTTTTGAAAAACTTTGAAACTCAGTTTTACCCCCTTAATATGTGATAGGGTTGATATGTTCCTTATCAAACTTTTCTAAATTTTATCTTCCGTATTTTATATCCAAATTGTATCGAAATTTTGTGAATGTTGAAGTAAATTATTAAATAAGAAGAGTAATAATGATGATAACAATGTGTTGAAGAAGAACTTTTTGACTATTTTATCCATAAGGTCAGCAAAAAAAGATAGTAAATGAACTGTCATCGAATTATTGTCGATGATTACCCAGGAAAAAAGGCACAACTTCTATTCATTTATTAATTTGGTTGACATCATACGAAATATGAACAACTTTAACAAAATGAAGAAAAAAAAAACATTTGTCAACTAAGCATATTGACATTATCAGCACCATAACTATCACAGACTGTTTCGAATTGTCATCATCACTAGGTGATTGACATGAATGACACAGGATTGTGTCATTATGGTACATTTTTACCCTAAAAATGTAAAGTAAAAAAAAAAAAATAATAATGACATTAAGTATTTTTTATTATAGCAACTACGCAGTGAAAACAGATTCATGTAACAACTAAATTTCCTGCCAACTGAATGGTTTGGTTGGAGCCAGCGATATATTTGTTTGTCGCAACCGGAATTCGGTTAAAGCAATATAATTTCGGTTAAAACCCAATATTTCAATTGTATTGGGACAACTAAATAATTCGGTTGGGGCAACCAAAATATTCAGTTGGCAAGAAATTCGGTTGTCACGATGAATCTGTGTTCTCTGTGTATATATTTTTGGAGATTTCATTAACCCATTTAAGATCGCCGTTGTTTTAAAGGTTAGTTTTTACGAAAAAGTATTTCGGAAGAAAGCTTAGTTTAAACGTTTTTGTTTTGCAAGTCTTTAAAATTCTGTTGTTTCAACCGAATTTCTGTTGTATTAACCGAATCTCTGTTGCCACAAAGAAATATATCGGTGACTCCAACCAAACCATTCGGTTGGCAAAAAATTTTGGTTGTCACAATGAATCTTTTTTCTCTGTGTAGGAATTTTTAAAGCATTAAATTTTGATTAAAATTTTAGTATTTCTAGACTATTTTTCAAGTTTTTAAAATTTTTGTTAACAATAAAAAAGGAAATGGAATAATTTTCAGCTTCTACATGTTCGAAAAATTTCTGATCCGATGTACATGTAACACATATGTCCGTAACCAAATCATTGCAAAAATCTTTAGATCAAAATCAAATTAATATCAACCCCTTTCCCAATGCGGAAATTTTTGACCTTGCCAGGAACGACATTAGGTTACTTACTACAGGGTTTCTTATCATACACTTCGGATTGAACTACCATTTGTGGAATCGCCTCTGTGTCGGCTATGTCTTGAGGGAGACGAAACAGCCATCCACACTTTGCATAGGAACAGGAGGAAAGTTTTCAATAGGGAATTTTTAGATCCAGAAGATATTAGGAACTCTTCTCCATTTTCTCTATTAAAGTTCATTGGGAATATAATACAAAATTTGGGTTTTTTATGATCCTTGGTACAAAAGATCCATATGGGTCGCAGTGCCGGCCATGGGGCTAGATCTTGACTTAACAATATTTTATTTTATGCAAAAAAAAAAAAGGTTTTTGTGCTGCTTAACTTTAAATACTGCGTTGCTGCATTAACGGGAAAAAATTTACATTTTCTTATTCTAAAGTTAATTAAATGAATGTACGGAAAAAATGCTGAAATTAGCAGAATCTGTTTGCTAACCATTAGTTCGGTAAACAATAACATTAGTCAAATCTGCTAAGTTTACAATTTAATAGTTAGATAGCAAGTGCTGATCAAAAATGGTGTTGCCGCGGGACAAATTTTACGTTGCTGCGAATAAAGTGTTTGTTATTGCTAAAGAATTTTCTAAAGTGCTCAATTACAGGATGAAGAATACAAAATTTTTATTAAAAAATTTAAGAGACAAAAGAGAATTATTAGCCTACCGCAGTTTCTTCCCATAGCATGACTCGTCAGTGGTTAGTTTATGTGTCAATCTATTAAAGTGTTTGTCTCTAAATGAAAAACTGTTTTCCACAAAGTGTATGCTGTGAATAAAACCGGCAACCATTTGCAGGTTTTAATCCATGGCATCATCTTTTAACGAGATACACAACGGTTGGCATGGCGATGAGTGTTTCTAAGTGAAGTTTCGTTTGACTAATTAAAATTTCGTTGCCCCGCGGCTACGACATCCCTACACTTGGTATCAAACTATTGAATTCAAATAAAGAGCATCATAATGCGATCATTACATGTAAAATGAAGGTAACAATAGGAGTAAAAAAATGAAACAAATTGAAAAATATATTAATTGAATTCATGTATTATATAATTCTGGCTCTTATGTAAAATACATTGTATATATATTGACGAAACTTTTATTAGCCAACACTCATTTCTGCGTCTGCGTGTAGTATAGGTGATTTATTAATAACAAATACTTTGGTCGATTGACAACTAAACTAACAACTCACGAGTCCTGGGATAAAACGAAACTCTGCGAGTCTCGTGGCTACACTGTGCCTGTAAAAATTTTCAATAAAAATATTTTCTTCTTCCTGTAACTGATCACACAATTGTCGATATTACTGTTTTATATATATATACTCCTTTTACTCCTGCAAGGAGCATATGTCCTCCACAGTTGCAAACTAAAAATAATTTTTATTAATAAAAATAAATATAACAAAAATTAACTTTTTGCCGAAAAAAATCCATAACACAATTTTTATTTCTGCTCGAAAAAATAAAAGTAAAAATATGTATAAAAATGTATTTTTAGTCTGATCATAGAAAATGTTTTCCAAATGAAAAATTTTTCTTATTTTTATTTAGTAATTAAGGAGAATACACAGAAAAAGTTATTAGACATAAGTTGAATAGAATGAATTTTCTGGTCCGTTACGACTTTCATCAACATTCTTCGTGCCCATGTGCCAATTATAAATATTTCTATTTAACTCACAAATCAACGGAAATAGCATGTCATTCAACTTGTGTCTAATAACTTTTTCTGTGTATTCTCCATGATTACTAAATAATAAAAAAGAAACATTTTTATGGAATACCCGTAAGAATTAATCTGGTATCCTAGAATCGGTTCTTCGACGTTTACCTCTATAATATCTACATTTTTGTGTTACTGTTTTTGGTTTGCTTATATTTAGCGATTTGATATTTTGCTGATTTTAGTAGGGTAAATTTTCATTTGCAATTAGTTATAATTTTTCTCTAATATAACTAAAATTTCGTAGATTTAACAGTTTAATTTTTGTTGTTTTTATATGACTTATATTTAGTAAAGAGATTTTGCTGATTTCAGCAGTAGCATTTTCTGCTATTTGCACAGATTTATTTTTTGTAGTGTAAATACCCGAAATTTGTTTGGGCTTTTAACGCTTTTCAAAAATAAATTTTGGTAATTTTTTGCGCATATTTACTTGAAAAAAAACATGCATAAAAATGCACCTATTTAGTAATTTTTTCAAACTAATTTAAAAAATTATTTCATTCTAAAAACTTTCAATGTAAATTTGTATGTTATGTGAGTACGAACTTACTCACAATGTGTGTTTTTTTTTTGTATACACATATAGAGTAAATTTACCCAATTCATGCACTACACTCTAATTAATTTCTGTTGAAATTTACCGAACTTATAGTAATAAACTGTACTCCTACTATAAGTAGGGTAAAGTTACTCTGTGTGCGTAAATGAAAAAAATACACACATAATGCGTAAGTTGGTAAACACAAAATGAGTACATTTACACCTCATTAAAAATATTTATTTTTGAGCATAAAATACAAATTGTAAACACAAAATGCGTATTTATAAATAGAATATGCTTATTAATACACTTTGTGAGCATTTTGTAGACAAAAATGTGTACACATAAGTTTTACACATTTGGTGTCTAATGATAGGCGTTTTGCGTGTTATTACGCAAAAATTTACATAATTTATTGTAGTGAAATTACAATATTTTTTAAGAGTGTATAACTTTGGGCAAATAACAAAAAAAAATTTACTATTTTACAATTTATATTATATTTACAATTTTAAAAGCGTAATATTTTTTAAAATCGACATTTTATACTCATCACTCTACTAAAATACATATAATTTTCCAGCATCAACATATTTTTTGTTTCTTATACAATAATAATTACGTGACATTATCCCAACGGACATTACCCAAATTTTTACACTAAAAGTTGCCCGCCCGAAGCATTTTCATTTATAATCCTCAGCAGAAAACATATATAGAATTAGAATCATTATATTCTGTATTACACTCAGCAAAAAAAGTTAGTAAAAAAATTTTTAAACAGTTTTCAATCCCACTTTACTATTTTTGTACTCATTTTAAGTAAAAAAATTATTATTTAGCACATCTTTTTGTTATTTACATTTTACAATATACAGAATTTTTACAGGATATTTACAATTTTTTGTTGCTAATTTCAGAAATCATTTTACAAATTTTTGAAAACCGATTTGCAAAAATTAGTAAAAAAATTACTAATTTTAAAAAAGTGGATATTGAAGGAAATGTTATTTCTAATTAAAACTCACACCTACAAACTTAAATTGCCTTAAAATGTTACATAGATTAAAAAAAGGGATCGAAAGTGAAGATACCGACTCATGTCTAAAAATAGGACAGCCTAAGTGGCACTAAAAGGTTTTTTTAGTTCTAAAAATCAGCCCTAAAAACAATTAAAATTTGGCCTTAAATTAGAAAAAAAATTACTAAAATATTTTTAAAAACAAAATTTACCAAATTAAAACAAAATGATTAATTCGTTTATTTTTACAATTTTTAAGCCTTTGATTTTTTTTTAATTTTGTCTAAAATATTTTCTGAAAAAAAATAAAAAAATGTTGATGCTCGATAAAAAAAAATAAATTTGAAATTTTGTACTAATATTAATAATGTTTTACTATATTATTCCTTAAAATCGAGTTCAAAATCCTTTTATAAAAAATAATAATAATGATTATTTATTATTTCTTTCCTTCCAATATTTCGTCACCACATTGGGCGACTTCTTCAGGGAAATTATATAATTTTTTCAACAAAAAATTTATATAAGTTTTTATTGTTGAAAAAATTATGTAATTTCCCTGAAGAAGTCACCCAATGTGGTGACGAAATATTGGAAGAAAAGAAATAATAAATAATAAATAATCATTATTATTATTTTTTATAAAAGGATCTTGAACTCGATTTAAAGGAATAATATAGTATAATATTGAAGATCGAATAAAGGAAGATAAATACATTAATAATGTTTAGTAATTTTTTTTTTTGCTGATTTTAGCAAACCGATTTTAAATTCCACTTTTGAAAAAGTTTACTTAAATTTAGTAGCGGCAGCTAATTTTTCCTACAAATTTCTTTGTACTACATGTCAGCAGACATGTCTTGCTAAGATTAGCAAAAAATATCGCTGGGCTCAAATTAGCAAAATTTCCCGTAATAACAGCAAAATTTTCAGTTACCTTTACAGACTTTTTTTTGGTGAGTGTATGTTGACCATTTTCTTTGCTTAATAAAGGTTTTGTGTGTGGTCGGCCTTGGCCGGACTTAGGGGTTTTCTTCTCTGTGGCATGTCCAACTTCGGTTTTGCTAACTTAAGCATTTCTATACATATTTACAATATTATAAATATTATTTTGGCCATAAAACACGATTTTAGTAACCTTTAGTATTATGACCGTTTTTGCAAACTTTTATATCCTCATTTACATTGATGATCGAAAAATTGTCGGTCATAATCCCAAAACCTGATATTGATATATGTAATGTCTGTTGGGATAAAGTCTGGGCACCTACAATACAGCAGGCTGTAAAATATAAATTGAATATCATTGTTGTTATTATATGTCCTGTGGCAATAGCAATTTGCATTTTGTTCTCTTTCTTTTTGCCACAATTATCTTCAAGAAAAGAGAACGGAGTTAAATAAGTGTATTGAAATACATTTTTTTTCTTATGAAATATAAAAAATGCAATTAAATTCAAATATATACGCTGAATTATATGCATTTATTATTACATTTTATTATTACTAATTTTTTCTGGGACATTATTGCATACTACTTGAACTTGTGTATGTATGTGTTAGTTTTTAAATTGATTTATTAAATGGGAATTTGTATGCGCTTAACAGTTGCAATTGGGAAATGTCAGCGCTTGCAGCAATTTTACTACAACCCATCATCGTCATATCTGCTGTAATCTAATTTCAATTATTATTGCAAATTTCAAATTGAGATATCAATGGTCATACGTTTACCCTCATAACTAATAAGTTTTTCAACTTGAAATTAAAATAACAAATGACTTTTATTTGATGATATGGTTGTTTGTCATGATTAACTAAAGTTGTAAAAAATAAAATTTAATTATGAGCTGGCAACTTATGAACATTGATATGCTGTACACAAAACTGCAAAATCAAATTTAGTATTTTTTGCACCTTCATAATGCCCTGAAAATGAAATAATTTATTTTTCATCATCATAATCATCACCACAATTGTGGTGGTGTGGTGTGATGTGTTTTTTTTTTTTTTGTAAATTAAGCTTCAACTTGTTGCAAGTGGCACTTGAGTGTCATCAATATTATCGACTCCAATGAGTTTTTTTAAACATACTTTTTTTATTTTAATATGTATTTTTTTAAATTTCCATTAAAATATTTTCACATAACAATACTCGACAACAACATCAACACCAAATTCATATTGTTAGATATTTCAACTTATTGTTAGTACAAAAAGATGAACAAGCATTTTATATAAAAACACCTTAAATTGACTTTGGTTACCAAAAAGAAGTACATAAATAAACGAAAATTCACATCGATTTTTTTTCTTTTTTTTTTTGTTTGTTCGTTGTTGTCGTTAAAATTTAGAATTTTTTTTCTTACGACAACAATGTGTTGCTTTAACATCTCCTGTAAACCATAAACCATTCATTCATAACAAAAGAAGTGTCAGCAGTTTTTTTTATACTTCTACTTCTACTACTACTACAGCAGCAGTAAAAACAAGGTTTACAAATTTTTAGCCAGACAACCCAACACTTATTGATCCTTAAACATATTCTATGTAGAGTAGTAGGTTTATAATAAACAACCCAAACACCAAACAGCCGCAGTTCTTTTTTCTTTGTGTTATTATTTTGTTGCTATAATAAATTCTTGTTTATCAGTGCTGGATTAGCACATTTAGAGGGGCCTGGAATATACATATAATTTTTTATAATATATATTTATGTAGACAAAATCAATTAGAATATTATGTAGTTTACTGTTTGAAGTTTAATAAAAGAAGTTTTCAGTTCAGTTAAAAATAAAGGAACATACATTTATTTTTTACAGAAATATTTATTTTAACTTTTTTATACATTTGTTCAAAATGATTTAATGACATTTACCGATTTTTTTCAGTTTCATTAATATTTTTCATTTGTTTGAAATTTAACAAAAGTTTACCCACTAAACACAAAATTTGTGGTTAATTTGTTTCCGTTGTAGTTATTGCAAATTTAAATTTTGAGACATTAACCAAAAAAAAAAAAAAAAAAAAAATATTCAAAAAATTCAAATTTTTTTATTTCAATTGTTATAAAGGGTGGTTAAATTTGAATGGCCGATGTTGATTTTGAATAAAAAACAAATTATTTAGGAAATTGTTGTCATTTCTTTTTATTATGATAATATGGTATGGATAATATTATGTATGGAACAAAATATCGGCCAAATGGCCGCCGCGACCTCGTCGGCACACCTCCATCCGATGGTCCAAATTTTCAATGACGCTGATGTTCTATGCCGTTAATGTGCAGAATTATCTCATCTTTTAGCTCTTGAATTGTTGCTGGCTTATTGACGTATATCTTTTCTTTCAATAAACTCCAAAGAAAGAAATCCAACGGTGTCAAATCACATGATCTTGGCGGCCAATTGACATCGCCACCACGTGAGATAACACGGCCATTGAATTTGTCGCGCAAAAGAGCCATTGTTTCGTTAGCTATGTGGCAAGTGGCACTGTCCTGTTGAAACCACATATCGTGCACATCAATATCCTCAATTTCTGGCTTCAAGAATTCCGTTATGATCTCGCGATAGCGAACACCGACCACAAGTCGAGGTTGACGGCTATTCTGCCACACTATCGGAACAACAGCAATGTTTTCCGCAGAATAACCTTGGCGAGCACGAACAGGTGTTTTCTCATTTCCTACAGACCCGATTTGCAGAAATATGTGCACAATTATCCCGATTGTGGACACATTTGGTCTATTATGTTGACTAAAAAAATCACAAAGTGCATTTTGATTTGAACGCCCATTTTCATAATAAGCCTGAACAACTTCAACGCGTTGCTCGATTTTGTATCTTTGCATGGTTTTGTCAAATGAAATGCAGAAAAAAACTTGACGTTTAGGTGTGGTTCACATTCAACATCGGCCCTTAAAATTTAACCACTCTAAATACAAAATTATTTCAGTTCAAATTACAAGAACTACATAAACACACACATATGATCATTCACACAAAATATGTCTATAGATTGTGTGAGCATAGATTTTGTAGATAAAAAACAAAGCGAAAACAATTTCAAATAAATGAATAATCACTTATTTTTTACGGAATTGGAAGATAAAACTTTAACATTAATGTTTAACGAATTAATCATTTGTTTTTTTTTTACTAATGTGTCAGTTGTTTTAACAACATTTAACAATAATAAATAATGAAACCCATTTGATTAAAATGTTACTTTTCACCGGCTTTTAAATGAAATATGATTTCTTTTAAATGGTATTTTCTGTTATTTTAACTTACAAACTATTTTAAGTGTACGATAAAATTCTCAGAACTTCAAGAAATATTTAAAATGTTTCTTAAAGGCTTGTGGGTTTAAGATATAAATTTTATATCGGGGAGTATTTCAAAGGAAACGTTTAATATTTTTTTTTTAAGGAAAAATATCATTACAGTGAGAATTATAATCGAGTGGAATAAATGCGTTCTAGCATAAAGATGAGCTTTGGTTGGTAATTACTAATATTTTAAATAAAACTGTAATTATTTACTTAATTATAATAAAAACTACCTAAAATGTTTTGAACAAGTTTAATTTTTTTTTGTCTAATATTAGGCCTAAAGTTTTTCTTATTTTCGGTTTATATCAATAACAAAAGTTAATCGCCCACAATTATTTACCCTTAAATCCGTTACGCCATTGTAATCAATATGAGTTTTTCTAATAATGTGATTTTGTTTTTGTATTATAACAGTGATTATATATAACAGTGATTTTTCTTTTAAACGTAACAATACGATATATAATGTTGAAAAATATTTTCACTAATATCCTGTAAAGATTCAGTTTATTATTTAACAAAATTTAAGTCAGTGTTAGCATACCATAAATATATTTAGGTAAATTATCTTTGGTTCAAAAATTGGTATTTATTTTACTTAAGTGTGTGTGTGTGTGTGTGTGTGTGTAAATTTTTCTTTAAAGACAATTTTATTTTCCATGACATCCCTTAAGATTTATATGCGTATGTGTATGTGTGTATGTGTTATTTTGTATATGTTTTATACTTTATTGCCACATTCTTCGTTTTTTTATATTCCTTGGTGGTTAAATTAAATTTATGCAAAATTAGCAAATATTCAAATAAAGTAAAGGACTGATTTGGATGTTTTTTTTCTATTGTTACTTATTTTATGCATTTTAGAATGTCTTAGGGGTAATGGTACATACAACTACTAGCAGTAATAGTGTTTTTTTTGTGGTACTTTTTTTTTGTAATAATAAACCAAAAAAAAAGATAATACAAATTTAAAGAATAAATCTTTTGAATATTTTAACATTTTTATTGTAGACCACATTTTAAAGCTTTATATATTTTCTGTTTTAAGTTTTCCCTACCAAAATTAATCATTCGAATTGTATGTTCAATGGATTGTGTAAAAATTACTTACTAAAAATTAATGAGAATCCAGCATAAAGTGTAACGAATTATAAATTAGGTTAATAAAAAAAAATATAAACCAATTTATATCCACAAAATGTGTAACATAAAAATTTGTTTAAGTTTTGATGGTAGGATAACATATAACATTCCTCCCACTACCCACTTCCAGTGTTTTTTCATACTTATGTAGGATGAGCAGTAAAGATACGCAACTTAATTTTGATTGTCTTTAATGAGCCGGGGTTGTATAAGCTAAATTAAGCTAACAAGGAAGGCCTGCCTTGTATGTCAAATTGTATGAAATTTTTAATGTTGTAGTGGAGATAAAATTAATACACATGTATTTTTTAGCGGCCCATTCTAAAGTTTCTTTCAAAACAACCCAAAACTATCCATGCACAAAAATACAGAATCAATGTATAAACAAGAAAAACTTGTATGTAAAATTAACAAATTTTCGTTTATTTTACGAAAGTTTTTTGTTATTTTGATATATTTTCATATATGTATGCATGTATTATTATCAGTGTAATTTTGGTATCAAATGAAAGATATTTGAAAGCACTATCTTTGCGAGTAAAAAAAAAATGCATGTGAAAATGTGTTTTAGAACGTTTTACCAAAGAATTTTTTCGATTTTTGCTACTCTTAAAACAGTACATAAATATTTATAGCCCAAAAGATTTTTGAGAATTTTTTTTTTTAGATTTTTTGAAGGTTACAATTGGTTGTTGAAATCGGTTTTTTCAAATAAATGAGGTTATGAAAATTATAGAATTATTAATGAAAAAAATTTTATTCTGACATGTATCTAAAATACATCGAGTAAAATATAATACTGTTAAGTGTGGCTCTTCGAGCAATTATAACAAAATGAATTGATACATTATTCAAAGTATTGTCCATCGTTAGCCACTACTTTTTCCCATCTTTCTGGTAGCATATGGATTCCGCGCCAAAAGAACTGCTCCGGTTCTGAAGTGAAGCGTATTCCAGTAAGGGCGTTCTGCATCGATCAAAACAAATGATAGTCAGAAGGGGCAAAGTCTGGGCTATAAGGCGGGTGAGCCAAAACTTCCCATTCACTGTTTTCAAAATAGTTTTTGACCGATCTTGCAACATGTGCCCGAGCGTTGTCATAATGGAAGATTATGGCCTCTGTTCGTTTTTCGTTGATTGCTTTCTTCAAACGATCGTCTGACCCGATTTCAACAGCTCATAATACAAAACACCCTTCTGGTCCCACCAAATGAGAGCATTACCTTGGCGCCATGGATATTCGGCTTCAGCGTTGATTTGGCTGGTTGGCCGGGCTTTACATTTGACTTTTTGCGCTTAGGTTATCGTAATGCATCCATTTTTTATCACCAGTAACAGTACGATGCAAAAATTACGTCTTCACTTCATATGACACCTAATTTCCTTGCTTTTGAATGAATTCCAATGCTTGTAAACGTAGGGAAATGTCTTGTTGTGTGACTGCCAATGATAAAGCAAGTTCTTCTTGCGTTTGACAACAATCTTCGACGAGTAATGCTTCCAATACCTCATCTTCAAACTTTTTCGGTTGACCAGCCCTCTCCTTGTCGAAATGACGACTTTTGAATCGCGCAAACCCTCGTTCACAGGTTTTTTGAAATGGTGCATGTTGACCGTAAGCTTCTACCAACAATCAATAACTTTCAGCAGCCGTTTTCTTTAAATAAAAGAAGGTCATCAGACAAAATTCGACATTATTATAGCGATTGAAAAAAATGTGTTTTTAAACTTTGGCGTCTATCGAATACTACCTCCAAAATAACATATTTGTTATTATTGACACAAATCATATGTGAAAGTTATGCCATTTGTTGTCCAAATCGACATTATCAACTTGTATACCCAAAATTAATTTCGGTCGTCACAATGAATCTATTTTCTCTTTATGTTTGATGTAGCCATCCTTGTGAAAAAGAAGACAAAAATGGAAAGAGTTGAATTAAGTTGAAATTTCTTTAGTTTCTAGTCAAAAGATTTTTACCAAATACTCTTCCCAATCAAAGAATTTGTAACAATATGACATTGGTTTATTGCTGCATATTTTTTTAATAAATGCATATTTTTGCATATTTTGCATTTTATAGCATATTTTCTTTAAATAAAAATTATGTTTTAATTAAATTTACATAAACCAGGGACTAAAACCCTGAAAAAATGGGTTCAGCTTCGGGTTCGGGTTAATCGAAATAAAAATTTTAGGTTCGGTTCTGTTCAGGGTTCGGGTTCTTGTTCAAAATTTAAAGAAAGTATAAATCTTTTATTACTAGGAAATTTATTTATTTAATAAAGAAATTTTCGTTTTATTTTATAATAAATATATATTTTTTAAGTTTTCTTTTTTTAAATTTGTTCTTTGATTTAGAAAATCGTTCCTTCTTCTGAAGAACAATATTTTGATTCTTTCAAAAATGTCTCTTGTTTTTCCATTTGCAAATTTTTGAAAATTTCAATTGTTTGAAAAAAAAATATGTTTTTAAGCATTTTTAATATCTTCGGAACTTAGCATTCACTTAAATCTGATATCCAGATATAATGCTGCAATCAAAAGTGGATAAATAATGAAGTGGATTTCTCTTTTTATAATATTCAAATATAATTCTTGAAAATATTTTTGTTTTGTCATCTTTTGTTAGCTCTAATTTAAAACTAAGCCAGACTCTATAAAAAATCACCTAAAGTCATCTGTTCTTCTTGTAGTTTCAGCGTTAATTTTTAACAGGTTCAAAAACTTCTACGTATTCTTTACAAATATTCCAAATATTACCATTTATACTTAATGCAGCATCTAGTAATTCCGAACAAAAACTTCTGTATTCCAATAAGGCTTGAAACATGTCATAACTGGAATTCAATGTACTTTGGCTAGCTAAAGAAGAAATTTTTGGTGTTCGCAATTTTTTTTGCAGATAAACCTGCATTGATCAAGTATTTGCAAGCACTGCAAACTGGATGCAAGAAATGTAATGTTTTTTTATGATTTTTCTATCAAACATTTCTCACGCCATGAACAGCAAGAATATTTTTTTTATATTTTTGAACCCAACCTGGTCAAATTTTTGGGTTCAACGGGTTCGGGTTCAAAGTTTTTATAAACAGCGAACCTGAAGCCGTTTGGATTCAGGTTCGGTTTCAGTCCCTTATATAAACTAAGGGAAGAATTTGTAAACGGTTGCCAACCTTGCTCAGTCGGACGTGTTTTTGCGAGTGTCTCTGTTAATGAAGTGGATTTTGTCCTATAATTGACAATTAATAAATACGAACTGTGATCGATATATATATATCCTTTGTCCTGAACAAGGAAAAGTTACTGTTTATTGAGTGCCTGCGTGTTTTAACCAAATAAACTGTGAAGTGCTTTTCATTAAATATCATATTATTGTCGTTCTTTTATTTGTTTTTTTGTTGCTGGATCAGCTGTCTCATTTTGTTTTTGTCTGCTTACTGGAATTGGAAAAATCTGTGATATCATTTGGTTCTTGTCTTCGATAGTCGTGGTATTTGTCTAAAATAAACGCATTAATCAGTATTACCATATTTAAATTTCTTCTCCTGGTTGACCAACCTTTACTGCATTAAATATAATGGACTACTTAAATAAAAAATGCTCAATCACAAATCCTGATGAAAGAATGCTGTCATGCTGGTTGTGCCATGGTTTAATTCATTTCAAATGCAGCGGCATCCCAACACTTGCTGCTGAGGCTACTTAAAAGCACGATGGCTTGCACTGGCGTTGCAACAACTGTAAAAAAGTTGGCATTGAATTTTACAAATTCTTCCAAGAAAGAAAATCAATTTTTCTTGGTATTCAAAATGAAATGTCCAATCTTTCTCAGCGAATATCTGAATATGGAAACTTGTTCGATCGATTTATATCACTAAAAACCTATGAATTTCCGCCACAAATACTTTCGCAGCAATCGTCTTTGCAACAATTTTCTCCATCCCAACTGTCTCCTAGACGCAAATCAGCTAGAATTGCAAGTAAGACTAATACTGTTGATATAAACCCTGTTAATTCTGGTAATGTTGTCGAAGACCTTATGGATGTTACCCCTTCTACTTCCAATATTAAAACTGTTGAGAAACCATCATTTTCTGATGTTACTAAACTGTACAATCCCATAATAAACATTACTGAAAACGCTCCCCGTGAACTTCGCGTTTTACCACCAAGAAAACATGTATTTGTATCCCGTTTTGCTGCTGAAACGACTGTTGAAGATTTAAACTATTATATTAAAACTAAGCTGAAGTCAAACGATGAAATTTTAACTTATAAATTTTCTTATACTCAACCAAGAAGCATTACGTCTTTTAAGATAACAGTTTCATCAGATATATACAATAAAATAATTGATCCTTGTTTCTGGCCCGAAAACACATTGGTAAGGGAATATATACCGAAAGTACGAGAGAGTATAAACAATGTTGCCCGGCTCCCCTCAATTATGTCATCTAATCAAAAAAACTGATTGTTAGAAATGATAACCAACTGTTCATTACTTATCAAAACGTTTTTGGGTTAAACACAAAATTATCCAAACTTTACATCGATAGTTTTGCATTTAACCACCACGTAATTATATTCACTGAAACTTGGTTAAATAGAAATATCATCAACAACGAAATTTTATGCAGTAATTATAATATTTATAGACTTGATAGAGAAACAGTTACAATTGGAGGAGGAGTATTAATAGCTATTTCTAACATGTTTTCATCTGAATTAATAAACTGCAATATTCCTAAAGGCATTGAATTTATTGGCATCTGTATAAAACTTCATAACAGAAAAATATTTATGACCTGCTCCTATATCCCGCCAAGCCAAAACAATAATCAACTTATTTACACAGAACATGCTGGTTTGATTAGATTTGTCGTATCACTATCTAAACCAGGTGATTCTATTTTTGCTTTTGGAGATTTTAATTTACCTAATGTTTCGTGGAAATTTGTGTCTGACTCATATATATTTACTCCTATAAGAGCCGCTGACTGGGTGTTCGAATTTTTGAATAGTTTATATGACTTATGTCTTTTTCAAATAAATGGAGTTTACAATTCGTCTGGTAAATTATTAGATCTGGTTTTTGTCAATGAACCAGTCGATTGTTCATTACAGCGTGCCGATCCAATTATAGTACCGTTAAAGCTGATATCTAAAGTAGGATGATAACGGTCCTCATCCTACTTTAGATATCAGCTTTAACGTTCCATTAAATGGTAAATCCGATACAATAAATCAACATGATAAGGTTTTCTGTTTCAAAAGATGTAACTACGATGATTTAAAACATCTTTTCTATAATACTAATTGGCATGATCTTCTATCTATTCCCTGTTATACTCCAACAGCTATTGATTCCATGGTTGCAACATTTTACGAAACATTATCAAACTTTTTCAACGAATGTGTTCCTAAATTAGTAAAGCACACAAAATCTGGTCCTCCGTGGTGCACAAAAGAATTATCCAGGCTTAAAAATTGTAAAAATAAACGCTTTAAAAAATATAAAACAAGTGGCTTGCTGTCTGATTATAGCAGATTTGCGTTTTCCCGTGCTGAATATAACTTATTAAACACAAAACTGTATAAAAACTATATATCTAATATGAAACTAAATTTCAATCGCGACCCGAAATCATTTTATAAATTTGTTTATACCAAAAAGAAATCTAGTGGTTTCCCTAAAACGATGAAGTACTGTGCTAAAGAATCCAGTGACAATCTGATAATAACCAACTTATTTGCTGATTTCTTCTCCATCACTTATTCTGATTCCCAATATGATTTAAAATCATACCCACATCCAATTGTGGGTCATCAAATGATACACTTTTCTCCAATCCACACAAATCAGATTTTACAGTCTTTAAAATCAGTTAAGTCCTCATACCAGATGGGTCCTGATGGTGTTCCCAGCTGTGTTCTGAAGAATTGCGCACACGCAATAGTTACTCCATTAAGCATAATATTTAACATATGCTTAAAATATGGTTATTTTCCTCAGTTGTGGAAAGACTCCTTCATTATTCCACTATTTAAATCTGGTAGTAAGTCAAGCATCACAAACTATAGAGGCATAGCAAAGTTAAGTGCAATCCCCAAGCTTTTTGAAAAATGTGTTACCGAGAATCTCATTCACCAAATTTCATCCTTACTATCCCCCTATCAACATGGTTTTAGAAAAGGTCGTTCATCAGTAACTAATCTCATGCAGTTAACTACTATAGTAAATCGTGGATTTATTGAAAGGCAATTTACGGACTGTATTTACACCGATTTTAGTAAGGCTTTTGATAAAGTCAATCATAAATTACTTTTGATAAAGCTTCACGCTATGGGTTTTACACATGCGAGTTTAAATTGGATTAAGTCATATTTAACAAATCGAAAACAAAATGTTATTTTTAATAATACTACATCCAAAAATATTATTGTAAGTTCTGGTGTGCCCCAAGGTAGCCACATTGGTCCAATTTTATTTTCCTTATTCATAAATGACTTGCCTTGCGTAATTAAATATTGTAACATCTTAATGTATGCCGATGATGTGAAGATATTTTACTGCTATGACAATAACACTAAAAATAATTTTCTGCAAGATGATTTGGACGAATTATTCAAGTGGTGCGTGCTTAATTTAATGGAACTAAATTTAAAGAAATGTAAACATATGCGTTTTTCACGAAATAATAATGCTTTATATAATTTTTCACTGGGCGGACATCAACTTGAATTGGTTACTGAATTTTTAGATCTTGGAATTCTTCTGGATCCTAAATTAAATTTCAAGAAACACATATTTATGATGGTAAACAAAGCTCGCGGCGTGTTGGCTTTTATAAAACGATGGGCCAAGGAGTTTACTGGACCAATCATCACTAAACGGTTATACACATCTTTAGTCAGACCAATCTTGGAATATGGATCTGTTATTTGGGATCCGGATGCGGATTATCTTAAGCAAATTATAGAATCAGTCCAAAAACGGTTTCTTCTTTTTTGTTTGGGTAATTCAACATGGAATCCTAACGTTATTCTTCCTCCTTATACTACAAGGTTTGCATTAATAAAATTACCAACCTTGGATAGCAGAAGAACTATGCTTAGTGTTTCATTTTTATTCAACCTAATAAATAGTGCAGTTTTCTCAGACTTCCTACTTAGCAACATAAACTTTAATGTTCCTCATCGATCAACACGCTTCTACATTCCAATCTATTTACAAGTTTATCAAACTAATTATGCTAATTCTGATCCTCTTAGTAAATTGTGTAAACATTATAATGATTTTTATTTTCTTATTGATTTTTCTGTTAACGTCAATGTCATAAAACGTAAAATTATTTTGTACCTTAATCAGTTTAATTAAATTTCTATTTAAATCATTGTTATTTTGTATATTATGTAAATTTTCAATAATTGGTCTGTAAGGATTTTTGTCCGTAGACCTAAATAAATAAATAAATAAATAAAAAGGTGATATAGTAAGTTATTACTTAAATGTTTACGAGGTTGGGCAAAGTAATGTGTTTAAAAATAGAGTTTTATAAAAAATTATATTAAAAAAATGTATTACAAATATTTTAAACGTTATTAAATATAATGTGGTATGATGGGGATTGAACCTGAAGACTCTGCTTTCAAAAAAATCCCAAATACAATGAATCTAAAAAGAAATAAATAAAAAAAATGGTTTTAAAAAATATTTCAATTAATATTTTTCATTTATAAATTAAGCAATACGTACGTAATCAATGATCGGCATAACTTTATTTATGCAAATAATGCAAAAGGTTAAGAGCTATCATTACCCAATAACGACGCATTACTGGGATGTATGGACATTTGTTAGATAAGTTGTTGATTTCTTTTGGATTCCTTTGCATTAGATTTTGTACCATTTTTACCTATTTTACCACCGAAGTCTAAATATTTTAGGAAAATATCAAAAAGTTTTCCATTTCCCACTGCTCAAAGACTTGTAAAGTACTTGAGATTATTGTTTTATGGCCCATAAAGTACAGAATAAGTTTCTCATCCAAGTAAAATGAAAGTAGCTAAAGTACATTTTATATAATTTCAACTTAAATAGTCATAAAGAAATTATACAAAATTAAAAATAAAAGAAGCAATTGAAATTTAATTTAAACGTTACAAAAATGTCTGCAATTAATCAAATCAACAAATTACTTAAAACATACGAAAAAGTAACACAGACACATAAACTAAATTAAAATTGTAAATTTAATCATTTTTATTTTTTGGGTTTTTAATTGACTCCAAGTACAAAACATGATACTCTTCGTAAATTGTTATTTGAAGAGGAAATCATGGAAATTATGTGGTTTAAAGCAAACAAAGGCAACGAAAACTAAGAAAGACAAAAAATTTGAAAAAAAAGAAACAAATAAAATTAACCAACAGAATTAGAATAATTCGTTTAGTCTTGTGCTTTAAATATGTATTTCCAACCCCATCGCTTTTCGTTGGCAAACAAATTACATCAGTTAATTTCTACTTGAAAAAGGGAAAATGATAAACCATGACAAACAAAATAAAAATCTGTAATAAACTTGAGAAAGTAAAAATCGACTACAACAACTAAGCAATTAATATGCAAACAATGTAAAAGCAGAGAATTTGATTAAATTTACTTACACACACACACACACATACACCAGCAATTGTATAAAAATATAACATACATACAAATACATTAGTGTGTGTTTTTGGGGATTAGTGTTGAGATGTTGAATAACGGATGGCGGAAAAATAACGACAGCTTTTTATCCAAGACATTTTTCACACTCGCTTGATGACATTTTGTTAGTTTGATGACTTCTTTCTTCCTCCCCCCCCCTCTCACTCTTAATGTTTTATATTTATATTCGAAATGGAATTATAGCTGTTACAGCTACATATATTGAGATGTATCTTTTTTCTTTCATTTGGCATGTCATATTGTCCCAGTAGTTAATATACCATCACACACACACACCCACACACCCACATCCACACACACAATCACACAACTACAAAACATATTGTACATATTTTTATAGAAAGAGCAAAACATTTGACAGTTGTCACGTTTTTTAACTGTCATAAAGTCAAGATTGACTTGACTGGTTTCTTTGTTTTCTTATAAAAAAAATAAATAATCAAGAAATGCGTAAAATACTTTTTGTGTGTTTTTCTTGTCTCGTATGTTTTTTTTGTTTCCACACATGTAAGTTGTTTTTTGTACAACTTTGTCTTGAATTTTTTTTAAGAAAAATTAAAAAAAAACATATTTTTTAACTGGCGTGTATTTATTTTTTTTTAATGTTTTTGCTGTTTTTCAACACGTATTGTTCAGATAAACTTTTATGTGACTGTTTTCATTCTTCGATTTTGGCTAATATTGTTAACATTTTTGAAATACTATTGTCATATTGCAATTGAAAAGATAACAAAAAAAAAAAAAAAACAAAATTAATTAAACATTTTGTTTCTGAATAAAATCGGCACACAGTTTTTTAAGGATACCAAAACACTGCTTCACAGTGCTTTAAAGAACTAAAATTTTTATGAAATACACATAGACGTATGAGTATTATTTTTATAATAATTAAAATTACGTATACGTCACACATTATTTGTGTGAAATACAAATGGCAAAGCACTGTAGATGATTGTACAAGAGTTGATAGACGTCTGCTTTTTGTTCCCAAACCAAGAAAAAGTAGAAATAGAAATAAATAAACGCCAGCGATTTCAACACATCAAACCACTAGCATGAGAGACAGACGAAGTAGGGCTTTCAGAAACTTAATTTTCTATAATTAAGGCCTGAATATTACGATTTTGACTTATAGTAATCAACATGAGGAGACAAACATAGAAAATGTCTACATGATAATGAAAGGTCTTTAGGCAGAAATAGAATTGACTTAAGTGGCTTTAGCCAGGTACACCCAAAAAACAGTATCAGTTGTGGCCACCGTATTTGTTGCCCATCGACAGCTATCTTGATATTAAATTATATTTTTAGTTGTGAAACCCAATGTTCAGTTGTCTCTTTTAATATTTTTATTCCACATACTACGTTCCACAAAATTTTATTTTAACAAAAATTTTATTTTGAGATTTTTCCGGTATCGAACCTAGGCCTTCAGACTCATAGTTCACACTCTTATTTACTGCACCACAACTTAATTTATTTTTTTTTTTTTTGCTATTTAAACATTTGAATATCTTATTTGATTTAAAAATATATATATATTTTTTTAATGTTGCCTTTACCGGGATTCGAACTTGAAAATTAGGAGTACTGGGCTTGTTTTCTACTGAAACAAAAATTGAAAATTTTTTGAATTAAAAATTTGTATTTTAACAATTTCGTTTCATACCAAATCCAAACTAATTTGGTTTCTAAAATCAAAATTTTAATTCTCTGTTATGACTTTTTGTTTTTTTGCCAGTCATTCAAAAAACAAACTATAAAAATTTACAGACATTCAGTAGGAGTTGATATTTTCAGTTAAATGTAAAATTTTATGTTTTCTGTTTCAAAAAATATAAATTCATATAATTCCTTTTTGTTTGTTTAACCTAAATAGTTTGTATATATACAAAATTATTTCAATAAAAAGTACAAGAAATTATTCAAATATACATACACATAAAGCCAATAAAAATATATACACCTGCATGTGTTGTGTTCTGTTTTGTAATTACACACAAATAAAAAAAACTTTCAATTTGAAAAACAAACCACAAAAGTAGTTTTTTCTAACTTTATGTTAGTAAAAATTTGATGGTTATTTTAAACGACTTTCTATTGTTTTTACTTTTGTCGATTATTAAACAGTGATTAAAAATAAACAACAAAATGGGTTGAATATAATGAAAAATCAGTAGTCCTCTTTTTGATTGTATTTTCGATTAATTTAATATGTATTTTAAGTTGTTTTTAACGAAATAATATTGTGAGTGTACGATTTTACCTTTAAAAATCGTTCATTTATTTTCTTGTTACACAATTACATAATTTTATTAAACGCCAATTGTATATGCCTGTGAGCTCATTTACATTACTGATAGGAAAGTACTAGAAATATCCAGAACATGATGTCGCCACCTGGGGATTTCTAGGGTTGTATGGAAGGTTCTGATTTTTGCTATTGCCGAACTGTTGAACAGTTTCATTTTAAGGTTGCCATATGGAAATTTCTGTTTCCGAAAATTGATGAATCGAATTTCAAGACCTGATTTTGTAAAAAAGCCAAATTTTGATCTATTTGCAATAATTATCTTTTACGGTGTTTTTATTTCGAATATATACCAACATTTTTGTCTTTAATGCTTGTTAGAATTAGCTGAATATCTTAACCGATTTTTAATATTTAAAAAAACAAAAGTTCAAAAAAAAAATCTGAATAAATGATATTTTTTTTTTACAAAAATGTTCAATAATTTTTTTAACTTTCTATGGCAGCTATGATTAATTAGGAACCAAATTAAATATATATTGATCATATTGTTGTAGGTATTCGAAAAATATTTATTATGTGAAAAGCTCTCGAACATTAATGCTTTCGTTTAGCAGTGGCACGATTTATATGCGTAAATTTCCTATGGTGGGTAACTGAAGTTTTTATCTCCTTCGGTTAAAATTTTGTATAACTTATTTTGGTATAATTTAAATGAGTTGTGCCAAATTTGTTGAGAATTCGTTTATACAACAAAAAATTTATGGTGTAAACCGAATTTCTTGCCAACTTAAGTTTTTGGTTGCAGCAACCGAATTATTTAGTTGTCCCAACCAAATGTTTTCCTGATGAAATTGAAAAATTAGTTTTTAACCGAAATGTTGTTGCATTAACCGAATTTCGGTTGCGACAAACAAATATATCGGTGGCTTCAACCAAACCATTCGGTTGGCAAGAAATTCGGTTGTTACAATGAATCTGTTCTCTTTGTGTAGCATCTTGTGAAATTTCATAAAATTTATAGAGAGTAAATTCGAAAATTATGATAATTTTATTAATGTTTTAATGTGGAACAACACTTTTGTTGGCACAAATTTATTAATTAAAGTTTGACTGCAAAAAAAAAATTTTTCTTGATCAATATAACAAACTGGCGGCAGACAGAGAATTTCACTTTTATAAACTATCAAAATAAAGGGTTACTTTTTTTTTTAGAAAGTCTCACAATGCACGTATTTATGTTGAATTGTCAAAATTAGAAACGAAATAAAATAATAAATAAAAATCATTGCTTCTCTGATTCATTTATCTTCAAGAATTCTATAATTACTGTGTTTATGCTTAAAATGAAAAATCTAGAATTAATTTATTATGTTGGTGTTTTCATACACAGTATCAAAATATAAAAGCTAACAATTTAAGCTGTAAATGAACAGATTTACAAAAGATAAATGTTTATACATTCAAGTATTATGCTATATATTTATTTGCACATACACTTAATACACTCTTTAACTTTCTACATACAACATGCATGTATGTATATACGTACACATACATATGTATAAGGCTTTCCATACCAAATGTCTAAGAATAAAATTAATATGTTCATTTATTATTACATTTAATGCGAAGAGAACATGAAGAAACTTTTTAAAATTTTCTACAAAGTGGGCAAAGAAGGCTTGGTTTAATATTAAAGAATGAGATCATTAGTAGTTTGTCCGAGTGCAATATATACATACGAACATGTTTGGATCCGATTATTGGTCCATATTTTGGAGACATGATTTCAAATATGTTTAACAAACGACACATAGCTTGCCCGCAACAAAATAGTAAAAAAATTTTATTTTTCATCGGATTTTAATTTGAGACTTTCCATCAACCTTCTCTACCATAAATTCAGCATCAAATTTGAAAAAAAAATACCCTGGGTTAATGAAATTTATATGCAAAATTTAAGTAAACAAAAAATTTGTAACTTTTTATTTCTGAATTTTTATTGTGGCAGAAAACTCAATTGATTTAAAAATAAGGCAACATTTTTTTATAACGGCAATTTCGCCGACAAAACTCTGTAGCTTATGATAAAAATGTGACAATTTAACTGCAAAATTTTTCTGTTAAAAAAGTTCTCCCAGTCTTTTTCGATGCAGTAAACTTCAGATTGTTATTCGGCTTGGTTTTGGAGAAAATATTTGTCGAATTTTTCAAATATTCAGTACAATTTTTGAATTTTTGCCAATATCTTGTCCAAAACGCTTTGAAACTTTCTGTATTGATACAAAAACATTAGAGGTTTGAAAAAATAAAAATATTTTTTGGCCAAGCTTTACATAAATTGAGATTCTGAGATTTTTCAAAAATTAAATTGCCCACACTTTAATTAATTTCTGTTGAAATTTACCTAACTTATAGTAGGACTGTACTACAAAATGAGTAAATTTACTCTGTGTGCGTTAATGAACGAAAAAAATACACACATAATGCGTAATTTGGTGAACACATATTGAGTAAAATTACATTAAAGTGCGTATAAATTAAGTGAAATTTTGAAAATAAAAAGTAAATTTACAAAATTTTTGCGTAAAGAAACATGTTTTATCTATAAATGTATACATAAAATGCGTAAAAATCCCTCAAAATTTGTATATTTACCACCACTATGTTGAAAAATAAACAGCCGAAATAATTTTTGTAAATTAAGATAATTTCAATATTTTTAAGAACTTGTTTAAAAAATAAAACAAATAAAAATGATTTTGAATAAAAATAATATTTATAATAAAGAAATCTAAGAAAAATTCAAAAAATGAAAGTGAAATTACAGAATATAATAGAAAAGCCTACAAATTGTATATATGGGAAATAAACCTGAAAATCTAGGACTTTCTTTAATGAATTTAAAATTAATATAATGCTGGTTGTCGAAGAAAGAAAGAAACAGGTCAAAACAAAATCCCTGAAAAATAAATAAAATACCTCTATAGTGTTGATGTTGCTTTTGCACATCCCAATTACAATTTTTACAGGCTGCAAAAATATGGAATATTTAAATCGTTAAAAGTCAAAAATTACTAAATTGGAAGCTATCTTTAAGAATCTGACAATACAACATACCATCATTACACTGCCATGATTGCATTTAAATTTGATGATGTAACGTTATTTTTTTTTTTAATAAATTGAATTTTTTTTTATAACTTTTTATATGTTACTTTTTCACAAATTCAAAATTTACATTTCTAACAGCTTTACAATTACTAATAAATGTTGGTACATTACACACTTCATTAAAAATATTTATTTTTGAGCACAAAATACTAATTGTAAACACAAAATGCGTATTTTTAAAAATAAAATTGTAGTTAAAAAGGGTTAATTTGTTAATATATAACCATACCTACCATGCCCACTTTTTGGAAAAATTAAAAAAAAAATTACACGAATTATTCCAATTATTTATGAGAATAAATACTGTTTGACATTTTTTTTAACTGGACAGTTAATATGAAATGCCTTATATATGGATTACGCTGGTTTAAATACTAAAAGGGCATTTATATGAAATTTATATTAAGTAGATTATCTTTGGTATTTAATGTATTATAATATTGCCCTTTTTGCTTTATACTCACGACATGTTGATGTGAATACAAACTCATGCATGTACTCAATATTTCATTCTGTAAGTACATATGTAAGTTTTGTAAAAATATATACATACATATACATTTTGTAAGTCTGTTTGTAATTTAATCTAGTTTATATATATTTTTTGTTTTTTGTTTTTTTTTTGCATATAAAAACGTACATTTAATATTAAATAATCTCATTTAATTTTATGTAAAATAATATAGGGAAAGATTGAAAGGATAAAACAGGAATAATATATGAATATTACACTACTTGAAGAGTGAACAGAAACTTAAATAATTGCAACACTTATAATGTGATAGTGGGAAATATTTGTGTTCGTGTATGACAAAGTAAGAAAATAGAAATAATTAATTTCCATTTACTCGTACAAACAGAGATTCGCATATGTCAGCTCTAAAACGTAAACCAAATGCCATCAATGGCAACTCTTCACTATCAAATAGCTGAGCAGAACATTTTATCATGTTAATATGTGACTACATTTTCATTTGGTGTATAATTTTAGTAAGCAAAGTCTAGAACCCAGCACTACCGCATTATGTTCCATACACTTCTAAAACTTTCTGGTTATTCTCACCGCTCATAGCGAGCAAAAGCAACCTGAAGTATGGTGATAGTTTAAAATTTAACGTTGATACGGCAAAAACAAGGCACAGTAACATTGGTGATTAATTGAATACAGTGTACAGGTTGGTTGAAAAGTTCCTGCGCTAGAAATGAAAGAATACTGTTTTTGTTACGAAATATATTTTTTATTCAATATAATCTCCTAGAAGTTCAATACACTTGTTTCAATGATCTTCCAATAATTTTATCCCTTCCTTATAATGGTTTTCCGGAAGCTCTGCAAAATAACCGTCTACAGCTGATATGGCCTCTTCATTCGACGAAAAATGCTTTCCACAAAGGAATTATTTGAGATTTCTGAAGAGATAGTAGTCACTGGGAGCCAAATCTGGTGAATACGGTGGATGTTCAAGCAATTCGCACTTTATTTCTTTGAATTTAGCCATCGTCAAAACACTTTTGAGAGCAGGTGCATAGTCTTGATGAAAAATTATTTTTTTCTTCTTTAAACCAGGTCTTTTCTAACGAATTTTTTCATTCAGCTGATCCAAAAGGCTGCAATAATATTCAGAGTTGATTGTTTTACCTTTCTGAAGATAATCAATCAACAAAATTATTTTTGCATCCCAAAAAAACTGATGCCATAACCTTCTTTGCTGAACCAGCTTCAGTCCGCTGTAAACGTTCTTGTTTCAATTTAGGATCATGGTGGTAGATCCAAATCTCATCCATAGTTATAAAACGACGCAAGAAGTCGGTTTTATTCGGCTTAAAACGCTCCAAATTACGCTGAGAAATTTGTTTTCGATCCAGTTTTTGTTGAATTATTAATGTGTGCGGCACTAACTTTCCAAAGAGTTTTTTCATACGTAATTCTTCATGTAAAATATGGAGTACTCGTTTGTCTGAGATGCCTATGGCATTAGGAATTTCACGCTTAGTCAAACTTTGATCTTCACTAACCATATTATGTACCTGCTCAATAAATTCTGCTGTGGTTGCAGTTTTTGGTCGTCCTTCGCGTGGATCGTCTTTAAGGTTGGTACGACCACGTTTAAATTCACCAGCCCAAAATTTAACGGTGCGTTTTGAAGGTGAGGACTCCTTATACACTTCTAACAATTGTTCATAATGACTGCGCGATATTCAATTTTTTCCATATTAAAAAAAAAACAATGACACGTCAACTTCAAATGGCTTGTAAACAGAGAAGGAATTGACAGAATGACTTGCAACTTTACATGTGTTCTCAGGACAGTTATACCAACTTGAGAAAAAAAAGTTTGGAGCTAGCAGTGCCATCTCTTGGTGAGCGCAGGAACTTTTCAACCAACCTGTAATTTAACAGTGTGTCAGAGCAAATGGGATCACATATTCATAAAAAAATATTGTTATAAGAAATTTCTGCAACTAGAAATTTCTTCACGAGAGTTTTGACAGCTGAAAAAATCTAGTGTAGTAATAACTGAAAATAACTAGAATACCTGACTACTCATATAAATACGGGTACTTAGTGATGCAGTAGTGCAGTTGATAATAAAACGCTAAGTGTTAAGAACTAAAGTGTGGCTAACGTTTAGTCTATTTACATCGTGTTAACTCTGCTATTAAAATGTTTTCTGTAATTTAAGTGCCTGTTATAAAGTACTTTCAAAGAGTGTTTATTACTTGCAATATAGAAAGAACTCGATTCATTTAAAAGGTAAATAAATCAACGAGTAAAATCGTAACAATATATATTTTTGCATAATTTTTAGAACACATTTTTTCGAATCCTATTGGCCAACACAGAGGATTAAAATTTTGGTAGAAAATAGTCCATTCCTTTAATTTTTGGAAACATCGAGAGATTTGGAATTCGTTCACTCCATTTCCTACAGAATACTGATACAATTTGGGACATATGTATCCCTTGGGTCGTCAAAGCTCAAAAAGAGGAAGTTTTTGCTCAGTTTTAGAAATTTTTTGTTCGTATTGTAATTCAAGCAATTTTTATTTGATTTTGTTAGATTTTTTCCCCTAATTCCAAATTTGGTCTCCAAAACTTTTTATCGCTTTACAATTTTGAAAAATTGTATATAAAGGATATTTCGGAACTACAGTTAAAATTCGATTTTTGTCCGAAGTTATTTAAATTTTTTTTTGTCATATTCGTGATCTGAATATCAAAATAAATTATACTAGATGTGTCATGACTCAAACAAGTTAAAGTAAATTAATTTGACACTACTCTAAACTAATTTGTAGGCTTAAAGTTATTTTAACTATTACCAATAACTCATTATTATTTATATTAAAATAATAGAATAGGTAAGCCATTACAGGTAATTTATTATATAACTCGAAAAACATAACTTCAAATGGGTCAAACATAAACTTATTTTAAAATATTTAATTTTTCACAATATATCATTCCGCTTACACCAATTTTACGCGGCAATTTAATTTTAAGTTTTAGCCCACTCTTATGTACATATACATGTGTTTTTACAGATGCATACAACTACATAACATATAAGATTTTTTAATGCATCAGATTTCAAAGAAATAGTTAAAATCAGAAAACGAGAAGAAGCTTCTTAATTCATTTTGACATTTAAAAACAACTTTGTAATAGTTTTAAGTAAAATGTAAATTTAAATTATATTACACAAGGGTAGAAGTTAGAAATGCCGAACGGGATTGATTTTTAAAAAGCCCGGTATTCGGGCATTGTGGTGTAATGGTTAGCGTGTTGGTGTGTTACACATAAAGTTGCGGGTTCGATGCCCAGCGACGGCAACATCAATAATATGTATGAGTTTTTTATCCCTTATACACAGAGAAAACAGATTCGCTCTGATCACCGAATCGATGGGTTACAAATTCGGTTGTCAGCACGAATCTGTTTTATGGGTGTACATATTGCCACGTCCTCCTTTGGTGTACCCGTAGCACTTATTCCCAGCGTAGTAAAATAACATAACAGGGCTTTGAACTAAAAAGCTTTAACAAATTTGTTAACTCTATATCAGATGGCGGGCAACAACTGTTATATGTTGCATATTTTTTTTTTTTCTAATATATTTTAAAAAACAGGCTTATTGCAACTAACGTTTTTTTATTTTTATTTTTTTGGTAGTCAAACAACCCTCGTATCTAAAAACTTATTTCTATTGAATACATTACAATTCATTAAAAATAAAAATATAATATTTCACTGTATCTCTTAATGAGTCATTTATTTCAAAAATATTTTTAATATATAAGAAAATTTTTCTTTTGCTCTATTTTCATTTCAAATTCAAACTCATTTTCATTATATTCAATTGAAAATTCGTACATTCATAAGAATAAATATAAAATGTCAGAAATTTAAATGAATTTCTAAAGATTATCTTGAAAAGAATTTAATCAACTTTCCAGAAAATATCATATGCACTTACTTGCATATAGAACATTTATTCATACATAAGTACAATTTATATATAATTGTGGACTTTTGACAAAACCACTTATTTCAAAAATACAAATTTTTCAGAAAAGCTAAAAGCCTTATTTTCCATTGTATGGAAACTAAGTGTATGATATAAAAACTGTACAATTTATTTTTATTATTGAAAAGTTTCTATGCGTGGAAAAATTTGCTTAATGGCCTAATGTTGTAAATAAAAATATAAATTCTTTTGTTTAACACATATTAATAAGATTTTTAAATAAATTGATTAGAGAAGGTCTTATATTATTTAGTATTATTATTTTTTTATTTTTTGAAAGCAACACACAAGAAATGCTTCGTACTAAATAAAGTGTTAAATTTTTTTAGAAAGGGAAGTGTGGGGAGCTGAAAGGTGGTAAAAGATGATAAATCGTAGATCAGTTGTTGCCCGCTATCTGATGGAGAATTGGCGAGATTACGATATTAAAAACTCTTTTAGTTCATAGTTATGTTATGCTATTTTACTTTGATGTGGAATATTGATATAGGAACATCGAAGGAGGGCGCTGCGATATGTATGAGGGATAGAAAACTCAAATATATAATATTCCTAAATTTATCTTTGCGTCGCTGGGGATCGAACCCGCAACCTGATGGGTAACAGTCCAATGCGCTCACCATTACACCTACAAAAATCTTGCATAATTTTCTTAAGGCTACTTAAGTGCTTTTGTCGCAAGCCCACAGATATGTAGATTAGAGGTGTTCAGTAATATATGAAGAATTTTCAAGAAGTTGCGAAACTTGAGCCTCAAATGCTGAAACTGAAGCTTCTGAAAATAGGCTTTCTATTAAGCTTTTGCTTTTGGATTCTGTCCATGCTATAGTTTAATATAGTCCTTAGATTAACCTCAAATTTTTTAGTGGCATAGCCCATGTTTAGGGGGTCATTTTGATACCAATATCTTATGAAGGTTAATTTATATTGTTTTTTTTTGTAATATATAAATTTTAGCCACCAGAGAATAATTAGGTCAATTTTCATAATAATCCGTAAAAGCATATTCGACAGATACGAGGGCGGATCAATAATTCCGTGACTTTTCGAACTTCCCTCGTAGTTATATGAAATGCAACACTGCTCCCATCTAGTACCACCTGTTAATAGCCTACTGTCAAATTTTGAGCAAGTTCCGTAATTTTGCGTTTAACAGCTGTTCAAAACATACAACCTCGTGGATTTTTTTTAAAAAGGGAAAAAAGTAAATTTCGGTTCTCATTAAACATTATTTTTTGCGAAAAAAAACCGTCAATCAAACCAAGGAAAAGCTTGATAAATACTATGGGACTCTGCATCATCGATTTCAATGAAAAAAAAGTAGTTTACTGACTTAAGTTGTGGTAGCACAAGTAAAAATGACGGTGAACGTTCTGGACGGCCAATTGTCGAAAAATCCAAAATGTCGAAAAATACACGATATGCTGTTGGCCAATCGAAGAGTAAAAGTGCGTGAGATTGTTGATGTCATAGGCATTTCATATGGAGGTGTGGGTTTGATTTTAAATGATCAGTTGGATTTAAGAAAGCTGTCTGCAAGATGGGTGCCGCGTTGTGACAACTTCAAAGGATTGACAAAATTCCATGAATTGGGCTACGAATTGGTACCTCATCCGTAATATTCTCCGGATTTAGCCCCCAGTGACTTTTTTCTATTTCCAAACCTAAAAAAATGGCTCGGTGGAAAGAGATTTAGTTCCAACGATGAAATTATTGATGAAGCAAATGCCTATTTTATAGACCTCGAAAAATCCTATTTTTGGAAGAGATACAAAAGTTGGAGAAACGTTGGACTAAGTCTATTGAGCTAAAAGGAGATTATGTTAAAAAATATTTTTTTTTTTTTGCAAAAAAAACTTTATTCAAAAAGTCAAAAATTTCAGTTGTGACTTCGGCTGAAAACAATAGGAACGTTGCTCGATTTTTGTAATGTTTTTAGAAATCAATCCTTATGATTTTGGTTTTTGCATCTCAACTTTATCTTGAATTTCATACTAAAGTGGTTTTGACGCATTAGTGTCCTGGGGAATTTATAATAACTTGGGTATTTTCTAACTTTGATTATTTTTGAGAATAATCCCTATATGAAGAGAAATACATTCACTAACAACATTTAAAAAAAAATATATATATTTAAAAAAGGAGAAATATTTCTCGCTGTAAACACGAAACCCATTTTTAGTCGAATTACGAGCCGACATTTCTTTGTTACCAATTTTTTTCTTCTTAAAAATCGCCCAATCGTAATTATTAAAATTGAATTCAATTTTCTTGGACACCTCTAATTTACAAATGAATATGAAGACAGTAAACGTTGGCTTGCCGCACATAATAAATAATCCACATATAAAATGAGAGAATATGAACAGTAGAAAAGTTTGAACTTGGTTGGTATGCATATGATGTTCTAACAGTTTTTCTATCATTTCTGTGCATTTGCATAATGTGCGTTCGGAGTGTTTTTCAGCTTTTACTAACTCGCTCATTCACACACTTGCATACTCGTATACTATATGTACCGACAGACAGTCATACAAACAAACTTTCATACATATGTGCATATAAAAAATAACTTACTCTATTTCCGTTAGTTTTTTTTTTATTTCCATCTTCTGCCATCATGTAAAATAGTTTTGTAGTTGAAAACCTCACAAATCCAAAATTTTACTTTTTAATACACATGTATGCATGAATGCATACATATGTATGTATATTGTATGGGTGTGTGTGTGTTTGTATGTATGTATGGATTAAATACTATTTAACTATGATAAACTATCTGTACATTTGTGAGTCTGTGCAGTTTACAAATTGTTTTCTTTTGAATTTACACTTGAATCTGATTCCCTTTATTACTGTTTGTTTTTTCTTTCAGTTTTTTTTTCTTATCTCTATGGCAATATTTATGTGCATAATTATTTAAAATTTGCATTTGAATTATGTAATCGTCTAAACTATTGCATATTTGTATGCATAATTTTTGGCTTTTTATATGTCGTTTTTCATTCTTTCTTTTAATATATGTATAGTTAAATCAGATTAAATATTCTATCCAAAATAACTTTATTTAATAAATTTAAAATTTTTATAGAACTTCGTGCAATTTATTTTTTTTTAATAAACTTTTTTAGTTAAAATTTAAACAACTATTTTTTACGGTACATTTATATTTCTACAATAAGAATTCATACAAATAATCAAATTAAAAATGAATTGCATTACAAATGAGTAAAAAAAAACTGTTCGGTTTCCTTTAAAAAGACACTGTGCGTATGAGTAACGTCCAAATTTATACTTCTGGTTTAGTACTCATACGTTCTGTTGTACTATGAAGCATTTAAATGCAAATTAAGCAGGGACCCGAAATAACTGTTAGTATTTTTAAAATATGCAATAGGTTATGGAAAAAAAAATGGTCCTGTAATCATAATTATAAATTACCCAGAAAATTGTAGTCCCATCATAAACATTATGAAAGATTTTTAAATTATTTTTTTCTGGTCTGGTATAAAAGATTTTGATTCTTATTGGTCTTCTATAACCATTATAAAAGATTTTTATATTTTTTTTTGTCTTCTATAACCACGATACAGTTCGTTACTTACAATGAAAATTTCTTTGAAAACAGGAAGACCGAAAAAAAATCTTTCATAATGGTTACAGGAGATCACAAAAGATTTAAATCTTAAATAATGGTTATAGAAGACCAAAAAAATAAAAGTCTTTTGTAATGGTTACGGAAAGCTAAAAAAATTTAAATCTTTTATAATGGTTATGGAAGCCCAAAAAAAAAAACAAACTATATTTGTTATCAAAGACCAAAGGACAATTTTTAGTCCAAGCGCCTTGAACTAGCCTCTGTGTTTTTCTTGTCTAAACCACTTAAACTAAACTCGACAGCTCCCACTTATATCTTATAGTAATTGATTGGTAAAAACAATTTAGAAAAAATTTCTGAACTTGTTCTGAATTTTTCACATTGAAAACAAAAATTTATCTTGTCTTAAATGGTATCGATCAGTTGTGGCACTGAATTTGTTGCCAATCAAATTATATTTTTAGTTGTAAAAGCCAATATAAAGTTGTCTAATTTAATATTTATGATTTACATAAATTTTATTACGTTTCCAAAATTTTATTGTAAATAAAGTTTAATTTAAAGATATTTTCGGTACTGAAGCTGGGCATTCAGATTTATAGTTCACACTCTTGCTTACGGCACCACAACTTATTGTTTTAATTTTCTTTGATATATTTGCTTTTAAAACATTTAATAATAAAAAAAAAGATAATTTCAGGGATTCGATCTCGGCCCACTACATCACAAATACTTATAAATTTTGATAGCTAATTTGCAATTTTATTAATTTATTAGAAAACCAAAAAACAGTCTAAAATTTCTAGTGGTGTTTAAAATCTAAACAATCCACAATTCGGTTGGTTCTACGGAAACCATAATTTAATGATATATTTGGTCAGGATAACCGTATTTGTAGTTAACACAATTTGATGGATTGTACTAAATTTATAGTATATTCTGTTGATTCTCCTGTACACAATTACTAAACAAATTTTATTTTTAAACTTGATATTGGAAATACCAATAATTTGATATTTGGATTGTTTTTTAGTTCCTTTGCCCTATTTTTAATTCCTAATACAATATTTTGCTGGTTGTATCACCATTATTCTGTTTTATTTTTCTTTTAATTTGAAAATTTCAGTAGTTCTTGCAAACATTTTTTAACAATTTCTATATTATTTGATAGCCCTATCAATTACCTTTTATTCCAATACAAGATTGTTTCCCACATATCATCCTCACCATACAATTTGTTATAATTAGGTGCTTAGAACTTGTTCAAGCATTTGCAAAATGTTCAAGCATATCAAAATGTTTACATGTAAGAGGCTAAACATCTTTTAGAAATACATTTTTATCTCCTCAATTGTTGCAATATACATGTACAAACTTATTTACACTTAAAATAGTCTGTAGGTTAAATTTAGATAAAATACAATTTAAAATAAATGATATTTGATTTAAAAACCGGTCTACTTACTTTTCATTTAAATCAAGTAGTTTTTGTTGTTTACTTTTAAATAGTGGTTAAATAACTAATGCATCAGTACAATGACAAATGATTAATCAGTTAAAAATAAATGTTAAAATTTTACCTACCAATTCCGTAAAAATAAAATTAAAATTGGTACGGTTTTTTAGATTTTTGTTTGTTTTTTAATCTGCAAAATGTATACTCATGTTGCGTGAATGGTCTTATGCGGTTGTAAAGGGTGATTCAATTTTAGGGACCGATGTTGAATGTGAACCACACCCAAACGTAAAGTTTTTTTCTGCATTTAATTTGACATTTCTCAATTTAAGACTAAATCAATTTAAACCATGGAAAGATACACAAACGAGCAACGCGTTAAAGTTATTCAGGCTTATTATGAAAATGGGCGTTCAAATCAAAATGCATTTCGATCAAATGTGTCGACAATCGGGAAGGATATGACCCTGGACGATATGTGGTTTTAACAGGGCGGTACCACTTCCCACACAGCTAACGAAACAATGGCTCTTTTGCGCGACAAATTCAATGGCCGTGTTGCTCACATGGTGGCGATGTCAACTGGCCGCCAATATCATGTGATTTGACACCGTTGGACTTCTTTCTTTGGGGTTATTTGAAAGAAAAGGTGTACGTCGATAAGCCAGCAACAATTCAAGAGCTAAAGGATAAGATATTTCGGCACATTAACGGCATAGAACCTCAATTATGCCTCAGCGTAATCGAAAATTTGGACCATCGGATGGAGGTGTGCCGCCGAGGTCGCGTAATTGAACCATACCATATTATCATAATAAAAAGAAACGACAATAATTTTCTATATAATTTGTGTTTTATTCAAAATAAACATTGGCCCTTAAAATTAAACCACCCTTTATATAAACGAAAAATTTAAATAAAAAACAAGAACTGTATCGGAAACAAATAAACCACAAACTTCTAAAAAATGAAAAAAAAATGAATGAAACTAAAAAAATCGGTAATTGACAGTAAAACATTTTGAACAAATGTATAAAAAAAGTTAAAATAAATATTTCTTTGAAAAATAAATTGTATGTTCCTTTATTTTTAACTGAACTGAAAACTTTTTTTATTAAACTACAAACAGTAAACTACATAATATTCTGAGTGTATTTTAAGCATAATCCAATGTTATAAATGTACTCATATATCTTTACCTAAGGGCTAATATATCACTTTCCGTTGCTATATAAATATCTACTTCGATTTCAAAATATAATTTTTGTAAAAGCTAATGTCAAACTTGATTGTATCGAAACTGTTTTTCATTTTCTCTTTACATCGAATAACAAAAGAACTGTATTTATAAAAAAAGGTTTATTTGGGGAAATGACCTGAAAACTGTCAACAGGTTAGATAATATGAATGTGACTCCTACTATCTATAAATAACCTTTTACACACACACACACACACACATATCTTTTAGGTAAACTGAAAAGGCATTAATGTAGTAAATTGGTCACTTAGGTCTTTTATATTGTGGAATACTATAAAGGTAATCTAAATCAAGTAGTAAGCATATAAACTCACACACACACACACTTATCAGGACACAAACATATAACACACATTGTAGTTTGTTGCTCACTTGCATTTGTAGGTTTAGTGAAATTTATGGGCATGCATGATAAACTAAAGGTTACTGCTTGATATTTTTAGTAAAAGAACAAACAAAAAAAAAGTAAAGAAATTCTTTTGAACACTTAAAAATAAACTAAGTTTAAAAATATACATGCATATGTAAAATGTTTAGCTGATTGTTTGTGCTGTTGGTTTTAACTTGCATTAGAAATATAATAAATTCAGACATTTGAAAACATGCAACTCGAGCAGTGAATGACTGAAGACAAAATCCCTAGACACAAACCAAACAAGTAAAAGAACAACAACAAACCTTATAATAACAACATCATTATTATCATCAACATCGTCATAATGATATTCACTTTAATATTAACATGTTGATGTGCATGTATGTATGTAGGTAAATGTGTTAGAGTGCCTTAGTTTGTTGCTCAGGTAAACACAAAATAATATATATTCCCATTTACATACTTTGTATGTGTTTGTATATGTGTGTGTCCTTATTGCCTTGTGGTTTCTTCCTAAAGTTTCCATTAAGTTTTTTTCTCACATGTTATATTCTGTCTGTATAAACTACATGTAATATTAGTCGTATATTCCTACCATTTTTAAAATGAGATTTTTGGATATTTACTATGAGTGTATGTGTGTGTGTGTTTTTTTATTATTTATTTATATTTGTGTTTGTAATGTGAAAATGGTTAGTTGAATATCTTTTCACTTTTCCTGCCTGTTGCAATTTTATGTTTATCAATTTAAAATCCAATTTACAACGAAATTTACATACGATGTTTTGACATAACTTTTATTGTGGCTTAAGTCACATCAAAAAATACATCTATACATAAATATTATTATTGATTATTAGTTAGTAATCACCCAGAGAAAATATTGGTTGCAATTTGATAAAAACATTGATTTATAAGGATGTTATTTTATTTCGAATAATTTGAGAATTAAAAAGAGAGAAAAGGAACTAAAAAACAATCCTAATATCAAATTATTGGAATTTCCAATTTCAACTTTAAAAATGAAATTCGTTTAATAATTTTGTACAGTAGAATCAACTATTTATTTAGTGAATGAAATAGAAAATTGGTACAATCTATAAAATTTATTAGAAAATTGTCGATATTCAAGGCAAACATTTAAAAAATATTTATTTATATTAAAATAAAATATTTAAACAGCAAATATATCAAAGAAAATTAAATTTGACTCCTTCCGGGCAGGTGGTATAAAAAACATACCACTATTCTAAATATTTTTTATAAATTCTGTGCGCATTGGTATGGTGCAAATACCATTTTAACATGTAATTTAAAGCTTATAGTTTATAAAAAAAATATTTTAAGTGCGAAAAAGGAATATAAAGGGTGGTTAAACTTTAAGGGCCGATGTTGATTTTGAATAAAACACAAATTATTTAGGAAATTATTGTCATTTCTTTTTATTGTGATAATATGGTATGGTTCAATTATGTATGGAACAAAATATCGGCCAAGTGGCTGCCGCAACCTCGGCGGCACACCTCCATCCGATGGTCCAAATTTTCCATGACGCTGAGGCATAATTGAGGTTCTATGCCATTAATGTGCCGAATTATCTCATCCTTTAGCTTCTGAATTGTTGCTAGCTTAACGACGCATACCTTTTCTTTCAAATAACCCTAAAGAAAAAAGTCCAACGGTGTCAAATCACATGATCTTGGCGGCCAATTGACATCGCCACCACGTGAGATAACACGGCTTCGTTAGCTGTGTAGCAAGTGACACCGTCCTGTTGAAACCACATATCGTCCAGGGTCATATCCTCAATTCCCGGCCACAATAAGTTCGTTATCATATCACGATAGGGAACAACATTCATGGTAATACTTGGCCCACCTCATGACACACTATCGCGGACAAAAGCAATGTTTTCCGCAGAAATAACTGGGCGAGCATACACAGGTGTTTTCACAGACCCGGTTTGCTGAAATTTGCCCACTATTCTCCCGATTGTGGACACATTTGCTCCAGACCAAAAAAAAAAATCACGAAGTGCACGAAATGCATTTTAATTTGAACGCCAATTCTCATAATAAGCTGAATAACTTTAACGCCTTGCTCGATTGTATATCTTTCCATATTTTAAATTGAGTTAGTCTGAAATTGAGAAATGTCAAATGAAATGCAGAAAAAACTTGACGTTTTGGTGTGGTTCACATTCAATATTGGCGCTAAAAATTTAATCACCCTTTATATGGGATTTATTTAAGTACAAAGATAAACGTCAAAGAAGTGCCAAAAGTAAGCACTCGAAATAGGGACCTACTACAATAATCGACCTCGACTTGTAATGTGCCTCTTTGTCCAAGCAAAACTAAATCATGCTTTAGTGATTTTCATACATAAATCATTAATTTAATGCGCGGTGGTATATATGTTTACTATGGCCTTGCTCAGAATCCTACAAGAATACAATTTTTTTAATACATATTTTTCAATTAAACTCGATAATAAGTGAAAGCAAATTAAAATTTTGTTTAATTTTCACTGATATCTTATAGTGCCCCGGAAAGATTTAAGCAAGAGTGTGAGCTATGAATCTCAATGGCTAGATTCGGTACCGAAAAATTCTAAAAATAAAATTTTTCTTAAAAATATTTAATGGAACGTAATAATATTTATATTGAGTATAAAGGCCCAAATAAATTGAAACATTTATTTTTAAAATCGTGCTCATTTGACTATGTGGGACAGAAAATTCATAATGAACAACAGTATAGCCTGGTGAAGAAAAAATCAAACTAAGTCCTTTATTTCTACATGTTTTTAAAGAACCCTGATGAACATCCTTGATACAATGTTATAGAATTTTATATGTATAAGTTTATAATGTAAAAATGTTATAAAAATGTAAAAAATAACAGTCAAGATATACATTTGTACTATGTCAAGTATCATCAAATTTGACAAATAAAATTTTACGTGCCATAAATGCACATGAATGTTACACTCAAAATAGTTTGTAGTTTTGAATGCTCATAAATTGACTTACAATACCTGTAAATAATAAATGATTTTTAATTTATTTTAACAAACTAACCATAGATACATAAAAACAAATGATATTTCAGTTATTTATTAATTAAATACAAAATCCGTACAAATATTTGATATATCGTTTATTTCTCTCATTTAAATGTTATAAAATTGACTACAAAGTCTGTAAACATAAAATATTTTTCATTTATTTTGTTAATTTTTTTAGTTTTATTTAATTTGTTTGTTTATATTGTTTATAATATTTCAATTTGAATTACAAGTACACACACATAAGGTCGTTCATACAAAATGTGTTTATACACTGTGTGAGTCTACACTTTGCAAAAAAAAAAAAACCAACAAAAATACAAAAACCCGAAAGATTTCAAATAAATTATAATCATTTATTTTTACGGAATTGGTAGATAAAATTTTAACATTTATTTTTAACTGATTAATCATTTGTTTTTACTGATTTGTCAGTTGCTGATACATTATTGGAAAATAAATAACAAAAACCATTTGATTTAAATTAAAAGTATGTAGACCGATTTTCAAATGAAATATTCTTTTAAATGGTATTTTCTGTTATTTGAAATTACAAACTAATTTACAACCAGAAAACAGATTCGTGGAAAAAACTGAATTTGTAGCCAATCGAATGGTTCAGTTGCAGCAACCGAAATTTTTGGTTGTGACTACCGAATTATTATTGCGGCAATCGAAATACTATTGTCACTGTCAAATTACTTATGTTTCAATTGGTTTTTAGTTGTCGCAACCGAAAAATTCGGTTACCACAACCGAACCATTCCGTAGGATGCAAATACGGTTATCAACACGAATCTGTTTTCTCTGTATAAAGTAATAATAAATAAACTACAGTCAGTTACTGTAAAAATATTTTGAGCATATATGAACACTAAACTCAAAGCTTTTGGGGGAAAAATAGTTGTTAAAAAAAAATAAATTTTGATTAATTTAAAAAAAACAGCACAAGATATTTAAATAAATGTCCCGCTCAAATAATTGCACTAAATCTATTTTAAGAACTTAATAGAAGATACGTAGAAAACACTTTTAAATTAATATTTTTTATTATTATAAAGGTAGGTTAAATTTTAATGGCCGATGTTTAATGTGAACCACACCTAAACGTCAAGTTTTTTTCTGCATTTCATTTGACATTTCTCAATTTAAGACTAACTCAATTTGAACCATGGAAAGATACACAATCGAGCAACGCGTCAAAGTTATTCGGGCTTATTATGAAAATGGGCCGTGTTATCTCACGTGGTGGCGATGTCAATTGGCCGCCAAGATCATGTGATTTGACACCGTTGGACTTCTTTCTTTGGGGTTATTTGAAAGAAAAGGTGTACGTCGATAAGCCAGCAACAATTCAAGAGCTTAAGGATGAGATAATTCGGTACATTAACGGCATAGAACCTCAATTATGCCTCAGCGTCATCGAAAATTTGGACCATCGGATGGAGGTGTGCCGCCGAGGTTGCGGAGGCCATTTGGCCGATATTTTGTTCCATACATAATTGAACCATACCATATTATCATAATAAAAAGATTTGGCAATTTTTTTTTTTTCAAAATCAACATTGGCCCTTAAAATTTAACTACCCTTTACTATTTTCGACAACTCAACTATGTAGTCTAGATAAAGTTTCATACATAAATCTTACCTAGAAGATAAAAAATTTTGAACTTAAAAGTGAAATAATTGACCAATATGTGGCATTGTTTGTCACTATATCTGCTGATCTGCTCCTATACAATATATATAAAGAAACATGCTGACAATGTAGCAGGAGACCAATATGGTGAATATATGATGGCATATCTTAAGGAGGTCACCACTTACATTTCCAACATGGGTCAGAAATTGTTCATCACTACTTAAATATTTTAGAACCTCCGAAAAATATTTTTGCGGTTTTCTTGTCCTGCCTTATTCTCCCTATATTTTTTATGATTATTAATTTCATTGTATGTAAAGGGTGATTTTTTAACAACTTTCTTTTTAGCAACACTGTTTTTGGCAGCTCAGCTGTTTTCGTGTAAAATGTTACTGCTTGCTAAACATATTCAGTTTGGTCTCTAATTTAATCATGAATCGATTTACAAACGATCAACGCTTGCAGATTATTGAATTCTATTATAAAAATTCATGCTCAGTTATGTTCATTTCTCGTTTCTGGTTGAGTTGGTACGTGAACAAACAAAGCATTGCAAGAACTGCCAATACATCCCGAAAAATGCACAGTTTGGAGTATGCGCCGGTGGCATCATTGGACCGTACTTTTTCAAAGACGACGAAGGCAGGTACGTTACTGTGAATGGCGAGCGCTACCGTGCGATGATTACAAACTTTTTTTTGCCTCACATGCTTTTCAACAAGACGGTGTCACATGCCACACATGACGCAAAACAATGGCCCAGTTGAACGGTGAACAACTTATTTCCCGTTTTGGTCCGGTCAATCGGCCGCCTATGGGGCTATGTTAAGGCTTATGTCCATAGGGACAAGCTCGCAACGGTTGACGTACTAGAAGCCAATATTGAACAATTTATTCGTAAGATACCGGCCGATATCTTGAAGAGAGTATGCCAAAATTGAAACCAGCGTATGAATCATTTGAGGCGTCGCTGCGGTCAACATTCACATAAAATCATCTTTAAAGATAGACCGTTCTATCGACTTAAATAAAGATTTCATACATTTCTCCAAATTGTTTGTTTTTTTAAATCAAATTCGAAAGGTCTTAAAAAATCACCCATTAATTGATTTTCTTTATATAAAATTCAAAGTTTGGTTTCACACTCCTTTCCTTATAAATTTATTTTTTTTTCAATTAAAATTTAGTATAAGGTATCTAGGCGCTCATACATCGATGTTTTTGAGGTTCGCTGTCAAAATTGTTGTCACGGTAAAATTATTTATGTTATAATTTTTTTCTTCATGGATAATAAATCCAGAGAAGAAAGAAAGTTAATGTGATAATGACAAATATATAGTTTGTCTGATCAATTTCAAGAAACTTTATGTTCTGCATCATTTAAGAAAAATAGGAAATTAGGAAAGGAAAGACGTCTAAACTAAATGTCTGCACATGCTGATTTGTCCCCGAGAATTCTCTGCTGACATTGTCTTTAATACAAAATTTTTGATTTTTCATTTGTTTAAGGATTTTAAATTACATTTATGTATATTTATATTACTTCATAAAAAAATATTAATTTTAACACATTTTATAAACCCTATTAAATACCATAAGTTCAACAACATGTTTGAACTTTAAAAAGCCATTTTGCAGACCCTAAATAAAATCATTGAAAGAAAATACATACATATTCCTAATTATGTTTTTTTTTTTGTTCTTGTTACAGCGCATAATTCCTGTTGTTGTCAGTTAGTGACATTAATACAGCAACACTATGAGTACAAACACTATGAGTAGCTGCTAAAAAAAGACCACATGCCACCAACGACAAAATGCTCAGTTTATGTTGTTGTTTAACCATATAGTACACATTTTAGAGAGAGATTATGCTTCTCACGGTTCTCTCGATTTATTAGCGATCTTGGTTTACGAGAAAAACCCTTAAAACATCTATTTATAAAAAAAAACTTTAACAAAAATAAAATTGTATGGGTTGAGTAACAAAAAGGAGCATATAAGGAGTTCATTTAAACTATAGGGAACAAAAATAACATTATTTTTTTCCAAACAATGCATGTCATTGAAGTCCGTAACAAAAAATGTAGTAAATTTCTATACTACAACAACAACCGAAATGAGGACAAACAAAGAATCCAACATCAATTTAGTTTATATTTTTATGTTTTTAACATAAAACGCATTACGACAATGGTGTTGACGATGATGACCATAATAATGATGTTGGTCATGGATGGAGAACAGCAAAATCCGCTAAAGGAACTACCCACCACTGTGTACAAAATTCTATGTAAGTAAACCGAGTTAAATATTTTTGTTATTACTTTTTATATTCCGCTTAAAACGTTTTTTAAATAATATTTAAATCATGATGATGATAATTATGAAGAAGTGCAATTACATAAATGTTTTGCTAAATAATTAATTTTCTTGTACATTCTACTGAGGTTCTTTAAAATACGGTTGTATTTAGTTATTTTCTTGTTACTTTCATTTAGAGGTAATTTTTAATAACCATAATTGCACCTAAACTTTGTGTTAAATTGTACAAATTTACACTGTTTAAATTGTAGACGTTCATGGTGTTTACGCAAAAATAATAACGTGAAGTGTGCAATTATATACATAGTACGACCCCTAACTGCTTGCCACCATACTTTTTTTTCTGACATTAACGTTTTACTATTCAACCACTTTTATTTGTTGTCCCATGTCAGGTAAAGTCACACTTTGAAGGAATGAATTTTATAATGAATTCCACAGTGCGAAAAAAAAAATCTTTTTGAAAAAAATTCTACACCAATCATCTCTATAAGATTGTTTTTTTTTAATCAATTTGAAGCATACCTTAGCTTAAAATTTCATTATATAATGTTCACTAAGGTGATCCAACTTTGAGTCGAAAAAATATTGTTATTTATTGATGGCGCCCTCCTCTAAAAATATTTATTTAACAGTCTCCCAAATATGTAGAATAATCAGTGCCTCATCAACCCTGAAGTTTTGAAAACGTATTACAAGGGGAAAATTTGTGTGTACTTTTTAATTTTGTCAAAAAATTTGATATTTTGAATCGAATTAAAAAAAAAGAAAAAATTAAAATAAGAAATGGTATTTCAAATGGTTTTTATTATTTATTTTTAAATGTTGTTTAAACAACTGACATATGAATAAAGAACAGTTAAAAATAAATGTGGAAATTCGATCTACTGGTTTCGTAAAAACAAATGAAATTCAGTAAAAACAAATGAAATTGTATTGGGTTTTTGTATTTTGGTTTGTTTTTTAATCTACAAATTGTATACTCACACAGTTTATAAACGCATGTTTTGGGAATGACCTTATGTGTGTGTGTGTGTGTTTATGAAATTCTTGTAATTGGAATTGAAATTATTTTTGTATATAAACAAAGAATTTTAATAAAAAACAAAATTGGAATTTCTTAAATATATTTTTTTTTAACCAACATCAAAAAAATTTCTTACGGGTAAATTTTTATAAATTTAAATAAAAAAATGAGAAAAAATAAATGAAACTGAAAAAAACGGCAAATGACAGTATATCATTTTGAACAAATGTATAAAAACCAGAGACTGAAACCCTGCAAAAAATGGGTTCAGGTTCGGGATAATCGAAATAAAAAGTTCGGGTTCGGTTCAGGGTTCGGGTTCAACATTTAAAAAAATTCAAGTGTTTTATTAATAGGAAATTCATTTATTTTTCAAAGAAATTTTCGTTTAATTTTATAATTAATATATTTTTTAAGTATTTTTCTTTTAAATTTGTTCTTTGTGGGGACAAAACGAATTTTAAGGCTGAAAATGCCTTCTCATTTGAAGAATTTTTTTTAGTTCAACATCTTCGGGTCTTAACATTAAGTTAAATATGGTATCTAGATATAATGCTACAATCAAAAAAATAAAGTGGTTTTCTCTTTTTATAATATTTAAATATAATTCTTGTGAAAATATTTTTGTTTTTTTATCTTTTGTTAGCACTAATTTAAAACTAATCCAGATTCTATAAAAATCAGCATTAGTTTTTTAATAGGTGCAAAAACTTCTACGAATTCTTTACAAATATTCCAAATATTGTCATTTATAGTTACTGCAGCATACAGTAATTCCGAACAAAAACTTCTGTATTCCAAAAATTCTTGAACCATGTTATAACTGGAATTCTATGTAGTTTGACAGTCTAGTGCGGCTTTTTTAAAGTTTAGCTTTTTAGCTAAAAAAGAAGTTTTCGGTGTTCGAGTTTTTTTGCAAATAACCCTGCATTGATCGAGTAAAAAAAGGACTAGATATTGTGTGGAGCACTGTAAACTGGAATGCAAGAAATGTAATATTTTATGATTTTTCTATCAAACATTTCTCAAGACCTGTTTGGGTTCGGGTGCTTTAAAATAACTATTTCTTTGAAAAATAAATTTATGTTCCTTGATTTTTAACTGAACTGGAAACTTTTTTTGTGAGTGAATAAATTTGACTACATATTTTAAAACTTATTCAAATAAATCTAATAGTTCCAAGATAAGAAATTAAAAACTCTAAAGCGATTTTTGCCACTTTTATGGCTTTAATTTTTTAAATTCGGATCAAATACTTCACTCCTCTAAATAAGAGCAAAATGCCAGGGAAGTTATATTACATATTTTCGTATTGCATCACATGCAAAAAAATGATAACAAGCAATTGTCAATTCGATTACAGATTTCAATGAAGCCTATTTCATTGTTCAAAAAAGTTTGTTTAAAATAAAATTTCCCTACAATTGATAAATAAAATTTTCCTTGTGTTTATTTACTAAAATTTAAGTTGTTTTTTAATGCTAACTTAAAATTAAAACTAAAAGTGACATTTGATGGCATGTCACTAATATCATGATAGCAACAATATTGAAATTATGTGTCTACACTTGAGATGAAATTATATTGACAACTTCTTGCTATCATTTTATTGCATGTGCAGAAAATGGGTTATGGATGTCATCGGAATGGATGAAATGGAATATTCTGCCGAAACGGAACGATATAAAATGGAATGCGAAACGAGTGGGATCGAAATACTTAACATGCGTAATGAAATAAAATGTAACGAAAAAATAGTTAAATTGAAACACAAGACAAGCGAAACAAAATGGAATAGTACGAGGAATGAGTGGAATTGAGACACTTAACGCAGAGAATGAAATGGTTTGGAGCGCGCTTGGATTTCGAAAATATTAATAGACAAATTCTGATGTCTGATATCATCGTTTTTTATTTTTTATTTCAGCGATTTTTCGCAATTTTTTAACTTCTTTCGGTAGTCTAACATTATTTAAAACCATTACGATTGATGAATTAAATTAAACCTTTATAATGATTATCATTAATATAAAAAGCGGCGGTGGAAATAATTTCATTGCAATTGATATCAATGCAAAACCAATAAAAATTATCAATTAATTACCCCACTCATTCAATCAATCCCATGCCTGACATTGAGTATTAACATTTTAAAATAAATAAAATAATAACTGTAAATGAACTACTAAAAATATTCTTTTAAATCTCTGTTCGAGGTTAGTTATATTGCATGTTAATAATAACCAAGAAACACAATTACAAGGTATAGTTAAAAATTTGTATTGTTCAAAAAAAAAAAAAAGGTAAAAATGCAACTCAACTGCTAACATTAGCAAATAACACGTAAAACTGTTTAAATTTGTTTACAAGAAAACATTGTAAAAAATAGTTAAATTTCTGCGGAAGTCATATAAAACAAGTTGCAATTTTCAATTATTATTTTAAATATTGTATATTTTCTTTAACTGATTTTTGCATACAACAACTCAACACCACCATTAAAGTCCACTTTATCATCGTCTCTTAGAAGTTTTTTCATGTTTTCTTTTTAAAATTTAGAAAAAAAAAATCATAATATTGTTAAGTTTAAGTATTATTTTTTTTCTTGTTACTTCCGTTTTTTATATTTTCTATTACTTTCTTCTTTTGTTGGTCAAGTATTAATAAGTTAGTTGTTATTAGCGTTTTTTTTTCCTAATGTTGCATGCAAATTAGAATAGAAATATGAATAATGAATAAAAAAGTGAGTAAGTGGCATATAAGAGTCTTTCTTTCATATGCAGGAAGTAGAGAATCATGAAACTCTTTTTTTTTTAATTTTAAGTGGATCAGGAAGTTTAGGACTTTAACTTATTCTGCTATGGTCAATATTTATTTTGAAAAAATTTTTAAATGGGCTTCGATTCAATATTTTTAGTGACTGTACTGCTCGACTTTTGACTTTTGTTATTATTTAAATCTTTTAAATATTTAGTTTAAGTCGAATCTGACTAAATTATATTTATTAGTACTTGCTGTTACCGAAATAATAGAAAGGTTTGACAACTCAGTAAATAGTTGTTGCTAATTTTGTAATTTTAACTCTTAGTAGTTATTTAGTTTTGTTATCTAAGTTTATTTAAATATTCTTATTGAAAGTAATTTAAACTTAAGTCATTACCATTATAAAGTTTCAATTATAAACACTTTTTCATCAACATATTTATTTTGTTAGGAAAAATTTAATCTTTTATTCCAATTGTGATATTTTGTAAAATATTTTTTACGGGCCATTAATTTAGTCATCTTTGTATATTTCAAGATTTGCGATAAATTTGTTATTATCTAAACCAAAATTTGGTTTTTATTTATATCTAATTTATGTGTGCCACGTATAAAATTACTGAATTTTATTTCCAATTTATTTCTACCATTAAAGCCAAATGTTGAATGAATGTCATCATCATAATACGAATACTTTGAACTAACTAAATACGTAATTGTTTGCTGCTCTAGTATATTAATTTTTTTTTTTTCTAGCCAACATTAAGTTTTGTTTCTTTCTATTTTTGTGAACATTTCATACTTTATAGTTTATTATCTGTTCATAGTGTTTGTCTTTATTGTCCTTTTTTTCATTGGTACGTAACAGCACAACAAAGAATTATAGGACATTGCCGTCTATAAGAACTATTTTTGTATTATTGTGGTACAAAACGATTTGCAGTTAATGTTTTCTTTTATTCTTCCTATTTTTTGTTTTGCCAATGTAAAGTGCGGTTCAGTTAAAAACTGGACTAAAAACTGAGAAAACTTCCAAGGAGCATAAAATTAAACCGGCTGACGGTTAAGCCGATAAATAAATGAAAACATGCAAATTATATTTTATAAAAAAATTTCCAAAATTTATTTTTAAAATCTTAAAAAAACTTGTATAGTACAATTCAATTACATCTCTGACAGGCTGAAGCAAGGAAAGCGAAAATCTCGACTTCGATATCGGCTCTACGCGGAATCGATGTAAGTGACCTCCTAAGGTTCCCCATGTGCCTCCGGAATTGTGGCATATTTGAAAGAATACGAAATTACAAAATTTTTCTAAATTGTTTAAGCTTGTTATATTCTAATTGAATGCAGTTGCTGAAATATGTAATAAGAAATTTTTAGGATACCGCCAAGGCCTGTCAAACTGAGGTCGAATGTGATTCACATATTTTGTAATGCAGTAATTTGCAATAATTTAATATTTTTGGTAGAAAAAGAGAAATATTGGAATTTCTTTTCATATATCGCATTAAAAAAAAATTATAATACTGTCTAAAGACAAAAAAAAAAAATTAAAACCCGATTTTTTTGGAGATTTTTTAAAAAATTTACTTTTTGCTGTATTTTTATACACATGACCGGTCACATTTAGATAAAATTTGGTATTTGAGTTTCTACTGCTTCAAGAAGAATCTCCTTCGAACTTGTCAACCATCGGTTCTAGGATAGAAGTCGAACGTATTAAGTGTACATTAACACCATTTAAAAAAATTTTTAAAATACGCCAACCCTTTTTTTTAAATTGAAAAACCAAAGATAAAAGGATAATAAAAATGTTTTTAAAAATAATATAACAACTGCATTGATCGGCGTGTTTTATGTCTCAATTTGTATGAAGAAATACAACACGTTTTAGTTCTCTTCCTACACTTTTTTCTAAATTCTATTTGGATTTTGTTATAATATGAAATTTGAATTTTTTCGAAAAGCCATATAATTCGATAAATCTAGGAGAGATTTTTTAAAAACTTTTCAATTTATTTAAAATTTTTTGACAAATGTATTTAAATTAAGCGTGCCAAAATTATTTTTAAAAGGAGTGGAAGATATTGGACATCGTGTCAAATCAATTTATAAAATAGAACTTCATTCAATCTCTGATTTTGATGAAATTTGGAGTGGAAATTATTGTACACAAAACAACTACTCTTACAAAATCAGTCAACCGAATTATGCGGTTGTCGCAACGAAATTTTTTCCTGATACAATTGAAATAAATAAAAATTATATTCTATTAACCGAATTTCGGTCGCCACAACCAAATATGCCGGTGGTTCTAACCAAATAAAGAAATTCGGTTGTTGTTGTTCGATTTCCAACAATTTTTTGTTTGAATTGTTTGTAAATTGTTTTTTTTTTTTCATATAAAAAATCTTTAAAAAAAATTTAAGTTAGAAAAAAATAACAAAAAGTTTTTTGTATTTACAAATTCCATTGTTGCTGCCTTTTTAAAAAAATACTTTTTTTTTATTTATTTTTTTATATATCGACCTTTTTCTTTAATATTAGTGTTCTTATTAGAGTGCTCTTAAGTGGGCTTTCAAGGTCATGTTCATTTATAAAGTAAATAAAAGATTATTTATTTTATTATTTATCCGACGTTTCGTTGGAGATTCCCAACATCTTCAGGGATATTTTTATTAATCTGGTAACCATAAGAATAAATATAAAGATGAACATAAATTAACAACAATTTGGAATAATCGTACTTACAATAATCTTTGGTCAAGTTTCACATTTCACAATATATTTTCCTTTTCTTGTCTTGTTTTTCAAAGTATAACATAAAACATAAATAATATTAAACAAATGTAGAAAAATAAATATGCAAAAGCAAAAAAATTTTTTTTATATATCACAGAATTATTCCTAAACTAAGTATCACAGTTGTTATCTTAAACTAAACTTATAATACAATTGTATAGTTTGAGTTTATGTTATCTTTGTCCTCTTTCTTATTTATTGAACTTTTCGATTTTTGTTGTATTCTCAGGCTCTCTAAAGTGTATCGTTTATTATATATTCTTTCCTTGTCTAAAATCTTTATATTGTTGAGATCAGCTACATGTCTGTTTTCACTTTTTTTTTTGTTTTACAAAAATATTCTATGAATGATGTTCAATATTACAAACAGTATTTTGTAAATTTATTTTGTGTATACGAGGGCAAGTCAATAAGGTATTACAAAAAAAAAAAAATAGAAAAACACATATTTTTGAGTAGATTTTTCTTTATTTTTCAACGATACACTTTCGATACACTTTATTCATCGATTCTACAATTTTTTTTAAGTCCTTCCCAAAGTATGATTTCGGAACGTCCTCAAAATAGGCTTCTGTTGAAGGGATGACCTTCCAATTGGACACGAATCTTTTTCTGCCGAGCCATTTCTTAAAATTTTAAAACTGAAAAAAATTTGCTGGAAGCCAAATCTGGAGAATAAGGCGGTTGCGGCAACAATTTGAACCTTAACTCGTTTAATTTTGCCAACGAAACTTCGCCTTCCCAGCAGATTTCACTGTATTTGCATTTTTCGGAGCGGATTAACGTGGTAAAATTCATTGCTGTGACTCTTGTTTCATGGTGTAATATATAGTGGTGAATCCATGTTTTATCGGTGAAGAAATTCAACAGGATCGCGATGAAAAGATCTAAACCAGTCACACAATTGCGTTTGTTTTCGATTGTGAGTAATCTTTTCGATTGCTTTTGCATACCTATATTTCGTGCAAAATTGAAATTACTGCCCGCGCACTTAACTGGTTTACACACTTTAGCTCGTTGGGCACTCAACTATATCTTGGAATTTAGCGATGATTTATGAGATTGTTACAATATACTGAATTAGCCAAAAACCTACTTAACTGTAAATACTTAGTGCTCCTTAAATGATTTTGTAAAAACTTATTCGCCTGCCCTCGTAGCATACATAAGTTATCACATATTATGAAGTTATTTAAAATAATTCAGGAATTATTAAACACTCATTCACGATATTTACTGACAGCATAAATAAGAGTCTATGCATTTTACATCCGCTTAAATGAAGTCATTATAAGAGACAGAGTCTAAATTTTTCATGAACCGTTCTTTGTAACCCAGTTGACATTGTGTAAGTGTACTGTATGTATATTTATATGTTTATAAATTGTTGTTGTTGTTGTATTTTAAGAATACAAAATGATATCGTTGGCATTTTATTTCAATTACCATCTTTTATTTTTTTTTCTTGCTTTTATTCTCATGGCTAAAATAGAAATATTATTTTGCATTATGCTGTTATTTTCTTCATTCATTTTTAGATTAGTTTCGATGGGTTTGTGTGTGTATGTGTGTATTATTGTTGTTGATTAAATTTTGGTAAACATACAAACTCACATACATATTCAGCTTAATTTTTTTTAAGAATATAATGTCCTTCAGCTATAAAGGGGGTGAATAAATGAAATATTTTGTATGTGTGTGTGTGTGTGTTTTTATGTTTTGCTAAACTTAGAATAGAAAAACAAAAATACTTTGCAGCTTTTGGCTAAATCTTTAAGTTATTATTTGAATTTATTTAGTTGCTTGCCCTTGAGTAACATTAAACATACAAAATACAAAACATAATTTGGTATGTAATAGAAATCGATCGATTTGGTTAAAAATCGAAATAAAAGTAGGGCATAGAAAAAGCTAAAGAGGATTGAAATAGTTTTTTTTATCGCTTTGGTTATATCGATCGTTTTTTTTTTTTTGAAATTAAAAAATATTTATCATTGAGCTATCACACACGAGAACAATTATGCTGGCATAACATGACAGCTTGTAGGCAAGTGGGACGAACAGAATGGTGGTGTAAATTTTCAACCAGCTTCTACTCCGCATTAGCAGCACAAAATAAATTTATGCACATTTAAAAATAAAAAAACGACAAAATTTATATGAATACAAAAAACACTAACACGCACAAAGATATGTATACGTATACAAAAAATTTCGCTTAAATATTAGTCTCGTGTGTGTTGGCTCATTGAGATTTAAAATATGATCGATTTAAAATCGATAGATGAAATGAAATCACATACCAGAATAATTGAAATACCTTTATCAAAAGATTTCATCTGTTCACATGTTGTCGTCCAAAAATAATCTATTTGTGGCAGTTTTTTGTTTAACCGATTATTTCCATAAGAATTGTTTTGTTTATTGACTGTCATATGATAGACAAAAAAAAAACAACGACCTACACTCACTGTAACGATGATGATGATTGTAATGGTAATGACTAATTCACTACCAGGCGTGTGTGTGCGTGCGAGTATGTCATTAGGTTAACGGCTTATCAATGAATGTGCAAGCTATTTTGAAAACATTACAACTTAAAAACCCTTTCCTGAATATATCTTATCTCTTAGAGAGTGAGTTTTTAAAGATATCCTTTTTTATATTTTTTAGTACCAGTATTTTATCTCAATTACTGGGTTCAGTTGTTACAGCGCATGCCCAGTAAGCAGCAATATTTTGGCGCCAAATGTATTACAGCTCTCTGCTGAATTTCCGCTTGTCATTTGTTTATTGCGGTTATTTTGCATTTTGGTTAAAATTTCAACTCAACTACCAAATAATGTTAGATTCTTCTTTTTGTGTTATTACTTTAAATGGCACAACGTTGCCATCATTGTCCTCGTGTTGTAGTCGTTTTTCAATGTCTTAACACCGAACATCGTTTAGTGTGTGTGTGTGTGTGTTTTTTTTGTGTGTTACCAGTGTCTCTGCTTTGTGTGTGTGTATTTTCTGAAAGCATCCTGTTTGAATCCTGTAATAGTGTGTGACTCGCACAAAACATTTATTGGTGTTTCTGCCAAAGTTTAGTGTTGTTTTAGTCGCATACGAGTCTAGTTGTTCTAAAAGATAAATAAACAAAACAAAAAAAAAAAAAAAGTGACCCATTAACTTAAAAAATAGGGGAAACATAAATCGCTTATAAAAAAATAATAATAAATAAAACATTTTTAACCGTCGGAAATTTGTTTTATCATTTATTAAATATCATTTAAATGTAATAAAAAAATATTATTATAAGTACTATAAATATTATAAATTCAATGTGTAAAGTGTTTTTAATAAAAATTTAGACTGAAACTAAAAATAATATTTAAAAATTACCGCGAAAAATTTAAAGTGGTATATTTTTGTAAATGTAAAATAAAAATAATAGATAAAAAAAAATTAGTAAAATCATTTAGCGTTAATTCATGTGAGCACATTTTTTTAAAACAATTAAAATATATATTAAAAATTTTTTAACAAAAATACGTTTCTTTGATAAAAAAAATTACAATTTAACAGCGTTAAAACATTTTTAAAATAAATTTAAAAAAAACTCAGTAGCAAAACAGAAACAATCCGTTACGTATTAGCTTGTTTTAACCAGACAACTGGAACGAGTTCTACCCCCTGTCCATATAAACAAGATTAGAAATTAACATATCATCGGGGCAATTGTCCCCAATTTCACACTTTGGAACTATTTGTACAACTAGTTTTAAAATTACAATTTGTGGATGAAAAAAGGGAGCAAAACTGGTACTAATGTGGAAAGTGACTCTTTGTTATGAAGAGACTCTTTGGTTATAATACTGTACCAATTTGTTAGGATATATAAATAATAAACAAAGATTTTTCTTGGATGAAACGAAGATTAGACCGATAATTTTCTCTTATTGAAATAGTTTGGTACATTTATCAAATAATATTTAAAATATTTAAATTATTCAGTTTAATTTCTTCGACCTTTTTAATACAATTTCCAGGTAATAAGGTCTATTTTATACAAAATTATTTATTCTTCATCCTACATTTCGCTATCTCAAAACATCCCTGAAGAAGATTTTTTGTTTTTCAATTTTAAACAAATTAAAAAAAAACAAATTTTTTTAAAAAAATAAAATAAAAAATTTGTTTAAAATTGAAAAACAAAAAATCCCTGAAGAAGCTATCCAATGAGATAGCGAAATATTGGATGAAGAATAAATAATTTTGTATAAAATAGACCTTGAGCTTGAATACTTATTACCTAAAATTTAAAATATTTTGTATTTATGATTTCTAGTCATAATGAGAAATTTTATTGTTATTTTTGCACACTCAGCCTACAAGTTAATAAAATTAAAATTTAAATATTTGTATTTAATTTAAATCGTTTTTAACAATCTCTTCAAAGTTTCTATGAAACTAATACGCAACTTTATTATTGTTTCAAAAAGAAAAACAGGAAGCAAAACTGCTTCTAATGAGGCATTTACGAAACTAGTTCTGTATTAAGTTTTTGGCATATTTTTTTTTTTGCAGATTTTGGGTTTCATTCATATAAAAATTGTATGCACAAGCATATTTTTGTGCTGAAAAGTTGTAAAATTTACAATAGTATTGGATCTTTGCAATGCTAAATTCATTGAGTATATTTTGGTTGCTTCAACCAATAAAATAAGTTAGTTTAATCATATTGAAATGCTCACTCAGAATATTATGTAGTTTACTGTTTGAAGTTCAATAAAAAAGTTTTTCGTTCCATTTAAAAATAAAGGAACATACATTTATTTTTTAAAGAAATATCTATTTTAACTTTTTTATACATTCAAAATGATTTACTATCATTTACCGATTTTTTGCAGTTTCATTTATTTTTTTTATTTGCTTGAAATTTTATACAAATTTACACACAAAACGGAAATTTTTGGTTTATTTGTGTCCGTTGCAGTTGTTTCAAATTTAAATTTCGTTTGCTGTCTGTTTCAAAGATAAAAAATATTCAAAAAATTCCAATTTGCTTTTTATATAAATTGGTTGCTTACATACAAAATTATTTTAATTCAAATTACAAAAACTGCATAAACACACATACATACAGAAACACATTCACACGAAAAGTTCTATAGCCATGCATTCATACTTTTTGTAGATTAAAAAAAAAACAAAAATACAAATACAAAAACAATTTAAATAAATGATAAAATCATTTATTTTTTTAGGAATTGGTAGGTAAAATTTAAAAAATTTTTTTTTACTGATTAATCATCTGTTTTTACGGATGTGTCAGTTGTTTAAACAATATTTAAATATAAATAACAAAAGCCATTTGTTTAAATGAAAATTAAGTAGACCGGTTTTTAAATGAAATATCATTTCTTGTAAATGTCATTTTCTGTTATTTTAACTTACAAACTATTTTAAGTGCTGTTGTATAAACCAAATTTTGTTGTGAAATTTTATTTTCAGTCACAGTATGTCTGTGTGCAAGAAAATGTCTAAAATTTTGTTGTAAAATTTAATTTTTTCATTTTGAATGTAGATAACAGTTATGCATTTGAAGGACTTCATCCTTTTCTTTTTGTTGCTGGAATTTATTTTAATGATCCTTATGCAAATATGTAAACAAATATATTTACAATTAGGGCTCGGAAGTTTATGGAAACACATTTCTTAAAATTCAAGATTTTTGGCTTATTTGTGGTATTTTTTTTATGAAATTTTCAATTCATAAAAAAATTTATAAAATGGATAAATTATAAATAAATATTGCAAATTTTTGCGATTTTTTAAAATTCTAAAGTATCTAAATTGGTAAATAATTGTAAGTTTTGAGTTTCTTTAGATAACCAAAATTTTTCCCACTGCGAGTGGGCCGAAAGGGTTAAGTACCTGACCCATTGGACGAGGGTGTTAATTAATAATTTCTATAAAATCCAATTATTATTGCTTCCGTAAGAAAACAACATATTCAGTGTTTTTAAATTGTGCAAAAAATTAACCCTTCTTGGCTTCGGCTAATTATATTTTAATGTCCCGTTTTAGGCTTCTATCTACAAGGCATAAAGTGATAATATTTTATAGATTAATGTCAAAAAGTAATCATATTTATAAAATTAAACACAGTAATTTTATAAAATTGTTGTTTGGATATTTTTGATTTCCTACCAACGTTGATTATTTAAGCTACTATGGTCAAAAGATCTTATACACAAAATAATATTGGTAGATTTTCCCTAAAATGTATTTGAAAAAAATATAATATTTTACTACAAAAAGCACTTTGTCAATCAAAAAATCGGTTTTGAATCTCTAAGATGCCCCAGCAAAAAATAAAAAATAGTAGCAAATGAAGAGAAAAAAAAAACCGTGAATTTGATTTCGGTGTTATGAAATTTTGAATCGGAAGCAATGATTGGAAGGTGTAAGTTTCGTTTGATTGCATCTAAAACAGTTCTTATGGTTGCATAAAAAATGAGATCTTTGGATGTTCCCAAATAAATTTTGAATTTTATCAGCACTGACACATTTGTTGTTGTTTCCCATATAAATTTTGAGTTTGACTGTTGGTTAAATTATAATGGGACATTTAGTAATTGGGACTTATTGATTAAATTAATTTATTCGAAATTCTTGCAATTTTTACAACAATAAATTTTACCTTTTGTAGCAATAAAAGCTACGATTTTAAGAATTTAAATCTGGTAAAATAGTTTTAAAAACAACAAATAAGTTACCCTTGATAGATTTGAAAAGAGTTAAATTTCGTAAAAAACACATTTTGAAAGTTATCAAAAAGAACTTCTTTAGAAAAGGAAAATCAGAACTAAGTGATACTTTGGAATCAATGAAAAATTAATTCCTTAAGAATCGTTTCGATTTAATTTTGTTGGAGTATTTTAACCTGTCGTGAAAAATTTTAATTTTTTTGTATTAATCCAAAAAAAAAAAAAAAAAAAATCTAATTAAAAAAATGTGGTTTTAGGAATGATGGCAATTTCATGTGTTTCATTTGGCATTAATTTATATGAGCTCAGCAAAACCACACCATACCAATTAATTCGTAAGGTTCATTACTTCACACCTTACTTCACTGATGAATTTTACAATCGATGATACTCAATATGTAGACCGATTATCTTGGTGGTTATAAAGTATATGATTAAGGCCGAGTTTTTATAATGTAGATTATGTTTAAACTCAGTTTATCGCAATTTGTAACTTGAGTTCTAATTTTGAAATTTATTTTAATTTATTTTATTTCAATGAAGACCAAAATTTTATGTAACGAAAAGTTGTTCTGACAAATTTATGTTAATAAACATGGAAATGGCAGACAAAATTAATTTTCAGCTTAACTAAACCAAGTTTAACTCACACACCAAAAACTCGGCCTAAGGATGGGAAAAGTAATGTGTCTAATGTGGCGTGTGGTTTTATTATTTAATGCGCTGCCAGCATCTTTAAGGCAATTCTATTATAGTTATCATGTTTATAAAAGAAAACTTTTAAATAACTTTCAATAATTACAACAATTTTCTTATCTTTTTTATACCAACATAGGGTGGATAACTACAATAATTTTTTTTCTCGTTTCGAATTGGGATAGCAAAATATTATATATTTTATTTAAATATACAGTATCAAATAAATAGTTATCAGGGTTTCAATTTCAAAAATTTTAAGGTAACCTTAAGTGAGTAGAATATTGTAATTTTTTAATTGGCCTGTAGGCTTTCAAATTACAAAATGTTGAATAAAAAAAAAAAAAATTGATTGTCATAAAAAAATATGTAACAAATATTTTTTATTAAATATAACGTGGTCATACTGGGATTCGACCCTGGGACCTCTGGTTGCCAGCCACTGAGATATCGAAATACATAATGTTGGATAGGTAAATGAATTTTTGTGCTTCCCGTTTTCTTTTTTAATGTTTAGAAATATAAACCATACACTCTTGCTTCCAAAAAAAAAAACACGAATAATGTTTCTAAAAATAGATTTTCAGTAATGTATCTAAAAATAAATTTGATGGGTAACTTATTATTTAATGTTTTACAATAATGCAAAAGCAAACGATTTAACATTGCAAAGTAATGCATGAATATATTGCACCTATTACCAATTTTTTCCTGGGAGATTAAAGATATGAGTATCTTCAGTATTTAGGTACTTAAAACTAGTTATTAATTTAATCGGCTTTTAAATTTTATAATTTTTTGGCGCAGGCCCAACCTCGAATTTTTCTGTATAAATAAAAAAAATATATTTTATTTGGTTTTGTTCATCTTAACCTATTTTATAACACTCATCAATCGCTTGGGATTTTTTTTTGCGTTTTTATTGCTTTTGAACTTTTATAGTTCAAATTTGACGCTTTGTGTGCACTTAACGGGTTATGATTTAAAAAAAACATTTAATTTTTATTTATTGCTTATACAAAGTACTATTAAACTAATGCACAAAATTTTTCTGTTTGCCTAACACGATATTTTAGAGTTTTTTTATTTTAAATTTTGCTGTTGGATATAACAACACTGGTAGCTTCAAGCTTTTTCGATTATTGAAAGGAAATAGTTTATTATATACATTAGAACATTACAGAAAAAAATTTCTTGATTTTTGAATTTTACATAAAAAGTAGATACTGGATAACAAATTTTTCTTACCAAAAAAAAAATCCCATATTTCCTTAACCATATCAGATTACTTTTGTTTTAAAACTTAGCTTTCTATATTAAAAATAATTTTCGAAAAAGTATTATAGAAAATGTCAAAAACACATTTTTGTCAAAATGTCAAAAAATTAATTTTTAAAAAGTGGTTATAGTAACCCTGAACAATAAGATTTAAAAATGTTTGATTAATTTGTAAAGCCAATACTTTATGCTATGACAGGCTTTTTAGTGCATAGCTATCTTTTATCTAAGTTTATTGGGTTTCGAAGGAAGGTGTTGCTTTAAAACAAGGGCTGTGTAAAACAGGTTAATGAACTATGAGTAGGTTATATTCAAAATCCGTTAATTTTTGCATAAAAATCACGCTAATAATTATACAGTAAAGTGGACCAAAGTTGGAAAATATTTCAAATGCAGCAAAAATAAAATGTTTAAAATCTTTCATCTCTCTTAATTGAATCAAAGTTTCTAAGAATCGCCTACATTTCGAAAATTTAATTTCCATCGAGTGATAGATACATCAGTTTAAGTTAGTTTTTATACGCTGCATATACCACAAATTATACTCAGTAATACAACATCAAAACCAAGAATTTTTCAACTTCCCCAGTTGTTCTTTTCCTCCCATATAGACATTAAAATAACAACTTAATTTTAAACGTTTAACACAATTTTTATGTATTTATATATATTATATGTGATTGTGTTACATTGTGGTGGTCTAAACGACGTTATAAATTAAATACTCCAAAATAGAAACTGTTATTTGCAGTACAACATAAATAATATTTACTGCTTGAACAAACCAACCATCAAATCACTCATACAAAGACATATGCTCTTACAAAACATAACAGATTCCAGCTAAAGAAGACATGCAACTTAAACGTAATCCTAGCACAAATTTAAGAAAACGGTATTTCAGTATTTTCTTGTTGGTAACATCATGTAGTATTTAATTTTTATGCGCTATAAAAAAAAAATATCATAATACTTAAAAATAAAGATGGTATTTCAAGTGCAGATGACAACAACATTAAAACGAGTCCTTAATGATACTTACACAAACATAAATTTCTTAAGATGAATTTTCATTCCATAAAATAGCTCAAAAAATCATGATGGTAAATTGATGCAAAACTTTTTTTTTACATTTATGCAGAAATTACAGTATTATGCATAACCACCACTGGAAGGACGGACGACGGACATATACAATTGATTCATTTTGTTCTTTCATTTAAAAACTTATGACTGCTAGTGGAATTTATAAAATGCATACTTTTCCTGTGAATACTGGATAGGACGATGATAAATAACATTGAAAAATTATATTAAATTTTGTGAAAATTTGCAATGAAAATTCTGTAGACAGATGATGACTTTGAGCTACAGCATTAACATGTACAAAATATATCTTGACAATTGTTTTATTTTTTCTTCAGGCTTTTTCGGAAAGATTAACGTTTAAGTTTATGTAAAACTTATTCTTTTATTTATAAATGTACATATTATTTGAGTGGGACAATTGATAAGAAACTGCTGGCATTTCAAAAAGACTCTACTGCTTTTACTACAATCAATTTGCTTCCTCTGGACATTTATTTAATACAGAAATTTCTTATTTCTTATATGGAGATTATAAAAATTTGTTCGTTGGTTATGTCGACATGACATCTTTAAATGTCAATCATTTTTTATGATTAAAAATATTATCATTCATTAAAAAAATTATGATTAGATACTTCTAATTTTGAGTAACTTTGGTCAGGTTTAGCAGATACACTGATACGCGTTTTAGGATTTACTAAATCTGGTGCATAATGCATAATTTAGATTTTAGCTTTATATTTGTTATTCTTTAAAATGTCTGTAAATGTTACAGAAAAATCTGTAAGTTTACTAATTTTAGGCCATCAGATCATTTAGCAAATTTTTGGAAAATCTGTTGGTAATTTTTATTAAATTAAAGTAGTAAACGTTACTGGAAATATATTTGCTAAAATCAAAGAATGTTTTTACTAAAGAATTATTATATCAATATTTTAAATTCAAATTCCTTTTTAATATCCTTTGACTTTTTCTTCATATTTTTGCTTATATAAAATTTCATTTTAAAAAACTTTTATGTCAATTATGACAAAAAAAGAATGATTAGTTAAATTTTTTGTTAATTTTAGTAACTCAATTTATTACGGAATTTGTAGGTAAAATTTTAACACTTATTTTTAACTGATAAATCATTTGTCTTTTAGTGATGCGTCAGTTGTTTAAACAACATTTAAAAATAAATTACAAGAACCATTTGATTAAAATGAAAAGTATGGAGACCGGGAAATAAAATATCATTTCTTTTTAATATTATCTTCCGTTATTTTAACTTACCAACTTTTTTAAATGATTAAATAGCAATAAACTTGGTTGTCGGCAGGAATCTGTTTTAACTGTAAATGATAAATTTTTATTAGATTTGCACCAAACTTTAATATATTTATTGTTTTACACATCATTTTACACACTCAGAATATAATGTAGTTTATTGTTTGTTGTTTAATAAAAAAGTTATCAGTTCAGTTAAAAATACTGGAACATACACTTTTTTCAAAGAAATATTTATTTTTATATTTTTATACATTTCTTCAAAATGATTTACCGATTTTTTTCAGTTTCAATTATTTTTCCATTTGTTTGAAATATATTAAAAATTTACACACAAAACGGAAACTTGTGGCTTATTTGTTGCCGTTACAGTTATTCAAAATTTCGATGGTTCAAACAAAATATTCCAAAAAAAAAAAAAAATAAATAAATAAATAAAAAAAAAAACTATGTAATAAATATTCAGTTATTTTTAACGGAATTGGAGGGTAAAATTTTAACATTTATTTTTAACTGATTAATCATTTATTTTTTACTGATGTGTCAGTTGTTTAAACAACATTTTATAAAAATTGAAAAAAACCATTTAATTTAAATGTAAAGTAAGGACCCCAGTTTTTAAATGAAATATTATTTCTTTTAAATGATGTTTTCTGTTATATTAAATTACAAACAATTTTAAGTCTTACCATTAATTGACTCGATGCTTTTAACTCTGTACATCCTGTAAATTTACAATGATTTTGTATTGACTTTTAACCTTATAATGCTCTTTCGTCAGATATCGATAATATTAAAAATTTCGATTTATCACTTTATTTTCTACAAATAACACTATCAGTAAAATAAAATAACGCACTAAATATTTTTGGCGATTTTTACTCTTTGAAAGTTGCTAAATTCAGCGAAATTGATTAATTTATTTTAAAAAGATCTGTTCACTAGTTTTTGAATTATAGGGATGGCCGTAAAACATGTCCACTCGCTCTTAACTCTCTTTGTTATTACCAATAATGTATGAGAGAGCGTAAATATATATTTGGCAAATTTTCAAATATTTTTTTTTATACTAAAAGGTCAATTTTGGCTACCTTTGCCAAAATAAGGTAGCGCTCTCTTAACTTACTAACAACATTTTTGGTAATCAAATCGTTTACCATATTTAGTTGAGTAGCAGACTTGTAGCAGTTGAGTGTCTGGTAAATGTGCCCCTTTTTATCGAGTCGTATTTTTAAAGTGTTGTAAATAATAATAAAGAATGATAGTATTTTACATGATACTTATCAATCATTCTACCAACATGTACTGTCAAATTTATTTATATAAAACTGTCTCTGCAATATTTTGATATAAAAAAGTTTGTCTGTTTTTATTATTTGTTAGGGAATATTGATAATCCTATAATGGTGGATAAAAAGAAACTGAAATAATGTAATGATGAAGTCAGCATAAGAAAACTTATTCTACATCATGCTAAAATAAAGGACTATATAGACCCTTGTATACACATGAATGCATTCATAAGATGACTAAGTTTCATATTTTATTAAGAATGTTTATCATCATCATCATTATTTACATGCATACATAAGGACATGTATGACACGCGATAATGTATGCTGTGTGTGTGTGTGTGTGTATGTCTGTCGTGAACCAAAAGTTTTTTTATCCAATTTAAGTAAGTTATCCTTGTTGTGTTTCCATACAGTCTTATTATCTTTCTATTGTGTTTTTTTATCCATTTATTTATTTATTCTTTTTTTTTTGTTTATTTCTTTGCAAAACAAATGATTAATACTTATAAAGTTTATCACAAAAATACTTGTTTAGAGAAAAGAAAATAAAAAACTTTTTATTTATTGTAACTCCTTTACACGATAAGTATCCTAACTGATTTGGATGTTTTGTGGGAAAACAAATTTAAGGCATATCTACCTGCTTTTTCCTAACAGTAATATCGAAGGCCCAGAATAAACACAAGGTTCTTCAATTTATCGGCTTTTCGTTTTAATCGATTAATTATACAAATTTAATAATTATTCGGGTTACCTTTTCTTAATCGATTAATCGAACAAAATTAAAATACCACCAGTAAATTTAAGACTTTTATGATAATTTAGTTCAGATGAAGGCAGTAGTAGTAAGATATTATGTTGTATAATACAATAGGCAATTTTTTAGTCCGAGCGCCTTAGTGCTTGTTCAGCCCACCCCAACTCATAAAGATGTGTAGTTATATCCAATTTGAATTATTATTTTGTTATTTAGTTATTATATGTTGAAAAAATGCTTAAGAAAACTTTGTAACTTTAATAAAATTGCATATTATATTTCATATTTTTTAATGTGCAATACCCTCTATCAGCCAAAAAAAAAATTAATTTTTCAATTGCAAATATACTCTATAAATCAAAGCGCCGCAAATAACGTATTAAATGATTTTTATACATAGAATTTAGTTGCCATATTTAACAAATATTGAAGATGATAGATTAATTCATACTTTACAGTTTTGGCAGTTTTAAGCCTCTTTGCAAAAATGTATTTTTATTTATGGAGGGTTTTATATAAGCTCTTGATATATTTCATCAAAATTTCTTTGTAATTGCGACCAGTAGTTTGATTAAAGATTTAAAAATTATATATACTGACTTTTTTTTAGAGGTGTAAAACAACGGTTTTTGTTTAGTCTCCTCTACAAAATATCCAATTTTAATTAAAATCTTAGTTCTCACAACAAAGAGAGCTTTATTGTTAGTGAAAAATGATGCGCTTTTTATTTCATTTCCATATTGTTTTAGTTGTTCATTTACACTTCTTGTTTGCTGCAATAACTTGTACTCATGTTAGAACTAAAATTTATGTGCATAAATAAAAACAAGGGTTAAGTTAAAAACTGCAACTCAATATTGATGACATTACAGCGCCTCTAGTCTACAAAACAAATTGTTTTTCACATATGTGCCTTTCCGTATCAGCTATCCAGCTACAATTACAGACAAAAAATTAAGCAACTTTTTCATTCCCCTTAATCTCTCGTTTTTAGTATACATATTATTATTATTTATTTTTTAATCGGCCTGTCTCGTCTCTTGGAACACCTCAGAATTTTTAAGGGTATAAAAAATTGTTACTTTTTCAGTTTTTTAACTTTTTTTTTTAATATGAAAAACCATTCGATTTCATAAATTTAATTAAATTTCAAAGATATTGACAATTGTTGAGGTGTTAATAATGATATTCAGGATTACCCTGTTTAAGCAAATAAAGAACTAAGGAATGATCATCTCGGATGGAAAAAATTTTTTGGAGAGAATATTCTTTTACACACTTGAGGTCCTAGCTATACAAATAAATTAAAAAATTATCAAAGTTATTCCAGGGTTGCCATATAAAATATTTAAAAAAAATAATTTTTTAAAAATTTTTTTATATTACTTTTTTGAATGCTTGTACAGATTTAAAAAAAAGATAAAATTTTCTACTTTAATTTGATATTATTTTGTATAAGAAATAAACAAAAATTTAAATTTTGCTAAAATCTTAACCCGTTAGATACATACGAAATGCCAAAATTTTAAATTAAATATGTATACCGCCACTAGAGGGCGTAATAAATGTACAAAACTAAAAAAAAAAAAAATTTTTTTAAAATTTCCACGAGATCAATGAGTGGTATAAAATAGGTTAATTAGCCTTTTTCATTGTGTACGATGCTAAATTAGGAAGCAACATGTAAATTTCAATCTTAAGGAGGTATGTGAATTCCAATTAAACATTAACCTGTAGTACAGTGGGACCTAAAATGTAAAGTTGTTATAGGACAACTTTTTTTAAAAATGCATAATTGTAGATAATACCCTAAATTAGGAAAATTTAACGAGCATTGTAGTTAGTTTAATTGATAAAACTTTTGTTAGTTTATACAAAAAAAAAAAAATATTAATAAAAAATATATTTATTTTAGTGTAAAAGTTTAGTGGTAAAATAAAATTCTAAAAAAAAAACATAAATATAATTTAATGATTCCATGCTGTTGTTATAAAAGCAGGAAATTACAAAAGATATCTCAACTAAACTGAGAATAAATATAACACTCATACACTCGCATAAAAGTAAACACATATAATACAAAAACAAATATAAAAACGTGTAACGTAAAATAGGCATGTGTGCAAAATTTATATGTGTATGTTCATACATATGTATGTAATTTGTGAAAACAAACAGTTGTAACATGCGAAATTGTGAAAATTTGAAATGAAAGGGTACACAACAACAACAATAACAAGAAGAAGAAGAAGTGTATATGTTAATAATTATCCTTGAACTTGAAGGCATTTGAAAGTTTTGCCATTATTTTCTATTTCTATCCTCTGGCTCCGATTCCAATACTGGCTTAACACAAAAGTGTTGCTGCTTTCTACAACAATAAATTGTGGATTTATTATTTTTCATCTTCCTTTGGCAACTTGTGTGGAGTTTTTTGTACACGTTTTGTATTGGTAAGTTTAGTTTTTTTTTTTCTAAATCATTTCCAAATAAAATACAAACATTTATACCAAATATTTAATAGTAAAATGTTCAAGGTTTTTTTTGGGCCGTAAATTTTTGCCAATAATTTTTCCCATCTCTCTCTCTGATATGAAAATTTGTTTGCCAAAAACGTGTATTGTACCTAAATGTCATTTTAATAGATTACAAATTATTGCATTTTTTTATTTTAATAATTTGTGACACTTTAATTAATATTTCAATTAGTTGTTGTTATCTAAAAAACACTCTATTGTAAAATAAATAATAATAAAAAAAAATAAAATATATTTAAGAACCATTTTGTCATTTTAAAACCACCATCAAACCAGCTTAAGATATTATTTATTTCTACTAAAAATATATTTTTTTAAAGTGTCTCAAGTAAAGTGTCGTTAAATTAGCTTTACGGAGAATAAATGGAATTTATTAAAATTGTAAAAATCTCTTTCAAATTCTTCGTCGTTTTCTATCTTCACTTACTCTTGTCAATTCCTCCCACTGTTTCCTGCAAATTACTTATATTAAAATTAACTACAAACAGAAAATAAAAATAACAAAATTCCAAAACATTTTAAAATATTTTCAATGACAGTTTTACTGGGCTGCATATAAATCATATTAATTTAACCACATTATAAATCATTTTTAAAATAAGAATCCTTACATATTTTCACTTTAAAAAAAATATATATCTAAATAATCTGTATTAGGGTGGTTGGTATTTGTTTAAACACATCTCAAAAAAATATTTCCTAATACCGCACAGTGGGGCATATTTAAATCATTTTGGGAATAATTTAACCATTTATTACTGGCAACGCTTCTGGCGCTAGTGGTAAAATCCACAAGTTCTGTTTTATTCGTATTTACTCCCAGACCACAGCCAGCGGCTCACTAGAACGCCAGTCATAATGTATTTTAACACATCCAGAAACATCCTTCATGCGAGTTTTACACCATGATTTTTCACACTCACCAAAAAAAGTCTGTAATCACAACTGAAAATTTTGCTGTTATTACGGGAAATATTGCTTATATTAGAACAGAAGTATTTTTTGCTTATCTTAGCAACATATGTCTGCTGACGTGAAATAAATAGAAAAAATTAGTAGCTGCTACTAAATTTTATTAAACCTTTTGTAAAGTGAAATATAAAATCAGAAAAAAAATTTACTAAGTGTTATTAATATTAGATACACTTGTTGTACTTTAAAGCTTCTAATTTCTTTTAAAATTGCATTACGAAATCGAATATACAAATTTATATTTTTTTATCGAACATTTTTTTATTCTTTTTTTTCAAAACATATTTTAGACAAAATTAAAGAAATAATTCATAGGCTTAAAAAATAGTTAAAATGTAAACGAATTTATCATTTTGTTTAAATTTGCTTTTTGTTTTTAAAAATATTTTTAGTATTTTTTTTTTGTTTTTGGATTTAAGGGTAAAATTTTAGAACTAAAAAAGTTTTTAGTGCTGTTTTAAGTTGATGCCCTATTTTTGGATTTGAGTCGGTTGTGAAAAGTATCTTCACTTCCGATCCCTACGTAACATTTGAAGGCAATTTAAGTTTGTATGTATAAGTTTTAAATATTAGAAATAACATTTCCTTCAATATCCACTTTTTCAAAATTATTGAATTCTTTTTCTAACTTTAGCAAATGGGTTTTCAATAACTTGTAAAAAGATTTCTGTAGTTGGCAGCAAAAATTTGTAAATATTCTGTAAATGTTCTATAATTTGTAAAATGTAAATAGCAAAAAAATTTACTAAATATATTATTTTGCTTAAAGTCAGTACAAAAATAGTAAAGTGTGATTAAAAACCTTTTATAAGTTTTTCTACAAAATTTTTTTTCTGAGTGCAGATTTACAAGAATTGAGTGAAACTTAATGTCGATCTGACAAATCAATAAGAAATTTTGATCCAAATTAAGAAATGCTCCTGTAATCTATCCTGACAAATATTTATAGAAATTGTCTCATCTTGTGATGATTTTCTTAGATAAGAATGAAATCCGGAGAGGGACCAGAATGAAATCCGGATAGAGACCAGAATGTAATCCGGATAAGGACAAATATTTACTTTATTATAATAAAGCTATATTATTCTCCAACTTGTCATTTATATAGAGCTTATATTTTTTTTATCACACATTTAAATTGTAGCCAAATTAAGCGTTTACTTTAGAATAACTTTCCTTTAAAATAGAAAAAAATCTGTAACCTAGATTCTTACGATTTTTTCCATATAAATTCCTTCAGAATCTACAATAGTGATCACAATCAATAAAAATCAAATTTTCTTAGCAATTTACTGACATTTTCCATATCTAAAAATAGAAATTCAACTAATTCCTTTTTGGTTTTATTTTTTTAACTTAATAGTTATTTAAATACAAAATTATTTCCATAAAAATTACAAGAAATTGTTCACATATAGGAAATATAAATATGAAAAATGTTTTTTTTCTAACGTTTTTTTTCAGTTATATATTAAAGATTATTTTAAACTACTTTCGATTATTTTCACAGCTTTTGTCGATTATTTAAATACTGATTGAAAATAAATAACAAAATGGCTTGAACAAAAAGAATCAACATTTATCTTGTTAATTATGTTTGTAATTAATTTTATACGTATTTTAGATTGTTTTTAATAAAATATTATTTATTGTTAGTGTAACACATGAATATTTCATTAGAAACTCAAACGTATGAGTAATTTGTTATTTAATTCATATTAATCATACGTTATGTTGTTTTATAGTAGAAACAGATAGAGAAACGAATATTTTGAGACTATTGCCTGGTTTTCATTATGTCATATGAACTGACAACAAAAACTGACTCAAATGAATTCTCGTCGTTTTGCGTCAAATGCGTTTTCATTACATCTTAAAAACTGACAATAAATCGATAAAGCAGAGCGTGTCAAAGACTTATGTCAAATTTTGGTGTCAGTTGACTGACACGCCGTTTTCATTACAAAGGTCAAATGTGATTCATAAACGTTTGGCAAGCGAACAGCTGATTAGAAAATATTAATTTGATTTTAATAAAAACTGGAAAAAAATTAAAAATAATAAAAAAGAAACAAATGGCTGCAGCTAGTGTGGCGCATTGAGTTATTAATACACTAAGGGCTTGGAAAAATAAAAGGAAGTATTGAAATTTATTTTTCCAGCGAAAAAAAATATAACAGCTTTGCGATCGCCAAACGAAAAAAATTGACAACTTGTTGTCAATTTTATTTTAGATAAAAAATGCTGCCATATCTGCTGAAAAGCTGAAATTTGATGTTTTCACTTGTCTGTCATTTTAGACGGCAGTTAGTGTGCATAAGTGACTGCAAACTCAGATGACACCAAACCCCGTTTTCATACAATTACCAACAATTTGGACAAATTGACATTAAAAATGACATAGTGAACACCATGCATAAAAAGCGCAACAAAAATTGTGGAATAAAAAACCGGTTTCGGGTTTTGTAAATATAATGGAACTGTTTCAGCAATATGATTGAGTTGTTTTTTTTTTTCTTTAACTACCCTGTAAGATATGTGGATAGTGAAACTGTACTGATTCACTATTGACTTTGTCACCAGTTCTACTGACTAATTTTATGCCCCAGCCAACACTTTCTGCTGACAATTAACATGTGCGTGTCATTGCGAACTAGGTGTTGACATTGTAACCAGAGATTCACTAGTACATTTTAGTAATTCTAGTCTACACTTTTGGAACTTTTTACTAGATTTCCACACTGGGAAGGAAATAAGATTAAACAGGTGCATTTATTTTGTTAGATTAGATATTTTATTATTAATTTTATAAATTTCATTAAAGTAAAAAAAAATTCGTGCAAATTTAATTTTGGAGTACATAAATCTTCAAAAGACTGCACAAAATCATCCACAGGCTCCGTAAAATCTTCATCAGGCTCCACAAAATCTCTAGAGTTGCAACTTTCACTAAAAATTTTTGCCTCTTTCTTGTTATTTTTATTTTTATACAAAATTGATTGTTTTTTTCACAAGTTTTTTGTAATTTATTTTGCTCATTATATATTTTGTTGAAATTTGTATATTTACATTTTAAAATCATTTTTCTTTATATTTTTATTAAAAACTTTAATTTTGCATGCAGCATTGCACATGTATTTTCAACAAAATAAAACAATAAAAAAAATCAAGAACAAGCACAGCTTTGCAGCTGCAAAAAAGGAATGTAAAAAGTATAGACGCTTTGTGGACATGTCACCAAAAAGTCACTTAAAATAGTTGACAAATGTGGTGACTTGTAGACACTTGACCCCAGGCTTCCTACAGAGTAATGTCAAAATAGTATTATACTTTAGGATGTGAATTCATTGAGAATCTCATTAATTAACACTTATTACTAGAGTATAAATATTTCAATTAATGCCAGTTCTTAAAGTTTAAAAATAAGTTCCTACCTAAGATTCAATAAACTTTAAAATAACATAAATAGAATTTCTTAGATTTAGTTTTCTACTCCACCACACTCCCCAAACAGACCAAACAGTTTTTCTTACTAAAAATGATTTAGTATGACAAGAGAGAAAGAGGAAGAAGATTTTGTGCAAACATTGGAAGAGAAAAAGGCATCAGAAAAAGTTTTCTTATTAAATAAAGCGGTTTCCACTTCAAAAAACAATTCAAATCTTGTTTTTTATTTTGTTGTTGTTTTAGCAAGTTTCAGTTCAGTGCTTATATCTATTTGATTTTGTTGTTTAGTTGTAAAAACAGTCATAATTTTCTAGGTAGGCAAAGTTTTATATTATTATTATTTTTAAACTTTATTTTATTTAACAGCCTTGTTTTCCTTTTCATTACATTTCATATATTTAATCAGTTGGCTGATTTTATTTTTCCTTGATTTTTAAAGATAAATATGTTTCGTTGAAAAATGTTCATAAAAATTTATCAATCAGTATTTTTACTTAAAAATGACAAAAATAATTTTGAGTTACAGACTTTTACCTTTTTTTTTAATTATTAGGTTGTGTGCTGAGTGTCTAAAATACATCTATTAAATCAATTTTAGCTTTTTAATATGTATTAAACAAATTTTAAGTTTTTGCACAACCTCCTATATTTTCTATCGAACCACCCAATTTTTTTTCATGTGTGTTTATATATATTTCGACTTTTACATCAGGTTCATCAAATCTTAAGCCTCATCATTTGGAAAATTCATCAATGAAGTAAGGAGTAAAGTAATGCATTAAGCCTTTGTACATTACTTTATATATTATTTAATAATTGGAATTTCTTTATACAAGAGCATCAATAAGTCCGTGACTTTTCAAACTTCCCTCGTAGTTATATGAAATGCAACACTGCTCCCATCAAGTACCACCTGTTAATAGACTACTGTCAAATTTTAAACAAGTTTCGTCATTTACTTTGCGTTTAACAGCTGTTCAAAACATACAACCTCGTGGATTTTTTTTAAAAATGGAAAAAGAGAATTTTGAGAGAAGGGGAAGCTTGATTGATCGATTTCAATGGTAAAAAGTGGTTTACTGACTTGCGTTGTGGTTGCACAAGTACAAATGACGCTGAACGTTCCGGACGGCCAATTGAGGTCAATACACCCGAAAATTTCAAAAAATCCACGATATGGTGTTGCCCGATCGAAGAGTAAAAGTGCGTGAGATTGTTGATGCCATAGGCATCTCACATGGCTCAATGGTTTCAATTTTAAACGATCACTTGGGTATGAGAAAGCTTTCCGCAAGTAAGCTGCCGCGTTTGCTCACAATCGAGCACCAACGGAATCGTGTGACAGCTTAGTTTCCATGGCAAAAATCCCTGAAGTAGACTTCGAATTGCCGCCTCATTCGCCTTATTCTCCGGATTTAGCCCCGGAAAGAGATTTAGCTCCAACGATGCCTATTTTATGGACCTCAAAAAATCCTATTTTTTGCAAGGGATACAAAAATTGGAGAAACGTTAGACTAAGCTTATTGAGCTAAAAGGATATTATGTTGAAACATAATTTTTTTTTTTTTGCAAAAAAAACTGTGTTTCATTCAAAAAGTCACGGACTTATTGATGCGCCCTCGTAGCAGTCTTGTTTTGTTTTCATATACAATTTAACATTGGCCAAATTAAGTATTAAAACTTTATTCACATTCAACGCTAATAATGTACGGGTAACTGTCAGATTGTATACAAAATTATATTATTCTTTTTTTCTTCGTATTCATGGTGTGAGCAAAAAAAAAAAAAAAAAAAAAAAAAACACAACTGGTTTGTAGTTAGAATTGAAAATTGAAATGTTTGTTCAATTTCTAAAGAATTTTTAATTTGAAAACTTAATATAAAGTAAACTAAAAGCTTTTAATTTTATTTTGATCAATAAGTTTGTGACAGTTGAGGACATAATTTCAAAGCCCTCTAGATACTTGCAAAACTCCGTCCTCTTTAGGCTCTTGTACTGTTGATGTTTGTGTGTATTGCATTGCATACTTTCAAGTATTTTAATGTATACTATTAAATACAAACTACTACTTTTGGCTAAATATGAAATTTTTCAAATTCTAGTAGTATTCAAATGTATTCTGTCATTTAGAACAACATTATCACAGCTCAGGTGCGTATGCAGGGGGGCAGGAATATATTTCAAGGAATGAAATTAATTGAATACTTAAACTTTTAAGAATATTTTTGTAGTTAGAAGTTTTCTCAAATACTCTTTACATTTTCAACATTTAAAATTCATCTCATCTCCTTACGAACGACCCTGCTTGCTGCAAATATCTTCTGAACAAATGTTGCAATTTCAAGTCTTGTTAAACTTTTGGTTAAATATTTAAAATAAAAAAATTCAACTTGAAACTTATGCGAAACTATTGTGGCAGTAGTAAATATGTCGATGTATAAATGGTAACAACTTTACCAGTAAAATAGATCATCTATGGGAAACATTAAAAGGCTTTTAGTCCAAACTAAAAACACCATAATGCGGTTTCAATACAATACAACTTTTGTTCTTTAGGCAAAATATAAATACATTGAAAAATAACAAAAAAAACTTTAACAACTAAACAACAAAATGGTTAAGAAAAATAAAAAAACAAAACGGCAGATAACATTTGTGTGAATTTAGCCAACGAAAACTGTCATATTATGTCATCTGGTGAAAGTTGCACTTGTGGCATCATCTTTTAAAAATCACTTAACATTTTTTGTAAGTGTTTTTTTTTTTAGACAACATTTTCTTCAGAATAACTTTGACACTTTTTTGTTTGTCACATTGTATTTGTCCGCCGTAAAGCTTTATTGATTGTTAGATTATAAAAAGAACATAACAAAATATTATAAGTTTTTCGGAATTGTAAACAAGGTGTTTGTTGCAAGTTTTTGCACCTTTTACAATTATGTAGAACTCCATGCTGTAGCAATTAAACTTTTTTCTTTCTTTTTTCTTTCTTTCTTTCTTTCTTATACATTTTTATATTTTGCTATCTTTTTTTTTATTCCACTCCACAGTCAAACTTATAAAGGGTGTTTTTTTAGAGGTATAGAACTTTTATTTAAATAAAGCGTATGTGTGTATTCATAATTAAAACAAAATAGTTTCTTATCTATAAAAAGGGGGTGGTTTTGTAGAAACACATTTCATAAATTAGGGTGGATCTAAAATCCATTTTTTTAGAATTTTTATTGGTAATACCAAAAATATTGTTCCTTGTGAATTTTTTTTTTTTAATTTAGGTCGACATCTCAGGCTCGCCCAATCCGGTTTAAGTTAAATATTGCCTAATTTTCCAATCAAAATAGATGAAAAAAAATTTAGACAATATTTAAATTTTCCGGCTGAGATATCGACCTAAATTTTTTTTCCAATTAAATATTTATATTTCACAAAAAAGAATATTTTTATTACTAATAAAAAATCTAAAAAAGCGGATTTAAGTCCCACCCTAATGTAAGCAATATCATTTATGAAATGTGTTTCTATTTTGTTTTAATTATGAATACACTCATACGCGTTGTTTGTTGTTTTTTCTGATTTATTCAACGCTGACTTTTTGTTGAGTGATTACATTTGCATAAAACTTAGACGACAGATGATTCACACTGATCCCAATTACGCGTTCAGTAACATGATGCTGATTTTATTCTACAGTGAACTTTGTTGAATTATTAAATGTGAACAAGAATTTTTGTGTATGATTAAATCAAGAAAAAAGTTGATTTTGCAGTTCTCTGGTACACATGTGTCCTAAATTATTTTTTAATACTAATTGCCAAATAATAAGCTATCAAATAAAAATTTAAAATAAATCCTTTCGTAAGTATTTATGTGTTTTATTTTGAATAATAGTTATATACCTAAAAAAACACCATTTATGACTAGAGTTAAGAACTATTCCACTCTAGAGTTAATATTAATTTGTTAACTATTTAACATTTTCATACCTTAAAAAACACATCAATAATTTGTTTATATCTTTAATTGTGTACAAACCAGAAATAAAAATATTTAAATAAATTCTCGAATAAAACTAACACAAAATACTTGTGTCTAAAGAAAACCGAGTGCTACATTTCAAGATTTATTAACATCAAATAAAAAAAATGTAATGTTATGGTGTCCCTTTAAATGACTGTGTTTTAAAAGTTATTTAATTTTTTTTATATTCTGCTCTAAAATTTAAATTGAAACCCAAATGTAATTTTTTTTCTAAAAAGGAATTGAAATTATTAAAACCATGGTTGGTAACTGAAACGATGCGGTTATCGGTTAGGCAAGCACTATTTTAGGTTGTTTCGGCAACGGTACTTTAAAGCTAATGGTATTTTAGTTATTTCGGTAACTGCATTCGGGTATATCGGCGCAGACCGATAAATTTTTTTTACAAAAAACAAAAAAAAAACAACAAATGCATCAGCTTTATACTCAAAAACTACCTGCAAAATACAGAAGTTAAAAAAATAATGGTGTTGCTATTTTATGGATAACGGTATTTCATATATTTCGGTGAGGGTATTTTAAAATAACCGGTAGTCAGTTGAAAGAGGTTTGAATAAATAATGGTATTTTAGCGGTATTGACTGCCAACCCTGATTAAAAAGAATTTTTAACTACGGCATATTTCAATAGACACATTTATTTTGCTTTTTTCTCTCTCTCTTTATCTCTCTCTCTTTCTTTAACGTTTTTCATGAAATGTCCGTTATATTTTCCAATAATAAAATAAAATTATTGTTTATTTTTATTTACTAAACATCTTGCACACAACATTTTTGTAAATTTCCCCTCAATTTTTAAAAAAAATTTTAAATGAATAATAACAATTTAAAAATATTTCAAATAAAAAATTTGTTAGAAGTTAAATTTTAATTTAAACAAATATTTTAAATCAAATTTGTTTTTAATTGTTTTCCAAATTTTATTTTTGAATATATTTGCTTAGATTTTGACTAAGTATAATACAAAGTTTCGAATTTATAGGATTCATTTTATTTCAAATATTTTCAATGGTACTAATCGCTATTCTCTCACCCTCTGTTAACACATAGTATTAACAAAAACTAAACGTGAATATTATGTGGTTTACTGTTTGTAGTTTAATAAAATAGTTTCCGTTCCATTTAAAAATAAGGGAACATCCATTTATTTTCCAAAGAAATATCTATTTTAACTTTTTTCTACACTTATTCGAAATATTTTACTATCAATTACCGATTTTTTCAGTTTCACAAAACGGAAATTTGTGGTTTATTTATGTCCGTTACAGTTGTTTCAAATTTAAATTATGTTTGCTGTCTGTTCCAAAACAAAAGTATTTAAAAAATTAAATTTTTTTATATAAATTGATTACAAGAACTTCATACACACACGTACAGAAACACATTCACACAAAAAGTGGCTATTGCCATGCATAGATACATTTTGTAGATTAAAAATAAAAAAATACAAAAACAGAATCAGAAACAATTTCAAATAAATGATAAAATCATTTATTTTTTAAGGAATTGGTAGGTAAAATTTTGACATTTTTTTAACTGATTATATCATTTGTTTCTTACGGATGTGTCTGATGTTTATTGAACATTTAAAAATAAATAACAAAAGGCATTTAATTTAAATGAAAATTAAGTAGACCGGTTTTTAAATGAAATATCATTTCTTGTAAATGGCTTTTTCTTTTATTTTAACTTACAAACTATTTTAAGTGTACTCGTATTTTGCTTAATAATAAATAAGACGAAAAATTATAGTAGCAACATTAAAATATATAAATTTTATCAATTAAAAGGCGCGCGAGAAATTTAAATTTTCTATTTGCAACGGTGCTATAAAATGAGGCCCCAATAAATTTGACCCCAAAATGTAAATAGAAAATCTCCCCAGAAAACAAAGGAAAACATTTTTGATGTATTTTCACCTTTTGGGGCCTTTTTGCATTGCAGAAATGAAAATATGCCCTAAATTCAATTTTGGGACTAATTTTCATTTGGTTGGGGTAATTTTACTTTATATTTTTGGGGTTAATTTTCATTTTGAAATATTACCCCAAAAAATGTGGTTAATTTAATTGTAATAAAATTTTTTGTTATTAACAAGGTCAACATATACGACTTAAATGTTCATTACACTAATCAAATTATTCAAACGCTTACTGGGATAATGTTAATCATGTTTTCCCTTAAAGTTTTTGCAATACTACAACATAATAATATAACTGTTATGAAACGAATAAAATTATATGATTTTCTCTTGAGAATACGAAAGCATTTCTGTAACCAAATTTGTCATAAAAGTGAGCCTTAGTAAATTGATATCTACCCGCTTTTCTGTGTAAGGATAAAGCAAAATCTTTAATTTTAAACAAAGTTGACTTTAATAAAAATGTAGATTTTTTTAAATTTATGTAGCTAGGCTGATAGTTTTTAAATCTTTATTGATTTTTAATTTTCCTTATTTTTATTTCATATCAGTTGCTTAGAATTTTACTTCAATATTGTGTATCACACATGGTTTGAAAACATGAATGGACAAACAAAAAAAAAAAAAAACCGCACAGATAGTCAGTAGGTACATTAAGTTGGTCCAAAATAAAAAAGTTCGAGTACGTTTTCTCCACAACCCTAAAAATATGTCATTTTGGTCTGCCAAAGAAATTTAAGAAAAAAAAAAATTTTTTTTAGAGCTACGACTTCGTCATTAAAGTTTCTTAGTTTTACTTATTCCATTATTTTAAATATTTTAAAAATTGAGAAAAATGAAATATAATTATAAGGATCGCGACTCATCAAAGCTAATATATTTTCGGGCGTACATTACGAATATGTAATCAAAATTAAATTCGGATTCGCGTATTTCCCGAAAAATTTTGTGTGTATTATTACACTTTTAAATATAAGTATTTTCAAAACAAATTCGTTATACACAATCAAAAAATGTGGCAGTTTTAAGTTATGATTGAAAGTGTAAAAGCGATTTATAAATCGACATTTCTGTATGTAAATCTTACTCAAGTTAAAAAAATAATATATATATTTTTAAGTGAAAATATGGAGCCTTAATTAGAAAATGCAAAAACCGTAATCCTATGATATTTTCATAAACTACCCTGTAGGAAGCCTGGGTCAATGTCACCAATTTTGTCGACTATTTCGGGTGACTTTTTGGTGACATAGTCAGGAAAGCGTCTACACTTTTTACATTCATTTTTTTTTTTGGTGACATTGTCAACAATTTGTACCTTATTTACTTTCATGAAACTTTTAAAAAGTTTTATTAATAAAATTTCTCATTTTCCCAAATAAATGCACCTGTTTGAACTTATTTGCCTTCCTAGTGTGGAAATTTAGTAATAAAAAGTTCCAAAAGTGTAGACTAGAATTACTAAAATGTACTAGTGAATCTCTGGTTCCAATGTCTACACCTAGTCAATAGTTGTGTAGATTCGCAATGACAAGCACATGTTAAATGTCTACAGCAGAAAGCGTTAGCTGGGGCATAATTAGTCCGTAGTACTGGTGACAAAGTCAATAGTGAATCAGCACAGTTTCACTATCGACATTTCCTTCAGGGTAGTTTTTTTACTTAAAAGAGGGACAAAAATATTCAAAAACCCTGTAATTACGTTAGATGGTGTATTTTATTTTGTTTTTTTTTTTTTTTTGTTTCGTCAATTCATGATTTTAGACCATGTGTTTGATATGTTGACATTTCGAATATTTTAAAGGATTGTATAACTAATATAAACAAATCCTATTTGACAGATGTGTTTACGACCAACATACGATGGTCAATATTATAAAACAAAAATAAATTAAAAAAACTAAAAAAAATCTTTTATTAGAGTGTACAACAATTTAAAAATTTGACTGGCAAATTAACAAATTGTTAAAAATTAAAATTCTTAAATTGTGGAACTCTACCTAATTTAATACCAAATGTTTCAAAAATAATTTATGGGTGTGTGTATTGAAATTCGATAGTTCACAAAACAAGAAACGCCTTAATATGAATGTTTTTATTTATTTTGTTTTATTTGTTATAATTTTATGTATCGATAGTCAAAAGTTGTGTAAGATTGAATTCTCAAACTTAAATTTTACGAATTGAATTAAGTGCCCTAATTTGATTTGTTTAATAATAAATTCATTTATTTTTGTTCTATCACTTAATTTAAACATTACGAATTCATTCGATTTCTTACTAAATGGATTTAAAGACTTGTTTCATTCGACTGACCAATTTTCGAATAGTACAAAAGCAACTTATCACATTATAATGTGGCGGATTGGCCTAATTATGGATCAATTAAATATAATTTCTTATCCTTTATAGACTTAACATAAATGTATAGTCCAGAGCTTAAGGTTAAATTTAGGGTATGATTTGGTCCCTTGGCTCTTCAAGTCACAAAGCTGTTTCCCTTCACTTCAATAGTGAAGTAGATTTGTTGAGTAAAGTTTAATTATTTATAACCAAAAATGGGTGACTATATTAAGCGTGTAGTTTATTTATCAGAATTTCAATAAAACGCACAATGTTGTTAAGAGGCATCAATTTATGACTATCGTTGATGTTATATTTTTAAAATTATGCATTACATAATATTAAAGCTTTTTAGTAGTATAATCAAATTACTTTATATATTTTATTATAAAATTTTTAAATCAGTTTTTGTGGTATTCCTTAAAATTCCACCTGCTGTACTTTTGTAAACTTATTAAAATAGAAAATAGAAAACAAGAAGAACAGAATCTTTACATGCAGCTTTGGTTGGAAAATATGGTTTAGCCTCATTTTCACAATTTCCAGTTAGCTAATAACTGGAACTTTAACTGATGCATTTAATATTGTTTTTCGTATCGAATTTAAATTTAACTGTCGGTTAAATTTAAACTGGATATTCAGTTATCGCGCCTTAGAAATCTATTTATTGAAAACATTTTTTTTGCAATGTTTTTACTTGTAAAGCTAAAAGCTCTTACAGATTCTTTTCAATTGTAATATAAAAATATGTTGTTTACTGCAATACTGGAAATATATAAACGTACATAAATACAAACTGGAATTCAATTACACAAAACTATTTTAAAATTTGCAGAAGAAGAAAAAAAAAAAGTTTAGAAAACTAAGAGAGTTTAGGTTATATAAATAAAAGAAAACTAAAATAGAAGAAATAACAAGCATTTACAGCAACAACATCAAATCCTTAACTTCTCAACTATATAGAAATTTTACAATTTCAACACAAACAACAGGCACATGAAAAACTTATATTAATGCTAGAGACGCAATGCAATAGAATTCTTTCTATACAAATCCAGTAAAGATTTTTAATAAAACTGAACATATGGTCAAGAATTACATGCAATCAGCATTAAAATCAATGCAAATTGTTTTTATTAGAAAATTCAACATTATTGGAAATAATTTGATGTAATTTTATCTCATATTTCTACATAGTTTTTATTAACGGTATTTCTTATATTATAAATAGAGATTCAGAAAAATTTTAAATATAAAATGTTTTTTAAATTCTGTTTTTTTTTTTCGTATGTAATTATGTCAAGTACGATACAATGTTTTTGTTTTTTACCATTTTTAATATTGATTTTTTATTACTAACAATATTAATTACAATAAAGTTTTATGCTTTAGAGCAACACACATACATACACAACACAAATTCTAAAAATAATTAACATTTTAAAATATATACACAGATACTTTGAATGAAAGTTGCTCATTTGTATGTATGTAGTGTATAAAGACCAGGATGTTAATAAAGTTTCATTAGTGGTAGTAGGTAACATTTATTTAAGTACAGTTAACTATATTATATCTACTTAAAATGAGAAACAAATATGTAGGTTAAACTCATTTGTTACCACTCATTAAGCATTAAACAAAATTTAATATATAATTAAATTTTGAAATCTACTTAAAGTTAATACATTTAATAATTTAAATGAGTAAAATTAATTCTACGTGGGGGTCATATGTTAGCTATCTGCACTCAAATGGAAGGAGATATTTTAAGAGGGGGGAAATATTAATTGGACTACAATTGTAAACATTTTGTAAGGCCTCATCATATGAAATTTTAACTATTTTGGGCAAACAGTCACTACTTTTTCGAAGCGGTTTGAATAAGACTTTCCCGGGTAAATTATTGAATTCAAAACAAACATTTGGATTGGAATTGAAACTAAATTATTTTTGCGAATATACAAAAGATATGTTGTTTTTTTAAAGGAGGCTCTAAAAAATTCATAGCTTACTTTAAAGGTGTTTTCTCTTACTAATATAAAATAATTGGTTTTAGTTTCAACAAAGTGGTTTCTTAGGATTAATTGGCAAAGTGTTAGCAAATATATAATCAATGTTTGTAAATATATATTCAACGTTCGTAAAAGTAACGTCAACTTATAAGTTGTTAGGCGAATATCAAGACTTCCGAATTCCTTAAGTGGTTCCAAGGCTCTGGTTTATCAGCGCTATAGTTCCCCGGTATGTATATGTGCCCCAGGATCGAATTTCATACTGCTTAGCCATCTCATTTAAGGCAGTTATGGGCAGTTACCGTAGTGAAAGACGTTTATCCCAAAGACTTGACCACACAGAGCACCCCGCCATCATCTCAATCTGAAACACGCTGCTGCGATCTGGCAATCTTCGAGTCAGCTTCAAACCAAGCTCCCCGTAACAGGTGCCATGCCTTCTCGCCGGTACGTCACGCGGCCAGGAGTTTCTCGATCGCAGCCTTATAAATGCATCAGCCGCTATCCACTAAAATAAAAAAATTAAGTGTAATATACAATGCTTCCGATGGTGTAGTATGAAGTGCCCTCCTACAGGAGTACAGAGCAATCACCCTTCCTAGGACTTTTTTTACAGAGAAGCAATACTCAAGAAATCCGTCCTACTAATTAATGTGTTGCTTTCTTTGGAAAGGGGTTAGACAAGTGTTGAAAGCTGGTGAAAGATGTAGGGTTTCCAATATGCCAACATTGTAATTTCGTGAGATAATAAATCTTAGATCACCTATGTTATTTTACTTCGGCTATGGGAACACCGAAGGAGGATGTTGCTATAGGTATGAGGAGGCGATAGTAGGAAAAGAAACTTCTCCTTCACTACTATCGCCACGTCACCAGCGTAGGCCACCACATCCCTAATGTCTCCTCCCAAGAAGACAACTGCAGGATTAAGTGCAAGATTCCACAGAATCGAGACATACGTGTACCAGCCAACTTAGCTGCCTATTGACCAGCAAATTCCGTTGACTTTCGCTTGCTGTATGCATGTTGTCGTGTAGACAGCAGCTTGGGGTCCATGATTTAAGCTTCTATCATCCTATCCACTTTTTTGCAATAAAAATGAACTCTCTAGGGAACGCGTCCCTAAGTTGCTCAAAGAATATTCCGGTCAACTCCGAAAATAGTTTTGTTGTACAAAAAAATTAAAATCACAATTTTGAAATAAACAATTGACGTGAAAGGCCATATTTTTTCAGCAAAAAAAAAAAAAAATCGTTTCTCAACATAGTCTCCTTTTAGCTAAATACACTTTGTCTAACGTTTCTCCAACTTAATTATACATTTCAAATAACAGCAATAAACAAATATGTATGTACGCTTTCCACAGATCTTTCATAAGGTATCATATTTATATATATTTTTTAGAATACAATCTTAAAACCTGGAAATATCTAAAAAGTTGACTTTTTAGATTAGATTGACAACAATTGTAATGCAATAATATTTATTACTATTGTTTGAATTACTGATAATGATATAAGGATCTAATTTTATTGATTAATGACAATGTTTTTAAATTTCATTACAATTACTAATGCACCAATTTAAAGAAAACATTAGCATTATTAACCGTCATTTTATGTGTTAATATATATGTTAATATTTATTTATGCGGGTTAATATTTGTATATTTTATATTTTGTTTTATTATTTTTTTTTATAAACTACTTTAATAATTTTCAAATCGTATAATTTTTTTGTAAACAAATGATTTTTTAATCAGTTATAATTAGTTTTTTATGCGTTTATGCTATTTCATTACCATTAAATAGTTATAAAATTTTTTTTCATTTACATTGGTGTCAACTAATGGTAATGAAATTTCAATGGTAATGAAAAATGCCCAAGTAAGCTTTAACCGGTGTACACTATATTTTTATTTTTTTTTTTTTGTTTGTCTACCGGCCCACCTTAATGTGTATACAATTTGTTAGCAAGTTTTATATTTTCTATTAAAACTATTGCTATGAAAACGTGTTAAATTTATGGCAGACTACTTGACGTATGAGTGTTATTAAATAAAACTCATACATCAAGTTTTTCATATTGTACACTAGGCCGTCCTGATGTTTTTGAAAATTTTAGAATTTCCAGTATTAAAAGCAATCAAATGATGCTTGATAATGAGTTAATTATGGAAAAATTAAAAATAGAAATTGGAGGGTACTTTTTGATCTCGATCTTCCTTAAGTTATTACTGGGGAAAGAGACCTTCATGTATTTTATATGCAATAATTTCAGAGTTTTTATATTATTTCTCCGTACTATAAAAAAGTTTAACAAATATATAAACGTTTAATTATAACAATTTTAATAGTTTATATAATCGGAAAACTGTTTCAACATTATTTCAAAAATTTCTAAATAATAAAGATATAATTGCTCATGCCCAGGGATTAGAAATTATAATAGTATGATCCCATTGAAAATGATTCTTCTTGAACATACTATTATTACTGAGGACAATATCATCATCATTTGGATAACACTATGATCATAACGAACTTTAATCATAACAATATTTTGTTTTTCTTGCATATATCGTCTCCAAAAAAAATACTCTCAATAAAAAATAGTCTCAAATAAAATACTCTCAAATAAAATCGGCTACAGTTGTGACAACAAAGTCTGTGACTGCTACAGAAAAATTTGATAATATAGCAAAACATGTCTGCAAATAGTAGTAAACAAAAACAAGTAAAAAAAGGCTTAAATTTGGCTGTGCCGAATCTTTGAATACCCTACACCAATATCCTAGAAAAAATGTTTCGTAATGTTTTTGATACACTAGCAGCAAAATAAGCCTAATGGAGAGAATGCAACTTCCGATGGGCCATCTATTGACAAATAGTGTCAACTCATATTCTTTTTTTTAAGAAATTAATGTCTGAAAAAAATTTATAACTAACATTTTTTTTTTAAGAAATTAATGTCAATGATTGGCACATCTTAAATTGGTAGAAAACAAAAATATATAATATAAGTTTTACAAAAACAATAATACATTTTAGGGTATGAACCGAAAGACCAACAAAGCTTATCAATGGAAAATAACAGAAAAAATAGATACAGAAAAAAATTGTACTAAAATACACCAATTTGTATGTAAAATTTAAAGGTACCTTCACATTTTCACTCATAACTTTTGAGCCGCTAGACCGATTTTGCTCATTTTCAATACCAAACTGCTCGGAAGGCTGGTCAATAAAGGGGGTAAAAATAGGCACCCCCGCTTGCGTCTTCCCGTTGTGATGGCCATTTCAAAAGACAGACGGACATCGCTAATCGGCTTAAAATTTCATAAGGATCACAAATATATATTATGGGGTCTTAAACCTATATTTCAACATGTTACAATCGGAATGACAAACTAAACAAACTAATATATACCCTCACCATATATGGTGGAGGGTATAATAAGTAGAAAAAATTAGTTATCGTTACTAAAATATAGTAACATTTTTGTAAACTGCAAAAACAAAATATTATCGTAAATACTAAAAATTTGTAAAAAAAAACTATTATTTTATTTTTGTATTTTTGTATTTTTTTTCTACTACAATTAGTTAATTACTAATTGATTTTAAATGAAAATTTTGTTTAAATAATGATTTGAAAATAGACATTCAATTCCACTTTATTTCTAAACCATAACATTTTCTTTATTGGCGGCCTATTGTTGTTGGTCTCCATAGAATTGTGATTTACACAGCTATTTAATGTTGCTGGTTTTAATTAAGGTTTGTGTTTTTTTTTTTAGTCATTATAAAGCAGCCAATACAACATCTAAGTTTGACAACAAATAGGGTGGTGGATGATGGTGGTTTCAAATGGTGTTAGCAGAATATGAACTTTTCTAATGCTTTTAGGGGGATCATTTACTATACAAAATGTTAGGCATCTAATTTATTTGAATAAATGCCAAATGATGTTATTAGAAAATTCAATTGAATTGTATATAAAATATCAAACTACTAAATTGCCAAAATACAGTTTGAAAAGCTAATTTAAAACCTGAAACAAATCGCACACACGCACACACACAAAACACGTAAATAAACTACATATACATACGCATGCACGTATTTATTTGTCCCCTGTTAAAATGCAAATTAGTAATTGTTTAAATGACAACAAATACAGCAATAACAAAAAACCAAAAACAAAACAATTGTAATACTATAATATAACAACTACCTTTGGGTATTCAAAGAAACCTACACATACAACTAAACAAAACACATTCACCTTCATATTCATATGCAAATGTGTGGGGTATACCATGGTACATGTATTGAAGCTAAATACAAAAGATAGATGACCACTGCAGTTAATGATAGGGACACTTATAAGACTGCATTACCCCAAACGGCAGTCAGCTGGTTCTGACAAAACTGCCAAATGTAATGCTACAATACATTTATAATGTCACTTGTCATGTGACTTTATTTGCATACAAATGTACAAGTGTTTGTGTGTGTGTGTGCATATGAAAATATTTGACTTAAAGGGCATTATTAAATTGAAAATAGTCTAGTCTTTGTTTTATAATTATTTTTATATGCAAAATTCCATTTTATTTCCTACAAAAAGCACTAACAACATGTATGTTAACAATAAAGGAACAAAACATATGATTGTGTGTTTATATGGAGTATCCTGTTTGCAATGTACCATTGCACTTTAAGAAAATTTTCATCTATTTTCATTCAATGACATAATTTTATAAGTAAATATAAAGCGTTTCATAATTAATGGGAATCGTATTGATCATGTCAGAGTCTCCTAAGCTTTTTCTTAATAACATGTGAAAAATTTAAGATACAACTTTACACTCGAAAGGAAACTTTTCCAAATGATATGCCTAACTGTGCTGAAAATTGTATTTTTTAAACCCTACATCACTACGTAGTCTGTGTGTAATGATTTTTTTGTTGATGTTTGTAATTACCTAAAATATCGCAGTTAGAGCCACCTTATTGTATAGCAATCGACTCTGAAACACTTCCTAATAAGTATTTATTGGTCCAAGGACAAACTCTATTAAGGCCTACCTCCCGTAGAAAGGCTCTTTCTGCATTGTGCTTAAATAGTATTTGGACACACAAAATCGTACATGTCTAGCACCATGAATTACGCCTCTAAATTTGAAGAAAATCGGACTATATTTTGGTGCTTAAAATAAACTTTAATCAAACAACAAGTCGCAAATGCAAAGATAATAGGGTACGTTGAATTTGGTTAGAATCGATCTACATATATTCAGACTTACATTCCATAAAAGGGGTAATTCTGAATTTAGCTTTAATGACATAAAACCCAGGATTCCTGTGAATGTTATATGGGACCATAAATCATGCTATGAAATTAAAAAAAAAAACTGCCAATAATTTGCTTAAATAAGCCTTTCGACAACTTTAGGTTTATCTTTAAAAAGGATCGGAATCCTTTCCGGAATTTAAAACGCTTCACAAAATTCGACCCAAATTATTTTTGGTGTTGGGTATTATATAGTCGGCATGTTTGACTTTAATCATTTTGCTAGTTTTTAAGATGTTTGAAGCTACCAAAAATATCGGACTGATTCGAGGTACCACCTTATAATATACCAATCGGCTAACCATCACAATCGGTTCTTAATTAGAACAATGTTCCATAGAAAGGTGCTAAAATGGTATTTAGGTACACAAAACCGCAGGTATTTGATACAAATTTGGGTTGTGAAATATATTTGGAAAATTAATCAGGTCTTTGAAAAAATCAGTCTATATTTGAACTAGTCCCCATATAAATCACCTTTCCCATATTTGCTTACATGCACTTGTTAGGTCATGTTATTTACGTACCATACATACAATAAGTATCAGGTCCTTCCTGAAAATTTAACCTATTTCCTGAATAGGATCCAAATAAGTATTGGTGCTGTATATAATATAGTCGGCATGCTCGACTTTAATTTTTTACAATTTTTATGAACCCATTTCCTGTCAGTAATAACATATGTATACATATTTTTTTTTTAAAGAGAATCATCACTCAGGAAATGCTTTTCTACTAATTACTCGTAATGTGTTGTTTTCTTTTGGAAAGGGGATATAGGAGAGATGAAAGTTGGTGAAAGATAAAACACTTCAAATATGGCAATACTATTAGTGCGCAAGATGATAAATCTTACAACAGTTTTTGCTCGCCATCTGATGGAGAGTTGGCGAAAATTGTTGAAGCTTTTTAATTTCTATCCCTTTTTTGAATTATTTTACTTCGGCGGGTTTAAGTGATATGGAAACACAGAAGGAGGACGTTGCTATATACATGAGGAAGAAAAAACTCACAGATGTTATTTTTCTAAATTGATGTTGCCGTCGTATGGAATCGAGCCCGCCACCTTCTGTGTAACAGGCCAATGTCCACACGGAAAATTTTTAGTTTGACCGCGTTCGAACATATTCAAACCAGGTTGTAGGTCCATAAAAAATAAAAAATTATAATTTAAGAATGTGTCGATTATACAAATTTTCCCTGAAATGAAAAGTGTTTTCTATGTGACTGAAATAATGTAAAATCGATTTTGCAAAAATTCCCCGTGCTCATTTTGAAACAGGATCAATGGTAAACTTTAAAAAAACTAATCCATATGTTAATACGCAAACACTAACATAAATATTATTTTTGTGTAAATATTTTGCTAAAATTCAAATGAACATTCAAAAATAACAAAATATTTTTCCTTATGCATAAGCAAACATTAGAGTATGCCAAAGTTCAAAAATATCAATTCTAAAATTAAACTTTAGCCAAGTGTTGTGAAAAAAGGTTTTTAAGAAATTAACAGAGAATGGTTAAGAAATTCCATAATATCCCTCTTCAGTCAAAAACATAATTTATCAGAATTCAAACAACACTTCATTTTATAAATTTGTCTTTATTTGTTTTAATTCGGTCCACCCTAAAATATGTAAGAGTGTATTTATGGTTGTAAATGCATGTTTTTATTTCAGTTATTTTATTGCATAACGGAAATCCTTTAACAAAATGTTTTTGTGTGCTTGTTTCACATTAATTTATCATGTTTTTTGTAGAATTTTCAGTTTAATTTTAAATTTTTTTTTTAATTCCAAATTCAAAATGACATTGCATAAGAAACTTTACATATATTCACAACAACACAAAACACTATTTTGATATTTAATTTTGAAACAATGTTTTATACATTAGGGTCACTCATGTTCCAAATAGATTAACAATGAAACTTCATAGTGGTGTAAGCCGCAGATCTAAATAAGAATTGGGTATGTGAAAGAGGGAACAAAAATAAAAAACATTTATTTGGAATTTTACCTGGAGCACAATAGATCAACTTGGTCGCGGTGCAGGAGGACATTCGACTCAACCCTGTCCATTGCGATCGTACCTGCGCAATCTAAATTGCTTTTGAGAATTTTTTAATATTATTTTTTGTTAAATTGGCTAGATAACCTTTAATATAGCTTTCGTTGATACTCAATTTTTATATATTTTCTTTAAAAATGACATGAAAAAAAACAAAATTTTGTAGCATGTAATGCCTTAATTTAAACTCTTAAACTAGAGATTACCCAACTTCAAAAAGTATTTAATATACAGTTTTTTCTCCTCAATTTTTACTAAGATTTCTTGGGGTCCTAACCACACCAGGTTCATATTCTCTAAAGACATTCATGGACACTCTATATCATTAATCATTTTGGTACGTTTTTTTTTTTTAATTTACAAAATTTCTAGGTCCATTTTTGGAAAAAGATGACCTTTTAAAGGGGATAGTAAAAATGTTTGTCCCTTTTGCTGCATCTCTTTTAGATTTCGAGATATGACCGTTTTTAAAAATCGCAAGGAGACGAAATAACGCCATTTCCAAACTTCGGATATACCTGGTAATAGCGGAGAAAATTGAAAATTAACTCTCAAAATTTGTTAATGCACTGAAAGTTTCTGATATTGTGCTAAATAGAGATAACTAAAATTTTAGATTAATTCAATGTTTCAAAAACAAAGTTTGCTAAAAATTAGTCTAATCGATTTAATTTACTGAATTGTGATCCACTGTTTCTAGCAAATATGTAAATGTTACTAAAACTACGATTTCTGTAGAATAGCTAATATTAAACATTTATTTTGAAGAATTCTTAACATCGTTATAAATTTCATATGAAAAAAGGAAACACAAATTTGCAGTCAACAATTTAGAATTTCTGTGTAGTAAATATAAATCAATCGTATGAATATCGTATACTGAATAAGCTGGATGTCCATATAAAAATCATCTGCTTTTAAAAAGTCCGCAAATGTTTTGCTTCACTGTTTAAAAAGTTATGTTGTATAAAATTGTAAAATCATCGGTGTCATATGATGTGGTCACGAATATGTCAAAAGTTATACATGTTATAAAATTAATGCTGAATGCAGAGAGTGTAACGTAATTCATAGATGGCACGGTTTGTAGTAACTGCCACTAACTATAAGGTGGACAAATATTCAAACTAACTAAAACAAAAGTAAACATTTACGTACATACATATACATATCTGGATCTATGTTTTAAAGTGAAACTTTTATTAAATAGTTGTGTTTTATTTATTCTAACGAATAAACGAAAAATTATTTTTGTACGAATTTTTACTTGATAATAATATTTTGAAACCTTATATTTTATGATATTTTTTTGTTTAAGATCTGTATCGGACATGTGATAGAGAATAAAAATCTAAGGTCTACCAATTGTCATCTCCAATATTTAGGGAGCAAAATTGGTACCAAAATTTGGTACTTTTTTCGTTGTTTGAACTACATTAATATTTCTTCTTAGGGTAAAAAAAATGGTATTAATTGAAAAAGATTTCAAAGGAACATATTGAGTAAAATAAAGATTGGATTTTTTTGTGTTTTAAATATTCTCTATATTTAGTCCCCACCCCCAGAAATATTCTATAGCTACGCCAATGCACATCAGAGTTTTATTTAAATCGGCGTGTAAGCTGTTTAGGGAATCTCTTGTTAGTACACTTAAAAAAATATTTCCCAACAGGAAAATTTGTTAATTTAACAAAATATTTTCCTACTTTTTGGTTTATAATAAGATTTGATACGAGTAATTTTAATGCAAATTTTTGTTAAATTTAACGAGTTTACATTTAAGAAAAAAATTAGTAAAATTATAGCTTTATTTGTAATTATTCTGAGATATAAAATTTATAACGGGGTTGAAACCTTTAACAGAGCTATCCACTAAGGAAATGTATGGATACTCGACATGAGTAAACTTTTTGTCGGTTTTTCTTCATCACTCTTTTTTGAGATTTAGAAAATTAAGTTTTATTTTAATTTTGCGAGGCTCCGCCAAAAAGATGACTTTTTCACGGGAGTGAGTCGAAATTTTCGTCCATTTCGATTTTAAGTTTTCAGCATATGGGCCATTTTTACAAACTTGGAGGGGCAAAATAGCACCATCTTTAAAACTTTGAATACACTGGTGGTGACATCTTCCGAGTAAAAGCAGATACATGAAAATATTCTATTTTACCAAGAAATTGTATAAAATTTAATAAATGGGGTTTAAAAAGTAGTGACAAATAATTTTTGATATTAACGCTCAAAATTACACCTAAAAAAGTCATAATTTTTCAGAATTATTTTTAATATTTAGCTTAAAATCATTTTTATTAAAATTCACAACATTAGGTATTAAAAAATAGTAAATTTATTAATTTCTAAAACACGTTGGTGTTTTTCTGTTTCATAGTAACATTCGATTGTATGGTCTCCACCCAAACAATTCTAAATATGTTAGTTTTAACATAAAATATTAAGATTTCATAGTTAAGAAAAAAATTGATACTAAGCTGAAAATTCTGCCTGGCTTGAGATTTGCCAAAGATTTTCTTAACTTCATTAATTTTTTAAGCTTAGAGGTGGTTTCTTTTATACAAAAAATATAATTTATTTTTCAATGTTTCGCTACTCTATTGTGCAGCATCTTTAGGAAATAATAATAATAATTATAAATTTTTTATTTATAAAAAAATTAAGATGTTAAAAATAAAAAAGGTTAAATAAAAGTAAAAAATAATTACAAAGATTTTCTTAATAAATATTGTCTTGAAAGAAGTCAGCCAGTCGCATGGTCGGGAAATATGGCGAGTGTTTGAGGTAAAGGAGGGATCCTATCTGAACAGAGCCTACAACAGGCCTACTTTCGGGCTTAAATGGATGTCCTGCTTTTGGACATGAGACCGTTATGGTGTTATCATGTAGGTTTCTTTCTTACCTTTTTCAGAACTGTTTAAAAAGTCCAAATATATATATAAAAGTATTTTCACGCCAGAGACTAAAAAAACTTTTTACAAATTTTGTATTTTTTTCTTTATTTGATATGATAATTTTAAACTTTTAATATAAGAAAATAAAAAATATAAATAAACACTGAACAAAATTTTTTTACATTTTTAAGAAATGTGATTTTTACGCTCCAAATATAGACAAACTATTCTAAAATAAATAATACAAAAAGTGCAGATATATAAAATATAGCAAACATATTGTCGATAAATTCGACAAACAAAAATTTAGTATCAAACTATTTTGTTTATAAGACAACAGTTTTTATCCCTATATCTAAAGGATTTATTAATAAAATTTGCTAGAAGTAAAGTTTGTTTTTCAAATTTGCTTTAATTTCATATATAAATTATAAGTTTTAAATAATTTTTAGAATTTTCTACTATTTGTTATTGTATTTCTAAGAAAATAAAAATAAAAGAATCTAAGTTTTCAAAGTGACAACATTTTTTTGTTTCTTTTATGTTCGTAATTTCAAGCAATCGATGCCTATTGATTTTTGTTCGTCTACACAGTAGATAACTAAGCATTGGTAGGTATCATCTATTGTTTGAGCATTATTCAAGTATATCAATTTCATTCCTGCAGCTCGGAAAAAAATTACCTAAAAAAAGGGAATTTACTGTTTTATTATTTTATTTATGAATATTAATAATAGCTACTATTTCAGCTGCTGAAGTTTATAAAAAAAAAAAACTTTTTAAATGCAAATTTATTTGATTTTGACATCATGTGAATCTCTTAAATTATTTTCAAACCCTCAGCCCCCGGTTATGTTTCTGTTACAGCCCCAGCCCCCGGTTATGTTTCTGTTACAGACTTTATACAAATAGTAGAATAATATTTTCTTTTGAAATACATTCGCATACAGATTGTATTTAACATAATTGCCCAGTTGATTGTTATTTACTTCTTTCTACACATACTCTCAATAATTTATCCACTTACGCTTACATAAATACATAAACAAGTATGTATGTGCGTGCGTGTGTGTGTAACTCCCTTAAGGCAATTTACAACATTCCATTATAACACATGCAAATGTGTACATATGAATGAAATCATTTTACTGACTTTTATTAAAAAAACAAATATATTTATAAATAATAATAAAAATAAAAACGTGCGTTTTTCCATAATGTTAATATATTTGTTGTTGTATTTTCTCATTACATTTTTTCCGTTATAATTTATGGAAAATGCACATGAAGAATGTCATGCAAACACAAACAAACCAAAAAAAAATCATAACCAAAAAAACATACATACAAGTAAATATTTTTCTTCTTCAAACATACCACCACACACATTGCGTTACAGAAAACCACAATTGTGTAATAGAATTTAATTCAGTTATACATATACATATATGTGTGGGTGTGCATTAGAGTAGTCCTTATTTTGTCAAATTAAAAAGGCTACCCCTAGAAGTGTTATTTTGTTTATAAAAATATATTGTGGAAAAAATTAGTATAATCGCACGCTGAGATGGCGTTGGCATCATCCGAAAAACCGAATTTTTTATCATTGCTGTATAAATCAGGCAATATATAAAGTAAATAAAACAATTTTAAGTTGCTATTGTAAGCGATCTTAAAAATTTTTATTGCAAAATCATTTTTGTTTTCTATTAGTACATAGTATTTTTTTTTTTTTTTCAAACCACACAAAATAATTTTACAAAATTTCATTCAATCCGTTAACAAAAAATCCCTATTTTTTTATACATTTTTTTGACTTCAAAGAGGGATTTTCTATTTTCTAAAATAATGCATCTAGTGTTATATAAAGTGTTTTTTATTATTATATAAAATGGAAAGTTGCATATTCCTTGAGAGTCGCTAAAATCAAATCGCAGAGGAATACTTGTAACATTTGTTTTTTTGTTCAGTTATATGTAAAACCTTAACCTAAAAAAATTTAAAATTGGAATTTTGAGAAACCTGCTCATATACAGGGTGGCGCAAAAATAACGTTCCGATATTTTTTTAGCTGTAATTTAAAAAAAATGAAAAACTTTGATTCTTCTTGTGGATTATTTTTATTTGGTCTTTTAATTTTTTTACATCAAGTCGAGAATATGATAAATGGCCGCCGCCACAGTTGATTGTCATTTGAGCCCTTTTTTGGCATTTTCCATCACTTTGACCAAAACTTCCGGCGATAGGTCCTCACATTCTTGACGGATATTGTCTTTAAGAGCTGCAAGAGTCTGAGGCTTGTTGACATAAACCCGCGACTTTAAAAAGCCCCACAAAAAGAAGTCTGGAGCGGTCAAATCAGGCGATCTTGCTGGCCAGTGCAAATCGCCAAAACGGGAGATTAGGCGCCCGGGAAATGCATCCTTCAGCTTATCGGTTGTGGCACGTGCAGTGTGTGGCGTTGCACCGTCCTGTTGGAACCACATGTTTTCCAATCCCAATTCATCAAGTTGCGGCAAAAAGAACTCGTTGATCATTGCTCTGTAGCGCTCACCATTCACAGTAACCGTTTGGCCCGCGACGTCTTCGAAGAAAAAAGGTCTGATGACTCCTCCAGCGAAAACAGCACACCATACAGTGACTTTGAGCGGGTGTAATGGCTCTTCGTGGGATACACGCGGATTTTCAGTGCCCCAGAAGCGTAAATTTTGCTTATTTACGTACCCGCTAAGATGGAAATGGGCCTCATTACTCTGGAGCAGTGTAGCGTAACATTGTTTATTAACGTGTATTTCGCATGTGTTTACTACACAAATGTCAAAACAGAACTGACATTAGGGGCCAATCGCAAAATTTATAGCATTTTCTGATAGAAGGATTACTTTTGCGCCACCTTGTACATAAACTTTTTTGGCACTAGTTTTGACATATATTCTAGATGGACAATTTTTCATACTTGAGCATTATCCATTATTAGTATAATAAAAAAAAGGTGTAAAAGTAATTTTGAAAGGTATACTACTTTGTTTGTTTATAATTTTTGATTAAATGAAAGAAAATGGATCTTATATTGATTAATGTTTTATTTAATGTTGGCAAATATGTATGGAATACAATATCAGGTAAATGTCCGCTTCTGTTAGCCTCACAAATGCGAGCCGTTTTGGGCACATTTTTCATTACATTCTCACACATTTCAAGCGGCCTTTCATTAATTTCATCACGAAGATTTTGTTTAAGTTGCTCAAGCGTTTCTGGTTTGTTTGCATAAACTTTGCTTTTCAGATATCCCCACAAAAAGAAGTCCGGAGCAGTCAAATCAGGCAACCGTGGAGGCCAATCAACATCACCATTTCTTGCAATAACTTGTTGTGGAAAGAGGTCTCGCAGTAATTCCTTTGCTATCCTGGCTGTATGCGATGTGGCACCGTCTTGTTGATACCACATGTTAATCAAGCCCAAAGCATGCAGTTGTGGCGTTAAAAAGTTTTCAATCATATTACGATATCGCTCGCCATTCACAGTTACCGTTACGCCGTTTTCATTTTCAAAGAAGTAAGGCCCAATGTTTCCTCCTGACCAAATCGCACACCAGATTGTCACTTTTAATGGATGCAAAGGTGACTGATGAATAATTTGAGGGTTTTCCATTGTCCAGAACCGACTATTCTGTTTATTCACGTATCCATTCAAATGAAAATGTGCCTCGGCACTCATTATGATTTGCTCATAAAAATCGGGGTTGCCATGGGCGAGCTGTTTTAACAATTACAACACGATGGTTTATCGAATATTTTTCCATAATAAATTTGCAACGTGCCTACGACTGCCAAATATGAACTGTCAAGACTAATGTTTACCAAAATGGTGGCAAAACAAAGTAGTATACCTTCCCGGCGGACACCCTGTATTAGTGATCTGTAATTTTTCCTATAATTTGAATATTTTTCAAAATTATATACATACATTTCGATTTATATATTGCAATAATAAATATGAAAATTTTTTTCTATACAATACCTTTTTTTTCAAAAAAAAATTTTTTTTTCCAAAAATATTACATTTTTCAAAAAAAAGTTTTTTTTACAAAATTAACTTCGAAAAAAAAAAATTAAGCTGATACTTGAGCTCAATGAGACTTGGAAGAAAATATTTGTCCTCTCGAGGCATAAACATTCTTATATCACACTTTAAGATCCGACTGTAAATTCCGAAGATATAACGAAAAAATTAAAAAGGCGACCCTTACCTCAAAAATACTTTCTTTTTCTGGTACGGTCTAACGTACATTTTTCAAAAAAAAAGTACCTTTTTCAAAAAATCCTCGGCTCGGTGGGTTGTTTCATTGATCTTAGTAGTACACCGTAGCTCCAAATAGGTTAACATTTTTCAAAAATAGTAAAGATATTAATTCCAACGAGAATTAGAAACATCTGTCTAGGTTATGAAAAAAATCTATAAATGCAATAGAAATCAGAAAGTGCTGCGTTTTCCATACATTTACATGAAAATGTCACAGTCTATTTCGGGTAGTTTTCTGGACAAAAATTCGACCAAGGCTTATTGACATTTTTACAGGTCTCAGAAAGAAAATTTGCAGAAAATTACAATAAAATTGTGAAATTGCTGTATTTAGGCGGTCTATACGGGTTTTTTGTCTACCAAGTCTGACCGGGTGACCGTAAGACCGTCGTTCTAGTTTTTACACACACAAGTGAATATTTCTAGGAGGGTGTTACATTAACATTCGAAAGTTTTCAAAACAAGTACCACTGTGCATGTTAAAAATGTACAAATGTATATTGAGGAATTTAAGCGTATATGTAGTGTCTTGTGTAAATTTTGTTGCTACTTTAGCCTAAATGACAATTGAAGCATATTTAGAAGGCCTTCCATTATAAGACACTTTTGCTACATATTTTTACATGACATAGTGTGTACAAATATGTACATTTATTTATACAAACTTACAACCGCAAATTTTTTTCAAGCATCTATTTACTCACGTTTGTTTTTTTTTTACTGTATTCCTCTGGGGGAATCCAACACGGAATAAGAAAAATTCCATTATAAATTGAATTGGAATGATGGAAGAGAGAAGAAAAGAAAGTAGGCAGCAATAATTTCCATATTCATTTATTGAAAATAATTTTCAATTGTCATTGTAAAAATTCTACCAGTAAATATTACAGGTTCTTTTTTTCGTTAACACTCTTCAAGACTCTTCACACATACACAACCGTACTGAAAATATGTATGTATGTGTGTGTGTGTGTTAACGCATTATAAAGCTAATGTCAAACACTTCATATCCTCCACACCATCATAGCACACACTTTGTTAAATCCTCTTTAACAAAAAGAACCCAAAATTTGTTGGTATACCTAATAAATGCCACAAAATATTTTAAAGAAATGTTTTTTTAAGGAAATATTAAGGTCGCAATATCTTTTTTTATTTGCTTGTTAAAGTCATGTGAGATTATTATTTGTAAAAATGTTTTAAGTTTTATTTAAGGATTTTTATTTATTAAGAATTATACTCAAATTACAAGGGTTTTTTATTTAAATATTACAGTTGAAAAAATATGTGGGTAAAAACAATAAATATGTTTAAACACTTTTTAAATTAATTGTTAAAATGAAATATTTTTATGTCTTAAATGTCGCCACCCATTAATCTGAAGTTTTAAACATGGAGGTATTTCTTCCCCTACCGATTTTTGAAAATGGTCCACATCTTGATAAGTAATACAGATAGAAAAATAAAGTGCTGACCAAATTGAAAAGTTCAAGTTCGGTTGTAAATGTGATTCCTAATTATTTTGGGTCTTGTAACCGAATTTTATTGTAAAACCCAATATTCAGTTGAACCAACCAATTTAAGTCGTAATAATCGAACTTTAGTTCTCAGTGCGTAGAGATTGAGCAAAACGGATGTAATTTTCTACTACCTCAAGTTTTACCACTTCCTCACGAAAAGGATTTTGAATCCTAGAATATTTTTTTCAAAAAATTCCATGTTATACTTAATATCACGAAATATAGCAAAATAGACAAAATGTTTGCTCTGCTGAAATATTAAAACACTCCCTTAGGAACGTCGCGATTTTAAAAAATTTTATTAAACAATAAATTTGTTGTTTAACTAATATTTTTGCTTAAATTTAGATTAAAGAAAATGTGTTTTATTCAACAAATCTGATTCTAAGCCAAAAAACCATTCATTAACGTTGTAAAATTCATAAATGTTTTATTTGAGCCAACAGCTATATTTTTTCGGGTGTATCAGTATTTTTTTTTTTTTTTGTTATAATAATATATTTACCCAACAGCCAAAATGTCTATACAAATATTATATAATATAAACTGAGTTGTTTATTTTCTTGTTTTTATTATAATTTGTAACATTTCTTATGCTGATAACAGAATATGTTCTACTTATAAACACTCAGAGAAAAAGTATCATGATATTTATGAAAACATACATACATATGCGAAAAACTTTAAGGATTTTCGCCCAATTTAAAAATATTACTAACATGATCTGGTACAAACCTTCAGTCGGACTTCTTCCCATTAGACTAAAAATGTGTTCAATTTTTCCTACATTGATATTTTTTTTTATAAAATGATCAGGAAGTTTATAAAAAAGTTTCATAATATGTTGTAAAAAGTTTTATCTTATTTAACAAAACTTCATAAATTTTATAAAGAATTTATGACAAACGATTAATCAATACGATGAAACTTTTTCCCTGAGTGTACTTATATTAGTTGATTAAATTCTTTAAATTATTTTACTTTGATTACCATCATTCATTTGTATTTAAATAAAAAAAAAAAAAAAAACTATAAAAAAGTTTATAACTTTTTACTCTACATTCAAATACGACACAAGGCATCCACTTAAAGCATTAGGTCAGTACGAATACAATAGTAAAACAAAAAACAAAAATAGGAAAGATATAAAAAAAAAATAAAAAAGTTCTTGAATTAAGAAATGAAGAAAAAAACTTAACTTTTTACAAAATTAACAAAAGCCGTTTTTAGTATATTTGCATATCATACAATTAGTCTTTGTTATTAAAAGAAAATTTTACAATTATATACCAAAATTTTTTAGAAAATTTGAAATCTATTTTTTTTATTATATATGACCTCTTAAAAATGGAATTTTGGTCTGGCACATATACAAAATTTCAAATTACGCGATGAGAAACATTAAAATATATCTGTTTATATAAATAAATTAATGAGCTGAATTTTAAGAACACAATCACATATATCGAATTCAATTAGGTACCGCAACATATGCCACATAACCAGTTAACGACAAAAAATCCAAGTGTCGGCCAAACTTTTGACTTTTTCAAGTACATCAATAAATTCAGAGATTTATTTACAGATCCATAAACGAAAATTACGGTACTACTATTGTTTTTTGACTTTTACTTTTGTTTATATCGAATGCTTGCTTTTATTAATCTGAGGAGCATTGCTGATATCAATAAATAAGGATTTTTCTATAAAGGGGTATTTTGGTAAAGTATGTACACTAGACCGTACCACCTTATAGGCAAAAAAAAAAGTTCACCGTACACCCTCAAATATAAAGTATTTTAACGAGAAAATTTGGAAAATGTTTTTTTTTTTTTTTTTTTTTTGCCGAACGTAGGGGTCGCCATTTTATATTTTTCTTTATATCTTCGCCATTTACTGTCGGATCTTAAAGTGTTGTATATCAATGTTTTTTGTCTCGCGGAGACCGATGTTTTCCTCGAAGGAGCCATTGACCTCAAGTAACCGGTTCTAGTATTAACCCACCAGATCTCAGTTGCTACCACCTTAATGTACTACCCTAATATTTTAAAATAAAAGCTCGCAAAAAAGCAATAAACTTTTGATAGGAAAGTATTCCAATAATTCCAGCGGAACTATTATTTAATTTTTTTTTTTATTTTTTTTTTTGTTGTCGAATGTAGGGCATTTTTAATTTTTTTGTCTTATCTTCTGTATTTACAGTCGGATCTTAAAGGGTTATATATCAATGTTTTTGTCGCAATGATACCAATTTGTTACATCAAAAATCATTAACCTCAAGCACCCTTTTATACTACTTAAGGGGTAACACCTACGTAAAAAGCCTATATATAAAAACTTCTTTTTTTTATTTTCTTTATTTACGGAGATGTGTTAACAAAGATTGGGTTTCACAAGATTTATGAAGGAGTACAAAAAAAATTTCTTTTACACAAAGTTTTACAAAATGAATGTACACTAATGTACACTTAAAATATTTTGTAAGTTAAAATAACAGAAAATGTCATTTACAAGAAATGATATTTCATTTAAAATCCGGTCTACTTAATTTTCATTTAAATTAAATGCCTTTTGTTATTTATTTTTAAATGTTGATTTAACAACTAACACATCCGTAAGAAACAAATGATATAATCAGTTAAAAAAAATGTAAAAATTTTACCTACCTGTCACTGACTGCGACGGTCGCTCGTGAGGGGCGAATTTAACAGCACCAAAACGTTCCAAAAAATAACAAAGTTGGTTTGTTCGTTAATTTAAAGCACGGGTCGGTGCGTGTGTTTATTTCTAAATTTAAAATAAAAAAAAATACATTAATATTTTAAATAATTACATCACCTACTTACCGCAGTGTTTTCCCTCACAAACTAAATTAAATAACAATACGGAAGAGAAAAGAACCAAAATATTCTAATGTATAACACATAAGAACTATTGGCCCTTTCATAACAAAAAAAAACTTGACGAATATAAAAAACCACTGCAGTAAGATCAACATTAAAGAAGAATATGCAAATATACAAAATATGGCAATACACAAAAACATAAGGCAAAACGTTACTTTTAATTGTACATTAGGGATGATGGCAAATTATCATATTCACAAAATACAAAAAAAAATTAATATAAATTGACAAACATTCTAAATTATTTAAATTAATAAATTTATTATGAGCCATTGAGCGACACTACCAATTTCTTACAAAATAAATGATTATATCATATATTTGAAATTGTTTCCCTTTTTTTGTTTTTTATTCTACAAAATGTATGCATAGCTATCGACACTTTTTTTGTGAATATGTTTGTGTATTTATGTGTATTTATGAAGTTCTTGTAATTTAAATTGAAATAATTTTGTATTTATACAACCAATTTAATGAAAAACAAATTGAAATTTTTTGAATATTTTTTTTTTTTTTTGAAACAAATTTAAATTTGTAATAACTGTTACGGACAAAAATAAACCACAAATTTCCGTTTTGTGGGTAAATTTTTATGCAATTTCAAACAAATGAAAAATATAATGAAATGGAAAAAATTGTTAAATGATAGGAAATTATTTCGAATAAATTTTAGAAAAAAGTTAAAATAGATATTTTCTTGAAAAATAAATGTATGTTCCATTATTTTTAAATGGAACGGAAAACTTTTTTATTAAGCTACAAACAGTAAACTACATAACATTCTGAGGGTATGTATGTTGATACCACAATACTTTTAAGGTTTTAATTGTAGCACAAAAAGTACTATGGTACCAACCTTACATATTAACCCCTAAAAAGTTACCTTCTACCAAAATATCATTTAGAAGAAATTGTTCACAAAGAAGTTGTCATAAAATTAATAAAAAGGGGAAAATTTTGAAGAGTATTAAATGATTCAAAAGAGCCGTATAGTACTTTTAGTACTATAAATACCATAGTGTTTTTGTTACAAAAAATATATGAAAAAGTGTAAATTTTACACAGAGAAAACAGATTCAGTGTGATTACCGAATTCCTTGCCAACTGAATAATTTGGTTGCAGCAACTGAATTATTTGGTTGTGGCAATCAAATATATCCTGACACAATTGAAATATTTTTTTTTAACTGATATTCTACATATTGTAATAACCGAATTTCTGTTGCTACAAACAAATATATCGGTGGCCCCAACTGAAGCATTCGGTTGGAAAAAAATTTGGTTGTCACAATGAATCTGTTTTCTCTGTTAAAAATATCATGGGTGTGAGAAAAATAATTTTGTGGTGAAAAAAAAAAAATTTTTAAACAATTTTTGTGGTGAAAGAAAATTTAAGGGTGAAAAAATTTTATTCACCAGGCGCTACTATGAAATTGCACTAAAATACAACAATTTGTATGAAAAATTTAGAGGTACTTTCACATTTTCGCTGATAACTTTTTAAACGCAGATTTTGCTAATTTTCAATACCAAATTTTCTCAGTAGAATATCCATTAATCTAAAATTAGCAACCCCGCTTTCGTCTTCGTTACTAAAAGGCATTTATACAGATAGACGGACATCACTACAGACAGACGGACATCACCAGATAATCTTATGCAATCTTAAATCAATACTTCGATATGTTACAAACGGAATAAAACCTGATATATGCCCTCTCTTATATTAAGGTGGGGGGTATATAAAATACGATTTTTGGTTGCCTTCAAAACTACTTAATATGTTAAGCAGAAAAATACAGTTTTACAAAGTTATTATATTTATTCAGATTATTAAAAATATTTTAATGTTTATTGTTGTTGTAGTTTTTTATAAAAAAATCAAAAACAGCCCTACATACCTAACTAAATAACGATAAAAAGTCAATACAATACATGGGGTGTTAAACTAAGTAAATATTATTTTTACATTTTTACTCATAATGATGATATAAAACCTATGTCCGTCCATGCGTAAGAATCATTCTAAATATTGAAACCAACCAGATGAGTAGTTACGGAAATTACCTCCTACAAACAAATAAATAATTATACACACATTACCTCTTTTTTATATTAGTATAGATTACATATAACAAAAAGAATTAAATCCATGAACAACAACAAAAAATTGGAATGCCTTTAAAAATCACCGTAAGGGGGTAGTTTAACTCTTTTTAAAACATTCTGTGTTTATTTAGAATAAATTTTATGAAAATTTTTTAAATTAAGATCGTACCAATAAATTAGATGTATTTAATTTTTGCTTCTCAGATTGTTACTTTCTTCCACTGTGCGTCGCGTCGTCTTCCTTTGTGAGATTCTATGCTATGAATTAGTTTAAAACTATAACTGCATATTAACTAGTTTAACTAAAATGTAATTGAAAACTTAATTGCCTCCTACAACCAACTCATTCTCTCATCTCCCTTTACCTAAAACAACAAAATATTTTGAAAAATTCCAGACATATTTTATAATGTAGAATTTAGATGTTTGTACATTGTAGGTATTTTGATGAGAATGTTGTTAATAATGATGTTGTTGTTGTTGATGCTGATAATGATAGTGATGTTTTTGGTTGATGTAGCTTTTGGTATTAGCATTTGCTAGAAGCTTAAATGCTATTTCAAATACCTCTTTTACATTTTATAATTCTTTAGTATTAATTTACTATTTTAATTATGTCAACAAGCTTAATTCCAGACTAAAGTATACAAAAATATTTATATATATATATATGTATTTATTTAACGACAACAGCAAGAACACTACTTATTTCACTATCAAACAAACAGCTTGTTAAGAAGTGTAATAGAGTTAAGTGAGGCATATCATTATGGTTGATATTACAACACAAGTTTATTTAAAATGTAACAAACAAACAGCGCAACAATAGCAACAACAACAATATCTATGTATATGCTTAACTTGTCAAACAATATACAGACAAGATTACAATGATCGGTATAATGGTGATGATGATGGTGGTGATGGTACATACCTTGAATAACAGGATGTGTACCTCAGTGCATGCGTGCGTGCGTGTCTGTATTGTCTTATTAAGGTGTCTTTAATTTATGACAATTAAATTATGTACAAAATATTTGTCTTTGTCTGTGCTGTAATACGTGTTTTCATTATAAATGTATGTACACTCAAAAAAAAAACAGTTGGTAAATATCAGGCTAGTCAGGAGGGTGCTTGCAGAAAAATTGCTTAAGTCAGCAAAATCGTATTGGTGAAAATCACCGAGCTGATTTTTAGCAGAAAAAAAGGTAGGTTCAAAGCCAGTTTATTTATGGAAAAATATAACTAAAGTTTTTGTTGAAAACACAATTTTACTTGTTATACAACCACTTTTACTCATTTTTCTACGAACTTATTTTTTGAGTTTAGGTTTATTGCTTAATTTTAAATAGGCAAACGATTTTGTTGAAGATAAGAAAAAACAATAAATAATTGTACACATTTATCAACAATTATAATCTTTGTTGTATAAAAAAAAAATAAAAAGATTTCCCAAATCGAGACAAGCCTTTAATTTTGTTGGGAGACTGTTAATATTAAGCAGATAATGCACACAGAGAAACATTTTGTCAATTTCGAACTGAAATGCGGTGACTACTACTTAAATCGGTTGATAAAACTGAATATCGGTTTATAAAACGAAATATCGGTTTCCACCGCAAAATTCGGTTAATACAAATGAATTTCGGTACACTCAGAAAAAAAAAATTTTACAAAAATTTGTAAACGGTTTTCAATTCCACTTTACTATTTTTGTACTGATTTTTAGTAAAAAAAAATATTATTTAGCAAATCGTTTTGCTATTTACATTTTCCCAATTACAGAATTTTTGCAGAATATTTACAAATTTTTGTTGCTAATTTCAGAAATCATTTATAAATTTTTGAAAACCGATTTGCAAAAAAAAATACTAATTTTAAATAAGTGAAATGTTATTTCTAATAATTTAAACTTACAAACACACAAATTTTAATTGTTGCATTAAATGTTACATAGGTTAAAAAAAGGGATCGGAAGTGAAGATACCGACTTATGTCTAAAAATAGGACCTACACTTAAAATAGCACTTAAAAGTTTTATTATTTCTTAAAGTCTGCCCTAAAACCTGAACCCGAACCCAAACGGGTTCAGGTTCGCACCCGAACACGCTGAACCCCAAAATTTAACCAGGTTCGGGTTAAAAAATATAAAAAAATATTCTTGCTGTTCATGGCGTGAGAAATGTTTGATAGACTGTCAAACTAGACGGAATTCCAGTTATGACATGGTTCAAGCCTTATTGAAATACAGAAGTTTTAGTTCTGAATTAATGGATGCTGCATTAACTAAAAATTATAATATAGAAATTTGTTCACCTTTTAAAAAGTTAACGCTGAAACTACAAAAAGAACAGATGACTTCAGGCAATTTTTATAGAATCAGGCTTAGTTTTAAATTCGAGCTAACAAAAAATGACGAAACAAAAACATTTTCACAACAATTATATTTAAATATTATAAAAAGTGAAAACCTCATTATTAGTAATTCACTGTTGATTGCAGCATTATATCTAGATAGCAGATTTAAGTTAATGCTAAGTCCCGAAGATGTTGAAAATTTTTTTTAGCATATTTTAAAAACAATTAAATTTAGCAAATGGAAAGATAAGAAGAGAATTTTATGAAAGAATCAATATCTTGTTTTTCAGAAGATGATGAAGATATGCTTGAACAAGTTCTAAACAAGAAGAAACGATTTTCTAAATCTAATTCTTTAAATAAACAATATTAATTATAAAATTAAACGAAAATTTCTTTGAAAAATAAAAAATTTCCTATTAATAAAGCATTTGTACTTTTTTTAATTGTTGAACTCGAATCCTGAACCGAACGCGAACCTCAACTTTTTATTTTGAAATACCCGAACCTAAACCCATTTTTTTAGGGTTTCAGTCCCTGCTAAAAACAATTAAACTTTGAGCTTAAAAGTAAAAAGAAATTGACTAAAATATTTTTTAAAACAATAAAATATAAATATAAATTCGTTTATGTTTTAACAATTTTTAAGATCTTTAAGCCTTTGATTTTTTTTCTTTAAGTTTGTATAAAATATTTTTTGAAAATTATAATCAAAATGTTTGATGCTCGATAAAAATAAATAAATTTAAAATTTTGTACTAATGTTAATACTGTTCAGTATTTTTGTTTTGCTGATTTTAGTAAACAGAGTTTAAATTCCTCTTTACAAAAGTCTACTAAAATTTAGTAGCGGCCACTAATTTTTCTACTAATTTCATTGTTCTACACGTCAGCAGATATGTGTTGCTAAGATTAGCAAAAAATACCGCTGGTCTCTAATTAGCAATATTTTCCGTAATAACAGCACAATTTTTAGTTGCCATTACAGATTTATTTTTGATGAGTGTAGAAACACCCGAAATATATAGCAATCACATTTCAATTTGGTTGTGCGAACGGAATTTATTGGCCGTCGCAACCAAAATACACTTTTCAATTCGGTTGGCACTTTATTTTTCTGAGTGTAAATTTTAAAACTTTTTTGAGATTATGTTTTGACACATTTTTAATATTTTTTATTTTCTTTGCAGATTTACTGATTCTGTTTACGACGTTGAAATATAACTAAGTTTTGTTTGGTCATATTTTATTCGTGAGCAATTAAAAATAATTTTCTTACGTATTTCAACTAAGCAACTCTTATTCGTTAACAGTACGTATGAGTAATATTGTAACATAAATAAATATAACTCATACGTCTTGTTTCCATAACATGAATATTATGAATTTGTTTCTTTAATAAAGGGTGGTTAAATTTTAAGAGCCGATGTTGATTTTGAATAAAACACAAATTATTTAGGAAATTATTGTCATTTCTTTTGTTATGATAATATGGTATAGTTCAATTATGTATGGAACAAATTATCGGCCAAATGGCCGTCGCGACCTCGGCGGCACACCTCCATCCGATGGTCCAAATTTTTGATGACGCTGAGGCATAATTCAGGTTCTATGCCGTTAATGTGCCGAATTATCTCATCCTTTAGCTCTTGAATTGTTGCTGGCTTATCGACGTACACCATTTCTTTCAAATAACCCCAAAAAGAGAAGTCAAATCACATGATCTTGGCGGCCAATTGACATCGCCACCACGTGAGATAACACGGCCATTAAATTTGTCGCGCAAAAGAGCCATTGTTTTGTTAGCTGTGAGGCAAGTGGCACCGTCCTGTTGAAACCACAATAAGTTCGTTATCATCTCGCGATAGCGAACACCATTCATGACACACTATCAATGTTTTCCGCAGAATGAACTGGGCGAACATGCACAAGTCTTTTCACAGACTCGGTTTGCTTAAATTTGCCCACAATTATCCCGATTGTGGACACATTTGGTCGATTATGCTGACCAAAAAAAATAACGTAGTGTACAAAATGCATTTTGATTTGAACGCCCATTTTCATAATAAGCCTGCATAACTTTAACGCGTTGTTCGATTGTGTATCTTTCCATGGTTCAAATTGAGTTAGTCTGACATTGAAATATGTCAAGTGAAATGCAGAAAAAAACTTGACGTTTAGGTGTGGTTCACATTCAATATCGGCCCTTAAAATTTAACCACCCTTTATAAATATAAATTAAATCAAAAAACGTATACAACATTGCATAATAATACATTTGAAATGCACATGAAGTTGATGGTAAATTTTATATCTAATAGATTTTTAAGTGAAAATAAACAATTTAAATAACCGCTACAAATAAATTTCATTTCAAGTGTAAATATTTTAAATGAAAAAATAACACACACACACCCACCCAAACACTTGAATAAAATTGATTTATTTGTATGTATGCAATGTAGTACATGCATTTGATGAATTTGAACAATGATTTGTTGACGTATTTGCGCATTTATTTTTTACGTTAACATGTTGCCAGTTTTTCAACTTAACAATTCTATACAATTTACAATGCTTGTAGTATATTGTAAGCAATTATTTTTCATTAAATATGTATTTTTTTTTTTTGCAACGCACTCTTGTTTTTTTTGTTTACATTTTTTTCTTATTTATTGTTGTTTCTTTAAAACTGATTGTGAGTGTTTTTGTCAAAAATGAGAATGATAAAATTTGTAATTTTTATTATGTCCTCTTGTCTGATTATGACTATATGCTAGTTTTTTCTTTATATGATTTATGAATCCAGAAGTGTTTGTGACAGTTTACTTGTACATTTTGATTTTACATTAAAAGTCAAGTACATATCTCATTTACACTCATATTGTAACTTGTATGTGTTTTAAAATGTATGATAACAATGGTCATACGTTGACAACTTCTAATTGACAATGAAATTGGCACTAATGACAAGGATGCTAAATAATTTCAGTGCACTCAAAATGTCATGTAGTTTACTGTTTGTAGTTGAATAATAAAGTTTTCAGTTCAGTTTAAAATAAAGGAACATACATTTATTTTTCAAAAAAAATATTTATTTTAACTTTTTACATTTTTAACATTTGTGCAAAGTGATTTACTGTCGTTTACCGGTTTTTTCTGTTTCAATTATTTTTTTCATTTATTTACAGTTATTACCAATTTATATTTTTTGCTGCCTGTTTCAAAAAAAAAAAAATCAAAAAAATTTCAATTTTGTATTTTATTTAAATTGTTTATATACAAAATTATTCAATTACAAGAACTTCATAAACACACACACATTGGTCATTATTCAAAAATGTGTTTATAGACTGTGTGAGTATACAAAAATAAACAAAAATACAAAAAAGGGAAACAATTTTCGATAATTTTGTTTAGGGAATTGGTACGATTTATAATTTGTTTTTTTACTGATGCGTCAGTTGTTTAAAAACAATTTTAAAATAAATAATAAAAACAATTTGATTTTCTGTTCTTTATTTACAAACTATTTTTAATGCAACTTTTCCAGTCAATGTTAAGTATTCAGGTTGAAAATTAACAAGCATACGAATAGTACACTTTGATTTTTTTACAAGTTACAGTTAAGATTAACTGAATTAGGATATAATGGTGTTTAGGAGGACTACTGATTTTTTATTATATTCAGCCCATTTTGTTGTTTATTTTCAATCATTGTCTTATAATCGACAAAAGTAGTAAAAACAATAGAAAGTCGTTTAAATTAACCATCAAATTTTACTGACAAAAAGTTAGAAAAAACTACTTTTGTGGTTTGTTTTTCAAATTTAAAGTTTTTTATTTGTATGTACACTCAGAATATTATGTAGTTAACTGTTTGTAGTTTAATAAAAAAGTTTTCCGTTCCATTTAAAAATAAAGGAAGATACATTTATTTTTCAAAGAAACATCTATATTAACTTTTTTATACATTTATTCGAAATAATTTACTATCATTTACCGATTTTTTTCAGTTTCATTTTTTTTTTTCATTTGTTTGAAATTTAATAAAAATTTACCCACAAAACGGAAACTTGTGGTTTATTTGTGTCCGTAACAGTTATTACAAATTTAAATTTTGTTTGCTGTCTGTTTCAAAAAAAAATATTCAAATAATTTCAATTTGTTTTTTTATTTAAATTGGTTGTATATATACAAAATTTTTCAATACAATTTACAAGAACTTCATAAACACACATACATATACCAATACATTCACACAAAAAGTATTTATAGCATACATACATTTTGTATTGTACGAGTATATTAAAAAAAAACAAAAAATACAAAAACGGAAATAATTTCAAATAAATGAAAAAAACATTTATTTTTTAAGGATTGGTGGGTAAAATTTTGACATTTATTTTAACTGATTATATCAGTTGTTTCTTACGGATATGTCAGTTGATTAATCAACATTTAAAAATAAATAACAAATGGCATTTAATTTAAATGAAAATTAAGTAGACCGGTTTTTAAATGAAATATCATTTATTTTAAATGATATTTTCAGTTATTTTAACTTACAAACTTTTTTAAGTGTAATTACAAAACACAACACACAGATGTATATATTTTTATTGGCTTTGCGTGTATGTATATTTGAATAATTTCTTGTAGTTTTTATTGAAATAATTTTGTATATATACAAACTATTTTGGTAAAAAAACAAAAAAGAATTATAAAATTTCAATTTTTAGAAACAGAAAACAGAAAATTTTACATTTAACAGAAAATATCAACTCCTACTGAATGTCTGTATCTTTTTATAGTTTGTTTTTTGAATGACTGATTCAAATAGTTAAAAAATATATTTCTATGAATTTCAATTGATTCTTCATTTAAAAACAAACTTTACGTATTACTTTTTAAATAAACTACAGTCGGTAACGGAAAATATATTGTGAGTGTAGATATCTAGTTGTTTGTTGGGCTGTGAATGTAATCTAGAACCTTCAAATTTAAAGAAAATCGAAACACATTTGGATTAAGTCTCCATTTAAATCCGCCTTCGCGGTATTTGCTTAAATAACCTTTTCATCAATTTCATTTACATTTTTCACTCTTATTATATTATAGGGTATTCTTGTTAGTATATTCATTTTATAATTATGCTAGAAATTTGACTATATCAGTAGAGTTTTTATAGGATATTTGATTATTTTTTTTTAATTTGGTATATGTTTTAATTTGTAAAAATTGGCCAACATTTTTTCTAAGCCCTACACCAGTACGTGATCAGGATATAATGAGTTTGTGCTGATGTTTGTAAATACCAAAAATATAAGCCCCACTTTATAGTCTCCCAATCGACTCCGAATCACTTTCTAAATCGATTCAGTCAGTCGATCCGTCCGTCCGTCTCTATGGGTGTCCATGTAAACCTTGTAATCAAACTTAAAAGTTTCCATTGGCCCAAGGACGAACCCTATTGCGTTTGTTAAAAAGATATTTAAATAAAATTTGGTAAGATTGTATTGGCTAAAGCAAAAACTTTAATGGTGGAATGAGGTCCATATGAGGTCCTCCCATATAAAAGTCATATCTGAATTGGGCTAAAATAGTATGTAGATACACTAAACCGAAGATATGTGGTTGCATTTTGTAATATAGGTTCGTAACCTATGCCTCTAAATTCAATGAAAATTGGACCATAATTACCCTGGTCCCCATATAAATTCACTTCCAGTTATTAAACGAGTTTTTTTCCCAAATTGTAGATCGCTTCCTGAAGTTTAACTCATATAGTCGGCATAGTCCTTTTTGATCATAATAATATTATTAAAATCCTAAAGACCTTTCACCCTCTGGCACATTTTTTTAATACAATAAATCTGTGATAGCAAATTTGCATAGTATACCTGTTTGTTTATTTGCTGTCGTGTTTACTATTTTTACCAGTTTTTTTACTTTTAAATCCGTTTTTGAACTGAAATTTGGTATATTTTTTTAATTTATTCTTTCTATCACTTCACTTAAAGATAAATTAATATTTGGCAATTCTTTATCTAAGTTTACAAATTTTTTTTAAACAGAAGTGTAAACAAACAGATCCAATATATGATGTACCTCAGTCCTAGCTATTTACGGCACTAACTTAAATCAAAGTTAATGATAAAATGATTTTAAAGTACCTTAAAAGCTGCTTTTGTTTTTTGTTTTTATCAGTTACCTGAATATCCAAACCAAAGCTAGTGAACAAAGTAATAAAACCTAATTAGATATTTTTGTTTTCTAAATAAAAACTAGACAGCCGGAATGATACAATTATAATTGCAGTTATTTGTCGAGTCACTTCAAATCCATTCCACCATTCAAGTACATAGTTACAGCTAAATATAAAATTTATATACTTTTTGTGTTGGGAGAAAACAGGAAAAACTGCCAGTCTGCTACCAAAAAACATAAATGAAATAAACAATAAAACAGCTAAACAGCTAAACAAGTGAAATAGAGAGAAAAAATAAATAAAAATTCAAGTTACTTCCGTTAAGGAAACAAAGCCAGTTTCCACTTACATCCGGCAGGCAGCAAGAGGGGTCGACAAGACTGAGTAATAATAGTAATAATAATAATAGTAAAGAATCATACAACAAAATTATACTGTCATATACACAATATTTCCGACCATAACAAATAACAAATAACAAAATAAACAATATATTTTGTTAACACAAATTTAGTTACAGCACTTATTGTATTATAGAACAAAACAGCCAAAATAAAAATTGTTAAATAAACATAAAGAATGGTGGTGGTCAGTCATACAAAACATAAATACATATTGTAAGTTAGTGGTGATAAACAAACAAAACTGTTAAATATATTTTTATGTAATAGATATTTTCTAAATTACAAAATTTGTAATACAATATTTATTTAACTGTTTGTATTTTATTTTCTTTTTTATTACCAAAATAAATTCATTTGTATTTTCAGTGTGATGGCATAGAATTGTATGATTTGTACGCTATATTTTTTATAGTAAATGTGAGTAATTTTATGATTGTTATCAATTGTTCTCGTGTGTTTTGAAAAGTAATTTATTTTTAAGTTGATTAAAACTCCAATGATTAAATATATTGGCAGATGGCAAGAAATAAAATAAGATAAATAATGGACGTAAATTTGTATTTTTTTTTTTTGCTAATTTTATTCTTCATTTCATCACTTACAAACACACAGACTGATGAAAAAGCCATTCACGACGTTGTTCGTGCAACATTCACAATTCATTTACAATCTACTGTACAAACATACACTTGAATCATACTTAATTTTAAATAATAACTAAACGCAAAAGTCACGTAGAGGAAAAAATGAGGCATAAACAAAACACCAACTAAAACATTCATCACTTGTATGACTGTATCAATACAACAGTTAGACAGAGGCTTAATTTACACAAACAACATGCCCTGTCATAGTATGCGATGTCATGAGTGTTACTTAACTAATACTTAAAAATGAACGCGTGTTGATTTTAAAACATGCCATCACTACATCCACAGCCACTAAACACACAAGAAATATAAACTGATATACAAGTCGAAGAAAAAAAAAAATAATGTATATTTGATGTCCTAAAGCTAACAAATGTTTTATCACTACAACAATGTATTTATATGTGTGTGTACAATGAGTAGAAGAGAAAAATATCTAATCTTATTTGATATACAAAATTAATGTCATTTTCGCAAAAAAAAAAAAATTAAAGAAAGAATAATTGTATTTAAATGATAATAAACATTTCTGCATAAGTATGTGATAATAATTTAGATAGTGTTTCCAGATCACGTTTTGCTTCAGTCGAACGAAAATACAACAACAAAATACTATATGCAATGCAAAAATAAAATCACTCAATCGTCTTTAATATTTTGGGTTGCATTTAAATTACCCTCGAAGTCCAGTTTAAACTCGATTTTGAAATCTAATTTGTGTACCATCTGTTCGAAATCTAATTTAAACTAAATTTAAATATTAAAATATTGGTCTTATACACTGTAGAAAAAAAATCACTATGGGGAAATTGACATCTACTAGAGTACTATTTATTTTTAAAAAAACCGACAAAGTAACCGGTTTTTTCTAAATTCAAATAAACCGAGTACCGTGGATTTGTTGTTTAACTGTTTTTTTTTTCGTAAGTTCTAGGATAAAAAATCACCCTTTAAAAACAAAAAATTAAAAATTATGTCGAAATATACATAAGCATACATGATCAGATATGAGCTTGTATATGCTTATATAATGTCATACATGCATGATCATAGCAGTTTATGTGTCGTTGAATATATGACCGCACATATACTTCCATATATCTTCGGATCCATAGTTTGAAGGTTTATCGCCATATATGATCGTATATGAGCATATATATAAATCATATGCAAACATATATGAACATATATTACCATTTGGGTTAAATTAAAATTCGATTAAACGGTTTAAAAATTTAGCCATTGTACAGTGGAGCGTATGAGTGTTATTTTTAGTTTCATATATAATTAACACTCATACGCATAGGTGCTCTTAATATATGAATTGCTTTAACAGCAATATGAAGTAACATATGAAGTAAAACTAACTTTTTTTTTTGAGCTTTTTCTATCGAATGGTTGACTCTCTATATGCAAAAATTTCAGAACTATGTTCAGAAAATTTCAAGTTAAAATTTCGATTTATTGCAAAGTATATAATTTAAATTTTTTTTTTTTAATATTTTTAGTCAATACAGAAAGATTCAAATGCCAATTACTTTCTGAGGAATTCTCATTTGAAGTTGAACGCTACGTTAGTTTTCTTATAAATGGTGCCTGACTTTAAAGTCGAATTTTCAAAAATTAAATCTAAGTGTGTTCAGTAGCTATAGAAAAATATGCCTTCTGTTGACTGAAAATATTTAAAATAATATAAATCGGTTTTTAGTTTTAATATGAAATTTTCATAGTTCTGAAATTTTTGTACATAGAACAATTTTTTGTTGTTATTTTTTATATAAAAATGTTTTAAAAATAAATATTTAAATTACAAAAAAATAACAAAAAGTTACAAATTCCATTGTTAATGCTTTTTCACAAAAAAAAAAAAAAAAAAATGTATGCCCTCCATCATATATGGTGTGGGTATATATCAGTTTGTCATTCCGTTTGTAACATGTCGAAATATAAAGAAAGTGCCGCTACTTTTAAATAGGTGGCGCAGAATTACATTAAATCAATACCCTGCCCCATGGCTAGGTCGACATAGCCTTGGATTAGGCTTTCAATTCATTTATTTACCAAAAATATTAAATTAACTACATATGTCAAATTCTAATGGATTAAGATGTTACTAGTAGACTTATTACATTATTTTGAAGTAAATTTTTCAAATGTTTTACGTAATAAAAGCATTTGTTTCACATTTTTATGTCAAAAAAGAAATTTTCATATTTTTATTGCATTTGTATTATTTTTGAAAATTGAGGGATTAGCAAATGTATATTTATGTTAATTTTTTCTTTCATAAAAAAATACACATGAATAAAGTGCAATATTGTGCTCTTAAAGATCTAATTGAATATTGATTTAAAAAATTAAGTTATAATATGCACATAAAACATATATGTATATATATATTTAAATATATTTAAAAAAACTAGTGAAAATGTAAAGGTGCCTCTAAATTGCCCATACCAGTCACCAGTCGCTTAGCAGTAAATATTATGTACTCACCTCAAAAATTTTTTTACCACTAAAATTTTTTTTCACCACAAAAAATTTTTTTCACTTCTAAATTTTTTTTCCACCAAAAAAGTTCTTTACATGTCTAAAAGTTTTTCACCTCAAAAAATTTTTTCACCTACATAATTTTACAAAAATAGTAGAGAACATCTTTTTAGGATATTGGTGGAGGGTATTCTAAGATTCGGCGCAGCCGAACTTTGCCTTTTTTAATTGTTTTTTTTTTTTTGTATTTACAAAAATATTTTATTAAAGATGTTTAATGTTACAAACAAAATTTTATAAATTTATTCTGTGTAAAACCCCATACACACTGCTCCCTAAAATATGTATTTTCGTATTTTTTTTTAAGTTTTCAACTTTTAAATTCCATACAATTTTAAATCGAAAATGACGAAAACGACGAGAAAGAAAAGGAAAAAATTTTCCAATCGGCAGCCAATAAAAAAACATTTAGAAAAATGTAATTCAAATCTTTACAGGGCGAGCCATTTAAAATTTTTAATTTGAATCGGCTATACATTTTCGATTGCTTCGGCTCGAATCTCTTCAATGGCAACTTCGATTTCATGTTTCAACGCTTCAATTGTCTTTATATGGTTTGCGTAACATTTATCCTTAATTGTTGCCCACAGAAAATAATCTAAAGGGCTCAAATCACAGCTCTGAGGCGGCCAATTTGCATTACAATTTCGGCTGATAATTCGTTTTTCAAAAACAGTGTGTAAAATATCGATGGTTGCGTTGGCTGTCTGACATGTGGCCCCGTCTTGTTAAAACCAATTGTCGTGACATCTCTTTAATTTTTGGAAAAAAATTCATTGAGCATGCCACGGTAACGCTCATCGTTGATGGTAACGGCGGCTCCATGCACATTTTCGAAAAAAAATGGCCCAGACATCGTAGTCATATGACAAAGTTCAACGTTTCCAATAAAACCAGAATTTTGAAAAAATAATCAGTACTCTTTTTTTATAGCCGATTCAAATTTAAAATTTTAAATGACCCACCCTATATGATTTGCTCAGTAAAATAAGAGAGTTCCATGTACAAATTGGTCAATTTTGCTATTTCTGATCCCCACCACCTATTAGGCGTATTATTCACAAGAATTCAAAATATTGTTCAACGAAAAAGCAGCTAGGACAAGGAATTTCTATTTTGCAATGAAACGGTTCAAGTAATTTTGTCTCATATGTTTCCATACCTAAATATCAAATTTATAAACATCTCGCAGTTTAACCAAAATAAGTTACTATGACCAAATATAAGTAGGTATTTAAATAAAACCAATTAAATAAATACGTGCGTACAATAATTCACTCATAATGAAAACATTTAACAATGTCATTAGAGCCTGATTGAGGGCCATTATGTGGTATACATATGATTGTTAAATGTGTACACTGGCAGGAAAATTTTTGGCATATACACCGTCATTCATACACAAATATAGAATTAATAGTATATGAAGTCAATATATATTATAGTAACAAGACTTATCCCCATTCATACTAAGCACCAGAATTTGCTACTGAAGTAGATTTGAGTAAAAAAATCAAATTTAGTGCTGGCTATAAAATTGTCGCTTAAACAATTTGAATTATACTGCAGGCAATCAATTATTTTTTTTTTCAAATTTTAAAAATTTTATGTTGTTTTTTTTCCAAACGAAGGGTTGGAAACTAATTTGATTTTAGTTGTTTTTATTGAACAATTTTTTTTTTTTTTTTTGTTATTTGTTTTAAGGGATTTGCTTTGGGCTAATTTGGTCAATTTTCTATTTAAATAAATATATAAATAAAAAACAATTTTTCCAATTTCTTCCAGAGTTTATTTACATTGTCAGAAATTATTAAATAATATTTCAACAAATAGAGAATTATACATTTAACTTTCTGATTTCTTTCAGTGTTATCTTTAAATCGTTTTTTTTTTTTTTTTTAACATAAAATAAAGCCATCAACTTGTGTTAACAATAATTGCCAACAATTATATATGTATTATACACATTAATACATACATATATGTGTATTTCTATTATATAACAACCATGTTTAATTGTAACCATCAAAATAGTCAGAACCAATTTATTTCATAAGAATATAGATAATATCGAATGTTGGACAAACCCTATTTTTTCTTCTTCTGCTAACTCATAAAATCAAAAAGTTGAAGATGTTTGCATGTTAAGACAACACTAAATGAAAGCAAATAATAATAATAATAATAATAACAGAAATAAAAGAAACTGAGAATGAAATAACAAATAAAAAACACTTGAAATTCTTAAAATAGAAATGAATTTGCAAAAGACACGCTTCTCGCCTACCATTAACCACCTTCTTAGGTGGTGGTAAAATAAAATTGCCGCTTAAGTTTGCTTATTTTGTATTTCATAGGAAATGTTTTCTTAACAAAGTGATTCACCTTTTTGTTTTATTCAAACATAAGCACACAATAGGCATGTTCATTGTATTAAATGATGTCTTAAAGCAAAAATATATTCAGAATTCCTGCTATCAAAACATTTTAAATACACAATTATTTTTGTTGTGAATCCCCTCATCTGGCAGCGCCCTTAAAAAAAGAAATCAAGGCAGATCAACCATCTGACGTATGAGTGATATTAACATAAATATATGTATGTGTATGGCCCATAAGCAATTCTTTTCTTTTTGATAAAAAAAATTGCCTTTGTTTGTTATTTGGAATGTTTTTGTTTCTATTTACTTTTAATGTAAAGATTTAATCGTTATATTATCTCTGTGTGTACAATGTGTATAGATTAGTGTCCTGAAGTTAAAATAAATCTGTGTATCAGTGTATATTTGTATATAATTCACACAGAAAAAAGTATCACAAAATTTTTAAGTAACTAAAAATATTTGTTAAAATTCAAATTGGATGTCTAAAAAATTTTTTGTTTGAAATCTTTTTAAATTGTTATTGTTCATAAAAAAAATTTTTTAAAAATAAAAATTGAAGTTACAAGAAAATAACAAAAAGTTGTTTGTATTTACAAATTCCATTGTTGGTGCCTTTTTAAAAAATATTTTTATATGTAATAAAAATATTCTATGAATCATGTTGAATACTACAAACAAAATTTTGTAAAATTTTTCTATATTATGAAAATATATTTAAAAATTCTCCGTCTTTTTGGACTCCCTAATATACACATTAAATAGTTGTAATATTTGCTAGCAGAGATGGCCCAAAGTTACCATTATGTAAAAAAATGGTGTTTAACAAATTTTCTGAATTTCCATTATGTATTCAGTGTAGAAAAGCATTATCTTATAATGGATTATATGTAGAACATTTCCAAAAAAAAACACATATCGCTGGCGCAGCAACGATTTAACAATATTATCTGATTGTACAATAATGTAGATTGTAAATACAAGTTTTTTGTATAAAAAACAAAAAAAATTAACATAAGGCTTCATTTACAATGCTGGAGTAATTCAGGCTCCAGAGTGGAGTGTACTACACTTAAAATAGTTTGTAAGTTAAAATAACAGAAAATGCCATTTCCAAGAAATTATATTTCATTTAAAAACCGATCTACTTAATTTTCATTTAAACCAAATGGCTTTTGTTATTTATATTTAAATATTGTTTAAATAACTGACACATCCCTAAGAAACAAATGATATAATCAGTTAAAATAAATGATAAAATTTTACTTACCAATTCTTTAAAAATAAATGATTTTTTCATTTATTTTAAATTGTTTCTGTTTCTGTTTTTGTATTTTTTTTTTTTTTTTTGTTTTTTAGACACTTTTTGTGTGAATGTGTTTTTGTATGTATGTTTGTTTATGAAGTTCTTGTAATTTGAATTGAAATAATTTTGTATATAAGCAACTAATTTATATAAAAACAAATTGGACAGCAAACAAAATTTAAATTTGTAATAACTGTAACGGACAAAAATAAATCACAGATTTTCGTTTTGTGGATAAATTTTTATTAAATTTCAAATAAATGAAAAAAAAATAAATAAATGAAACTGAAAAAAATCGGTAAATGATAGCAAATTATTTCGAACAAGTGCATAAAAACAGTTAAAATAGATATTTCTTTGAAAAGTAAATGCATGTTCCTTTTTTATTTAATGGAACGCAAAAATTTTTTATTAAACTACAAACAGTAAATTACATAATATTCTAAGTGTATAATATACAAGGTGGCGCAAAAGTAATCCTCCTATCCGAAAATGCTATAAATTTTGCGATTGGCCCCTAATGTCAGTTCTGTTTTGACATTTGTGTAGTAAACACGTTAATAAACAATGGTACGCTACATTGCTCCAGAACGCGGAATATTGGTGACTATTTATTTGAGCAATAATGAAGATGATTTTTCATCAAAAATAATCATGAGTGATGAGGCCCATTTCCATCTTAGCGGGTACGTAAATAAGCAAAATTTACGCTTCTGGGGCACTGAAAATCCTCGTGTAACCCACGAAGTCACTGTATGGTGTGCTGTTTTCGCTGGGTTACTGTGAATGGTAAGCGCTACAGAGCAATGATGAATTGGGATTGGAAAACATGTGGTTCCAACAGGACGGTGCAACGCCACACACTGCACGTGCCAAAACCGATATGCTGAAGGATGCATTTCCCGGGCGCCTAATCTCCCGTTTTGGCGATTTGCACTGGCCAGCAAGATCGCCTGATTTGACCGCTCCAGACTTCTTTTTGTGGGGCTTTTTGAAGTCGCGGGTTTATGTCAACAAGCCTCAGACTCTTGCCGCTCTTAAAGACAATATCCGTCAAGAATGTGAGGACCTATCGCCGCAAGTTTTGGCCAAAGTGATGCAAAATGCCATAAAAAGGGCTCAAATGACAATTAACTGTGGCGGCGGCCATTTACATGACATCATATTCTCGACTTGATGTAAAAAAAATTAAAAGACCAAATAAAAATAATCCACAAAAAGAATCAAAGTTTTTCATTTTTTTTGTAAATTACAGCCAAAAAACATCGGAAGGTTATTTTTGCGCCACCCTGTATATGATGCAAAAATTATGTAGGTGCGAATAAGAAAGGAAAAAAATATCTCCTCGGCAGAGTGGACCTTAAAATAAAAGTTTCTCTTTTTTTAATGAAAATTTTCTTTCTATATAATTTCCATTACATGAAGATAATGGTAATGAAAACAGATAATACTTGGTCATTGCTTGTTAATTAATTATTCCCAACTATGTTTGTCTGTCTGTTCGATAGACACATTTTCCCATATCTCTCTGCGGGGTTACCTACCGTAGACATTTGCTTTGGTGGTATTTAATTGTTTACACAAATGACAATCGTGTCATTGTCGTCACAAGCAAGTTATCGTTGTCATAAAACAAAACAAAACAAAAGCAAAGCAATTTCTCTTTTATTTTACTCCGGTAACACCAACCAAACAATCAACACAACGTAATGTTACAACAACGCACCACAAGGACGTTGTGATTGTCAATGTTATTTGTTTTTATTGTGTTATCTGCATATAAAAAGGATGGTTAGACGGTACATATAGAATAAGGTATCCCTTAGTTTTTTTTTTTTTAAATTTTAAAAAAATTTAAATTATTTTCACAGACATATAATTCACGAATTCTCTCAATTGAGACTAAATGGTACAAAACTGGTAGGTGTAGGGTGGAAATTTGACAATTTGTAATTTAAGGGCCACCTCAATTTGGTGTAGTGACTAACATTGTACTATATGTACAACTACATACTAAAACTGCTACTGCCAACTCCCGGTGAGTAGGAGGTTATTGTCTCATTGATGGGGTAGAGTTGCGTGTCAACGATGATGGCAAACATTAATTTCCTATCATAATATTGTAGTATCGTATACAATTTTATTTGTATTTTATACATAAAAATGAGACTGTGGTACGATAATTTGCGGATTGAATAGTTTGTTATTGTTTGGCTTTCGAATTTTTGTTTTTATCAATGAGGATCCAAAGAAAATATATTTTATCCGTTTGTATACATAAATATTTTTAATATTATTCAATATCGTTAATTTGATATAAGCTATTGTGTGAGTGTGTGCTTGAATAGTTGTTTTTTTTTTTTAAATCTCATCGATGGTAATATGAATGTATCATTTTATGCGGGTTTTTCGGTTTTTAAATTTACCCTTATTTAGATGTTTTCAAATATAACAATAAACTTATCAAGGCCACATTTTTATTATGGTTTTTATTGTTTAATTCTGTCAATAAAATTGGTTTAAATTAATTTATAAAACAAACTTCATATTGATAAAAATAATTCAATTTTATAATTATACTCTAAAATAGTTTTGTAAATTGACAACTATGAAATGGGGTAATATTTTATGTAATATCACGCAAATTCAGTAAATATAAACAAGTGGAATTGAAACACTGGGCAAGGCTAAGGAAATGGAATGGAACGGGAAATTAGTAGCATTAAATCATTAAGTAAGGAAAAAGAAGTGGATCAAATAGCAAGCAAAACTCTGGTAATGGGTGCGATATACTCATGACCTTGTAATGATAGCTCGTTACCTTTTGCATTATTTGCAAGCATAAAGTAATTATTAGTAATTATTTGCAAGTACCAATTATTAATTACGTATTACATAATATATAAATGTAAAGTAATAATTGAAATACTTTTGCAAATCTAATTGTATCTATGTGTCTAATATTACTTTGTGTGTGTGTTTTTTTTTTTTTTTTTTTGTAAACTAAAGGGTAATGTATGTATGTTTTGACAACACTAACGAAAAAACAAAGTGCAACAATTCATTTAGGTTTAAAGTAATAAAAAATTATATGTGTCGATAGCTTAGTGGCTAGAGTTCTCAGATGGCAGCCAGAGTTCCAAGGTTCGATTCCCATCATGTACGCAATTTATTTAATAACGTTTAAAATATTTGTAATATTTTTTTTTTGTTAAAAATTTCATTTTTTATAAAAATCTATTTTTAGACACATAACTTTTCGCATTCTCGTAACCATATAAGTAACCACTTATTTTATCACCTCTTAAGTAATGGGCCCATACATTACCTTTTGGCTGTTCGACTGAAAAATTCATTACTGAAGTAAGGTGTAATGTAATCAATTTAGTACTGTGTGGTTTTGCTGGGTGGCAAACGAGTGAAATAGAAACATTACCCAAGGGAACAAAATTAGAATGAAACGACTAGAATTCAAACACTAAACATGGGTAAAGAAATGCAATGGGAAACGAGTGGCATTGAATTTTTTTATAACGAGTGGAATTGATACACTAAACACAGGGAACAAATCTGCAAAGAGCAAGTTTAATTTTAAGGGAATTGAATATATTACTTTTCTATTTTAGGGTTTTTTTTAATTTTTCAATTTTTACTCATTTCGAAAATCTTATCTGTCATTGGTACTAATTATTTTTAATAATTGCTTCATTTATTTATGGTAACGAAAATTAAAACCATTTTCATTAATCAATGAAATCAAAGCCTTAAATGATTTCCATTAATTTAGAAAATGATAATGAAAATAATTTAATTATAATGGCTATGAATGCAGTAGTAATTACATCATCCACTGATAACAACATTCATTTCATTATTATTCCCGTGTATGGCAGACATCCACTCAGACTCGATTTTTGAAAATTTTGACGGGTGTGTTGGAAAGGGCAGAAGTCTCTGTCTTAACGTTCCAAACCCGTTAGGATAAAAATCAGAAATTTAAAATATATATTTATTTTCCTAGGAATATGGGCTAATTTAGAGATAAAGAACCTTTTGGATTTTTTTATTTATTATTATATATTTTAAAAACGTGAAGCAACACTCAGGAAATTCTTCCTACTAATTAATGTGTTGTTTTCTTTGGAAAGCTAATAGAGAAAAAATGAAAGACTATAAATATGGTAACACTTAAATTGCGCCAGATGATAAATCTCAGAACAGTTGTTGTCCGCCCCTGGATGTAGAAATGGTTAAATGCTATGAGAACACCAAAGAATAACGTTGCGATATGTATGAGGAATAGAAAATTCATTCATATTATTTTTTGCAATTTTATATTGCCATCGACAGTAATCGAACTCGTATCTTTTTGTGTAACAATCCGACACGCTAACCACAACGCCAAAGCGTAGGAGTAATGGGGCTTCAAAGGTAGCTCCATCAACGATCTACCCAAACCGCTTTGTCTAGAAACCTTAAATTTAAAATGTGTGTTCCCTGATGTATGGGCTTATTCACCTATGTGTTAAATTTTTGGAATTTTTAACAGGAACGAATTTTTAAATGAGGGCTCGAAAGGTGAAATGAGTCCTCCTTAACACACTGCCCAAACCTCGTCACATTTAAATTGTACATTTCTTTATGTGTTACCTTGATTATTGGCGTAGTCACCAATATGGTAATTTTTATTTTTAAATTTTGCCAGGAACATGATAAAAATGGAGGTTAAAAAGTTTCGCCCTAATGGCATTAAGAATATATGTTCCTTGGTTATGAGCTAATTTTCTGACAGACCTGGGCGATCTCAATTACATTTTACAATTATTCACTTGTGTAATTTGTTCATATTAATAATCCTATCAGTCCAACGCTCACATTTGTTGCATTAAACGTTTACTTGAAAAATTTTAAATTTTTTACTACCAAACTTGGGGAATAATGAATATATTTATGTTCATAAATATAATGCAATTCAATGCAATTAAAGCCAATTTACACGGTGACTGTTTTGCATGAAATTATTTCGTGCAATTCTTGTTTTGTTGGCGAACGGGGTAGAGAAGCCAGCGGGGTAACAAAAAAAGAACGGTTTTAATTTTTCGTGCATGGTTTTGTTATTTCTCTTTAGCACTAAAACGTATTCTATTTTTTTTGCTTCACTCACATTCGGCTTTAGAGCAAAAAAAAAGTCAGCGTGTAAATAGACATAACTATGGAAGCAACTTTAAAAAGGAATTTAATAAAAAAGCATGCAATCAATTGCACCGTATAAATTGGATCTTACTTTAATTACATCTAATGGATGAAATTGTCCTGTAGTTAAGTAACCAGATATACTTTCTGTCTGATACTAAAAATTTTTAAAATTTTCCAAGAAAATGTTTAATTTCAAAAATGTTTTATAGCATTATTAATATGAACAAATTACACAATATAATAATTGCAAAATGTAAGTGAAATCGCCCAGGTCTGATTTTTTAATATATAATATTTGGCATTTCCAATAAGAACGTAGTAAAAATGGGGGTTAAAAGTATAAAATTTTCCTTTAAATGCCCAGCACGTCGATTCCTTCTGTGGCGTAGACTTCCACCAAGACATGATTTTTGAAAATTTATGCAGGACGGGGAAATAGATGAAGAGACTCCCCCTTGACAGCCTGCATTAACAATATCTACTAGAAATCTAGGTCCGTACTCCGGCGTAAGTGTCCACAGAAACAGGTTTTATGCAATTTTAACGGGGAGGAGCAGACCACTTCGGCTATAAATCTGATATTAAAAATATATGAATTTCCAATAAAAACGGGGAAAAATAAAGCTAACAATTAAGAAGTGTGCTCTAAATCACCAATACGCTGGAGTCAGTATTTTAAAATTTGTAAGTTGGTATTCCGCTGCAGACATCTACAAATACAAGGATTCTAGAATTTTATACAATTTTCTTCTAAATATATTGCAATATTTAAAACTACCAGCAACGAAGTATCAGGCTTATAATTTAGTAGATTTTTATAGAAGAATTAAAATAATATTGTTGGAAATGCATTTGTATATCTACTCTTGATTTTCTACCAAGTACTTGGCAGAGATGTTATACAACTAAAGAAAAAGAAGAAGGACAACAAGGACAATAGCTAATCATATGCACAATGTACTCTCATTTGTAAGTGCATTACACAAGTAAAATTTTCATTTCAGACTTCATAATGTACATATTCAAAGTATTACCTGTCAGAGTTGCCATGTTAGCATATTTTCGGCTAGATTTAGCAGATATTTTTTCAGGAAAATATGCTAAAAACATTTAGCATATTTAGTTTTTAAAAGCAAAAGTTTAGTATATTTTTGCTAGCTCTTATATTATTTTATATGTATGATTTTATAACTTTTTGGAAATATTAAACTGCCGAAATCATTTCAGCAAATTTGGTTGTACAAAGGAAAAAACATGTTATATTGAAAGAATTTTTATAAAACTTTAGAAATGTTGTGAAAAAGTAACTTTCAAGGTACAACACATTCCCCTACTTAAAAATAAAAACCAAACAATTCAACGTAGAAAGTTTTAAAAAAAAAAATTGTATGATGCAAACAGGCTTAAAGCTAAAAGCTATTGTTTAAGTTTATTAATATTTATTTTATGACCACATCTGTAGATGCATAAATCTACTCTAGGAAAAATATGTATGGTTTCTATATTAAGTTTTTTTTTTACATAGAATTTCGTTATTTAATCTAATTTACATTTTGCTTACCTACTGTTTGGTTTGCTGACTGACTGACTGACTGGTTGGTTGGTTGGTCCATACGTTCTTTGTGTTTGTTCAAAATGGTGTAAATATTTACATGAATGTTTGCTTTACATGGTAAATTTAATATATTAAAAATATTTTATATGGATACGAAAATGTCATTTAATTTTTTGTTACACAATATCAAGCTTAAAATAAAACATATGTATGCAGTATGCAGAAGTTATGACGTATTTAAATTTATACGTAGTTATATTTATATAAAATTAAATGAATGGAATTTATATCCAAACCCCATTTTTACAGGCTGTTTTTTGTAAAAAGATTAAAATTGAAACCAAAAAAAAAAAAAAAAGTCATTTACAAACGAATTCGTTGGAATTTGGGTTTTATAAAAAGTGTTTTTTTTTTTTGTTTGTGGTTAGTTAATTTTTGTACAACCCGGTGTCTTCACATGTAATAAAATAATAGCAAGCCATTGTCAAACTGATATCATCTCAATTGAATATAACATCAAATGCCAAGAGATTAGATTTACAACATTTCACATTTTAAGAAAACTCAAACGAAATATATGTGAGATAATTTTCTTTTCCATAATAACAGCTTTGTACAGTGGGGGACCTTTTTAACAAATATTATACATAATACACAAATGTCTTACCGGGTTTTCGGAACGCCATGAAACTTCACACATTCACAGGCAGAAGCATACATAAGCATAAATTTTTGACGAGGTCCCCCAAAGACCAATGGACTATTTGTTAATTAACGCATTCTAATAAATATTAACATAAGTTTAAGTGAGTCTTCTTAATATGAATTTAAAATAAAGGATTTAGAAATAATTAAAGGAACTCTTAAAATCCCCACAAAAAAACTATAACTATAATTGCAGTCCACATTTCAAACAGTGTTAAATCCGGATATATGCAATCACATTAGAACTAGATTGGTATCTGCACCCGCATTTTTAATTCTGGTGGGGCACTTAGAGAAAAAATTTATCGAAAAAAGTGGTCGAAATCGAAATGGTCTGGGGGAAGAACAAATAGCAGGTTGGGTTGAAAAAGAGGAATCCGAAGTGAAAAAACTCTTCACAACCAACTCATATTCATTAATAGGGCATAGAATTTCACTTTAGATCGGACCACTCCTTTACTTCAAACACTCGGCATTTGTCCCGGCTTGCGGTCAGCTGACTTCAGTCAATAACAAATAGCTAGTAGAGAAAGTTTTGTCCTTTAGGGATGCAAAAAATATAAAAAAAAACTTTTAATAGGGAGGTAAAGTACTATAAGTAGCTTTTTGACCAAAAACTATTTATCTTGTGAAAAATTAAAAAAAAAAATACGTTTTTTTATTTATATTTAAAACCCATGTAATGTCTTAAAAAATAAAGTGGCGTAGCTGAAATTGTGCCCCTAACAAATATCATGAAATATTTTTATTTAAATCACGACTAATTTATATTTTAGCTTGTTTACCATACTTGGTATATTTCAAAGGCATTGAAATATCATTAGCATTAGTTTAATAATGCCAAAATGACAATGAAATTTTCTACATAGGCTGTTTTATAAAATGCATCACTCGGAATAGCTCCTGAACTTGGTCTATATTTATTAACGTCATGTTAGAGCAAAATTTTGTCCGTTTTGCCCTATCTCGCTTAGTTTTCGAGATACCGGTCATTTTAAAAATGGCCATTTTATAAAATGGCGAATATCTCCGAATCTAAGCGAGATTGCGCAAATCAATTAATATGATAATATAAATTAACACATTCCGATAATACACATATCGTTTCGCGTTCCATTTCGTTCGTACAAAACATTATGTCAGTTTTGCTCTAACTCGCCTAGTTTTCGAGACAGCGGCCATTTTTAAAAATTACTATTTTACAAAATGGCGAATATCTAAAAAAAAATAAGCGATATTTGCAAGTCAAATAAATCTTAGAATGATGTTTGAAATTATTTGATTCAAATGAATCAAAAAAGATTCAAATGAAATTGATTAATCAATTATGATTTTAAATCTGATTTAATGAATTGATTTATACAATATTGAATCAACATGCTGATTTACAAAGAGAATTATTTTTTTCGCGAATTAATTCAATAAAGATTTGTCTTTTTCAAGGACTGCATGATAGTGCTGTGATTATTATTTGGAACTACTTAAAAAAAATTGCACGCAAACAATTTTCATACATATATAAAGTACACAAATAAATAAATTCATATAAAAAACTATTTGCTACTCTCAACAAAGGGCCCCTGTCGGCCATGGGCCCTAGTGCAGTGCACCACGCAGCAACCATTAACTTACGCCACTGAAAAAATATTAATTTTAAATGTGAATCTAGTTTTGCCATTCTATTTTTTTAAGGCACAATCGTCTGCCACTTAACTCGTTATCGGAAAATTAAAAAGTTACTATACTTTTAATGCTAAATAAATTGTCTAATCCTTATTGCCGCCCGATTTTTATTTTTTTTTTCTCTTTTGACCAAGTGCCTTTTTTTATTAAAATTTTCGAAGTATATAGAGGACGGTCGATCGAAATATATAACTATATAAATATATCCCTCATAAAGGCGTGTGTGAAATTTTAGGGCAATCCAACCAACCGGCAAAGAAATGGCAGAATTATTTACAAAATATTTTAAACTTGCCCCTCTGTGCACTAAATAAATGTTTTAAATAGACTTATATTGAAGATTTAAATGATTTCATTATTTTAATTTTTTTTCTTTTCAGTGTTGGGAATTTATGCAATTAAGTTAAACTCCAAACAAAATGTTAAGAAAAAATGTTTCTTTTAAGAGTTTATTGTGTCTGATGCCAATAACTCATGACTAATAACCAACAAGAACAACAACGATTTTCGAGCTAAAGTTATATGCTAAATGATAATGAATAATGCAATCGGTCACGTTGGAAACGTTACAACATACAACAGCAACATCTTTACTAGCAATAGATCTGTGCCATATTGGGAATATGCCGCCCTATTACAACCATTGGCTGCGAACGTACCGAGAGCGATTAATATGGAAACACAGCAACAGATGCCGCAGTTGTTGCTGCAACACTCAGACACACCCGCCTTTACACGAACAGACAATCATAGCCACACATCATCATCATCATCGTCGTCGTCGTCGTTGTCGTCAGCATCCTCAGCCACAACCCAAACACCTCCGTCTCAGTTCTATTCCAGCTTCAATATCTCCGATGATCTCTTTTACTACTTCAATGGTTTCGTGGAACGCGGCGATACAGCGTATGCGGCAACCACTCAAACACCTATCGACTCTTTCACCTTTCCCGCGGAAGCCTTTAACATCACCAACATACCTTATGAACCGGACTTTAGCGAGTTTCTTAGGGCATTGCCCAGTGATCGTGTCAGCCTGCTCTCATTTTTGTTCCTCTTCTCTTTTGCCACTGTGTTCGGCAACATGTTGGTCATCCTGGCCGTCATAAGGGAACGTTATCTTCATACGGCTACAAATTATTTCATCACCAGTCTGGCGGTGGCAGACTGTCTGGTGGGTTTGGTTGTGATGCCATTTTCAGCTCTATATGAAGTGCTCGAGAATACTTGGTTCTTTGGAACAGATTGGTGTGATATTTGGCGTTCGCTAGATGTTCTCTTCAGCACAGCTTCCATACTAAATCTTTGTGTAATATCGCTAGATCGTTATTGGGCCATTACCGATCCATTTTCGTATCCAATGCGTATGACGGTGAAAAGAGCGGCCGCTCTTATCTGTGCCGTGTGGGTGTGTTCAAGTGCAATCAGTTTTCCAGCTATAGTCTGGTGGCGTGCAGCTCGTGATGGCGACATGCCAGCCTACAAGTGTATATTTACGGAACACTTGGGCTATCTGGTGTTCTCTTCAACAATTTCCTTCTATCTGCCACTACTCGTGATGGTCTTTACATATTGTCGCATTTATCGAGCGGCTGTTATACAAACTCGTTCACTAAAGATCGGTACGAAGCAGGTACTCATGGCCTCTGGTGAACTACAGTTAACGTTACGCATTCATCGTGGCGGTACCACGAGAGAGCCCTCAACCAGCTCTCATCATCAGCCGCTGCACGGTTCATTGGGTGGTGGACCCTCTGGTGGATCACAACATCACCCTCACTCCCATCATCACCACCGCACATCGCATCATAATCATAGTGCAGCGGGGACTACTACTTCGACGCCTGAGGAGCCGGATGATGAGCCACTATCGGCATTACAAAACAATGGTTTGGCCCGTCATCGTCATATGGGCGGCAAGAATTTCTCTTGGTCTCGTAAATTGGCAAAATTTGCCAAGGAGAAGAAAGCTGCCAAGACATTAGGCATTGTTATGGGTGTCTTTATTGTTTGTTGGCTGCCATTTTTTGTTGTTAATCTATTGTCTGGCTTCTGTATGCAATGCATAGAACATGAAGAAATCGTATCGGCGGTTGTCACCTGGCTGGGTTGGATTAACTCGGGCATGAATCCTGTTATTTATGCCTGTTGGAGTAGAGATTTTAGAAGGTAAATTAAAAAACTTTATTGTATTCTCAATTTTCTCATTGTAACTTTTATTGTTTACCATGATATCGTTTATATTTTATCGCCATCATTTTGTTTTATAAAGCCAGTATTATATTGTCTCTATTTTTTTTCTCTTTGTATCGATTTTTATTGCACAATTCTTATTATTTTTGATATAGTCATACTTTATATTTACATTTGAAAAGAGCCTACCAAGGAAGGTATCCTTGATTGAAAAACTTTGCTGGGCAATAACATTTTTCAAAAATTATATGAAGATAAAACTTAGGCGGCAATATTTGAAAATCATTAAAATAAATTTATAGTTTGATTAACTTAGAGGTAACATTAACTTAACAGAAAATATAGTTATTTTTAAATGCAATAAAAATAACTGAAAAATTTATACTAAAAAAATTTTTAAACAACTGAAAATATTAGCAAAAACTACTCTTTATACAAAACTACTTATAAAAATAAATTTTACTTAAAAAAAACTATTTCGAGAACGGTTATATGAATTTTCATTTTCAAGCTAATAATATATTTATAAAAGCAAATATAAACTAAACAAGAATTTTTAAAAACTCATAAAAAATTTGTACTTTTTTAATTAACTAACAAAATTTATTGTTTACAATAACTGTGATAATAGTTGTTTTGTATTTTTCCCGAGAAAAATAACTATAATTACCCTGCGGGAAAAAAGAGGTTAGTTGGGAATTGGGACCTGTCCCGTGGTAGGTGAAAACTTGACCGGTTCCGAAAATACATATCACGAGATAGGTGAAAAGAGGACGGGTTCTTAAAGTACCTATCATGTGACCGGTTCAAAAGTAATGACATGTTTCTTTAGACCAATCCTGTGACATGTCACAGAGAGCAATTGACCCCCTCCTAGGACAATCCCATTTAAGGTGACCGATTCTGTGACCTATCCCTATCACAGTGAATCGGTCACGTGACATGTCCCGGGATAGGTTCTTTTCCCGCAGGGTACAGAGTAGCAGTATTTCAGTTATTTTAAAAATTGCATGTTAAGACTAAAGATTTTTCTGATATTGGCCTTAAGAAAAAAACTTATAATGATATTGAAATTCTATTGAAGATTACTCGGGATAACATTATAATATTGAAATACCACAGTATCTATAGCTTCCAACTCAAACTAGGACAGGAAATTTTTTTCGAATTTGTAAGGGAGATTTATAGGAAGTCTCAAATCCTTTGAAAAAAATTGTTTAATTTTTCGTTTAGGCGGGTATTATTCCCGCAAGTGGTAAATAAAGGGGTAAAGGTTGGTTAAACATATTTTAAGCCCCGTCTCCACAATATGGACCCACAACCAGTTCCAAACATAATCGCGTGTTTTATAACATATCCGCTGAACTAAAAATATCACAGATGAATTAAGAATTAAATTTTCTTTAGTCCTTTCTATTTCAATTATTTACATTTTAATGAAATTAAATATTTTTAGAAATTCTACCTCAAGTAGACCTTCCTTGTGAAACTAGGGATGAGTCTTGTTGTGTATTTCGTATTTTTTTGTTTTCTCCTGCTTCTTGCCTTAAGGTAGACCGTAGGCACATTTTAGATTATCACTAAAAAACGCTTCCCTTCTTTTTTGTTTTTATGTTCGCACCAAAGTCAAAAGAACCAAATCACAAGAGGGAAAAGTGTGGGGAAAGTGTTGAGGTTTATTACAATATTTCTTTGCTTTGTAAAATGTAATATCGTAAGCTAAGTGTGAAAAGGGGCTAAGTCCAATTTTAAAAAAATAACGGGGGAGATAAAACAAACTGTTTAAAATGGTTTGTTTTAAATGTTAGTTAGTTTGTTTTATTTTTTTTTTAATTTCATCTCTGTATCTATAACTACCCCTTGGGAAAAAAGGGGTCAGTTGGTTATTGTGATAGGTGAAAACAGGACTGCTTTCTAAAATACCTATCGCGTGATAGATTACCTAAAGTACCTACCATGTAACCGGTTTAAAAATCTCTATCACATGGTGGATATAAAAGTACCAGCTTTTATATATCATCGGTACGCCTTCCGAATTTGCTACGTATAGTCAAGATTATTTTTGAAGAGACCGAGAAAACATCTTCTTGCAACTTTCATGGTTGATTTGTGAAGTATTATTTTTACAAATCCTTAAACAATATTACAAATTTTCGAATTATTAAAATAATTGGATCTTAAAAGCAAAAAATTTCAGAAATGGATAGAGCAATTTTAACATATTTAAAATCCGATTTGTTGAATTTTTTATACTTTTAAAAAATTATTAAAAAAAACAAATTTAAAAACAACTTAAATTTTTTTTAAACCAGAGTTTTTTTTCTGTTTGTGGAGTACAATTATTAAACTTAAAAAAAAGTACATTCGTATAAATTTTTCCATCTCTGGAATTATTAAAAATATTGTGAGTACCGTTTGTTGTTCTCATTAAGTAATTCGGTGTTTTTTTATTCTAACGGTATTTTTCTCATTTTTTTTTTTTACTTTTAATTACTGGTAACTTTTAAAAAAATCAGAGATGGATAGTGCATTTTTAGAAAATTTAATATAAGGTTTCTTGATTTTTCTAAATTTTTCTATGACATGTGGTTTTGTGTTAGTTCTGTGACAAGTTATTTTGCGTTAGTTAGGTGACGTGTCCCTTTTCGTTGGTTCTGTGATATGTTCTTTTGCGATAGTTTCAAGATATTTTATTTTGCGTCAGTCCTGTGACATGTTCTTTGGGGTTAGTTGTTTGATATGCTCTTTTCCGCCGGACCTGTGACATATTAGAGGGGGCAAATGACCCCTTCCTTGAACAACTCCATGTTGAAGTGATCAGTCTCGACTATCCCTTCTCACTTTTTACAATTTGAATATTTGGGACAGCCTTTGTACGAAAGCTGTTTTCGTATATGGACTTCACCGGAACGCGAAATATAGCAATTATATTCTATGCCCTGCTCTACCTTTACTAAGAAACACATAATTCATCTGTAAGCTTTTGTTGTTTTTAATATTTTATCAAATTGTAAATACAAAAATTTCAAATATTTTAATAAAAAATATTTTCTTTACATTTAAAAGAGAAAAGCAAGGCATTTCAAAGACTTGTCAGCAATTTTATAAATTTTAATTTTTTAAAATTCTAAAAAAAAACAAACCTATTATTTTAAAATGCAGTTTACTTCTTTGTTTGGAAAATTTTTTAACTACAAAAGATAAGCAACTTTAAAATAGTTCTGTAGACTAACAAGCTGTACTGTGACTTGGCACATTTTCACATAATAATTTTTTGTTTTTTTTTTTTCTTATTACTTACAAATGATTTCTCTAAAATTTGAATATGTTTTAGAAGAGACCAAATTAATCGGCCCATATTTTTTCTGTATTAAAATAGTGTTTACGAAATGGCGATTTTTAAGTTTTTTTTTACATTTTCGGGTTACTTGTCAGTGATTCCTAAAAGAGGACATAATTCCTTAATATAGAAAAACATCTTAGTCAATTATGCACCAAGAGGGTTTTTCGATTTTCCTTTTCTCCAGTTTTCAAGAGCAGTATTTGTGCAATTTTTCCGCCTTTATAAATTTGTTGACTTTTGACCCACTAAGTACCAGCCAAGGAATGATACTGTTTTACTGTGTCCTAATTCGACGGAAATGGGTTAACAAATGCATACAATACGATTAAACAATTCAACTTAAATATATAATTTTAGCTGGACTTTCTTCACCTTTCTATTGACAAATTGGACATAGGCTCTTTACGCATCACTGCATAATAACAAGTGGGAATGAAAACAATGTAAAGTTCTTTTTGTATTGTAAATAATTTACTTTTAATACCGCATTAAAATCTAAATTTTCATAAAATGGCACCTTTTCAAACTAAGCTAACGATATATTTTTTTTATGGGGACCCATATCATTATAGCGTTTTATATATGTATTTGTTGGTGTATATTTAGTATTTAATATTCTTCTTGTTACATTATATTTAGTGGTGTCTGTTTATTTTTGTTTTCTATAATCCCTGCAATGGAAACTTTGTGGTTGTTTCTTTGGTGTATTTTTTTTTTTTTAATATTTTTGGCCAACAAAACACGTTAAAATTTGCATACTATCTAAATGCGTCTAATGGCATACTTTAGGGACTATATTTAAATGTTGCGGCAACTGTTAGAAAAAAATATAAGTCCTTACTTTTTTGTGGTTATATTGTGTTGGCTGGGCTTAGTTTGGGGACATTACCTACAAAGTAATAATAGTTAGTTGGGAGTCTGTACGAGTGTTGAGGCATACACTTACTATGGTGATGGGTTTAAAAGCTAATTTTATTATTATTAGTATGACTTTTTAATGTACGCACAAATATTTAGGGGTAGAAATTTTATTTAGGGCTGGTGACTTATCTAAAACATAATTATTGATTTCATACAAATTTGCTGTTCATAACACTGAGATCTGCTTATTTTGGTATAAGTTAACAGGCATAGAAAATTTAAATAGAGGAATTATAAATTAAAACAATACAGTGGGATTTTAAATCTGTACAACTTTTAATGACTAATGAATATTAGCTTTAGTTTCACATAAAAACATAAAAGTAGCTCTAAAAATTGTTTTCAGCCTATGAAATCAGCGCTTTTCTAAGTTTAGAGACTTTTAATTTAGAATGGAATTGTAAAAAACACATGAAATTAAACTATTCGTAAATTTGCTGTTATGGGATTCACATTTTATTTTATTTTTTTTTTTTTTTTTTTGTATTCGAAGTTGTATTTGAGGTATCAGATCCTATGACAATACCGATTCTGCTGGAGTTAAATTTTTCGTTATTACTTTTATAAGTAATCTTTATTTTTCTTTAAAGTTCCAAAAGAAAATTATAAAATTTATTCAATCATTTATTTATGTATTACATAATATACAAATTTCAACATTTAATTAAAAGTGAAAAGAAAACATTTAAAATCTTGATTTACAAATCTGTTTTTTATAGTTAAATAAATAGTTTTTTAGAAAAAAAGTGCATTCGTTTTACTTTCACCAAACTTTTTATACACGAAATATTCCAAACATTGTTTTGAGGATGTATGTATATCACAAAACAGCAGAAAACACAATTCGGAATGTTTCGCTTTAGTATTTTTATATATGGATTCGGAACAAAAAACAGCGTAAAATCAAATATCCAAAAAAGCACATACGTTATATACGGCCTACAGATTTTTTTGGAAAATTTATGCCCAAATTTTGTTAATCCCCTGAATTCAAAGCTTCACCTACACCTCACTTTGCAACCACCAACGCGAATGTAAAAAACAATCGAATTTTATAAATCACTACGTCATTGCGTTGGACTTTTACGTTATCACTTTAATTGTCAAATTTAAAATTATAGTAAAATATTTTCTTGTTTTATTCCAGAGGGGGTCATTTATTTATTTTTTAAACAACGCCCGAGAAAGTGCCACATTACACAACACAAATGCAAATAAATTAATTTTGGAAAAGATAAAAACAATTTATAAATTGATTCTGCTCAATATTTAATAATTTACCTGCATTTATGGAATTTATGTTTGCTTTGTTACATTTTCCATACTTTTTTGCTATTGGCAGCACAGCTGATTGAAAATCATTTTTTTCTTATGTAAATATTTAGGCCGCCTGAAAACAAAACCCGCATTTTTTGAAATTCTTTTTAATTTTTAAGATTTTTTTCAGAGACAAAAATACAACGCCTCACTTCAAATCATTTAAAAAAAATGAATTTTCTAAATCACTTGAATAAAGTAAAAAAAAAAAATTCAAAAACTGCTTAATAAAAATAAAACTTATTACAAATTGTCTGTTTTTTTTAATAGTTTAAAAAAATTTTAAACCAACGCTCAAACAATTTAAGTGATGATTTTGACATCTCAAGTGATTAATTTTTCAGCGCAGTGATTTATAAAAAACTGATTTGTATGTATAAATTGTATGTGAAGTGAGGTGTTACGTTTTGCTAAAAAAAAAAAATATTTTAAAATGTAAATAAATCATTTTATTTATAAAAAAAATACTTTTAAACTGAAGTTATGTGAAATCTTCTCCTTTCGGTTGAAAATCATGAAAATTTGTTTCTTTCTGAATGAATAGAAAAATTATAATTTGTAACATGGAGAAATGAAATTTATTTACAAACTCTACCAATGTGTTTAATAATCTCTCTTGAACCGAACTGAGAACATTTCACATAACATTTATACATATCAACAATAAACTACACAATGCAACTACAGACACACGGTACAGTCCAGAATCGTCAGAAAAATCATCCATACCAACATTTTTCTGATAAAATCATATGAAACAATTCTGCAGCTATGTGTGTGGTTGCATAGTGTTTATGGGGACTAGGAGCAAATTTGGACTGATTGCCTTTAAAATTGGAGGTATGATTTTTTATTTCATACAACCTTCACAACCCAAATAACAACGTAACATATATAGTGTTCTGTGGCCAAACACCATTTTAGCCCAATTCAGATACAACCTTTCTATGGGAGTTACGTCTGAGTACGGTCCATATTTAAATTGGTTAGAACCAACCAATTTAAATATGGATCTTCAAAATTTCATCTAAATATGTTTATATTTGCTACATGTAACTTAATTGCAAGGTTTTCATAGAGAGGTAGACGGACGGTCGGACAGACATCGCAAAATCGACTCATAAAGTGATTCATAGTCGATTGGAATACTATAAGATGGGTCAAGGTCTGATATTTTTGATAGTTACAGACATCAGCAGAAACTCATAATATATTTATATTTATAAATACTTGTTTGGTTTTATTTTTATTTTGTTACGCACCATTTTTGTATATTCACACTTTATTATATTAAATGGTAATTTCAAATGTTTTTGTGTTGTTTTCTTAATCCTGAGGCGTTTTGTTTATTTTTCTAATTGCAGAGCCTTTGTACGTATACTTTGTGTATGTTGTCCACGTAAAATTCGGCGAAAATATCAACCAACCATGCGTTCAAAATCTCAGGTGAGTTTGTTTACTTTTGATACTTTTGTCTATAAAAAGAAACCCTGTATTTGAATGTATTCCTTTAACTTTTCTTTGCCATATCCTTGTTAATATTGTTTGTTTTTTGTAAATAAAATAGAGAAGATGAGATTAGAGTTTGCTTTGTTTTTTTTATGTTTGTTTAGTGCCGAAGGCCTTAATAACTTTATTTTCCTAATTTACGTTCATTTTAAATAATTTCTATGCAAACAAATAGAAAATTCTTAGTTGTTTATAATTTCTTTTAGCCTTATTGCTATATATATATTTTTATGTTTAGCTTTTGTTTTTTTTTTACTTCACTTTATACAAATATATTTTTTGTTAATTTGGGAAGTTTAAAAATTATGAAGTCTTAATTATGTATATCGAATAAATTAAAGCAATTTTCTTTTGGATATTTTTTAAGATTTTCTTAGGCGGCCATTTAACTTTTTTTACTTTTATCTTTGCTTAAGATATGGAATAAGTTTACAATATAAGAATTAAACCACCTTATGAGAAAAAAAAAAAGTGTTTTTGAATTTTGTTTTCTGAAAATAAATCGGTTGTGCTTGGGCGGAAAAAAAATTTCGAAATATTTAAACGGTTCCTGTTAAAAATCTTGGAAATGCAACAATTAATTTAATAATGTTTATCTAAAAAAAAATATATTTTCGAGTGAATACAAACACAAATATTTGTATTCAGTGCACAAAATGGCTAAACTTGCACGAGGGTTACTATTTATATTTCGGGAATAGCAAATAATACTAAAGATTTTTAACTGAAAATGGCTTTATTGTTTTTTGAAATATTCCCCTTGGTGTTTAATACACTTTTATTTTCGTTCAAACCATTTGTCAGAGGAGTTTTTTCATCCCTTTTTTCAGCCTTTTTTTGTGCGTTTGATAAATTATGGGGTATCCAACGAGAACAAATTTTTCTTACAACTAAGTGTTCATGCAAAATCGAATGTATTGAAATAGCACTAATGTGCAAGGGTGCCTTTATCTCACAATATATAACATGACGATTTTCCATTATTAGTTCACGCACCTCATCGATGTTTTGTCGTCGATTTTGGACGACCTTCACGGAACTTATCGGCGACCGAACTACGACCACGATTGAATTAACTATACCAGCGATATACTTTGGTTTTTGATGGTGCTTTATCGCCATACTCAGAACTGAGTTCATCGACACATTCTTGTTGAGATAATCCACGTCGAAAGTTGTGAAAAATAATCCAACGAAAACCTTCTTTTGAAATTTCCATTTTTTTTGCCAAATTTATTTTCTTAACTCACTGTAAACAAAACAAATATCACCTGTACATCAAAACGTTGTGGGTGCATTTATGCTAAAAAAAAATGTCAAACTTTATTATGGCGTTGCAAGATTTTAACTATTGCCATTAGTGTTGCCAGTTCCCGAAATATAAATAGTACCCCTCGTAGTAGTATTATTTACTTGAGATATCAACAATATTAGTGTATTCAGCAAACTTTAATACATTTTCAGATTTTAAAATCTTTCTTATCCTATATCAATCCAATAAACAATATTGCTGGAGTTCAAGTGTTTAGCTTCATTTACCATTATTTCAGCTTTTGGTATTGTTCCCAAACTGTAGAAAAAGCTGGAATTGTCTTTTGATTTCTAGGCATCACAAATTTGATAAATTGATAACATATTAATATTGTTTTTTTTTTTTTTTTGATTTATGTGAATTTTATTATTTTTACTTATTTTCTTTTATTTTTTAAAACACAAAATTGTCAAAAAATTTTAAATAAAATATCACACACTACACAGACAGGTTACCAATGACATATGTAAAAAGAGAATTCTCAAACCGTATGATTATTTTGACACTGCAGTGATTTCCAAAACCCATATAGATTGTATGGTACATATTTTTTTGTATATCTATCCCTTTCTGTGTATCACTACAATTTTGACATTTCCAATTACTCATTTTCTAGTCGCAATTTTTATTCACTCAGTTGTTTCCTGACTGTGAGAAATATTTTCTAACTTTTGAACTTGAATTTTTACTTGCAAATGGGATTTAAAATCAAGTTGAATACAAGTAAAATTTCAAGAACTTGTATTTTGAAATTGTCAGTGCTTATTGGGAACCACCTTAATTTTAAAGAAATAAGTTTTAATTAACCTTTTGCAATTATTTATAAATTAAATTAAATTTTCACAAAATCTTATGAAACACTGCATTATTTAAATGAAAAATGTTAATGGACAAGTTCCAGCAAAACTTCATTAATTCAATGCAAAAATTAATTAATATCATGCAGATAATTCTCTCAGTTTTACACACAGTTATGTAAGTGCCGGTATTAATGTTTCGGTATTGCTTATACCGATATCAATACGAATACGTTATCGATAACAATACCAAAACACACAAAAAATTGATACCAATACCGATATCAACACGTTTTGGTTGCCAACCTACCTTGATTTAAACGTATGAGTGTTATTAAATACATGCATCACTCATACGACATGTAGTCTACTGTAAAATTATTTAGAAGAAAAATTCACTGTATGTCAGTGCTGTTCAAAAATAAAAATGTAGTTGTGTTCGTGAGAAAATGAGAATTGCACTGTAAGAAATGTTCAGTGGGTTAATAGCAGTGCCAGTATCTGAATGAATTTATTTTTTTTTTATTGAAAATATGAAACTGTTAATGTTTTGTGTAAAACTGTTTTAAAGAATTAAAAATTAACAAAAATTAAATTTTTAAAAGGAAAAAAAGAAATACATATATACATTAGGGTGTCTTTTTTTATAGTATAAAAAAAAAGGTTGAAGATTTTTTTAATCAATATTAAAGATTTCATTATATTTACATATTAATAAAATATCTTTAAAATGTTGGATTTCTTATGTTATCCTGTCAAAAAAAATGCAATGTTTGGAAGGAAAAACACATTCGATCGGAATAAATGAATGAACGATCGAAATCGAATTTTTCAAAACATTTCAACTTTTATATTTTAAAAAAAATGTTTTTTTTATTAAGTCTATTAAAGATTTTTATAGATCTTCTAGTATCACAAAATATTTTTCGTACATTGCTATTAATTTTTTTCAGTGCATTAAAAAAAAATCAGCATACATCCGCTACACATGTTTACTCGTCGCTGTTTCAGTGACGACTAAAAGCAAGAGCGTAAGAATACATGTGAGTTGAGCAGGGGACAATTGTCCCACGAAATGAACAGCACTGCTGTATGTATATTGAAAGATTCTTAATCAATTTAATTAGTAGACGAAATTTATTAAATACATTTCATCTTCAATACTTATACAATTGAATATCCTTAAACTTGAAAGATAGTATTGCCGTTGTAGGAACATAAAACTACTTTTTTTGTTTTTGAATTTTTTTAAAAATTTCATCATGCCCAATTCAGTTTATTATCTGAAATTATTTTAAATTTTGTTTTTTTACTATTTTATAACTTTACAATCAAGAAAATTATTAGCTTTATGTACAAGAGCGGATCAATAATAGCGTGACTTTTTGAATGAAACACAGTTTTTTTTTTTGCAAAAAAAAAAAAATATTATTTTTCCACATAATCCCCTTTTAGCTCAATACACTTAATCCAACGCTTCTCCAATAGGATTTTTCGAGGTCCATAAAATAGGCCTTTGTTTGATCAATAATTTCATCGTTGGAGCTAAATCTCTTTTCACCGAGCCATTTCTTTAGGTTTAGAAATAGGAAATTGTCACTTGGGCCTAAATCCGGGGAATATAGCAGATGAGGACCATTTCGTAGCCGAATTCATGGAATTTTTCCATGAAAACTAATTGTCACACGATTGCGGTTGTGGTCGATTGTGAGCAAACGCGGCACCCATCTTGCATACAGCTTTCTTAAATCCAAATAATATTTTAAAATCAAAACCACACTGCTATATGAAATGACTATGGCATCAACAATCTCACGCACTTTTACTCTTCGATCGGCCAACACCATATCGTGGATTTTTTCGACATTTCAGGTGTATTGACCTCAATTGGCCGTCCAGAACATTCAGCGTCATTTGTACTTGTGCGACCACAACGAAAGTCAGTAAACCACTTGTTTACCATTGAAATCGATCGTGCGGAGTCCCAATAGTATTTATCAAGCTTTTCCTTGGTTTGATTGACGTTTTTTTCGCAAAAAGTAATGTTTAATGAGCATTCGAAATTCACATTTTTCCATTTTTAAAAAAGTCCACGAGGTTGTATGTTGTGAACAGCTGTTAAACTTGATATAAGCAGTGTTGCATTTCATATTACTACAAGAGAAGTTTGAAAAGTCAAGGACTTATTGATCTGCCCTCGTATAACATAAGAGTCATTATTAAATTATATATTGCATTATATTATTCTTTTAAATTGAGTCTAAGATCCTTTCACAAAAAAAAAAATGATTATTTATTTTCTTCTTCCAATATTTCGTCTCCACTTTGGGTGACTTCTTCAGGGAAGTGGAAACGAAATATTGGAAGAAGAAAATAAATAATCATTATTTTTGTAAAAAGATCTTAGACTCAATTTAAAAAAATAATATAATATAAAATTGAAGATCGAATCAAAGAAAAAAAATATAAATTATATATTACACTTAATATTCAGAACTAGCTCTGAATTATAAAAAAAAAAAATAAAACTCTTTCGGCGTAGCCAATTTAAAGCAATAATAAATACTATATTACAAAATGCAAAATTTCAATATGCCTACTCCGCCCAGTTTTTCAAAAAATTTCCAAAATTATTATATGTTTATGCGCATCATATAGGACAATCAATAATGAAATTTTGGCATTGCTATGATATACCTTTTCCAGAGACGATCTTAGGAATTATCTCTATCCAGTGTAGCTGTTTAAAAGTACTGGGTTAAAAACCGAACGGTGTGTCCATAATGAGTTAATCAAGTTCCCAATTAAATTTAACCTTTTTATGTTTGATTAATAGATTTTATTTGCTTAATGTTTACTTTCTTTTATTTTTAATTGGAATTTCTCTAAATCAAAACATTTTCTTAGGGTTAAGTTGAAAATATTTTTCATTTCATTTTTCAAATTACATTTTAGTTTAACTTTAAAAACCCCAAATTAAAATTTAGTTTATTTGTGAGAGTTTTTTTTTAGCACTAAAGTTACATACAAGTTTTGAAACCTCACAAAAAAAAATAAACAAAACTTACCTTCTTCAAATAAACATTGCTTAATGAATTTGTTACAACTTTTAAAAGGAAAAAAAAAAAGATTATTTAAATTAAGAACCCTCCTTGTTGATATTCCACTACTCAACAGTTCGTTATTTAAATTTAACATTTTGTATGTCTTGACACCCCAACCTTTAAAAGTATGTGTGTGTGTTTGTGTCCCTTTATTGTCGTTATTGTAATAAAGTTTTTGATCCTTGTGGTACTTTGCAGAGATTCGCTACAAGACGCTGTTACTCAACATGCTCTCTGCATGGCATCCAACATGTGCGACATAATTCATGCGAACAATCATACATATAGTAATAATAATATAATAAATACATCGTTTGGTCGTCCGGACTCATCTGCCGCCACCTTATAAGCATTAACATCATCATCACCATCCACATCTTCTATAAAACATAGCATCATAAAACATTATCAGCAAGTTTGTAATAATAACAACTTAAAATTGTTACAATAAAACAGAGCAACATTTAACCTTACTAGTGGCCTTTTCCAACTCAACTTATTAAAAAATGAAGAATCTGAAGAACAAAAAAAAAAAAAAAAAAACAAATTCTGCGAAAACTATTTATGCAGTTTTTATTATTACATTTTTTTAAGTACTTGTGCATTTTTGTTTTTTTTATTTTTTGATGGAAAAATGTTAAATTTAAAAAGAAGAAGAAGAAGATAGAAAGTGCACGGCACGTCATGTAGAGCAACATCTTTTATCGACGTTGTGCTGTAAAGTTAACAAAACTACATTAAGAAGATTATAAAATTTCAGTTGAACTACTACATTATTGTTCTTTTTCGTTTAGCCCGTGAATTTCTGGAATATTTGTTGTTGTTTTTGCCACTCCAGATTTCGCTAATAATTCATTATATTATTTTTCTTCTTCATCATTAACATTTTTGTTTGAAAAGTTGTTAAGGCAAATAAAGACAATGATTTCCTTAACGTACTACATTCAGAGAATCGCACACATCATTGACAGACTTGTCTTTTGTTTTTAATGGCAATAATAAAAGAGAAACACATATACCGAGGGAAAACATCTGTCTGTCTTAAAAGTGTTTTTATTCCACTTCTACTGTAAGGTATGTAAATTTAATATTTCAAGTAAATGCACTTGTTTTCGTAATGTTGCCATATTGTTCGTACAACCTTTTATGTAGTAAGGATTTTCACCAAAAATAAGTTGTGTTTAAATTTAAATGTTGCTTGCAAATAGTTTCAAATCATTCACCCACCTACACACACACCCATCCACCCACCCACCCACCCACCACCTAGTTTTGGATTTTATTCGTTATTATGTATTTCCTGTTTTTATATTAAATTCTGAATTTTTTTCCCTTCAGTTGTCGTTTTCACTTGAAAAACAACAACATCTAAAAAACTATTTAATTTAAACTCTTATTTATTAAATGTCAAATTGTGCTTTCTCCCTTTGGCAGGTTCCAACTTTTGCTTCCTTTATAACAAACAACTAAATTTTTCTTGAAAACTTATTTCAATTTGCGTAAGTGTATGTGCAGAAGTATGTATGTGTGTGTGTTTAAAATCCCTTTAAAATTTTAAATTCTTGTATAAATATGTAAAAATATTTTATAATTACAGAAAAAAACTAAAATCGAATTTCAATTAAAAAAAAATTAGTTTTCAACTAAAAAATTAATTGAATTTGCATCTATTAGGGAAATTTTATTATCAATTAAATTAATTTGCAAACATTTAATCGCATTGATGAATCCCGGATTTGTAATAATGAATCACATTCTGTGATTTTTAGTGCCAACTTCAATGCTAGGGGGTAAATACGGGTTACGAAATAATACGAATTTTCTTTACTTCTTTGTTCGGCAGCTAGATAGATCTAGTCATAATAAATTCAGTACTAGATCCGATTGGTATCTATGAGCAAAATGGTAACAAGTTTTCAGACATAGAATTTTGTTATTTTGGATGTGGCGAATTGGATAATCAATAACGAAGGAGTGGTGGAATGGCAGTCAGTCTATGATTACGGCAATTTATTCCCTAACCACTTCGTCCGGGATTGCTCAGAAGTGCACACTCGGACTTAACGTGGTTTCTTTTGGAAACCAGGTCTGTAAATTGAAACCTGGCATATGAATTGGAACACAGAGACTATTGGAACTTTGTCCGATATTATTTAACGCCTTTGGAGAATATTATGTTCTGCATTGAATTCGGTAGAAAATATGAAGTAATCATTCCTAGTAAAGAGAACTGGGACAATCCAACAAATTTTGGATTATTCTAATACTTTATACACTAATGGATCTAGTACCTCTAATGGTATCTGTAGTGACAGTTACACTGCACTTAAGGCACTTGAATCTCTAACCACTGCATCCAGGATTGCTCAGGAATACAGGCACAAACTCAACGAAAAGTTGTAAATTTAGATTAGATCAGGAGGCACTACGCACCGCGACCAGCATATGTCTTTGGGACCCGAAACCGGCATGTAACGGTCACCCAAAAACCTAAGTATTCTATCACAAAGCCTAGGACACTTGCAGAGAACATGCTCCGATGTTTTAGATTCCAACTCACAAAACCTACAAATACTGGTGACCCAGCTTGCGGCGAGACCACATTCTTCAATAAAGTATCCCGTTTAGGCACTCAATTTCTCCCTGCTAAGGAAAAAGACCCTCCACTGGGAAGAGAAATAAATATCTAAGCTTGGCGTTAGCAAATTGAAGTTTCCCAGTACCTAGAAAATTCGGACTTTTGCCATAACATGGGCCTATTCCTAATATTTCCCGTGGGTACTCCACAGAATGGGTGCACAATTGGCCAGGAATCTACAACAGTGTCAATGAGTTGCTCTCGCCTCGATTGAGAGCCCTAATGGTCATGGAGACTGCATAGGATATTGGAGCTTGACTGTCAAAAATAATGTAGACGCGAGATTCAACAATATCTCTCTGACCAGGCTCCTAGGACCGGTTGGATGTCAAAGTACTTGATAAAAACCTATTTCATCCTATCCACGACATTTAAGACTAGGTTATCTATAAAGATTTCCAAGATTTTAATTTGACCCCTTAGTATCATTCTGCTGGACCCCGTAATGCCAGCTAACGGTGAACCTTCTTTTGACGACGTCCGATGTCGCTTTAGCATGGAGAAAATTCACCTGTAAGCACTTGAGGTCCTTCGGTGTCGTACCTTAATTAGTAGCCATCACTTTTAGGCATGCTTGGTAGCACGCTTTGCCACCTTTCTGTCCCTATTGGAATTCAGTTTTCCGAATTTTTACGTCTGCTGGGAACCTTTTAATTGCCCGTCCTTTTATTTTTGACGAAGAAGAACCAGACTTTGTAAGATCCTTTGAAAACCCAGTTTTTCAACCGAAGGTTTTGAAAGTGTCCGTTAATGGGAAGTTTATTTTATAGTCCAAAAACTGCAGTCACTTTTTATCTACCTCCTGCGTTAGATGGTTAATACCTCCTACGGTTATACATTAGTATTTATATTTCAATCTAAAGCATACAAATTTATGCATTCTTATCCAATTTAATTTCGATATTGAGGCAAAGAATTCAATATTGAAATAACAATTTGTAAGTGTATGAAGATGTATATAAAATTCTAAAGGTTACCATGATGAATGAACTAAAACCTTTGTTGTGTGTATTTGGCATTCGACCAATTGCTTCCAAATAAATATATGTGAGAAATTATTATAGCTACAATTTTTGTATGTTAAGTGTGAATGCCATTGTGAACTGATGTGCATGTGTGGTAGGTACATGTGTGTTTGTGTTAGTTTTCACATACACTCATAACATGTGTTTGTCTGTCCATTTGATAAATTATTGTTGTGATTGAATTTTCTAAAATGTTTTCCTTTTTATTTGTTGCAACGTCATTTCATTTATGGCTTACAAGCACGTGAGTTTTGCCAAAATTTTAAGAGAAAAGCCAACAACAATTTAAGTACATATAACAAATCTAAACAATGAACAACAAATGTATCCATTTAAGATTTTGTGTAAATTGTACTCTTGTGAAGAAAAAAAAATATATTTGGTTTGGTTTTTCTTTTGGTTTATTTTATTTTATACAGTTTTGTATGGTTTGATGTGGCTCAGAGTTTGAAATTTTATATAAGATTGCAGATTGAATTTGAATTATTACTTTGATAACCACAAGTTATTTGGCAATATTTTCACACATTCTTAATTCTTTGTGTATATTTAAGTGTGGGTACTACACTACACTGCAATATAATAAATGATTATCTGTTATAGTTGGCTTCTTTATAGTTTTTATGTACATTAGAGTGTTCTTTATTTTGCCAAATTTTAAATTTTAACTGTAACATCGCATACAAATATTACTTTGTGTAAAAAAACATTTTGTGGAAATAAAATTGGATGATCGTTTTTAAGGTGAAAAAAGTCAATCTTTTACTAATTTTTATGAAAATTTTAATATTTTACAATACGTTAAAATCAAGCAATAAATAAATCGAAAATAATATTAAATTATCTTCCCTACAAGACCTTAGGAGCGAGATTGAAAAATAAAATTTGAAAAATTTTCCAAATATTTTTGAAGGAAATTTTAAACCCTTTTGTCAATTTAGGTTTAAGCCCCTAAATAAATTCTAAAGTAAATACAAAATGACAAAAATATTTAAAAATATTTTTAAATTTCATAGAAATTTGGAATTTAGTTTAGATTGTATTTATCAACATTTGTTAAAAATCTGCCTGGCTCTGTCTATTTGCTTGATTGATTTTTGTTTCAATTGATATTTGTTTTGCTGTAAATTAGCTTACGTGCACGTTTTACATATTTCTCAATTATACAAAAATACAAACAAAATAAAAATTTTTAGTATCTAATTAAATACACTAAAAAAATACTATAAAAAAAAAACTAGTTTTTACGATAATGAATTTCACGTGAAAATTTAGTGCAATTTGTTTTCACACAAATTTATTACACTTAAAAAAGTTTGTAAGTTAAAATAACTGAAAATATCATTTAAAAGAAATGATATTTCATTTAAAAACCGGTCTACTTAATTTTCATTTAAAATAAATGCCATTTGTTATTTATTTTTAAATGTTGATTAATCAACTGACACATCCGTAAGAAACAAATGATATAATCAGTTAAAATAAATGTCAAAATTTTACCCACCAATCCTTAAAAAATAAATGTTTTTTTCATTTATTTGGAATTATTTCCGTTTTTGTATTTTTTATTTTTTTTTTTAAATATACTCGTACAATACAAAATGTATGTATGCATATGAAGCTATAAATACTTTTTGTGTGAATGTATTTGTGTATGTATGTGTGTTTATGAAGTTCTTGTAATTTGTATTGAAAAATTTTGTATATATACAACCAATTTAAATAAAAAAACAAATTGAAATTTTTTGAATATTTTTTTTTTTTGAAACAGACAGCAAACAAAATTTAAATTTGTAATAACTGTTACGGGCACAAATAAACCACAAGTTTCCGTTTTGTGGGTAAATTTTTATTAAATTTCAAACAAATGAAAAAAATAAATGAAACTGAAAAAAATCGGTAAATGATAGTAAATTATTTCGAATAAATGTATAAAAAAGTTAATATAGATATTTCTTTGAAAAATAAATGTATCTTCCTTTATTTTTAAATGAAACGGAAAACTTTTTTATTAAACTACAAACAGTTAACTACATAATATTCTGAGTGTACTTTTCTAGTAAAAAAGTGACATTTTGGAATTTTTGTGATTGTATCTTTCATATAAAATACAAAAATTATTAATATTTACAATTAAAATTATGATTTGAGGACATTATCGTTCCAGTGAAATTGTTATACGTGAACAACAATTTATTGTGCTATATATGAAACTTTTAAGGTGCGTTCACAATTATGAAGTACTCCACGCTGCAGCAAAATAAACTTTTTTCTCTTTCTAATAAATTTTTGTACTGCTCTGATAACCGTTTAACAACAGATCTTTAACTTGGTTGTAACTCTAATTGTTATCAAATTAATTAAATATATATTAATACAGTGCCACCTCGCTTAACGCAATTCTCGATAAGTGCAACTCCTCGATTATTGCAACTCGTAAATTGTTTGCATTGTTGACTCAGTTAACGCAACTTTTCAAAAAAAAAAAACCTCAATTATCACAACTTTCCTCCAAAAAAATTAGTTTGTGTTTTTTATTTATATAAAACTTTTAATACAACAAAAAAGTGATATTCTTAATATACTTGATAAAGGCATATCAGCAAAAGTGATTTGCGATGAATATAAAGTGCGCAAATCAACAATTACAAGAATTAAAAAAAAATTAAGCTGCATTAAGAGATCGAAAATGTTAACATTTCTCCAGCATTTCCTAAAATTAAATATCAGAATGCTATTGATTCTTTTAACATTTGCCTTCAATGGGCCGAGGAAAATAAAATAGCCTTAAATGGCATTATGTTTCCCCAAAAACCTTTATGAAATTGCAGTTCAAAAGTTTCTGTCTTTTTTAATTGATATTTTTACCATTAAGTTTACAAATTCTATTTGTACATTAGAATGTGTATTTTTCATTTATCATTTGTTTTTTTTTATGTTATTTTTAATAAAATCAATAAATTTATTTTAAAAATAAATGATTTAAAAGTGTGACAAAATTTCTTTTTTTTTAATTTAAACCGTAAAAAATGCCAAAATGTCTATTAGTTGCATTAAGCGAGGTTGCACTGTATATATTAAGTAAATACAAATTTATGATTATTTTAATAATATAATGAAATATAAAAACACACTTTAAAATACCTAAAAGTATCTCTAAAATATGCAACAAGTATTAAAATGTCAAATATATTTTCTTAAGTAACTCTACTTGGCATTTTGAACAGTTAACATTTCAATCTGTGCTGCAGCGTAGAATCACTTCATAATTTTGAACGCGGCTTTAATTTTTAATTTAAGAATGAAGCGGTGCATGTTATTTAATCATAAAATTTCCTCAATGCTGAACAACAATTGATTAAGCTTTTTTTTACATAATAGTGTTTCCTTTCAGTGTAGTCAAAACTTAATTTAATTTGTACATAACATACAGTAAGCGAAATTTAAATAGACGCATTTAAGGTTCATACATTATTTATTTAATGTGTTAGTAATTTTTTATATAATATTAAATCTTAGAAGGGTAAATTTAAACAATACATTATATAATAGTTATAAACCTCATTAAAATGTTTTTTTATCGCTATTTTACACTTGTTACGAGATGCGATATCTTGGAAAGCTTGAAATTTTATTATTTTGAGTCTAAAAAAATAGTTGTATTCCCTAAATTTTTACGATAAATCACAAAATTAAATAACTATTAAATCAGTAAGTTTTTAAACTGGTAATAAATATATATTTTGTTTTTTTTTTGGTTTCGCTATAATGTTAAAACTTTATTTCGCCTTGTTTGTATAAAACTATCTACTAAATACTTGAAAATATATTTATTTAGAGGACTTGCCTCTGTTAAATTTTTTTTTTAATCTGAAGACATGTATGATATAAAATTTGGTGTCCTTTTTTCAAATTTTACATTTATAGTTTAATAATTCAAAAAATATTTTATTCCTAAAAATAATCAGCACTTAAATATACCCTGCGGGAAAAAAGGGACTAGTTGGGAACTGGGACCTGTCCCGGGATAGGTGAAAACTGGAGCGGTTCCGAAAATACATATCACGAGATAGGTGAAAGGAGGACCGGTTCCTAAAGTACCTATCACGTGACCGGTTTAAAAGTCATGACATGTCCTTTTGGGTTAGTCATGTGACATCTCTCAGCGTAACTTCAACTTCTTTAACATCCCTGCGGGAAAAAGACCTATCACAGGACACGTGACCGGTTCATTGTGATAGGGACCGGTCACTTTTACATGGGCTTGTCCTAAGAGGGGGTCAAATGCCCTATGTGAGATGCCACAGGACTGGTCTAACATAACATGTCATGATATTAAAACCGGTCAAGTGGTAGGTACTTCAGGAACCGGTTTACCTATATCGTCATAAGTATTTTCGGAACCGGTCCAGTTTTGACCTATCACGGGACAGGTCCCGATACCCAACTGACCCCTTTTTTGCCGCCGGGAAAGTTATTTATAGTTAAGAGATAGATCTAATAACATGTTGCTCTAATTTTGATGTTTTACTTGAAAATTATTAATTTTACTATATTGTATAAATAATAGCTTAAGTGTAAATGCGTCTATTGAAATTTCGTTCATTGTAGGACTAACATTAATTGTTAACCTTCTTAGCCTTTAGCACATTCGCCCAGTGAGTCACTAGCATTTGGTCATATAGATTTGAACACCAATTATTGAGTCTGATAAACACAAACATACAACCACCCCTCCATCTTACACGTAATAACAACAAACAATCAATGTAGAACATCTACTCGTACTAGTGTTATGAAAATGGTAAATTATTTTAGCTTAAATAATAAGTTAAAAGCAAATTTGTTAAATCGTTTTGTGTGTCTGTTTTTTTTTATTTATTTATACTAAACTGAAAAAATATTTTTAAATCCTTTTGCTCCATAAGCTTTTTTCATTATACATTTAAGCTTTACAAATTTTATTTATGTATATATTTTTATCTAAATATAAATAACACAAAGTCATGGCCTTTTTATCAGAAACATTTCAAACTGTTTGCCAGTCAGTCAGTCAGTGTGTGAATGTGTTTGTTTTCATTTATATTTACATGTACAAGAGTATAAATATTTATTTTTAAAGCCTTTGGCCTTTTTATGTTACACTTTTTTTTCACTTCATCACTTTCTGGTATTCACCCACGCTTCTGTTTGCCTACTTGTCCAGCTAGCTTGGTGACATCCTTGCGACACATGTACACAGAGCTTTAAACAAAGTAATTCAATCATCAGTAATAATTGAAACCAAGGACCCTATAAACCAGGATGAACAAACTACCAAATTTTTAGCCACCCATGATGCCATTAAAAAAATCATTCTTTTTTAACACCTTTGAAAATTATTCTTTTCGAATCAATTCTTTAAAGCTCTGCATATACATGACATTGCGATGACGATAATGATGATGTTGTCGATTCTACGCATAATAGCTGCTTTCAACGTTTTATTTAACTTTTTTCTTTTTATAAATTAAAAACGACTTATTAATAAAACATAATCAATGACATAAAATAACTTAGCGCTGAATAACGATAATCCTTACATTTGCTCTGCGGATTATGGACAACAAAATGTCATTTATAGTTAAGCCATAAATAAAAAATTATATTTATAAGCCTTAAAATGGCCTTAAACAAAAATGGAAACATTCACAAAAGGGAATCATCCAAACCTTAGAACATAAAAGTAATAATAAAATAAAATTCAAAAGTCGACAGGGAGGTTTTAAAGTGATTCAGGGCAGTGATTCTCAAATTTATGTTTAAGCTTTCTAACTTCCCCTATTATAAAGGAAGTTGAATTAAGAAGTACCCATATTTAGCTTAAGTCAACTTTTTACAGCAATTAATATATCAAAAAACAATTTAAATTTGTCCATAAATTTTGAAAACAACAAATTTTCAAAATTTTTTATTCCCTGTGATTTTACAAAACCAATACTATTAAAATGCTGTAACTGAAGGTGTTATTGCCCATTGTGCAAATGTGAAACATTATTTCATTTTTGTATTAAGCAAAATACCTCCTAACATTTTTCCATTACAGACATTCAGCAGTATGTAATTAAGCACAACTGTTACACAGATATTAATTATTTTAAATGAACTGTAAAGTACTGAATATTTAATGTACTCGCAGTTTAGCCGTCACATACAATTTTTTTTTTTTTCAATAAATACAAATGTTTTAAAGCATAATTAGTGCATTTAACTTATTTAATTTAAAATTGTAAATATTTAAAAATAAAATTTAAATAAAAAAAACAAAAGCATAAATTAAAAAAATATGATATTAATTTCTAAAAACAATTAAACTATAAAATGTGAAATGTGAAAGAGTAAAAAGTGCGTGTTGTACACGTATTTAATTTAAATATTCACGCACTCAATTTAAAATATTCATAAACCATTAAACCCGACCGAATTTAAATATTACGCACTCATAACAAAAAAAAACATGTAAATTTCATTTGTTAAACATTTAGCTTTATGGTTTAATACTCGTATTGCTAACTTTATTTTATGAATAAAATTGTTTGGCAACTTTTTCAGACATAAATTTTTAATAATAATATTTTTTTTTTATTTTATTTTGTTTCCTTTTCCATTTCCACCTCCTGCGTATTTTAACAACAATTGCGGCTATAAACCAATTCACTTTATTGGGTCATGTTCGTTGCTAATTTCACGCAACTTAAGTGTCATGTGGCTGCTGCTATGGTTGCTGCCTCAACATCATTTGGTTATTCGTCGGTAAATCAATTTGATGGTAATCGTTCGATTATGTGACGGCAGCTTAGCAGTTGCAGCTCTTGTAGTGGGAGTAGCAACTGCGGTAGAAATAGTGTTATACATCACCAACAACAACATCAACATCATCACCATCACCATCCCAATCATCAACAGCAGCAGCAGAAGCAACAACAACTACACCATCATCAACTTCAACACCATCAACAACAACAACTATTTCAAGAACGTTCTTGTACACGATGTCAAAGTTTTCATCGTCATCATCATCGCCAACGCAGAAGATCATCTAGTATCCATTACAATGCAGCCACCAATGTTATGGCCAACACCACAAAGGCCATAGTAACAATAACACCTTCAGTTACAGCAGGTACATCACTGCTACTGTCAACAGCAACTACAACATCAGCAACATCGTTAACAAGTCTATCTCTTACCTCACCCAATAACAACTCAACTATTCCCGCTTCCCTAAGTGGTGCATCGACTACAATGATTTCAACGGCAGCCGGCAAACATTGTACATTTGCCTTGAAACCCATTACGATACCACCACCACCAAATAAAGTTTCTTTTTTATCAACAGCTAAATTTCATTCGAATTCAATTAAAAGTCCAACAATTGTTAAAGCAACTCCTGCTGCAGCTGGAATATCTGCAATTTTATCAACAGCTATTTCTGCACCCACAACTCCAACCGGTAGCGAGCATGAAACTGCCACAACAATCAATTTAATGAATTCACATCATCATCCAAAATTGGAAATGCGGCCAAGTGTTACTAGTCAAATTACTACAGTTGAAGATGTTGATGAAATTTGTAAACTTCCCTTAAAAAATGATGATGACATCAATGGCATTCAACATTATTCGAGTTCCTCTGATTCGTCATTATTATCGTCGGCGGCTGGTTTAACCCGTGATAATAGTACACCTTAAGGTTAGTTGTTATTTTTGTTTTAAGTTGTTTTATTTAATATTTTTTAATTGTGTAGTCTTCCAAAATGAAATTTAAAAGCAAATATTGTATTTATTAACTACTGGTTTATTGTATAACGAAAATGATCTACACGAAAGAAAAGTAATGCAAATTTCTGATGAAAATAATTGTAAATTTCGATCGTTTAGATTATATTCGTAATAGATAAACAGGCCTTAACATTATTAGTTTGATAAACCAAATAATTTTGTATTCATATTTTTAGATCGTGCAATCCCATGTGAAAATCGAAACATATATGATTATACATGGAATTGTATAGGATCATATATATAGGCGCGAATATTCGTCCATGTATAGTTCAATAGATGAACGCATATATACCATATATAATCATGTATGCATCATATATGAGCATTTATTTTCATTTATTACCTTATACGGCACAATACTTTTATATTTCGTATCCGTATATGGTCATATATTGAAGAATGCATGAACGTATATGATCATGTATGATCACATAGAAGTATTTCGATTTTCACATGGGATCTCAAAAATTTTCAATTTATATAAAAAAAAACATCTAGATAATTGGAGAGTGGTGTAAAACATCGTTCAATTCTAATTATTAATGGCTTTGAAAAGTCCTCTCCCATCTTCAAAAAACATTCAAGCCTGCGTCAATTGCATTTCAGATTATAGGCTTTTTCCACTGACCTACATCTTACATCTTTCATCAATTTGCATAGATGTTAACATCTTACCATAAGAATTATACTGGCCAAAAATTCTACATCTGCAAAAGATGTTCCTTTCTCTTTAAATCCATCTTACATCTTTCGTTATTTTAGGTGTCATCACTAAAAAAATGGCAAAAAAAAATCGATTTCCTTTGTGCCATCACTAGCAAACTGACTTTGCAGAAAATAAACAAAAAAAAATATTCAACAAGATATTACGTATGGCAACTTGCAACTGATAGCGGTCAATTTCAGTTGGCAAATAGTGATTGTATTGGCAACTACAAAGTTTTGGTTGCTGTAGGTTTTTAAAGCAAAAGAAAAAAGGCGGGAACATTAAAATGTAAGTATATTTATTTATTGTTATAAATATTTCAAAATCGGCAGCAACCTCTTGCTTTAATGGGCTGTTGTTCCATATGAGTAGATCCAGGATGCCTAGTATCAACATACCTTATTTTCATTTCGTAAACAACTACAAAGAAATCATCTTGATCAAAAGAAAGAAAAATTGTGCCATCACTAGCAAACTGACTTTGCAGAAAATAAACAAAAAAAAATATTCAACAAAGGAAAATGAGCCGCACATGTAAGAATTTTAAACTTATGTCTACCAAAAATTCTTCTTCATCATCATCTTCAAGAATGGCCTTTAATACATATTTCAATGTACTGCATTAAAATTCGGGTTTGTTCTTGCAAAGCAACAACTACTCCAATGATTAATGCTTTCTCTAAATTCATTTTTTATTTTTAACAAAAATTATGCATCTTTTTTTCCGTTATTTTTTTGACAGCCAATGTAATTCATGTTTTACGTTTTCAACATCTTCCATGCGTTTCACAAAGATGTTGTTCAGTGTAAAAAGCCTCTTAGCGATAAAAATTTGATTTTTATTTTGCAAATAAAAACTGATTTAATGGCCTTTTCCATTGTTGCGAATTTTTTTACATTCATTGAAAAATATTCAAAGGTTCATAAATTTTTTTAAAATACGGAGAATCAGCTTTTTTGTTCAAAGCCCTGTTATGTTGTTGTTGGGAATAGGTTAGGTTAGGTGGAAGTGGTAGCCTGCAATCAGACTTACTTAGACTATAAAGTCCCTTGTGATACCACGGAAGCTTGTAAAAATTATATCACTAGCTTCCCCCGTCGAACCATCCCGATTGCCTCATTGTAATAGTTTAACACGCTGACATTTACACCAAGAGTTAATGCATACTTTCGCAGAATTTGTCAATTTTTAAAAATCTAAATGTATAATTCTGCTCACAGTAACAACACTATGTTCTAATATTCTAAGTCTTGGTGCATAATTATATATTTGTACACAAATACAGTTTTCATTTAGCATTAATATTCTAGAGAATTTTTTTTAACTTCTTCTTTAAAAAAATGCGTGCGTCAATTATTTTTCATGCCAAAAATTCAGGCAATACAGTTTACTATGCCTTTTGGCATATGACTACAAAGCAATGACAAAAATTATAATACCTTCAATTATATTTAAACATTTCGTTTACAAATGTTTTGATTTTTCTCTAATTTTTTAAATTGAACACCATCCGCACCCATGAAATTTTCTCCAAAATTCTTATCCTCATTTAATAATTATGATTATAAATTTATTTTGATAGAATACTTTTTATATTAATTTATTTATTATTGTTAAATCTTGTAATAATCTAGTATGTACCTGCTATTTAACAAACAAACACATAATCACAATATTATTAAACATTTTAATAATCATTTTTAATACTCAAAAACATTTAATACACATAAAGTTCAAATTTCAACAGATTGTAATTTTTTTTTCTACTTTAATATTATATAATATTTAATAACTTTATATAAAATATTATAAGGATTTAGTAACAGTAGTAGTTTCGTTTGTATGTACATATAAGTAATCATAATGATGATGATAAATCTGTATTATATAATTTACATACAAACAGACACACCACTCATCTATAATCACTCGTATACTATTCATGTGTTGGTATGAATGTTGTGAATTTTATTATGAAAATCTTTTTCGCCTTATAGGAGTCAGAAGTCATACGAAAGGTTAAATCATTTTGTAAATGTATTATAAGTGTATTATAAATATGATTACTACGCCAACACATATCTATATACATTATAATAGATTTTAGGGTGGATCGTTTTCGGAGTTTGTTGTAATTTCTATGGCAAATTCAGTAAAGTTTTTCAGATTTAGACGAATTTAGAAAAAATATGGATTTTTGATTTCAAAACATTCTATAGTTTCTATCTCTAAATTGGGTGATCTTTGCAGTTATTGTAATTTCCACATAACCTGAAATGTATCGACCCTAATATATATTCACATATACAATAAGTTGATTATATATCATTAAATTTTAGTAATAAATGTTAGCAATACATTATACATAGTATAAATAAATAATTTATGTAAAAATAAGTCTATTCATACATACAAACACACACACATATATGAAATTTGGCTTTGTGTAGGTACCCGATGAAAAAAACGTCCTATATTATAACACATAGACATATAATATCATATTACATTATATCTTTTTTAATTCTTCTGAAAAATGACATGCATAATCTTATCCAATGGTATCTAATGTGAAAAAGTTTTATACGTAAAATGCTTTCATCTAATTCGAACAAGTTACATGTAAATTGATACAATTTCATATAACTTAATTTAATTCAAAAAAACTATTTTGATATTTGCACTAATGTTTTTCCAACATCGCAAAAAATAACGAGATTGGAGTGAAAAATTTAACGTCATTTTACTTTTTGTTAATATTTTATTAAATATATTAAAAAGTGATATTTTGTATAATTCTGAAAAGACCTTTTGCCGCATGGAAATATCCAAAAATGGTGAATTTGTTTTGTTTTTCTAAAAATATGGAGGTTGAAATCTCAATATAAATTTGCAAAAAATATATTTGTTCGAAATCAGAAATTTCGATCTGCGGTACGAGTCAGATTTGCTTAAAATTTTAAGTACTTTTTTTTAAGATCTGGATCTAGATAACTATTCAACCCTCTAATGCTCTTTCTGGAAGATATCTATATAATAATTACTAAAAAATAAATAATTGTCATTAACACCTTACAGGTTGGTTGAAAAGTTCCTGCGCTTGAAATGAAAGAATACTGTTTTTGTTACGAAATATATTTTTTTTTATTCAATATAATCTCCTAGAAGGTCAATACACTTGTTCCAATAATCTTCCAATAATTTTATCCCATCCTTATAATGGTTTTCTGAAGCTCTGCAAAATAACCGTCTACGGCTGCTATGGTCTCTTCATTCGACAAAAAATGCTTTCCACGAAGGAATTGTTTGAGATTTCTGAAGAGATAGTAGTCACTGGGAGCCAAATCTGGTGAATACGGTGGATGTTCAAGCAATTCGTATTTTAATTCTTTGAATTTAGCCATCGTCAAAACACTTTTGTGAGCAGGTGCATTGTCTTGATGAAAAATTATTTTTTTCTTCTTTAAACCAGGTCTTTTCTCACGAATTTTTTTATCCAGCTGATCCAAAAGGCTGCAATAATATTCAGAGTTGATTGTTTTACCTTTCTGAAGATAATCAATCAACAAAATTCCTTTTGCATCCCAAAAAACTGATGCCATAACCTTCTTTGCTGATCGTTGTGACTTCACCTGCTTTGGAGCTGAACAACCAGCTTCAGTCCACTGTAAACGTTCTTGTTTCAATTTAGGATCATGGTGGTAGATCCAAGTCTCATCCATAGTTATAAAACAACGCAAGAAGTCGGTTTTATTCGGCTTAAAACGCTCCAAATTAAGCTGAGAAATTTGTTTTCGATCCAGTTTTTGTTGAATTGTTAATGTGTGCGGCCCTAACTTTCCAAACAGTTTTTTCATACGGAATTCTTCATGTAAAATATGGAGTACTCGTTCGTCTGAGATGCCTATGGCATTAGCAATTTCACGCTTAGTCAAACTTGGATCTTAACTAACCATATTATGTACCTGCTCAATGATTTCTGCTGTGGTTGCAGTTTTTGGTCGTCCTTCGCGTGAATCGTCTATAAGACTGGTATGACCACGTTTAAATTCACCAGCCCAAAATTCAACGGTGCGTTTTGAAGGTGAGGACTTCTTATACACTTCTAACAATTGTTCATAAATTTCCTTTGCTTTTAAACCCTTCAAAACAAAGAATCTAATGACTGCACGATATTTAATTTTTTCCATATTAAAAAAATCAATGACACGTCAACTTCAAATGGCTTGTAAACAAAGAAAGAATTGACAGAATGACTTGCAACTTTGCATGTGTTCTCAGGACAGTTATACCAAAAAGTTTGGAGCTAGCAGTGCCATCTCTTGGTGAGCGCAGGAACTTTTCAACCAACCTGTACTTTGGCAAAGATACAAAATTTATGCCTAAATAAAGCGATAAATCAAAGAAATAAAATAATCAAATAACTCTACATATCTGTAAAATAAAATTACATACCAAAAATTGTACATCTGGTGTTATTATTTTAGAAGTTACAGCGATTTTCGCTTTTCGAAAATTGCAAAATTTTGCGAAATTAACACTAAACATTATTAAATTTGACCGAAATCGATACCGCTAACTACAAAGTCTGAGTGTAATAGATGTAACTTAATTTAAAAAAAAAAGAAAATAATCCGTTAACTGCATTTTGAGTTAGAGGGATTTCCTGACGGTGTACTGTGTGTTTTGAAGCAAAAATGGTAACTTATTTTGCAAGTGAATACTTTTATCTGCCTTTACTATTATCAATAATGTATGCCAGAGCGCAAATACGAGGGTGGGCAAATAAGTCCGTGACTTTTTGAATTAAACACTGTTTTTTTCCAAAAAAGAAAATATTTTTCAACATAATCTTCTTTTATCTCAACACACTTATTCCAACGTTTCTCCAATTTTTGTATCCCTTCCAAAAAATAGGATTTTTCGAGGTCCATTAAATAGACATTTGTTTGATCAGTAATTTCACCGTTGGAGTTAAATCGCTATCCACCCAGCCATTTCTTAAGGTTTGGAAATAGTCACTGGGGGCTTATACCGAAAATATGGCGGATAAGGTACCAATTTATAGCCCAATTCCTGGAATTTTGCCATTGAGACTACACACGTGTGCACCCGTGCAGACAGCTTTCTTAAATCCAACAGATCATTTAAAATCAAAACCAAACTGCCATATGAAATGCCTAAGGCATCAACAATCTCACGCACTTTTACTCTTCGATCAGCCAACACCATATCGTTTATTTTTTTTTTATTATTTTCGGGTGTATTGACCTCAATTGGCCGTCCAGAACGTTCAGCGTCATTTGTACTTGTGCGACCACAACGAAAGTCAGTAAACCACTTTTTTACAATTGAAATCGATGGTGCATAATTTCAATTTTAAAAAAAAATCCACGAGGTTGTATGTTTTGAACAGCTGTTAAACGCAAAGTAAATGACGTAACGTGGTCAAAATTTGACAGTAGTCTATAAACAGGTGGTACTTGGTGAGCGCAGTGTTGCATTTCATATAACTACGAGCGAAGTTCGAAAAGTCACGGACTTATATATTTTGGATATTTTTTTTTAAATATTTTTTCTTCTCTTTTAAAAAATAAATTTTTTCAAATTTACTTGCAGTCTTGAGCATTAAAGGGTAACAATAGCATTAATTTGATATCAATCTAAATCGTTTATTGATAAAAATCTTAATCTTGTCGCCTTACAAAAATATTCAAAAAAATTTAAAACTAAAACAATAACACATGAAAATTTTGCGCTTCTGTGAAACTCCTCAATATTTATGTATAATTAAATGTGATGTGATATGAAATTTTATATAAAAGTGCTAAAATTTTTAGTATCATATCATATATATTTCTATATGATTATACATAAAAGTATTTTTATACGCCATAATGGTATATGATAATATATAGTATTATATTTAAAATGTTCAAATATAATAACAATGAGATATAAATATATATTGTTATATATGAGGTATAAATATGAGATATATCTTTAAACATATATAATTATATCAAGTTATATATAAACTTTTTTCATCGGGTATATGTTACACAATTATTGTACATACAAAATAGTAAATAAAAATTTAACGTGTCTATTCCCACAAAAAAGTCTGTGTCTAAAGTTGTGATTGTATTTCGCCTGCGTTTGCTGTTACAAAGTCACAAAAATGTATATTTGGAAGAAAAAAAAATGGTTTTAAAAATACAAGAAAAATTAAAAACTGGTCATAGATAAATTCCTCTTTGAAATTTGCTGACAGTAAACATAATACATGAAAACGTTTTGATATCTATTCTTATATAAAAAAATATTGAATATGTGCGAAAAGAATGTAATAAAATAAGAAGAAAATTAAGATATCTGTGTAATCTAAGAACCTGGTATCGAAACCATGACAACATTGGTCACGTTTACCAGACACTCAGCTGCTACTAATCTGGAACTTAAGAATTTGGTGAACGATAGATGAGGTAGCGCTAGCTTATTTTAGTAGCATACGAATTTCATACTGCTTGTGATCAGCTGTCTTTTGTTTTTTATTATTTCTTATTTAAAGTTAACTTTTTTGTTAACTTAAATAAATTTATATAAAAAAACTTGTACAAATATTTTTATTTAAAACAAAAGTAGTATAATTCGCCAGATTAAGTAAATCATAAAGCTCTTCAACTCACATCAGTAGCGACAGGGAATTTCTCTGCTAAACCTGTCCATTAACAAATAAATCTTGATTTTTTGTAATTTATTTATTGTTTTGTATAAAAAGTTATTGATTTTGGTGTAAAAAAAACGCTGTGACAGTCACAACTCATCACAACCGTGAATAGACACGAAAATCATCTTGTAATATAGCAAAAATTTAGTTTTAATACATATTATTCATTGTCTTTTTTCTTTATATTTTTTGACTAATTAACAAACTTTTATAATAAGTCTGTGTATTTTTATGTATAAATGTGCAATACTATAAATAATTAAAAAAATTAAAATAATATTATACCTATCATTAAAATTAATATACGATGCTTCTGCAAGAAAAAGCCAAAGAAAAAAATATAATTTCATTACACTACGGAAGTTTTCTTTCCGAAGAAATGTTTGGAATTGAGAATTTGTCAATTTTTAAATTTGATTTACATAAACACAATTAGCTTGAGTGGCTTAAAACTTGAGTTGAAATGAAACAAAAACAAAAAGCTTAAGTCATTCATAGCATATTATATTTACAACTTAAACATATTCCATAATTAGGAAAATTTTATAAAATTAATAAATCTATTTAAGATTAAACTCCTTATTTTAAGTTAAAATTAAATTAAAACCAAAACGATATTCTAGGGGCTCATTAAAAAATCGTTTTTTGTTTTTTTTTTTCTAAAGACTAATTTAAGTGAATATAACATTTTATTTTGAACACAATATTGTATTAACTATTTGTTAAGAATATAACTTTTACTTGACTTACTCCAAAAACAGTATAATTTTATTTCGTGATTTAAGATTTTTTTTTCTTTTATAAAGAAACAACCTTAAACACCAAAGTATTTTAAACTTTAAGTTGGTTTTACTTTGATTTATTTTTTTTTTCTTTTAGATTGTTGTAAATTAAGAAACATTTTTATGTATTAAGTATATAAAAATCCAACATTTCTGTGTAACAAATTGATTAAATTTACAAAATCAATAAAGAACTAAATTAAAATTTATATTTGTAAAAAAAGCATCATCCTAAGTTTTGACTTTTATGTGGTTGTTTGGTTTTTATTTAATTAATTTAATATGGTTTGTATATATACCTTGAGGTAAGTAAAAAAAAAAAAACAACAACAACAATACTTAGCAGTTTTGATATGTAATGTACCTAAATCCGGCAAAATTTAAAACTCTATTAAAAGGTTGTCATTTAAAGTTGACAAGTAGGTAGGCAGGCCTTGTTAACTTTTCGAACCAAATTCCTTTATGAAATTTAATTTTAAAGCTTTCAATATTATTCGAGGAAAAAAAACTATAGTGAGTTTGTACGTGGGAAGTTTAACAACGCTGTGACTTTTTGAATAGTTCTTCTATCAACTACCATCTCTTAAAAGAATATTGTCAAATTTTAAGTAAGCTGCGTAACTTAGTTTATGTTTGAGAGCCATTAAAAGGAGACAACCTCGAGAATTTCGACGAAATGGGCGAAAAAAACATCACAGAATCCTGTATCATTAAAGCAATGGTTAACAAGTGGTTTCGTAAATACCATTAAAGTGACGCCAAATGTTCAGGCCACCAAAAGGTATCATCACGCCAGAAATTGTCGATAAAATTCATGAAATGATATTGGACGATCGAAGAATGAAAGTTCGTGAGGTGGCTGAGGCTGTACACCCAGAAAACAATATCAGTTGTGGCCACCGAATTTGTTGCCAATGGAAATTTTAGTTGTGAAAGCCAATATTCAGTTTTCTAATTTAGTATTTATGTTCCACATAAATATTATTACGTTCCACAAAATGTTATTTAAAAAAATATTTTAGATTTTTCCGGTATCAAACCTGGGCATTCAGATTCATATTTCACACTCTTGCTTCCTGCACCACAATTTATATTAATTTTCTTTGAAATATTTGTTATTTAAACATTTGAATATTTTATTTTAATTAAAAAGAATATATTTTTTGAATGTTTGCCTTTACCAGGATTTGAACTCAAAAATTAAGAGTACCACTAGCCCACAAACACTTTTAAATTTTAATGACTACTTTTAATTTAAATAATTTTTTAGGAAAATAAATGTAGCTGAAAATTCGTTTACAAATACCAATTTTTAGTGGCTTCTATAATCAATACAATCCACAATTCGGTTGGGTCAACTGATTATGATATAGTTGATCAGGATTTGTAGTTACCACTTTCGAATATCGATAATTTATTAATAAATTTGATAGATTGTACTAATTTTCCAGTACATTCACTAAATAATTGTTTACATCTACTGTACACAAATTCTAAACGAATTTTATTCCTAAAGTTGATTGGAAATACCAATAATAGGATAATAGTATTTTTTTTTTAGTTCCTTTTCCTTCTTTTTAATTCCCAATGCCTTATTTTTGCTATAATATTTTTGCTAAATAAAATAAATGTAAATGGTTTTAATCGAATTGCAACCAATATTTTCTCTGTGTGTAGGTATCTTAACTAAGCGGGTACAACATTCTACATAATTATTTGAATACGTAAGAGGTATCCGCGCGATGGATGCTGCATTGTTCATACTCGACCATAAGTGCAACCGTGTGACCACTTCAAAGTAGTGACAAAATTCTGTAAATTGGGCTACGAACTGTTACTTCATTCAGCATCTTCTGCAAATTTAGCTCGCTGCGAATATTTCCTGTTTAAGAGATTTGAGAATCTTGAGAAAACCTGTTAAATTTAAAGAAATAAAAAATAGTGCTACACTCAGAATATTATGTAGTTAACTGTTTGTAGTTTAATAAAAAAGTTTTCGCTGCCATTTTAAAATAAAGGAACATACATTTATTTTTCAAAGAAATATCTATATTAACTTTTTTATACATTTATTCGAAATAATTTACTATAATTTACCGATTTTTTTCAGTTTCATTTATTTTTTTTTATTTGTTTGAAATTTAATAAAAATTTACCCACAAAACGGAAATTTGTGGTTTATTTGAGTCCGTAACAGTTATTACAAATTTAAATTTTGTTTGCTGTCTGTTTCAAAAAAAAAATATTGAAAAAATTTCAATTTGTTTTTTTATTTAAATTGGTTTTATATATACAAAATTTCAGCGCCCCGGTAGGCTAGTTGGTAGCGTGCTAGCTTATCAGAGCGGGGGTTCAATTCCCACCAGAGGCTCTGGTCTGTTTTCGCTACAACGAGCCGAAGGCCTTTGTTGCTAGTGCTCGGTTAGGGTGTTAACATATAATTTGTAATTATATGATTAATAAATAAATAAAATAAATAAATAAATAAATAAATAAATAAATAATATACAAAATTGTTCAATACAAATTACAAGAACTTCATAAACACACATACATATACAAACACATTCATACAAAAAGTGTTTATAGCTTCATATGCATACATACGTTTTGTATTGTACGAGTATATCAAAAAAAAAAAAAAAAAAAAATACAAAAACGGAAATTATTTCAAATAAATGAAAAAAAACATTTATTTTTTAAGGATTGGTAGGTAAAATTTTGACATTTATTTTAACTGATTATATAATTTGTTTCTTACGTATGTGTCAGTTGATTAATCAACATTTAAAAATAAATAACAAATGGCATTTAATTTAAATGAAAATTAAGCAGACCGGTTTTTAAATGAAATATCATTTCTTTTAAATGATATTTTCAGTTATTTTAACTTACAAACTTTTTTAAGTGTAGAAAAACGATAGATTAAATGTATCTAGCTAAAAGGAGATTCTATTGAGAAATAAAACACTTTTTTGCCCAAAAAAAATATATATATTCACTAAAATCCATAAAATTTTACAATTTTCCAATTGTAAAAAGATATCGGAAATTGCTGGTCCAATTTGACTGGAGAAAACCTACTGTTTTTTCTTGCATTTTAGGCATATTTTACCCAAATTCTATTTAGGACTTTCCCATATTATTTAATTTTTTTTTTTTCAAAATAATCGCAGTGAATTTCATACACTAAAAAAAAGCAGAAATATGCGCTTAAAATATAAAAAATGCAAAATATACACTTAAAAATTCAAAAAATTAAGGCTAAGATCATGTGCGAGGTGTGTAAATAAACTAAATACAAATTAACAAAATGTTTTATAATATCTTTGAAAAAATTTAAAATTTCATAAAAATTTGGAAACCTGAATTTAGTTTGGATTTTATTTAGCCAATTTGCACCATTTGAAATTATTTAAAAATCACATTTGCGATATTACTAGAGAGTGTTGGTTTTAAAATTAAATAGATGACATTTAAAAATATTTTTAATAAAAATCATAGATACACAAAGGAAATATGCATCTAAGAAATATGCATTTATAACAAAATATGCAGCACCAATTCAGTGCCCTGTTGTTGCAAATTCTTTATGGTCAAAATCGATTTTTGGCTACTGACTGCAAACATGAATATGTATGAAAGTCTCTGCCCTGCTTATTATACAGTTATACTGTACATATAGCCTTGAGCTATGAGAGTATTTGAACCACTAGTAAGTAGTGCATCACAACTGTTTAACGGTTAATGAACCACTCTGGATACAACTGTAACAGATGGAATGAAAGAAAAAAAATGTCAAGTTAAAACATTAGATTTCTGAGTTTGTTAACAAAGCAGTAATGTTGTCTTTTTATTGAAACAAGATTAAAATTATACGTAAAAACTACAAGGGGGTTGACAGGCTGCAAGCTAAAACTTTTTGTATAGAAATACTTTTTATAAGTCACAGAAGACAAATGAAATGCTGTTAGATACTGTATATATACTTCATGAATATTTTGGATCTTTTCACACCATGTCGATGTCGCTCACGTAGTAAAATACGTTCTCTTGGTGTTATATGGGCAAATTACAAAGGTTCGGCATTTTTTCAAATTGTTTTTTTTCTTTTGCGATTCCAATTGATTTTCTTTGCAAATCCAATTAGTTTTGAGCAGATTTTCCAATTAGATTTGAAAAAAGGTTTGAAAACAGGAAAATTTGCTCAAATTTTTTGCAAAAATCAGGGAAATTTGCTCAATTTTCCCCTGTTTTCCCTCAGTTTCCGAACCTTTGTATTTTGTATAAAATTTTATTTGTCCGCTGCCGGCGTTGCAATCTCTATTCTATTCTTCCTCTATGATCTTATCGACTCTTTACCGAAGACACTTTTTGTAACTTTAACCAGCACTATTACATGCTGTTCAAATCCACAAACATTATTCACATTTACTGTCGTCAGATATGGTAATTAGGCCCTAGAATTAGGATTACAACTTTGGTTTGTGAGCGAATTTTTGTGGGGAAGCATTTCATAAAACCTTAAGTAATTTATGCATTTTTTCTAATTTTGGGTATTTTTAATTGTTTTAAAATGTGAAGTAAAAGAAATTAGAATTAATTGATTCCTTTTGTCTTCCCAAATTCTGAAAGTATTCTTCTGGATTTTTTCTCGACCTCACCACCTACCAATTTTTTCAATTTTGATTGGTTGATTTGTTTGTGCTAGGATTATAAGTAAAGCATAAATAAATAAAGAAATACATAAATAAACAAATTTTGCTCCATATATTTGTTTAAGTTTCTAAACCTTTTGGCTTGACAGCATCCATATTGAACTGAAAGGTATTTGCAAATTCATGCAGGGGTTTTACTACCATATAGAAATACTTTCATTTCCATTCGGTTTGGATGATGGCCATCAACATTTTTTAATTGCATTTGTTATACGCAACTCTTGATAACAATTTTTCGAAAAAATTGGAAACTTTTTTTTTCTAGCTAAAGTACACTAATATATGGAAATCTACGATCGCTGGTAGGAAACTAATGATTCCCTCCAAACATTTTTGCCTTATTTTTCCTGTAATCAGCTCATTAATACGAGTCGTTTAATTTCTAATCATTCAATCATTTTACAAGAAAGTCATTTATCGGAACACCCATATATGTATGAAGCTTGAGTCACAAATTAATTTAATGATCATAAACTTTTGAAAACGAAATAAAATTATATATAAATTAAATAAGTATACAACAGGGGTAACCACTACCGCCAACTCATTCATATAGTAAACCCTTTGTATTATATTTAAAATAAAAAAGTGAAACATCCACTACTATTTTTTAAAAAATATAGTTGCGATAATGGCGCCACCAGCATTAAAATGCAATAATTTACAAAAAAAAAAATCAACTAAAAATTCACAAACTTTACTAATATCCAAAATGAAAGTTTGTCGTTAAATAATATATTTATATTGCGTGCTAGGGTTGTTACTATTGTTGGATTTGTATTCCCCACTATTTTTTTTTTATTTTAAAAAACAACTATTGAAACAAATTCAGTGAAGAGCTACAGAGTCCTTTCATACTCTTACACCTAATGTACGAGTAGCATGAGTAGTTTTTTTTTCCTTCTATTTTTAAATGGTCATGATTCTCATTGTGTACCAATAAAAAAACAATTTAATGGATTGCTATAAGCTTCAAAACTTTTAAGCGTAAAGTAATTAAAAAAGTTAAACAATTTTTTATTTCTAACAATAAATAAAAAAACAAATCTAAAATATAAAACTAACAAATAAAAATAATAAAGTGGAAAATAAATACTGCAATTTAAAATAAAACAAAAAAAACTATTTTCCAAGTGTTGTTATAATAAAACAAATACTTTTTTCTGCTAAAAATATTAAAAAATAATTTAATACTAAAACATAGTATTTACAAATTTTAATATAAATTTTAATTCTATTACTACATAGTTATGAGGCGTAATACTTAATATTAATTAAATTATATTTATATGCACAGATGATTTGATATGATGTACTGACAAAAAAATACTCCATAAAAATAAGTGCATATATGGTTTTAAAGCCTCTTAATTAGAGTATTCAAAAACCGAAAACCGGTCAACCGGTTTCTGTATTTTTAAAAATCGGTTTCGAATATTTTGTAAATTCGAAGAAAACCGAAAACCGGTCTTTTTTGTTCGGTTAACCGGTTTTTTTTATTACATCACCAACTGGGTTACTTGGTCTCTTTTATTTTTCCGAACACTTTTATTATCGTTGGTTTGGTTATGAAGATTTAGATGTAAGCCTGATAGATCCCGATGAAGACTTAACTTTGCATATTTCATATTCAAATAGTTTAATTTCTGATCTAAATAACACAAAAAACACTATTCAAAATCCTAAAAAAGAGACTGTACAAAATCATTCATCATTATATGATGATTTCATATATCTTGATAAATGCGACAAAAGAACTGAAAAGTTGGAAAATTTATATAATTGTCTTTTGACTATTTGTCCAACATCTACTATTAGTGAAAGAGTATTTTCCACTTCTAGCTTTATCAAAAGCAAACAAAAAAATCGTCTTAAAACGAAACATTTAAATTGCATATTATTTCTAAAATATTATTTTAGAACTGAAAAATAGATTTTCTTTTTACATATTTAAAATGTAATATTAAAAAAACTTATTTAATGCCAAACGTTTTAAACGTTCAAATTACTAACGTACCTAATTTTACCAATTTACAAACTTAATGACCTTTATTCATTTGATATTAATATAGTTTTATAATATTGACGGACTATTAACGGACAACTCTGTTTTTCATCCGATATATCCGGTCCGTAAACGATCCGTCATTGACGGACTTTTAACGGACAACTCCGTTTTTCATCCGATATATCCGGTATGTCATTGACGGTTTTTAAGCGGATTTGAAACATTTTCAATGTTCCTTATAATCCGTAAACGGAGTTGGATTCCGTTTATGACGGACCGAAGCCGATACGTAAACTGTACGTATTGTTTGTTGGGTATATATTTTTTTTTCAAAGAATGTATTTTTTTATTTTTATTACTTTATATATTAAATGTTTTTTTTTTTTGTAATAAAAACAATTAACAAATTATATAAGCTTTTTATTCAATTTAATAAAAAAACGAAAAAACCGGTTGACCGGTTTTTTCTGCAAAACCAAAACCGAAACCTTTTTGTTTAAAATTCTATTTTTCGAAGAAAACCGAAACCGGTTTTTTTTCAAAAGGCCGGTTTTTTAATACTCTACTCTTAATCCCCCCCTTCAAATAAATCTCTGTTTAACTATTTTCATAAAAATCGCGGTGGGCATCTTAGATATAAGACAATTTAGAATTATGTTTAATAGTGGATTTTAATACAACTTCCGAACACTAACATTAATTTTATTGAAAAATAAAAAATATTTTTGATAGTGACAATAAACTCAAGTATACTGAAAACCGTACTATGTCCTAAATCAGTCCTATGACTTTTTTTTAAAAAATAGTTTAAGTTGAAAGTGAGAATATGTTGATTTAAAATCCTGAATTTTGAAGTATTTAATTTGCCAATTCATGACTGCAAATCATGTGTACGAAATAGTTGTGCATTTATTTAACCCTGACATGTGTAACAAATTAATGTTAGCCACAAGACATCATTTGAAATATGGTATAAGAAATCATGGTCATTGGATGTCCACAATATTAAACCTTAAATGTCTGACCAAATGTCTACTGGTAAAATGTATTTGTATAGGTTTATATGCATATACAATATATTACATTACAGTTAAAAAATTGTTCATTTGCTAAGAATGATTCACTTTAAATGTGGAGGCATTCTAGCAAGCGTATTTTTCGATTTTTTGGTATCGAACCAGGGCATTTAGATTCATAGTTCCTACTCCTGCTGACTGCATCACAACTAATTTGTAGATTTTCTTTGCTATATTTGCTATTCACACATTTGCATATTTTACTTTAATTCAAAAAATTCATTTCTTTAATATTTGCCTTTTCTGGGATTTGAGCTCGGAAATTCGGAGTACTAGGCTATCTCTACCCACTACACCGCAAACACTTATGTATTTTGATCTAATCATAAGTGGCGTATATAATCAATCCAATCCACAATTCTGTACGTTCTACTGAAACCCTAAATTAACGGTATATTTGATCAGACTAACCGTACTTTTTGTTAGATTGTATTTATTTTTTAGTGTAGTTACTAAATAAATGTTTGATTTTTAAACGAATTTTATTTTTATTGCTGATTGAATATACAAATAATTGAATAATATGATTTTTTTATTCATTTCCTCTTTTTTAAAGTTCAATATTTAATTCAATATTTTTACTTTATTAATGGTTATATATAATTCCAAATAAATAAACTTAAGTGGTTTTGATCGAATTGCCACCAAACATTTCTCTGGGTGTAGATTTGCATCTAATGTAACAATTAATAAATATCATGAAAAATAATACCCACATGATATTGTTCGGAATTTCACTTGGACCGGGACCAATTTGATAATCGAAGTGCCTTCTTACTCCATCAAAAAATGTTTTCATTTTGCTTCTCTTATTTCTCACAGTTTTCGAGAAATGGGCCATTTTTCAAAGAAAAATATATTGATATTATTCTATGAAATGGTAAAGAAGTTATTCACCATATTTATGAAAACTTCATAACGATTTATAAAACTGATCTATAAATTTGATGAAACTATTTTTCTTGAGGGTATTTATATACTACAGAAATTTCAAGGACAAAATCTATTAACAGTTTAACTTGTCAATCATTGGATGTAAAAGGATTCGAGAATAACGATGTCAAATTTGTACCTACGTTTAGTGTGCTATGTTTGAGTGACCTAAAAAAAAGAAAACCCAACAAAAAATTGTCGTTAAAGTGAAACACAATTCTTAAGAACTTTGATTCAAAAGTGGTCAGTATTTATACCCCAGTCAAAGCTCTCTGCTGTAGACATTTAACATTTGCTTGTCATTGCGTATGTAGACATTGGAAATAGAGATTCACTAAAATATTTTAGTAATTCTAGTCTACACTTTTGGAACTTTTTACTAGGAAGGAAATAAGTTTAAAAAGGTGCATTTATTTTGTTAAATTAGATATTTTATTAATAAATTTTTTTTTATAAATTTCATTAAATTAAAAAAAAAATCGTGCAAATTTAATTTTGGAGTAGACAAATCTTCAAAAGATTGCACAGAATCATCAATTAAAAATTCAAGAACAAGCACAGCTTTGCAGCTGCAAAAAATTAATATAAAAAGCATAGATGCTTTGTTGACATGTCCCCAAAGAGTCACCCCAAATAGTCGACAAAAGTGGTAACTTGTAGACACTTGACCCCAGCCTTCTACAGGGTTTGTACTTAAATAATTTGTAAACAGAATATAATATTTTAACAAATCTTTAAATAATTATGATTTTTTTCTTAAGGAAAGGTTGTTTTCTAATTTATTAAAAAATCTAAAATTTATCTTTATTTAACTAATGATTTCGAATCAGGTAATAAAATCATTTTTATTAAACAATTTATTTTAAATTATTCCAATCCGATTAATTCATTTTTATTAAAAATATTTTTTGCCTGTGTAAGCATTTAATAATAATTCAGGTGCAAAATTACTTAATAAACATCATGAGCCTATTTTTATGAATGTTTATGTATATATAACATACGTAGGCTAATTGAGAAGATACTAAACTAATGTACGGTGATTTAAATTTATTTTTTGAATTAAAATCTTTTTTATTTCAGTTAATTGTAAAGAGAAATTTCAAAACTGTTAAAGAAATAACTTAGGTTATTGATTATCATTGGGTATTTTTTTAAGTAGGTTATTTGCCCCAACAAGGGAATTCTCCCAATGCTTATACTCCAAAATAGTTGAAACTCGTTTATGTGATAATGAATCTAAGCTTTATATTCTTTTTTTTTATATGATATCTCCAATGTTTTAGAAAACAAAAGTTGGTGCCAAAAATTGATAATTTGTTCTTGTATAAAAACTGTATCAAAAACTAAAACTGTATACAAAAAAGTGTTATTAATGAAAGGAGATTCCAAAGGACGATGTATAGAAAGTTGTTGATACTTTATATGCATATGAATATTTCCGAGACTGCCAAATTCACACAAAATATTCCCTATTTAATTAAATCGAACACATATTTTTCCTTTCTCAATATTAACGAACTGTTACCGAAGTCGTTTTTGCAACTTTTTTCAACAACTGACCAATACTGGATATAACATATATAACAAACTTTCTCTTTGACTTTTTTTAAATTTTCCACATCCTACCGATCAACAAATTGTTTTTTTTTCTACAACTTAAATCGATATTTCTTCTTCGTCGTATTTGTTACTTATCAATTGTCCCGCTTAATACACACATACTTTTATATTGTTTTCGGCATTTATTTATCTTTCTTTTTTATTTTTGCGTGCCACAGCTTGTTCATTTCATGACTTATTTTGTAAAAATTTCAACAGGACTTTTAGATGTTTTAAGTGCGATAATTCAATGTTTATTCAGTCATAAAATCTACCAACATTACTTTGTTGGTGCTTTAACTGAGGCAACTTTCAAAATATAGACAACAAGTAAAAAATATACATAATAAATATTTTTTGCCGTGCAATATACGGTTGTGTACAATAGGGTAGCTTTTATTTTCCAACAATCCATGTTGGATTTTTTTGTATCATACTTTTAATGTAGTACATATATTTTTATTGACAGAACCTATAAGATATAATGTGATTCTTGTGTTTTGTGATATAATTTGAAAGAAATACAAAACATTTTGTATTAACTTTGATATGAGAAATCGATGCAAACTGTTCTTAGCTAAAATACAAAGCTTTTCATTTTAAAATCCTTTGAGAATTGTATGTTGTATGCCAAATTGTTTGAAAAGAATTCAATATTTGCAAAAGGGATTTCTAGCAAAGAGTTAAGAAAATAAAATGAATGTAGTACACTCAATTACTGAGGAAAAAAAAATAAATGAAATGTAGCTGTAAATAGAAAATTTAAAACTTTTTTCGCTCCTTTAAATTATAAATTCATTATTTTTAATATTGCTGCTGATAATTTTTAACATATTTAATCGAAGAATTTATCAACCCAGGTGAAAATGTTCATATATAGTCATATATGGCTACATATATGTGTTCATATATTATTCAATATATGCTCGGATCCGAAATTTGAGGGTATATGGCCGTATATGGTCATATATAGACATATATGAGTGTTCATATATGGTCATATATAAGTACTTTTTCTTTACGCCGGTATATTAATTTTGTTAACAAAAATATTGCTTTTTATTAAAATTAAATTTAGTAACATTAAATCAACATTAAATCAACATTAAATTCAAGGGAAAAAGGGATATTTACATGCAATAAATTTGTATTATTGATCTCAATCCTTTTTTTTTTTTGGTTACGTATTACTCCGCCAGAGGTGATGGATAAAAAAGACTGAAAATTATTAATAGTCTTAAGACCCAACTTCATTTGGCTTAAGTGACTAAAGCTTTGTTTTGGTATCAAACAAAATTTTGGAAATACAAATTTTTAATTTTAAAAAAATTTGTTTATAACAGAAATACAATACCTAGTATAAGTCATTTAATCTAATTTCGTTTCTCCCTTTATGTTCATTTAAGAATTCAAACTGTATCTTAATTCGGTAGAACGAAGGTTTAAATTTCCCTCATATAAAAAATGATAAAAATTTAAATATATTACCCCATATATGGAATAATATATGTATGTACTCATATATATACATATATGGCGTATATAAACCAATATATCGACCAACATATGCAATATATAACCATATATTGCCATATATGGATTCATATATTACCATATATGAACTTCATCTTTAGATGTATTGGCCCATATATGCTCCCATACATGACATATATGTTCATATATGATCATATATGAAAACATATACGATCATATATGAAGCCATATATGATGATATATGAACATATATGAACATTTTCACCTGGGAAATCAAATTATACAATCGTCATCATATGGCGACACAAATTCAAGAACCAATATATTCGGATCCGTAATTGATATAACAGTGCAGTAAAAAAACATAAGATAGCATACAAGTTTGGCTACAACTACGAATTAAAAAATTTTAAATTATCATTTCAGGGTTGCCGCAAATCCACCCAGCAAAAATAAATGGAAGTGATACATAAGGAATAAACTTTTCATTGATTCCAAAATACCATTTAGTTCTGATTTTGCTCTTCTAAAGTAGTTATTTTTCACAACTTAAAAAAGGTGATTTTGAATGAGATTAACTTTTTTAAAATATAAGACGGGTAACTAACTAATTTTAAAAACAAACAAAGTTAATTATTAAGACTTTAGATATTTTGAAACAAGTTATTAGGTTTAAGTGATTTGTATCAATTTTTAACTTAATTTTTTTTTTACCAGATTTTAAATTCTTAAAATCGTAGTTATAAAGGGTGTCCCAAGAAGAACGCAATTTTTAAATTTTAAATAAAACACATATATTTAAAAAAAAATCGTGAAACTTTATTATATCGTAAAGTGGACAGAATGAGGTTATGTATGGAACAATATATCGTGCAGATGGCCGCCGCGGCTTTGCTGGCATGCACGCGATCTTTTAATGAAATTTTCAATGACCGTTTTGCATGAATGCTGCGGTATTTCATTAATGCAGCGTCTAATTTCCTCTTTTAAGGCTTGAGTCGTAGTCGGCTTATTCGCGTAAACCATCGACTTCAAAAAACCCCAAAGAAAAAAATCTAATGGTGTTAAATCGCACGATCTAGGCGGCCAATTCTGATCTTCAAAACGCGAAATAACACGACCGGGAAATGACTGATGCAGCAATTGAATTGTTTCTCTGGCTGTATGACATGTGGCGCCGTCTTGTTGGAACCACATGCCCTCCACATTCATTTCTTCAATTCTAGGCAAGAAAAAAACTGGTTATCATTTCACGATACCGAACACCATAGACTGTTTGCGCTTGACCTGCCTCATTTTCATAAAAAAAAGGTGTAATGATTCCTCCAGCCCAAAAACCACACCACACAGTGACACGTTGAGGATGCATTTGCTTCTCGTGAATCACTCGAGGATTTTCCTCACCCCAAATGCGACAATTCTGCCTATTGACGAAGCCATCAAGATGAAAATGGGCCTCGTCACTGAAGATGATTTTATCAGCAAAATCTGCATTTTCATGTTGTCTCTCCAATACCCAATTAACGAACTCCCTTCGCTGTCCATGGTCAGCTGGCTTCAGTTCTTGAGTCAATTGAACTTTGTATGCATGAAGATGCAAATCTTTCGTCAAAATTCGCTGCAAAGTGGATTTGGAGACACCAATTTGCTGAGCTCGGTGTCGAATTGAGGTGGATGGAGTTTGAGCGACATCATCACGTACAGCTGCGACATTTTCGGTCGATCGACCTGGTCGATGGCGCGTTGTTGTCTTTACATCACTAACAGACCCAGTTTCGGCAAATTTATCCATTAATCTCTTTACAGTTGACTCTTTTGGAGCATTATTGTGACCCCAAATTGATCGCAATTTGCGAACTGTAGCCGCAAAACTTTCACCATTTTGGTAAAACAATTTTACAATGAGAATGCGTTGTTCATTCGTGTAGCGCTCCATTTTTACTAACCTCGTACCTTCTACTAGCAAACAATAACAATTGTTCAAATGTCAAACAATGACACTTCGAATGTTGCCAGATTTAAAAATTGCGTTCTTCTTGGGACACCCTTTAAATACAAAAAGTAAAAAATTTATTGTATTAAAACTTGCAAGAATTTGGAATAAATTAATTTAATCAATATGGCCCGATTACTGAATGTCCCAAACTTTATATGGAAAACAACAAAAAATGTATCAGTTATATTCCCAGGTAGAAATCTAATGGGACATTGTGAAAATGAGGCTCAATTACTGATGGCCTGTTAAAATTTATATTCAAAATTCAAAATTTATTTGGGAACACCAAAAAATCTGATTTTTTCACTAAACCATAAGAACTGCTTTAGATGCAATGAAAAAGAATTATAAAAGAAAACTTCCACCCTATGACACCCATATGTAAAAATTTTTGATTCCGATACAAATTTTCACAACATTGGAACCAAAATCACTGCTCCTTTTTCCTTTCTTTTGCTACATTGGGAATTTAAATATTTCAATGTTTTTAAAAGCCTACAAAATAGCAGAATAAAATTTAAAAAAAAATTTAGACTATTCGCAGAGATTAGATCTCAGCCAGTCAATATATCGACTTTTTTTTGCAAATATCTCTGCTAGAGGACGTGGGAGGGTGATGAAAATTAAATAAAAAAAATATTTTTTGGGCACAAATCTTTGGTCATACTAATTTTCATTGAATATGGGTTAAAAATGGTTCATTTTTTAAGAATTAAAAGGTTAACAAAATATAAAATGACCATATTTTTAAAATTTAAGTTTCTTAAAAAATATTAGTTTTCAATTTTGTCAATCAAAATATAAGTTGTTTTTAACTAATTAATTTTAAATTAAAAATCACTTAAAAACAGGTCTACTGACTTTTCATTTAAATTAAATCAACTTTTTATTTATTTTTAAATATTAAAAAAATTAACATACAATATTTGTAACTGTTAACAAATGATAAATGATATTTCGTTTGTCTAAAAAAATTAACGACTTTTCATTTATTTCGTTTATTTTAACTCTCAGACAATTAACTATTTGAAATCATTTTAAATGCAAATATTAACTGTAATAGAAAGTCAGTTTATATGTAATTTATTTTTTATTTAATCATTTAAAACAAATGTCAGTTACTGCGGAAATATTTTTAGTGCGTAAGTAACTCAGATTTAGTAAGTTCCAAGGTACACGGTATTCCCTTTGGTTAAATAATAACGACGAAAATAAAATTGTACCCATACAAACAATTTCAAACACATACATAGATTCATTATAGTGGCTCAAAGATCAAATAATGCCAAAACTTAAAATGAGGTAATGCGAAAAAATTGTTAATGAAATGGGTTCATGATCGGCCCAACTTCGGTTCGAGCCAGGAAATATTTTTAAAATTTCTTTTAATGAACTCTACCTTTTTTCAGAAGCTGAAAAATACATACATATACATATTTAGGTACCCAGCAAAAAAATGGTAGTTATTCTGTGACTATAACTTCTTTCATTGCTTCCTAAGCTTCAGTTCATACTCTTTTATGATTTTTTAGTGTTATTCTAAGGCACTTCCCAAAAATTCATGTGTTCATATTTGAAATGCAGTGATCTGGATATAAACCCGATGTATATCTTAAAATATCACTCTTATTTAAAATTGTGCAAAAATTATTTAAAATTGTTCAAAAATATTTTAAAATTGTCTAAAAATGTTTCAAAATTGTACAACCAGTTTTTCAATTATCCAAAAATATTTTAAAATTTGTCTAAGAGTTCAATAAAATTTTTGAAAAATGTTTCAAAAATGCTTTTTCACTAATGCAGAATTATTTATTTGTTTTAATGCATTAATTTCGCTTCTTTAAACTTATTTTTCTGAATTCTTATGGATTACATTTTCATCAAAGCTTAAATATTATATGAACATTTTCCACTCATGCATCAGAATATCTAATCATTGTATTATCATTGCTTCCTTAGAGTAAAGTATGAGTAATGCTAGTAGCTACATTTGAATGACACGGTAATGTTAAATTCATCGATCAAACCATCAGAAAAGAAGTGATGCCTTTGCCATAGTAGTGATGCTTTTATTGCTTCTTTGGCAGCTTCATTTTTGCTGGGTAAATTACTATAAATTTCAAACAATTATTTGTAAATTCGAAATGTCGAAGACAAATAATTTTAGGAATTTGTATTCATTGAAATTTTTATTACTCATCAAAAACTATTTCGCTCTTTTTTTTTTAAGATTAGAATTTTTCGAGTTTCGAGTCACTCTAAGATACAAAACATGTGAACGAATTACCAATATTAGATTTCGATACATATACAATATGTATAGAACTCATAGCCATTTGGGTGTAATAGTTAGAATATGTTTCGATGTGTGGGAGTACTGGGTACATGTGGATACATGTTTGAAGGCTAGAATAAAAAGTGATAGAGTATTAAATTAGTGGGTGGATGAATTTTAAATGTTACAGTGGTATTTTATTTTCCTAATGATGGCGACGATAGTGATGATGATGTGTTACACTTTGTTTTTTATTTTATATTTTTTTTTGCTTTGTACCCTTCAAATGCCAAACTTAGCAGCGAAAACAAAAAAAAGTTAAATACATAAAATGATTTTCTAATATTACGATGCGTATGCTATGAGAGCGGACGAGGTTAACGACAAGGTCACTTCAAGGATGACGCAAATTTACGTGTTTTATATATTATTACTGCTACTACTACTACTACATGCTACCGCTTTAAAGTTTCATATATAAAAATTCTGTTAACTTCATTTGCCAACAACATTATTGTTAACAATCATCTTTGCTTGTTTTACACATTTTTTATAATGATTTATTTGTATTAAATATGGATAAATTTGTAAATCTCTACACTCAAAATAATACAAGAGTAATTTAACAGAAATAATTAAGATGATATTAAAATGTTAAAAAAAGCTAAAAGCTAAAGCAAATGTTTGTAGATTTAATAATATTTAAATTTCAGTAAAACAGTAGAGAAAAACTTAACGTCAACGATAGCGACTAAGATTTGTTGAAAAATAAGATTATTCTTAATGAATAAAGGTAATATTTGATAGATATTTTTGAGAAATTTTAAGTGAAGTACACACCTTCAATATAATTGAAAAAAAATTTTTTTTTTTTTGAAATGGACCAATTTAAATAAGAAATTCAAAATAAAATGTTCTGATTGGTTGATTTTCAAAAAATGTATCAATATTATTGATAATGTGTACTTCACTTTAAAAATTTTAGATTGTTTTTTTGAATTTCATATAAATATTTATACAAGTATTTATTGATATATCTGCTAAAAACAAAACTTAAGAATTTTTAAAAAAAATGCTGCCAAGTCTTGGAAATTCACAGCTTTTCTCTCGTAAATGTAACCAAAAATACATGTCATAAAAGTATTTGATAAAATATTAAAAACGACCTAGCTAACAAATAAATTATGTGTTTGTTAGTAAATGTAGACCAGGACACATTATATAATTGCTCTATTCCGGAGAAGTCTATATACGAAATTAGCTTTCGTACAAAAACTGTCCTAAATTTTAAAAATGTCGATAGTAATTTTTTTTACAAGTGTTTACATACATATATAGATATAAATTTCGAAAAAAACAAACTTTTTATGAAAATTCTAATATCCTAAGACTTGCATCTAAATTTTTAAAATTTTTTCGTTTGTTGAAAGAAAATGGCTCCAAAAAAGAGTAATTTTCAGCATATTCAAGTTTTTACGAGTTTGAAAAGTTCTTGATCAGAACTACTAATTTTACACAAAAAGTACATATTTTTTTATTTCCACCTCAAATATTTTTATTCCGGACAGAGCAACTTTTGTCTAAATTTGTGCAGCAGTGTTATTTGAACGAAATTTACGCTTCAATTGAAACTGCCTTTTCATGAGTACGGATAACATTCAAAGAACTTTAATAACAAATTTGTTATTATTGAGCTTAAAAAGTAAATGTGTTAAACCTTTTTCACACTATTTTTTTTAATACAATACATACGGGTCTGTTAGACGCGTATTTTTAAAGAATGAATTCATTTTGAAATATATTCCAAAAGCCATGAGGTTTGTATTTGTTTTGGAGACCACTTTAGGGAAATATTTTTTCACGGAAAAGTTAATGTAGTAAAAATGAGATTAACTGCTTAACGGGGTCTATTGAACCATATTTAAATCTTGTCGAATAGCAGTGATGTCAAACTTTGTTCATTTGTGATTGGTCAGACATATAAAAAATTGGTTCGAAATATAATTTCTTTCAATACTCTGCGTTTATATGTTAGTACAAGCATGGTAAATAATTTCAATGAAGTGCATGAATGAAATGTATGTAACAAATGTTTGAAAGAGTGTTTGTAACTGTATCATTTATTGATGCCATCTGTAGAGATACAACCATACAAAGATTGAATGTATGAATCTATATATTCCACACACACACACACACACACACACACACATATTATGTATGTACGATATGTACGTTTGTCAACAGTCTGCTCTCTACATTTTAAGTTGACTCGATTGCGTCTTCACTGAAGCTAATCTAATAGGCAAACGTAAGCAATGAATTGAAAAACATGCTATTTTAAGTATCCGGTATCCTGTATCCCCTCCACCAACTTAATCCTATGAGTAAATTATTATATAACCTTTTCATATGCACGTACGCAGCGAATGCCAAATAAAATATCTTTTTTAAAAAAAAAAAGATGAGAATAGAAAAAATTAATGCTGATAGCAAAATATAGCTCAGAGGTCGTTGTCGCTCAGGGACAATATACACTCACTGTACTTAAAATACACTAAACACTTTTAAAAACCCTCTTTAACAAGAACTGTTTTTTTTATCAATATTGATAAGAGTCTGGCCGAAACCGATTTAATAGGCCGATACCGATACCGAATATTCAACTTTTTTAAAAATTGTGATAACATTTCAGTGAGAAGCTTACAATTTAACTCTTTTTTATGGAATTATTGAAAGAGTTTACAAGACTCTGCTGTATTAGTCCTATATTTGGTTATGTAAAACTTTAAATACACACGAATGCAATCAATCGTATTAGGAAGTTCTTCATATTCGTTCGAACTCTGTATTCCCATAAGGTATGGAAGAAAGATATGAAATTTTAAAGGGTAACAAAATAATATAAAAAATTATATATTAAAAAACTATTTATTTATGTAGGGGTAAATTTTAGTCAAATACATAATGTTTTTGTGGAATTTTATAACAGCAAGAAAAATTCAACATTAGATAATGCAATGTTACTAAGTAAGCTTAATAGGGTTTTTTTAAAGAGAAGCAATACTAGAAGTTCTTCCTACTAACTAATGTGTTGCTTTCTTTGGAAAGGAGATATAGGTGAAATATAAAGGGCTTCAAATATGGCAACTCTGTAATTGTGCGAGGTGATAATTCTTACAACAGTTGTTGCCCACCACCTGTTGGAGAGTTGGCAAATTTGTTGTGCCTATAGATGACAAATACATAAGTATCTCTATGGGCCTTCACACACCAGACTAATTTTTAAGCGCATAATTTTTATTCTGTTTATAACACACGGTATAATATTAATCTGGCATGAAAACGTGTTCATTTCACATTTCATTTCATTATTTTGACATTGCAGTGATTTGCAAAAGGAGATAGAAAAAATAAACTCCATATTAATTGTGAGGTACATATTTTTTTGTATATCTAGCTCATTTTGTCACTGCAATTTTGACATTTCCTTTTACACATTTTCTAGTCACTATATTGATTCAATCAGCTGTTTTCTGTCTGGGTAGGCTGTGGTAAAGTTGTACACAGCTCTGTGTGTTAGTGTTTATTTATTTATTAGAAGTTTGGCGTTTTTTAAAAATGGTTGAAACTTTACGCCGAAAAAGCCTATTTTCTTCCTTCAAGCTATCATGTTATGCGAGCACAATTGTTCTGGTGTGTGAAGGCCCTATCATATGTAGTAATCAACAAAAAAAATATTTTTTTTAAGAGAAGCTATATTCACGAAATTCTTCGTTTTAGATAGTATGCTGCTTTCCCAAAGTTTCATATGAATTTTTTATTTCCAAACAGAGCAAGAACAACCGATCATTTGAAAACAAAATTTAGTTTTTATTTTCAGATTGGTAGCACCGCAAAAAACGCTTAATAAGTGATTAAAAATATATTTTTTCAAAACTACTTTCTTAAATATTTTATAAGAATGGTAAATAATAATTATGTTTTTATTTTGTTTATGTAATAAATAATTTTAAAGTTGCCATAAAAGAGTTTTTGTCGCATATTGTCTCTAAAGATTTCTGAAAAAGTACTGAATTAAAAAATAGAAAATACTAAAAATTCCCTAAATTACAGTATATAATTAACTTATATCCAATACGATGTAACTGGTCCTCCTGCACCGCGACCAAATAGATATGTTGTGCTCCCCTTACTTAATCTCCTACAGCGCTTAGGAACTTTATTATCTCCTTTACTGCTAATTTTTGGTATGTTACCTCGTATAATTATGATCTGTCAATTGTATTTATTCTCATACTACTCTACCGCCAATGATGCCTACTTTTTTAAAGCAAAGTGCGCAGTCAAGCCCTTAAAAAGCGCTATATTATAAATTTGATCAAAAAACTTTACTATGGGAAAATAGAACTTAATTTTATATTTCTTATTGCTCTCAATAGAAATTTTAAGCAAATATCAGTTTTGGAAAGAAGGGTTCACGTAACCAATATTAAAAATTTTTTTGGAACTGACCATATTTCCTAAAAGCCAAATAAAAATTTAATAAATATGGTCAAAACTTTAAGTAGATTTGCATTATCTTTATTTTCTCACTTTTACAATATCACTCATTAAAGTGACATCTTTCCTAATATTTTTGTAATTTAGTGTAGGTTTAAAATTGGATATCAAGCCTAAAAATATGCTAAGCAATTTATTATTACATACAATTTGTATTTGTAGCAACCAATTTTTCAGAAATGTGTATTAATAAGCTCTGGCGAAATTACAATTAAGACACAAGAAATCCTCTTATTCATAACAGTGATTGACTTAATAACACAAACACTACTACTAAATGAATAGGATTTGTAATCTAGAGATTTTGCATAAATGAAATACTATGAAACAAAATTGCGATTATGAGTTCGGTCGTTGAACAAATTTCTAAATTTAGTATATGTAGTGTAACTCCCAAAGGCTTGGTTTTTTATAAATGTTTAAGTTTTAAATTTTTAACCCAACACTACATAAAATATGACTTAAAAATTAGTTAAAACGTTGTTTTTTTTTAGCTTAATTCAGTCTTCTTATTTGCACAATGAAATTTTTATCATAATTTGTTCGTAGAACATTTAAATCATATTTCATTTATTTTTATGGATTATTTAAGTCCTTTTCCCAAGAAATACCGAAAAGTCCCCTTAAATTACAATTTTATATATTCTGCTGGAAATTTCACTAGGAGTTGCCAAAGACTTAAAATTTATTTGGTAGATGTGAAATCCTGTATATGTTAAATTGTTATTTATCACTGTATTGTTATTATCCTGCATATATCAAATTGTTATTTATTTCTGAAAAAAAACTGTTGATTTAACATCTAAAGCAAAATTTATTGGGGAATTATTCGTCCACAGTTAACCTGATTCCATTATTCCATTAATATTTTAAACCTTTAACACCCACTTTTGTGGGTAATTTTAGCACACACTCAGAATTTTATTTCGTTAAAAACAATATAAAATACCTAATTAAATAATAGCAAATATAGTTAAAAAGTGGACTAATGATGTTTTATTCTATTCAACCCATTTTTCAATCATTGTTTAATAATCGACAAAAGTAGTAAAAACAGTCGAGTCGTTTAAAATATTCATAAATTTTTAACTGACAAAACGTTAGAAAAAAACAATTTTTGTAGTTTGTTTTTTTAAATTGGAAGTATTTTTATTTATATATAATTGCAAAACACACAAAGGTATATATTTTTATTTTCTATATTTGTATGTATTATTAAACAATTTTTTGTAATTTGTTACATACAATCTATTTTTTGTTATTTGTAATATATAAACAAACTATTTTGATAAAAAAAAAAAACGAAGAGGAATTATTTTAATATCTATTTTTAGAAAAAGAAAACATAAAATTTTACATTTAACTGGAAATATCTACATCTACTGAAAGTCCGTATTTTTTATATAGGGTCCTCCAAATAATTTTTTTTTTTTTGAAAATGGTATAAAAAAAACTACTGAATATTTTCTCAAATTTCTTTTTTTATTTGAAAGTACAATCCTTCCGGTTAATAATGGCAAATAATTTCATTCAAATGGCTGCCTCGGCTGGCCGTTACAGTCAATGGCGATCGTTATCGGGCCATGTTGAACGAATTTTTCATCACAAAAATTTAAGAGGAGGATATTGGCAACAATTTGGTTTCAACAGGTCGGCGCTACGTGCCACACAGCCGAAGCTACACTCGATGTTTTGCGCCCTGTTTTTGAAGATCGCATTATCAGCCGCAGTGCTGATGCCGTTTGGCCACCTCGAAGCTGCGTTTTGACACCGTTGGACTATTATTTGTGGGGTGCCGTCAAAGATAAGTGTTACGCCGACAAGCCAGAGACAATTGACGCTTTAAAGGACAATATTCCTGAAGCCATTGGTGAAATACAGCTGCACACAATCGATAATGTGCTTAAAAATTGGACCGATCGTGTAGGCTACTGCATGGCCAGCCGAGGCAACCATTTGAATGAAATTTTTCCATTATTAACCGGAAGGATTGTACTTTCAAATTTGAGAAAATATTCAGTAATTTTTTTTTTATAGCATTTTCAAAAAAATAGTTATTTGGCGGACCCTATAGTTTGATTTTTGAATGGCTTTACTTATTACTTTTTAAATAAACTACAATGATTATCAAATGTTTGTGGAGTAAACAATAGTTAGCATTAGGCTTTGAAAAGTTTTTGAAACTTTACCAAACCTAAAAGCGAAAAATTTCAATTCAGCTTTATTAAGATTTTGCATCTGCCGACTAACAGTTGCGTTTTTGGAAACCCCTATGGAAATTAGCAGCAGAACACATTACCAGAATATTAAAAACCATAAACCGCCCGTGACATTGACATTTCTTCAAAAAGCACTCAAGGGATATTTCCTAAAAAGGACTCAAATAACCCATAAATAAGGCAGATATATATATTGGACCAAATAATTTAAATTTTAAACGGCCATAAAATTTGACTGTCCCCACACAGGACCTTACCAAATGACGGTTTTAATATTATAATATTCTAAATATATTCATCTGCCATAGGAGTTATCCACACTCGAACATAGTGTTGCACAGTGTTATATATTACCGTGATAGTTCGAAAACCAAATGTGGTAATTTTGTAAATTTTTATTGCGTAGTGATGCATTATTTTCTGTATTATGAGATTACAATTACACGCATACATCCATATAACCGAAATCTGTATAATGCGTTGGCTGACAATTTGATTTCATTAACTGCAACAAATTGTGTTACATTTAATCATCCATACATGCATGCATGCATGCATGTCTGATATAACGACAAAGTTTAATGGTGATTTGATATGCCACACATCAAATTCACAACGATGTTTGGGAAATGCAAAATTGAAAAATTGAAAAATTGAATTTACAAGGAAATCTATAAAATTTACCTAAACTACCAGTTAGTTATTACAGGTGTATGTAATATATTTTGTAATAAACCAATAATCGCACATGACTAAATTGGATTTTAGTTTCCCAATCCCACTTATTAATTTGAAACACTACCGTGTGCCTCAAACTTGGGACTTTTTTATTGGCATTGAAATAGCATTAGTTCTCGATGAAATGCCCATAAAACTAATTAAAATCATTTATAAACAAAAAATCTGGTTTAAGATCTGGGATTGGGCCGCTAAAAAACAAATATGTCTTTATTTTTTTTCACTATAACATACAAAAGATTAATTTCAATCTCGAGGAACCCAACAAAAAATATTGTTTTATTAAAAGCATTAGCTTAATGCAAAAAAAAAATAAATCATTTGCTTTAGCATCAAATAATTAATCAGTTCCACGTATGAAGTACTAACAACAATCTTCATACATACATACATAGAAAAGTGTTTAAAATTGTGACAGGAGTCCATTACACCTAATACACAGATGATTTTGGAAAATTTTCAAAATATTTATCAATATTTACCTTTAAAAACATAAAACTCATATTAAATACAAATGGTTTTGGGTGTGTTTGAGTTTAAAGAACAATCCCCTGAGTTAATACTTTTAGATATGTTTTTGGCTTATTTTGTTTCAAGAGATTTATCTTAATTAAATTAAAAGATTTAATAAAATTATAATCTTTGAATTTTTAAAATTACTAACTACACTCAATAAATAAACAGTTTAAGTTAAATATCGGTTAAAGGGGATGATGTTATTGCAGTTTGATTAAAGAAGTGTCGATGTTTTTTTTTTATAGGACTCATCTACTATGCCATCTCCTTTGATCAATATGGTTTTAGATTTGAATAGAGTGACCCCAAATCAAAAAATATGACTTTTTTATAACAGTTTTCGCAAATTTTTTCTTAAATGTTATTAGACATACCGGATATGAACTTTAATAAGAATTAGTACAAGCCTTCAAGTTTTTACAAACTTCAAGATATATAAAAATTATTTATTTTGATAAGAAAAAAAAAATATTTAAGGAAACGCCACTCAAACAATGGCGATGTTGAAGTACATATGTTGGTAAAAGAGTTTAAAACTTGTGCATAAAATTGGTATCAAAATTTGCGTAATGACGAGGATGTTACAAAAAATATGTTTTCAATTTTTGTTTAATTATTTTGGTGCTGCTTTTATGATATAAAAAAAAAAAATTTGTTTTTAAAGTTATTTCTTTTTAAAATGTTTTAATGTCCTTTAGGAACCACCGGTCCTCTTATCACCTATGACGGGACAGGTCTCAATTCTCAACTGACCCCTTTTTTTCTGCAGTGAACTGTTCTAATATTTATGATGGGTTTGTTTTTTTTTTTTGGAATTTTTTTATAAATATTCCATACAAATTCAAGTAGATATAGACTTACTAAGTAGTTATAGATATAGCTACTTAAAAATTTAGAATGTATAAGAATGTTGCCAAGCCTAAGAAATTGTTGGCTTCTCTCTTTTGAATGTATACATAAATATTTGTTATAAAAATATTTGAAATTTTCGTATTTTTAATTTGATAAAACATTACATAAAAACTATTCAGTTCAATTTCTTCGACCTTTTTAATATAAATTCCAGGTAATAAGTATTCAAGCTTAAGGTCTTTTTTAACAAAATTATTTATTTTTTATCCAATATTTCGCTATCTCAATGATCCCTGAAGAAGCTATCCATTGAGATAGCGAAATATTGGATAAAAAATAAATAATTTTGTAAAAAAAGACCTTAAGCTTGAATACTTATTACCTGGAATTACACAAAAACAACAAAAGCTAATAAATGAATTATGCGTTTGTAAGTAATGGTAGGGTGGGGCAAACAATATAATTACTCTATTTCGCGTTCCCGCGAAATCCATATACGAAAACAGTTTTCGTAAAAAGGCGGCCGGAAATGTTCAATATTAAATTCGAAAAAAACAAACCTGGTGTCACGCAATTACAGTGTTGCCATATTAGAAGCCCTTCATCTTTCACCACCTTTCATTTCTTCTCTTCTTCCAAAGAAAGCAACACATTAATTAGTAGGAAAAATTTCCTGTTTTGCTTCTTGTTTAAAAAAAAATTACAAGCAAGAAAGCCATTTACCGGGACACCCTAATAAACAAACAACATTATTGAACAATAATTTATGGGACAGTAGTGGTAATCGATATAAAATCAAAAACAAAAATGTAATGATAACGGTAATGAAATTGTGATTGCAATGTAAAAAATTATAAACATTTTTGGTTTAATTTCATTAAAGTCATTACAAAAAAATTAATTACTTGCAAATCTGGGACAAATTTATAAATCATAATCAAGCCAACGATAACAATATTATTGTCGTCATCAACATCAGTCTAATGAACAGAATACCTACATAGATACATTGTTTGCAGTCATATAACTAATATGTGTGTTTCTATCTATATACAGGGTGGTCCAAACATAGGTATCCTTTTACATCATATGTTGATAACGTTGAGAAATTTTGCAAACATATTTCCACAGTGAGTGCTGTGCTGCCCACACTGTTCGTTTGTTGAAAGTAAGTTTTGTTCGAAATGAGGAACATAGAGTTTTATCCACTAACAAGCCAGTCCCATATGTCTATATATGCTTTCCTAACAAATTATTAAAATTTAAAATCTTAGACATCAATATGTAAACTCACCAAAAAAATCTGTAATGGCAACTGAAAATTTTGCTGTTATTATGGGAAATTTTGCTAATTTGAGCCCAGCGGCATTTTTTGCTAATATTAGCAACACAATTTTTAGAAAAAATTAGCTGCCGCTACTTAATTTTAGTAAACTTTTTGTAAAGTTTGCTGAAATCAGCAAAAAAATTTCTAATATTAAATTAGTACAAAATTTCAGTTATTTTTTTTTTATCGAGCATCAAAATTTTTTTATTTTATTTTCTAAAAATATTTTAGACAAAACTAAAAAAAAATCAAAGGCTTAAAAATTGTTAAAATATAAACGAATTAATCATTTTGTTTTTATTTGGTAATTTCTGTTTTTAAAAATATTTTCGTAATTTTTTTTTTAATTTTAAGGTAAAATTTTAATTGTTTTAAGGGCTGATTTTTAGAACTAAAAAAAACTTTTAGTGCTATTTTAAGTGGATGCCCTATTTTGAGACATAATTCGGTATCTTCTTTTCCGATCCCTTTTTTAATCTATGTAACATTTACAGGCAATTTAATTAGAAATAACATTTCCTTCAATATCCACTTTTTAAAATTTTTTTTGCTAATTTTAACTAATCAGTTTTCAAAAATTTGTAAAATGATTTATAAAATTAGCAACAAAAATTTGTAAATATTCTGTAATTTGTGAAATGTAAATAGCAAAAAGATTTGCTAAATATTAATTTTTTACTAAAAATCAGTACACAAATAGTAAAATGGTATTAAAAAACGTTTACAAATTCTTCTACTAACTTTTTTTGTTTGAGTGTAAAAGTGTTTGTGGTGTAGTGGGTAGAGAGGAAGTCTAGTATTTCGCATTTTTGAGTTCATTAATATAAAAAAAATTAATTAATATGAAATATTCTGACGTTTTATTAGCAACTAAAGCAAAGAAAATTAAATGCAGTTGTGGTGCAGTGAGTCGAACCAGAGCATAAAATAAATAAAAATAAAATTTTTCCTTTTAAATAAAATTTTGAGAATGGCAATAATATTTATGTGGAATATAAATAGTAAATTAGACAACTAAGTAATGGTTTTCAAAATTAAAAATATAATTCAATATGAAGACAGTCGTCGTAAATTCCAGAATTCGATTGGCAACAAATTCAGTGGCCACAACTGATACTGTTTACTAGGTGTTGAAAGCACGAATATGTTTTCTCTGTGTACTTTTTTGACAAATTTGAGGATTTTAAATTGTATTGCTACACCCTCCCCTTAAAAAAACACATCAATGTTTGATGTGTTTTAATGTGTTTTATATGCACAAAGATAACAGATTCGTGCTCACAAACATATTTGTGGCCAGCCAACTGGTTCGATAGTGATGACAGAATTCTTTAGTTGTCACAACATAAAATAAGTTCAGACAATACTCAAACGCATGATTTTTTTTTTTATGTGTGGAATGTTTCCTATGGGCTTTGCAATTAATTAAATTAAAATCTGGTTAAATTCAATATCTTTCTTAAGTAAATGAACTTTTGACCCACATATTGATTTATATTATTTAACTTTAAGCACATTTGTTTGTACTAAATAAATATCAATTGAAAAATGATTAAGAAAAAGCTGTTTGCAAAACGACAGAGAAAAAATAAAATGAAAATTATCATAGTAACAAAGTGGATGGATGGGATTTTCGAACTATTTGATGAAAAACTAGTTAAATACGTAATCTGGAAATTAATGGACCCAATAAATTTTTCCGTTTTACCTTAATTTTTAAATTTTATAAATAATTTTATAAGAAGTTAAACATTATTGGAGGTTTCACTGTATATTATTTATATGTATTATATTAAATATAAATCCTTTTATGATTACATTAGGCAGCTAAATATATTTTTCTCCGTTGTTGTTTCGTATTCCCTTTGTTTGCTTTAATAGTAATTTAGTTTGCTTAACTATTTCATTTGTAACTTAAATGGCTGGCACAAACTGTTGTTTGATATTGCTAAAGTTTCGTTTTGATTTTATTCTCATTAAAAGCGATTAATATTAGTAAATATTTATTTTACGCAATTTAATAGGACGATAATGTAGCTACTTGGCTAATAAACCAACAAAGTAACAAAACCTTTATCAGATTACAATAGTGTCTGCCTGTAAATAAATATTTATAAAAATGCTTTACCAACTAACTCGATATCTAGGGGAACTACTTGCACTTGACACTTAGCAATTACATTAAGGATATATTTCTTACGTTGTGTTATATAAAATATTCTTAAAAGCCAAATGTACGCGGTGTTACTTTAAACAGAAGATTAAAATGGTAACAAAATGCTATGATTAAGAAACTTGGTCAATAATTTCTTTTTTATGAGCCATAATAAAATTATAATTTGCATTAAATTGGTATAAATGTCACATTATTCCATTTCATTTATTTTGTTTGTTTATTTTGTAGTTTTAGAATAAACAATTTACTTGCAATTTAAAGTCAGGACTTTAAATATAAATAAATGTTGCTCATACGCGTAGGAGGTATGATAAATATTTTAGGAAGCTACTTAAGAGGGGTTTTGTATAATACCACAAGTGAAAAAACGAGTCAAATACCCAAAATTCAGTGGCGTTAACTGAAATTAGGTCGTTTTAAAAATATATTTAAATTTTAAATTTGTATTGATTTTTGATTACACTTTTATAAAAAAGACTTCGAAAACTCTTATGCAATGACTTTATTTATTGTTTTTTTTTTTTACTTGTTTACCATTTTTTAATATTATTTTTTATTTGCAATCAAAAAAAAACCAATCGACATTTTTTCAGAACAGAAAATGGCATAAGTGTCAATAAAATCTGTAACTCTAATGTGTAATTTACTTGAGAGTCGTATGAGTGATTTGTATTATAAATGAAAATATTACGTATACGTGTTGGTGTACTTTAATTCGAATTAAATTATATATCCCATTGTAGAATCATATTATTTTTTGAAATACAAATAATGATAACTCCTAACCATCTAAATTATTTTAAAAATAATATTAATAAATAGCAAGTAAGTAAAAAAAAAAAACAATAAATAAAGACATTGCAAAAGAGTTTTCGAAGTCTTGTCAATAAAATATAATCAAAAAGTGGCATAATTAAAACTATAAAAAACTATAAAAAAAGAATATAGCGCGATCTTCAAATTTTTTAAAGAAAATAAAAGTTTAAGAACTTAAAAGTTTAAAAAGAAACTCAGATAAAAAAATTTAGTATTTTAATTCTTAGAACTTTTTAGACTCTGGCAATTTTTTTTAATTAAATACACATTACTTTATTTTATTTCTCGTATAGAAAACATTCTCAGATTGGAACAAAATCATCAGAGTTTGTTTAAGAATCAATTTTTCCTATTAAAATATCACAAATACTCAGAAGTTCTTTTAATAAAAAACCACTAAAAATCTTACAGTTTTTAAGTCATTTAATTGAAAGATTCTTGCAAAAATTTTATCTGGTAAATCTCTTACATTCTGTTAATTCTACAATAATAAGAACTTTTTTCCATCTTTCGTATTTTTGACTACTACTATTTTCTCTGAAAATCTTCGGGTTTAAATGTTTTAATTTACATATAAAAATTTTAAAATGTTCCAAGAGGTCCGTGACCGCTACTCTATATGAATATGTTAAAAAAAAAGTTTTGTCATAATCCATCTGAAATTCAGTTACTGTGACTAAAATTGGTTGGTATAACTGAATATTCAGGAAGCGCAGTTTGTACTAAACTAATTTATTTGCCCAAGCAGTCGAATTACAGGGTGGACCAAATACATTCACACGGTATATTTAAAATGAAACGACACAATTATTTAAATGTTTATGTGGACCTTTAAAGTTTTTCCATTAATTTCTGGATATTATATTGGTCAAGTGGTCGCTGCCATCATTTGGGCCGCATTTTCCATCGTTCTGTAAAGAACTTTGGGGCGATAAGTTCTTGCGTTCTTGTCGGATAATCTTTTTGAGAGCTTCCAGAGTCTATGGATTGTACAAATAGACTCGTGCTTAAAAAAAAAGAAAAAGTTCAAAGCAGTTAAATCAGCCGTTATTGCAGGCTACTGCATCCTTCAAAATGTCCATTGCCATGCGAGCTATGTGTGCAGTTGCGCCGTCCTGGATCATCAAATTGAGGAAAAAAATCGTTGATCATTGTTCTGTATCACACACCAGTTACAGTAACCGTGTTAAACATGCCGTTATTGGGAAAGAAAGGCCCGGTCACACCGGGTTAAATGGCTCACCATATAGTGACTTTAGTGGATATAATGACTTTTCGTGAATGATACGCGGATCCTCACTGGCCCAGAAGAGCAAATTTTGTTTTTTACGTATCTGTTCAAATGAAAATGGGTGTCGTCGCTCATCATAAATTTGGATAAATTTCGATGAGGTGCTGGAGAGCCTCAGCGTAGCTTATAACATTTCATGGCTTGTAAACTGGTTTTCTATGCATGTTTACTTCATAAATATTAAAAGAAAACCGACAGTTTCTGTTATTTGAAAAATTTAAAGCATTTCCAATAGTGTGATACATTTTGGGCCACCTTGTAAATTTTACCATTCGGTTGGCACTTTATTTTTCTGTGTCTATAATTTCACTACGTACACATTTCCGTAAAGTACAAAAAGTTGTTCGTACAAATTGACAATTTCATACAAATTGACAATTGAAACACGTCGAAATAGAATCTATTTTATTCTCACAATGTTTTTAATTATTCTCACATTTTTTATTTTCCGTTCTTACAAAGATTTGCCGAATTAAATTTTTTTTTTTGTAAACAAAAACCATAATTCGAGTAAAGATAACATTAATGTATATGTTATCTGGCTCTCATGTGCTTTCATGTCTACCAACGAATATACAACGTAATATAAACCAACTTTTGTTATATTGAAATAACACATCTTTTATTGGTTTTATAAGACTTTAATGTAAATTCCAAAAAAATAGTATGTTGTTAGTAAACACAAAAAGTATATAATTTTCTATAGAGTATTTTTCCCGCTCTACCAAAAATTCAACATGGTACAGAGTTCAGCGGCAACATTTTTTTTTTTTTTCAAATTATTGCATTTTTTATAGGTTTTTAGTTATATGTTGTAACAATTAATAGCATATTTATTCTATTATTTATTTATTATATATTTTTACCATAGAAATGGAAAATAATGGATATGAATAGACATAGTTGGTCAATGTGTGTGTACACACTTTAATACTTTTGATGTCACAATGTTATGTTTGAATTCGTAACTATTTTTTAACACAATTGCAAATTTTTGTTGTATTTTTTACTTTATTAGACATGTCTAAATTTAGTAAAAATAATTAGTATATTGAACATATATTATATTTTTATATGAAAAATCTGAAAAAATACATGAATAAAAAAAAACATTTTTTTTATGAAATAATCTGAAAAATCTCTAGCATCCCAAAAAACCGCAAAAAAATAGTTAAAATTGGTTATATGGCTGCACCGCTAACCACTACTAAAAGTTGCCGACCAAAACTCACCTTTGTTGCCGCCAAACTATGTTCGTGTTCTAAGAGAGTACTAAAAAGTTCGTGAGAGAGAAACATACTCTATAGAAAATTATATACTTTTCGGTAAACAAACAACATACTAGAGGAAAGGATCATTATTGTATTCTTTTGAATTGCATGTAAAAATTTGGTACAATTTGTTTCACGCAAATTTAATATACAAAACTATTATCTTTCTAGTGAAAAAGTGATATTTTAGCTTTATTGTGATAGTGTCTTTCTTATTAACTAAAAAAAAATATATTTATTTTTATAATTTAAATTGCGATTCGAGGCCATTAAAGTTCGAGTGAAATTTTTTCACGTCAAAAACAATTTACTACGCTTAAGCAGTGACAACATAATTTTTCAATTAATAAATTAATGCATGTATCTGCTTCATACTTGGGAATTTTTCATTACCATTGAAATTTCATTACCATTAGTTAACACTAATAAAAACAAAAAAAAATTCATTACCATTTTTTTTTCCATTAAAAACTTCAGTAAAAAAACTGCTTTTAATTGATTGAAAAAAAAAAATGTATACGGTTTGAAAATAATCAAAGTGTCAAATCAGATCCTTATCATTAACAATGGTAATCAAATTTATGAGATTACAATTCTTATCAATAAAATAGTATTGAAATAATTAATAAGTCCAATCAATGCATTAGTCCCATGTATGATCTGTCTGCTTGCAAATTATACGAATAAAATAAATTTATTAAGTTAATTTTGCGTAAAATTTTATCTTTATTTACTATTTTTTATTTTTATTTATTTATTCAACTGCAAGCAGAGTTTCTGAATCTGTACGACAATTTTTTTTAAATTTGGTAATTAAAAGTGATTTTAATATGTATTCTGTTTCCAGATCACATTTTGCGCCCGGCGAACGTAAATACAATAAAGACTCAATTCAAATTTAATGAGTTAATCAGAGAGCACAACATCTTCTGTTCTTATTTAACCATAGAGGAAGAATAGTATAGAGGATGCAACGCCGTCAGCAGCCAAATAAAATTTTATACAGAATACAAAGGTTCGGAAACTTTGAGAAAACAGGGGAAAATTGAGCAAATTTCCCTGATTTCTGCAAAAATTTGAGTAAACCTTTTTTCCAAATCCAATTGGGAAAGCTGCTAAAAACTAATTGGATTTGCAAAGAAATTTAATTGGAATCGCAAAAAATCCAATTTAAAAAGATGCTGAACCTTTGAAATCTGCACATACAAAACTAAGAGAACGTTTTTTACGACGTGAGAGACATCGTCATGGTGTGACATAACAATATAAAAACAAAACAAAATATAAATACAATCGAAGCCCGGTATAACGAATGATATATTGTCATGCAACACATTTTTGTATGAACTTTATAAACCTTCTGAAATTATTTTATTATTTAAATTTGTTTTTAGTTTTTGTAACTTTTTTTCATATTTTGTTACCAATTATTCGTTATATCGAGTATACAATTTCAGAAAAATTCATTATATAAGTTAGTTAATGCAAACAATTAGGTCGTACGTTACGTTCGTTATACTGAGTATTCGTTATTACGGGCTTCGAATGAATATAGATTCCACTCACTTGTTCGCCTCACCACGCAAATCTTATAAAAACCTCCAATAAGTGTCAGTTTAAATTAATCAGAGATACCAACTCTTATATAGACAATTCTATAAAAAAAATATTTAGAAACCCTGTTTATTTATTTTGCTTAATTCAGCATGCAAGTGTAAATATTAATAAATACAATACTTATGATTGACAATATTTTTCTACTTAATTATCAATGTTTTGTAAACAATTTAATTTGTAATTTCTCTTGACATCACGGTACCACAAAGTTCAACTTTTGTTTGCAATCATAAAAAAATATTTAGATAGAAGAACTAAAAATAAAAATATACAGTTTTTATAGATCAATTCCTTTACTCGCGTATTAATATTTTGGGAGCAATTTTTGGAAACTGAATTTTTGTTTTGTTCAGCTTTAATGTACTCTTGAAAATATGAAGTTTTGATATATCTATGTTTTAGATACAGAGTTTCCGAATATACTAAATTTGATCATTGGTGCAAACTTGTGGCGAAGGGTGTAATAACGATATGTGATAAAATGCAATACCAAACTCGATAACATCAGGAAAAACGATTGATTCTAAATACCTAACACAAGCTTATTACGACAGCGAAATTCGATTTCAATGCACTGTAAAATTGTTGAAAAAATTATTATATAGAGACAATCTGAGAATTATAATACAAAATAATTAATATAATTTAATGGAAAATCACTTATGACGCCTGTCCAAAAAAAGAAGCAGAAACTATCTAGTCTGATTGAAAATTAATTAATAGTGTTTAAAGATTTTAGAGGAAAACGTGTATTCTTCTTTTTAACCTCAAAACCCTTATAAAAAAAATTATTTAGAAAAAGCACATCGCCATTGAAGTTTTAAAGTTGTACTTGTTCTATTATTTTAAATAAATTAAAAATTGAGAAAAATTAAATGTAATTATTAGGATCGCTACTCATCAAATATAATATTTTTTTTAGTGTACATTACGAATATGAAATCAAAATTAAATTAATAAATATATTTGCCTTTACCCAAAATTATTTTTTGAATGATTATATGTCCACGGAATGTCTTCCAATGTTAGACAGGAATTTTGTTAACAATTTAATTTTCATACGCTAAATAAAAGCGAAAAATTAAAAAAGTCAAATTCTACGATCAGATAACTCAGGATAACTATTATCCTATTAAAAATTAAAAACAATGTCTTGTCTAATGAAAGCCCTTGGTAAGTAAATTGCAAAAGTACAAGAAGTTCAACTTTCGATGACAACGGTTTTAGGTAGTTAGGAAAATAGCACAGATTCGTAATCTTCATAATAATAAAGATCCGATTTGAGAAATTTGTACATATAATGTGCTAGCAAGTTAAATTTTTAATTACATCTTTTCAGATAATTTTGAAATTTTTTTTTCTTAACTATGTATTTTTACGTATGAATTTAAAAAATCGCGAACTAATTAAAAGTTTCTGAGTTTTTCAAAATTTTGATCTCATATTGCTTTTATGAATATTAATTTAGACTGTATTGTATAATTTTGTTAAATATTAACGTATAGTTTAAAAATAATTCAATTTAAAGTCATCCGCACTTTTTGTATAAATTACTCTAACGACAAATTACTAATTTTTAAAAGTTAACTTTTTGTGTTACCCCGAAATATAAACGAATTTAGCTGAAACTAGGCACAGAGAGATTTTTTAGGCATTTAGGAATAGGGACAACATTGTGGAAATTGCAAATTCAAAATTTTAAGGTTTTTTGGGCCACTCTAATATACATGTTCTGGCCGAACTATTCGGTCGTACGTTAAATATCGCCACAGACTACACAGCTCTGCTGTTATCGTGATAATATTAATAATATGTTGTTATTATTATAAAATAAGATTTTATTTTCCTACCTACCAGTTGCTGGTGCTGATGATAAGCTGAGGAAATATACTGTCTAGAAACACAAAATTATGATACATACTCGACCTATTAAAATTCACTTCTTCTGGTTCTACCCTATGGAGAGAGAGAAAAAAAAACCAAAACTGTTTTTAATGCTTTTAAAAAAACTGTATAGAAAATTGATAAAATTATTATTTTATTATTAAATTATCATAAATGACAAATATAATAACAATATATAACAAATATAAAATTATAATAAAAATCTGTTTAGAATTATATCAAAATTACACTGTGAAACATTAAATATGTGAAACAAGCCTTGGTTAGTTTAGTTCATTTCACTAAGCATTTGCCCGCAGATAGGTGAAACTATTTTTATCGCAGAATTAAAGTTGAGCCTTTTTTTAAACAATATTAAATTATTTTTATATAAGTTTGTATCCTCTTAACAAAACGATTTCATGAGACTTTTGAGTACTTTTTAATAAAAGTGTGGAATATAAGACAATAAAATATCAAATGTAGGGATTTAAAGGATCCTCACTAGCAATCTGAAGTCATAATTGATATCGAATATAAATTAGATTTATAAATATTCAAAATGGTGGATCCAATACGGCCGAAATTTCTATCAATATATTAGGTTTGTTTTGTCGAATATTATATATATCTATAACTACTTGTAAACGACTATCCCTACTTACAAGGGTGGGTTAATAAGTCCGTGACTTTTTGAATGAAATACAGTTTTTTTTTGCAAAAAAAAAATATTTTTCAACATAATCTCTTTTTAGCTCAACACACTTAGTCCAACGTTTTTCCAATTTTTGTATCCCTTCCAAAAAATAGGATTTTTCGAGGTGCATAAAATAGGACCAATGATCAATAATTTCATAGTTAGAGCTAAATCTTTTTCCACCGAGCCATTTCTTTAGGTTTCGAAATAGTCACTTGTGACTTAATCAGGAGAATAAGGCGAATGAGGAAGCAATTCGTAGTCTACTTGATGGATTTTTGCCATGGAAACTAAGCTGTCACACGATTCCGTTGTCGGTCGATTGTGAGCAAACGCGGCAGCCATCTTGCGGAAAGCTTTCTCATACCCAAGTGATCGATCAAAATTAAAACCACTGAGCCATGTGAGATGCCTATGTCTTCCACAATCTATCGCACTTTCGATCTCCGATCGGCCAACACTATATCGTGAATTTTTTCAATTTTTTTGGGTGTAGAGATCTCAACTGGGTGTCCAGAACGTTCGGCATCTTCCGTGCTTGTAAAGCCACAACAAAAGTCAGTGAATCACTCGAAATTTTCTTTTTTTCATTTTTAAATAAATCCACGAGGTTGTATGTTTTGAACAGCTTTTAAACGCAAAGTAAATGACGGAACTTGCTCAAAATTTGACAGTAGTCTATTAACAGGTGGTTCTTGATGGGAGCGGTGTTGCATTTCATATAACTAAGAGGGAAGTTCGAAGTCACGGACTTACTGATCCGCCCTCGTACTTAACTTTTCTTTATTTTTTGTAAACTAATTCAATTTGAACACTTGGGGCCGCCTTTATACGAAAGCTCTTTACGTATATGGACTTCGCTGAAACGTGATAGAGAGCAATTATATTGAAAAATATAAAAATTTCAAATATTTTAATTTTAGAGAAAATTCAATAATTTCAAAGACTTGGCAGCATTTTGATAAATTCTTAATTTGTATGTAGTATTTAGCAAGTCTATATCTACTTAATTTTGTATAAAATATTGATATAATAATATTTACATATATGAAAAACGAACCTATTATTAGATACAAATTTAAAAACAACATTTCGAAATTTTCTAAAACTCTAATTTATCCCTTTTTTACCTAAAACAGATATCGTGTCAAGGATTAAAAAGTTATATAAAAATATTTCTCGTTAATATTCGTTATCAGTGATCCCAAATCTATCCCCAACTATATATAAAGTTCAATCAGATGCTTTAAAAAATTGTTTGTCCACCATATCGGATCCGCAATTTGAAATTGTTCGATTATGACGTTACAGTCCAAATTTGGGGAGTAGTAACTTTAGGTCTGTACGAGGTAATTTTGGTTAAAGTCTGGTAAAATGAGAGTAAGCAAAAAATTATCTCACAAAACCATAAAAATGCCCAAAATACTGCGATCGCACAAAACCATATTTCATACCCAAAAATAAACGTCAAATTCATTCATATTAAAAAAAAGCTTAAATAATAAATATATTTGAAATAGCAAATATCTATTTACATTTCCAAATGTATTTTTCATTATTAAGAATGAAAAATTCTTTATAGTAAATTTTTATTAAACTTTAATTATTTTCAAAAATGCAAAACAGCTTATTTATTAGCAACAGCTGATGATTTGACAATTTTACCATTTTACCCAAACAAAAAGTACGGGTAAGTTCTGTTAAAATGAGAAACACAATTACTCTCTCATGAACACTCTCATTTACCCAATTTTTGTTACAAGAAACGCTTTCTGGTAAGATTGGGATCCCGCGGGCACCCACGGTAACGTACGTCGAACACACCTTTTTTTTGAAAGACTCCAATGACCCACGAAAACTGTTTATTGAGAGTTAAAAACATTTCGTGTACAATTTTATTATAAATGCCAAAACACTAAACCTATATTAAGGGTATATGCGAACTGGCTAAATAAAATATAAACTAAATTTAGCTTTCTAAAATTCTTTGAAATTTAAAAATAAAATTCAAATATATTTTAAAACATTTTTAAACCCTTTTGTCAATTTGTATTTAGGATTTATTAAGCCACCTCGAACATGGCCTAAAAGTACATTAAAACCGTTTTGTTATTTATTTAATATAATTTTTCACAAAAAAAATATGGCAAATTTCATTTAGCAAAATAAAAAGCTATTTACACCATTCATATCCCCTATTTCCCAGTATTGGTGATACAAATGACATTTCATTTTCCGAATACTGATACTGTGTGCAAATCAACCCTTTTAACGGCACGTTAAACCATCTTTATGTTGAATTTCCTAGCACACGACCTCACACCTTAACACACAAGTTTTATCTAACAGTGCCAAACTCTTTGGGGTATTTTACTACACTAACCGAGTACTTTAAAATAATTGCTTCAAATTTGTGTCATAGTGTAATTTAAATTTGCGTTTGGAATTTACATTTTGATTATAATTAAAGTAAATTTTAGAAAGGATTTATCGCTGATGCATTAGTTTTCAATGATTAAGAATATATGTTTAAAACCGGATTTTTTTTTTAATTGTAGCAAATTTAAGCAAATACTTGTAATACTTTTAATTTTTTTTCTGTACATATAACTTTCAAAGTAAAACAAAAAAAAATCCAATCAAAGTCCAATAAACGAAAATAAACTTTACCAACAGAAAGTAATTGATTGATTTTGTTAGGGCAACTGCTATTTGTTTTGATTTAAAACTTAAAAACTGCTTTGAAGATAAAAGAACAAAAGAAAATAAGCACTTCGTGGATTAAATAATACAATAGAGTTAAAACTGTCAAATAAACTTAAAAACACACATTTTAGGCATCGTCCTCTGTGATTTTAATGAAAATTGTCTCACAAATTTCGGACTTCCGACCCTGCTAGTTCTCAAAATATTTATAAAGTCTAAAAAATCAAATATACGAGGGCGGCTAAATAAGTCCGTAACTTTTCGAGCTTCCTCGTAGTTATATGTAATGCAACACTACTTCCATCAAGTACCACCTGTTAATAGACTACTGTCAAATTTTGAGCAAGTTCCGTTATTTACTTTGCGTTTAACAGATGTTTAAAACATACAACCTGGTGGCTTTTTTTTATATGGAAAAAAGTGAATTTCGAGTGTTAATGAAGTGCGAAAAAAACTGTCAATCAAACCAAGGAAAAGCTTGATAAATACTATGGGGACTCTGCACCATTGATTTCAAGGGTAAAAAAGTGGTTTACTGACTTTCGTTGTGGAAGATGCCGAACGTTCTGGACGCCCAGTTGAGGTCTCTACACAAAAAACAATTGAAAAAATTCACGATATGGTGTTGGCCGATCGGAGATTGAATGTGCGATAGATTGTGGAAGACATAGGCATCTCACATGGCTCAGTGGTTTCAATTTTGAACGATCACTTGGGTATGAGAAAGCTTTCCGCAAGATGGCTGCCGCGTTTGCTCACAATCGACCACCAACGGAATCGTGTGAGAGCTTAGTTTCCATTGCAAAAATCTATGAAGTAGACTACGAATTGCCCCCTCATTCGCCTTATACTCCGGATTTAGCCCCCAGTGACTATTTCCAAACCTAAAGTAATGGCTCGGTGGAAAGAGATTTAGCTCCAACGATGAAATTATTGATCTCACAAATGACTTTTATATGGACCTCGAAAAATCTTGCTGTTAAACGCCAAGTAAATGACGAAATTTGCTCAAAATTTGACAGTAGTCTATTAATAGGTGGTACTTGATGGGAGCAGTGTTGGATTTCATATAACTACGAGGGAAGTTCGAAAAATCACGGACTTATTGATCCGCAATCGTATTAATACCTTCAAAAGGACATGCAACATGATTTTTATTTGTAAAAGGTTTATATTTTAACACCAAAAGCTTGAAAAGTTATATTTCAGAAAAGTAAAATGTTTTTAAATTTTGTTGCCAAACTCTTTATCTTATGCTGTTGGTAAATTTTATGAATAAAACTTTAAAGGTTCCTGAGTTACTAAAGGTTTGTTTTTATCGAATTTTATTTTATATCTATGTAAAGAATGTAATAGTTTTAACTCTATAAGGATAATATTGTATCCATAGACTTAAATAAATAAAACGACTATCCCTACTTACCTGACTTTTCCTTTTTTTTTTTTAATAAATACAATTAAAACATTTAGAGACGTTTTGAACGAAAGCTGTTTTCGTATATGGATATAGAGCAATTATATTGTGAATTCAGTTCTATCTTTTAATATTTTATAAAATTAGAAATACAAAAATGTTAAATATTTTATGAAAAAAAGAGAAACGCTAAGAATTTCCAAGACCTGGCAACATTTTTATAAATTCTAAATTTTTAAGTAGCTATAATTATAACTATGTACTTCGAAAGTCTATATCGACTTAAATTTGTATGGAATTTTTATATAAAATTCGAAAAAAAAAAACAAACCTATTTTTGTAATAGATGTTGAATTTTATATATTTTGTGTACTTTTCGGATTAAAAAAGTAAAAAAGTGCACAAAACAAATTTACTAACAAAATAAAAGAAAAGCTTTCCAAACTGTTTCTTTACATATTTACGAAAGTAGATAAAAAGGGCAGTAAAGAAGTTTTTTTTTTGAGATTTTTATATGCCTACATGTATGTATGTATTTTAAAATAACACGCATAGCTAATTGCGGTATCAAATGAATGGTATTTCACTGAGCTACAGTGGTTGTCAGCTTATTTGATGCAAGTAATGAAAACAATAATAAAAGTCTGATAACTTAAAACTAAATGAGATATCGAAATAAAAAAAACTGTATTTTATAGAGCAATATGTTTACTTTGCACTAGGCCATCTACTCATTTCATATTCTTTGTCATTCTACAAAAAAAATAACAAAAACAAAAATAAGTGAGATAAAAAATTGAGCAGCTTATTTGATGCAGTCAACTTCTAACAGGATATCTCCCGTTATTTTAAGAGTTCGTTCACATATTTTTTTTATGTCTCTTGTGCAGGTTCATTGTAATAGATATTGCATAGTTTTTAGTCTGATCAGGCAAGTTAAGCGGTAGTGGCGAAATAATTTAAAGATGGGCCGGCGCATAAGTATTGAACAACGAGAATTGGTCATTCATCACTTCAAAAATGGCCAATCACAACGTAAAATAGGTGAAATGGTTAATTTGGCAGCATCAACAGTCCAGCATATAATTGAAAGATTTTTGCGAGAGAATAGGGTAAAAAACAAGGGCAGAAAAGCGCCAAATAAAATTTTTACACCGTACGATGAACGATGGATTATCAGAAAAGTCCAGGAAAATCCAAAGTTATCAGCTCAACAATTAGCAAATGAGGTTCAGAATTCTCTTGGATAGACGTGTAGTGCGTCAACAATTCGACGTCTCTTGCGTTCCCATGATTTTCATGGTCGAGTTCCACTTCAAAAGCCCTTCATAAATCCAAAAAATCAGATCAGCCGGCTAAACTTCGCACAAAACCATATCTCAAAGGACTTGGACTTCTGGAAAACTGTAATTTTTTCAGATGAATCCAAATTTAATATATTTGGTTCGGATGGAAGGTCCTACGTGTGGCGAAAGCCCAATACACAGCTTCAGCTTAAGAATTTGCGTGCAACAGTAAAACACGGTGGTGGAGGTGTCATGGTATGGGCTTGCATGGCAGCAACTGGTGTAGGAAATTTGGTGTTCATAGAAGGAAATATGGACAAAACTATGTACCTTAATGTCCTGAAAGAAAATTTGCTGCAAAGTGCAGAAAAACTGAACCTAAGGCGCAACTTCCGGTTTTATCAGGACAATGACCCCAACCCTGCACTGTTGGAAACCAACATTAGAAGACACAACATTTCTAGCAAAGAAGGTCTCAAGAAAGCTTTAATGGATGAGTGGAACAAAATAACGCCAGAAACCACACTAAAACTTGTTAAATCGATGCCAAAAAGATTGTCGGATGTTGTGGCTCAAAAGGGTTACCACACCAAATATTAAAATCTTACAAATAATTAGCTATTTTGTTATCTTTTAAATGGTTTTTATACTGCATCAAATAAGCTGCTCAATTTGAAAATACTATTTTTTTTGTTCTCCTTATAATTTTTTTCAAAATAACAAAATGTGAAATAAATAAATTACATAATTTAAAAACACATATTCTGAAATAAAAAATGGCTTTTAATTTTTGTAAATATCTCATTTAGTTTAGCAGATAATTGAAGTATTAACTTCTTTTTTCACTTGCATCAAATAAGCTGACAACCACTGTATATCGTGATATAAAACATGCACAACTAAAAAATTAACCAAACCATTTTAATCAATCTTATTTTCAACCCATTTTTAAGATTTTTCCAAACAATATTTGTGAAATCAGAGAGGCAACTGATCCATAACCTGATGTGTTTAAATGCTTTATACAGGTTGGTTGAAAAGTCCCTGCGCTCGAAATGAAAGAATACTGTTTTTTTACGAAATATATTTTTTTATTCAATATAATCTCCTAGAAGCTCAAAACACTTGTTCCAATGATCTTCCAATAATTTTATCCCATCCCAATAATGGTTTTCCGGAAGCTCTGCAAAATAACCGTATACGGCTGATGCCATAACCTTCTTTGCTGATCGTTGTGACTTCACCTGCTTTGGAGCTGAACAACCAGCTTCAGTCCACTGTAAACGTTCTTGTTTCAATTTAGGATCATGTGGTAGATCCAAGTCTCATCCATAGTTATACCAACTTGAGAAAAAAAAGTTTGGAGCTAGCAGTGCCATCTCTTGGTGAACGCAGGAACTTTTCAACCAACCTGTATAGGATCACAACATTTTGTTAAATTCCGAGATTTTTTGCCAAAAAAAAGTAGTTGATTTTTCCCATTTTTTAGAAAAGGGGATCAGCAACAAATTCTCTGAAAACTAGGAAGTGTCATCTAACAACATATCGAATCAGTTCTTTCACACATTTCAGCCAAACCGATTATTGAGCAATCCTACGCCTTGCAGATCTTCCTTGTATGTGCCTCCTTAATGTACTGCATATTAACATATGTACCTAATTCTGACAACTTACGATCATCATTATTTAAATGAAAATTGATAGTATAAATACACAAGAAAATACATAATAGCAAGACAAATAAGTTTGAAAAACACTTACTGAAAACAAAAACAAGACAGCAAATAACAACTTAATCTGTAATCATACGCCAACTCATTATTATTAGTGTAAAGATATTATTTGCTGTAAATATTAGCACTATGGCATCAAAATTGACACAGTAACAATGAATAAAAGAAGTTCGAAGGCATAGACTAGATCAGGTCTGGTAAAAGTATGTCATATCATAAACTATATAGATCGGAATTTTTTTAGTATTTAGTGACAGCACAATTGGTGCGGTAATTAATATAACAGCATATTTTTGAATTTTTATAAATTTTGAATTTTTGTTAAAAAGCTTAAGAAAGTCAAAATAAAAATTAAAAAAATCCCTTGAGCATATGACATCTAATCTTTTCAAGCCTCTTTAGAGTTTTTCTATAAAATGTTTTAAAAAACAAAACTGATAAGAAAATTCAAACTTTTTAATCTGTAAAAAACTATTTTTACTGTCCAAGTTTTTACTATAAGAAAAGAAATTAATAATTTAACGAATGCACAAATTTTCCTTACGGGAATTTGTGTGAAAAAAAAGTTGCGCACTTGATGTTAGTTGTTCGCTTAAACTTATGATTAGAGCTACTAGTTGTTTGTAAATAATAAATAAAAAAGTTAAACATTAATTTAGTCAATTGAAAAAAATCGTTCACTAAATCAGATGATCTAGAATTTTTCTTTCTACAATATATTCAAGTTTCATTAAAATCGGAGTCTTTAACATTAAGTAGATTCCTTTATTTTTCCAAAATGTATGAATTTATCTATGCGATTTTAGGAGACCGAAATATATAAGAACAAATATTTGCATTAATTGGAAAAATATACTTAAAGCTAGTCCAATTGATATTTTCTGAAATAATATAATGGAATGCTGTAGGATGCAAAAGTTTCTCGAAAATTAACCCTCACTTTACGCAGTTAAACAAAAAAATCAAACTTCCCGTGAACTAAAACTACAAATATCGGAATTTATCCATTATACCCTTTTGTTCTCGATTGTAGACTGTAGTACTGAATTTGGAAATAGTGGTTTAAATTTTCAATTAACATCACTCTTGCTCTAAATTAATTTAAATTTTTTGGTGGGGGATATGTCTCAATTTTAAACACATAGAGGTAGGTTATTTTGAGGGACTTTTAAAAAAGAAACTCTGTATTTACACATGTAGACTATAAATGACACACACACTATACTACACATAATTTAAATTTGTATAATTTTCAATTTTATTGTTAACTAACTTTAATCTTTAACAATTAACACATCGATCTTAATTATTTTATAAAATATTATTGTTCTCGTTACAGGGGGGTTATTGGTCTCAATTCTTGTATTATTTACACTAACAGTCACACAATCACAGACCAGTGCTCTTGCCTTCTTTGCCCATCACAAATGTTTGATAAGCTTTATTTAGTTGTTCCAAAAAGATAAATGTCAAAACGGTGTGTGGTCCCAAACGGCAGTAGTAAGGTGTAAAACCCTTCCATAAAGCAAACACACCCTCTTGACGGGCTACTCTACCCAATACATCAAAAGTACCACGATATTCGGGTTTACCATTTACGTATTTTTGATTTTGTATGCGTGTTTTTGCAATATCCAAAGGCATGGAAGTGATGGTCGTCAGTAAACCGGATAACATACTGGCGGCAAAATGCAATTTAATACCCTCCTCCATTTGCAATGGACCAGTGCGGAAATATGTTTTAAATTGTGAGTAGGATGCAAGCTGTGTCATGTTAACAACCATAGCACGACCTACGGTGGGTAAGCTACCGCGCCACAACGTAGCCAAACCTTCTTCTGTGGTAATGCGTGTCAAGGCATTGAAAACATTTTTGTAGTTACGTCTTTCGGCCAAAGGAAGACGTCCATCGGAAGCCATACGGACTAGGGCTACTTCAGCGGGTGTACCAATGAAGGCACCACAAGCTCCAGCAATAACACCCATCAACATACTAGCCGATACATTGGGATCCTTGTTGAAATGTGCTCTGTAAGCATCGTTCAGATAGGAGTACACACCCAAACGTCCAGTTGTATAAGTGGCCTGTCGCAATAGAGCTGCACCAATACCCTGATATAAACCCAATGGTCCCTCTTTGCTGACCACTGTTTGAATGCAATGAAATGAATTACGAAATTCCTTTTTGCCACTGCCAGCACCAGAAATTTGCATGCGTGTCTTAATCAAATCGAATGGTTGCACAATCATGGTAGCACCCATACCGGCAGCACCACCAAATACGAATTTCAAACCATTTGGAATACCTTTTTTAACTGTTTGTTGGGGCTGTTGTTGTACTTGTTGTTGAGTAGACATTGTGGCGTTTTTATGTTTCGTTTTTGTACCTTGATTTTCTTTGATTATTTCTGCTTTTTTACACTTTTTAATTTCCTTAACACTCAGTCGCTGTTGTTGATACCACCAAATTGCTGGCTGCTGTTGTTATTACAATCTATAAAATTACAGACATGTAAACAAATTGTGTAAATTGTTTTTTGCAACAAATCGATTTCAATAAAAGCACTACTACAACTGACTGGCTGGCTACATGACAGTAGTTATGTATTATCCAATGCTGCTGCTGTTGTACCCTTCCAGACAGTTTAGCCAGTAAAGTCATATGTTTATGAACACTTACCTTCTCCTCTGCGCTCTCGCCCTGGTAAGAAATTTATTTATTTCAACAAATAATAGTAGAAAAACGACACGTACCGTATGTTATATTTGCGCAAGCGAAAAACCAAACTGTCACTATGGACGAAGAGTATCGTACTGAATACGTTTCTATAGAGACTCCTCTCATCGCCCATAAGCACAGTGGAATCAATTTGTATTTTTATTCTCCGCAAATAACAATACACACAATTAAAACTTGTTTGTCTACGTCACAATATGACTAAATATAGAACGCCACTAAAATGCTCCCCAAATAAAAATACGAAAAACAGATATAAAAACAAAGAGAATGATCGCAATGAATGAATTGGTAAGCTCCAGTGTACAACCGACAGCTGTATAAAACAGCTGATTTTGTAAATGGTACTACAGCAGTGATGGCACCGTGACAAAACAAATGAATATGAATAAAAAGGGTTAACAATTGTGGCATACGAAACGATTTTAAATAATTTTGACAATTTTTTAGTGAAAATATGACAAATAACTAGAAATCATAAACATAAAATATTTTAAAAATCTTTAAGAAAATGGAAAATATTGGTGAAATTTACATTTCGTAAAAAAAATTAAATTTTTATATATATAATTATAGGTCTTACCCGAATGGTGCATTACTGTTGCCAAGTTGCTACTTCAAAACTAGTTTAGCGAGGATAGAAATACTTTTTTTCATCCTTAAGTTGTAATTTTTCAAAAATGTAACGGAGCCAGAACTGGTACTAGTTGACCGGTTCGAATCATGACAAAACAATACCAGGTGAAGTCATTAGGTAGAATATAGGATTTTATATGATATTCTAAGATATTTTGTGTACTTTTTGTATAAATTTTTGACATTTTATTGTAATCAAGAGAACATATTTCTTATGTACGTAACTGGTTGAAAATGTATAAAATTACAGTGTGCTTACAAATAATATGATTCTGCAAAAAATACGAACGATTATTTTGGCATCGTGTGTTTTATGTTAGTTCATGTTAATACGAAAAAAGAAAGACACAGAAAAACAAAAGAATCAAAACAAAAAAGAGGACAGCTATTTTGACGTTATTTTATATGAAAAACTATTTTCACATGTAAGTCTTAACAAACAATAAATGAGTACTTTTATATCGTTGTATTCAAAAGCAACTTTTTTTATTTTTTTTAAGCACACTAAAGACAGCACACTCGACTATATATCTATTGTTGTATTTTTTTAAAATTTAGTTTCAAGAAATCTGTTTCCAATGGCACAATATAACGCATACAACAATTATCACACCCGTCAACAACCTGAATATAATTTTCTTGACGATTATTATGATATGAATGAAATTTCATTATATTACAACGTAGAAAAACGTTTAGCATTATTGTATCACAATTACCACGACAGTAATCGTTATTTTCTCACGTGCACATCTCTAAAAAAAATTCCCATCAGTTTTATATCTACCAAAAGATAAATATATAAAAAAGAGAAAACATTAAAAACTGTGATGCCAACTTCTCAAAAAAAAAATAAATATTAATAGCATTACAATCACTTTAAAAGCGCTTAATAGGATAGGTAGGTTTTCGTTTTTTCAGTGAAATGATGTGATTTATGAATTTAAATTATTTTTCAACGCAAAAACTTAATAAGCTTATGCTTTAGAGATGCATTTTTGATTCTGTGTTAAGCATCCCATTTTGTTTTGGAATGTGAAACACCAATACTGTCAAAAAATTAGTATGTTTTCAGCAGAATATTTTATATTTTAGTTAATGCAAACAAATTGGATAAAACAATTTCACCCTATTTATAAGCAAACAATTTTTTTTGCGTGTAGAAACCGCTGATAGTAATCAAGTTTAGCGGCGTTTTTTAAAAGAGTGCTAACAAAATCTACACGACGTCTTTCAAAAAGCGCTAAGTGTGCATCACCGATCAAGAAATTTTAATTAAGAGAAAAGAAAGCAAAGTACGTTGAGGAAATTTCTAATTATTAACCTTGACAATCAACCACATATTTTGTGTGTATTTTATACATATGTATATTCTTTATTTTGTCAATATTTAATACGCTGGTACTAAATTGTTTTTGTAGCCAAAGAAATAAGCTAAATACTATACATTTTTAAAAATTAGTTGTAACTAGTTTTCTGCTATTGCTATTACAACTAGTTGAAATAGCAATAGCAGCATTACTTACCAAACTGTTGGTCAATGTGGCACTATAATTTTTGGCACAATCGAGTGCCGATTTCAGTAAAAATTGGTACTTTTTTTTTGTTATCTCCAGAGTTTATATACAAAACGTTATTTTTAAAACTTTGTTTGAAAGAAGTTCAACAATTTAACGAAATATTTTAAAATTTTTTTATTATAGTCAGAATCAAGAAATTGCACCGAAACGACCCCATTTTCGTTATTTCCTGTTTGGTCCAAAAAATATATACATATTGGATATCATCGAAAGACCTCTAAATTACGCATCTTATGGTGCATAATAAAGGGTGGTTAAATTTTAAGGACCGATGTTGAATGTGAACCACACCTAAATGTCAAGTTCTTTTCTGCATTTCATTTGACATTTCTCAATTTCAGACTAACTCAATTTGAACCATGGAAAGATACACAATCGAGCAACGAGTTAAAGTTACTCAGGCTTATTATGAAAATGGGCGTTCAAATCAAAATGCATATCGTGCACTTCGAGATTTTTTCGGTCAATTTAATCGTCCAAATGTGCGTACAATCGGAAAAATCGTGCAAAAATTTAGGCAAACCGGGTCTGTAGGAGATGTGAAAACACCAGTGCATGCTCGTTCAGCTCGTACTGCAGAAAATATAGCTGCTGTTCGTGATAGTGTGGCTGAAGAGCCGTCCACCTCAACTCATCGTCGTGCCCAACAATTTCACCTCTCACGCTCGTCGTTGATGAACATTATGCATAACATTATGCTTACACGCTTACAAGGTGCAATTGACTCAAAAACTCTTGACCATTCTAATCGTCGTCAATGGTCAGAATGGCAACAGTGGATGATCGATTTTCGAAGAAAATCATCTTCAGTGATAAGGCACATTTTCACCTCAGTTGATTCGTCGATAAGCAGAATTGCCGCACTTGGGCGAATGATAATCCAAGAGTTATTGTCGAAAAACCAATGCACCCACAAAGAGTGACTGTTTGGTGCGGTTTATGGGCTGGCGGCATTATCGGGTCGTATTTTTTCTAAAATGAGGCCGGTCTGGTAGTTATGTACTGTGAATGGTGTTCGCTATCGTGAGATGATAACGAACTTTTTATGGCCCGAATTGAAAGATATGGATGTGCACGATATGTGGTTTAAACAGGACGGTGGCGCTTGCCACACAGCTAACGAAACAATGGTGGTGGCGATGTCAATTGGCCGCCAAGATCATGTGATTTGACACCATTGGACTTCTTTCTTTGGGGTTATTTGAAAGAAAAGGTGTACGTTGATAAGCTAGCAACAATTCAAGAGCTAAAGGATGAGATAATTCGGCACATTAACGGCATAAAAGCTCAATTATGCCTCAGCGTCATCGAAAATTTGGACCATCGGATGGAGGTGTGCCGCCGAGGTCGCCGCGGCCATTTGGCCGATAATTTGTTCCATAGAGAATTAAACCATACCATATTATCATAATAAAAATAAATGACAATAACTTCCTAAATAATTTGTGTTTTATTCAAAATTAACATCGGCCCTTAAAATTTAACCACCCTTTATTTATTTTAACTTTTTTATACATTTTTTCAAAATGATTTACTGTCATTTAACGATTTTTTCAGTTTAATTTATTTCTTTCATATTGAGGCAAAAAAAAAACTTGGACACTTAAAAATTTCAAAAATAAAAACCAAACAAAGACTACCAATTAAATTAATTGCTTCCCAACAAGCATTTGGAAGATATATATATTTGTTTTTTTTCATATTTAAGATATATGACACAGAAGATATTACGGCGATGTCATAAATTTATATTTTAGAAGACAATCAAAGTTATATATTGAGCTTTTCTACTTTTTATCAGTTGGATGATAAATCGGCGATATTGAACAAAGTGTCAAGAAAATACATTTTTGGCTTATTTTAAAAAGTAAATACGACAAGAATATTATTGAAAAAATATAAAAATAGCCAGCTTTGCGATTATTTTCGCAAACAACAAGATAAGCATAAATTATATTTCATTTATGTATTTAATAGTACATATATTGAAAAAAATTCACCTTTTTTCAGAAAAAAAACATTGGAAGGCGAAATAATGAAGTATTATAAATTAGGAATAATATATTTAAATCCACGGAAGACCGGTTGATGGAGATAATTTATTTTAAATCGATGGTCAAAACTATAAGAGAATTTGTGTATTTTTGGAATTTGTGTATTTTGTGAAAATTGTGTAACTTTGAAAAAATATATAAAAACTTATTTGAAACTTCTGCGTGGTAATCTGGGGATATCTTCTTTCTAACTTCCAGACTATATATCGGCGATAGTTGCGTTACCTTTTTTTTTATCTTCCAGATGTTTATTTAACAATATCGCCAAATTATCTTTTAGAACAGTTGCTTTCGTATTTCTGTGAAGTATTGCATTCGGGCCTCGTTTTATAACAAATGGGGAATCTTCCGCAAAACGAAGACGATTGTTGCCGATATAAATGTATTCTTCCAGGCAATACGATTGGGGAATCGTATTCGTATTGCCATGTTTACTGGTTTTTTTTTTTGTTCACTGTGTATTAGTTATCGCCAAATTATCAGCTGGAAGATAAATGCGTAGCACTTTAAGAACTTTTTTATCGTCAAATCATCTGGAAGGTAAATCCGCGACATTTTAAAGACATTTATTATTGCCTTATTATTGGCTAGGTGATAAATCTGCTACATTATACGAGGGCGGATCAATAAGACCGTGACTTTTCGAACTTCCCTCGTAGTTATATGAAATACAACACTGCTCCCATCAAGTACCACCTGTTAATAGACTTCTGTCAAATTTTGATCAATTTCCGTCATTTACTTTGCGTTTAACAGCTGTTCAAAACATACAACCTCGTGGATTTTTTTTTTTAAATTGAAAAAAGTGAATTTCGAGTGCTTATTAAACTTTATTTTTTGCGAAAAAAACCGTCAATCAAACCAAGGAAAAGCTTGATAAATAAAATGGGGACCCTGCACCATCGATTTCAATGGTAAAAATGTGGTTCACTGATTTTCGTTGTGGCCTTACAAGCACGAGAGATGCCGAACGTTCTGGACGCCAAGTTGATGTCTCTACACCCAAAACAATTGAAAAAATTCACGATATGGTGTTCGCCGATCCGAAATTGAATGTGCGTCAGATTGTGGAAGACATAGACATCTCACATGGCTCAGTGGTTTCAATTTTGAACGATCACTTGGGTATAAGAAAGCTTTCCACAAGATGGCTGTCGCGTTTGCTCACAATCGACCACCAACGGAATCGTGTGACAGCTTATTTTCCATTGCAAAAATCCATGAAGTAGACTACGAATTGCCCCCTCATTCACCTTATTCTTCGGATTTAGCCCCCAGTAACTATTTCCTATTTCCAAACCTAAAGAAATGGCTGGTGGAAAGAGATTTAGCTCCAACGATGAAATTATTGGTCAAACAAATGCCTATTTTATGGACCTTGAAAAATCCTGCTGTTAAGCGCAAAGTAAATGACGGAACTTGTTTAAAATTTGACAGTAGTCTATTAACAGGTGGTACTTGATGGGAGCAGTGTTGCATTTCATATAACAACGAGGAAAGTTTAAAAAGTCACGGACTTTTTAATCCGCCCTCGTAGAATATTTTTTTTATTGCCAAATTAACGTCTTTTTTAAATGACAAAAAAACGATATTGCTTTAATAACTTCTATATCCAGATATCTTCCAAATGTCTGTAGGGCATGTTAGAAATTTTACTTAAAAAAGTGGCCCATTATCGTTAATTATCAAATGAATTGCTTATCTAGCATTTTATGATTGCACTTCATACAATAACCACATCAAATAGTCAAAACAGCCAGCGAAATATTGAATACCACAATGCTTTAAAAATACTTAGGTTGCGTTTACATCTGCCTCGATATTTCGAGATTTTAGTGTTCACCAATCTAAAAAAACAATGAACAAAATGTTAAATTTTAAGATAAATATATTAAATGGAATTAACTATGTGTATTTTATGCAAAATTTAACAGTGTTGAATATAAAATCACAGTATTTTGATGCATATGTAAACGTGACCTTACAAAAACTTAAATTTACAAAGTATTAAATATAAAATAAATGAATATTTAGTGGTAAAGTTGCTCGTTTGCTGCGGTCTTTTTAACTGATATTTGAAAACAACTACAATGCACAACATAAACACTTAAAGATCTTGTTAAAAATGGGAAATTTAAATGTTAACCCAATCTCCTCTTTATCGTTAGCAACAGCAGTAGCAGCAGAAAGTTTTATTTATATACATACAGTTATATTTATATTTGTGGTTTATCTATGGATGTGTATGTTTTGATATCGACCATGGTTTTTATATCCTCCACATATATGAACTATATATATGTGATGTGTATATATGTACTATCAGTTGGTCATTACATTTGTAACATATCAAAATCTATATTCAAAATTCTAAGCAGATCTAGTGATGTTTAAACATAAAGGCAGAAGCGGTGTTGCTATTGTTACTCAGATTGTTTGGTGTTCAAAATGAGTAAAATCTGTCCGGCGGTTAAAAAGTTTTAATTTTCCATACAAATTCCACAGTAGCGTCTAGTGAATAATATATTTTGTCATATTTTTTGATAGAAGCCTAGAGGTGAGTAACTGATACACTTCCCTCAATTTTTTATTACCTCTAACATTTTTTCAATTCAAAAATTGTTTTTCACCTCAAAATATAATTTTAACCACGAAAAATTATTGTTCACATCCAAAGAAGCTTTACGCCTTAAAATATATTCTTTTTTATTTCTATTTATTTGAAAACCTGTGGAGGGTATAAAACAATTCGATAAACCCGAATTTAATGATAGTAGCAAAAATATTAATAGTAAAATCCAGCCATTGAACCATAAACCCAACCAGCAAACTTAATCATTCATTCACTAGAAAGGCCAAAAAGGGGTATTAGGGGTATTTACCCTTGACTACCATTATATATATATATGGATATATGTATGTAGTATTTATATAAATATATTTATTGTATGTTAACCTCTTACATTATTCTCTAGGATCCTATATAGTTTTTCGTACTAAAATTGATGCTAATGGCAAAATACTTTGATTATTACAGCGTAAAATTGTATTGATTGCCAATAAAAGTGTTGGGTGATTGAGTGTCATATAACAATGTAGCAGCAATTTACCACATCTGGATTGGTTTGGATAAGGAAGAGTTGTTGTACCTTTGACTATCAACCATGTTTGTTTATTTTTGTTATTTATCTCAATCATGCTGTTGAGTATTCCTTTGAAAGTGAACTCCAAACAAAAAAAAAAAAAACATAAATACCAAATATAAATTCATATATTGTCATATTTCTTTTATTTTTGGAACAACAAAGTCTGACTCTAAAGCATTCCTGCGTTCGAATTTTATTTTTACTGTGATTTATTTTTACTTTTTTTTGTGTATACAATTTTTGGTATTTTCTTGCTGGTTATGTACACTCAGAAAAAATGTTTTAAAATCAAGAAAAAAAAACAACATTAAATTATATAGAAACCATTTTGAAATCCAACTAAGTTTGTTTTCTTTTCAATTTGAATATGTAATTTTAAAAAAATGTGAAAACAAAATCAAAAAAAGTTTATTTTAACTAGAACAAAATTTACTACCGCTTTTATAGCTCCAACGTAAAACCAATACACCTAATTCACTTTTGGAACTAATTCTAGAACTGTTACTCCTTCAGTAATACCTTATAATCTAGGTCCGTGTAATGGCTTTAGGAACTAGTTCCATTGATTTTTATTTTGTTAAAATTTAATAAATTCACAAAAATGCAATTTTGTTTCAATAAAAGCTTATGAATTGCAGCAAATTGTATTAAGACCGAATATTAGAATTATTTCTGTTAAATTAAAAACGTTTTATTTTAAGTGTACATAAATATAATTTTATTGTATGGAAGGTTGTTCATAATATTACAAGTCTTTATATAACCCATTAAATGCATTGTATCAAAAATAATGGGACATAAATAACGCTAAAATTTTATCAAGGAATAGAAAATAAATATCGTCCGTTTTTTTCAAAATATCAGCCAAAAAAGCCCATTTTTGTCCTGGGGTCTTTTGATTTTGTTTATATTTGGGGTGTCCCAAGAAGAACGCAATTTTTAAATTTTAAATAAAACACAGATATTTTAAAAAAATCGTGAAACTTTATTATATCGTAAAGTAGACAGAATGAGGTTATGTATGGAACAATATATCGTGCAGATGGCCGCCGCGGCTTTGCTGGCATGCACGCGATCTTTTAATGAAATTTTCACTGACCGTTTTGCATGAATGCTGCGGTATTTCATTAATGCAGCGTCCAATTTCCTCTTTTAAGGCTTGAGTCGTCGTCGGCTTATTCGCGTAAACCATCGACTTCAAAAAGCCCCAAAGAAAAAAATCTAAATGACTGATGCAGCAATTGAATTGTTTCTCTGGCTGTATGACATGTGGCGCCGTCTTGTTGGAACCACATGCCCTCCACATTCATTTCTTCAATTCTAGGCAAGAAAAAACTGGTTATCATTTCACGATACCGAACACCATTGACTGTTTGCGCTTGACCTGCCTAATTTTCATAAAAAAAAGGTCCAATGATTCCTCCAGCCCAAAAACCACACCACACAGTGACACGTTGAGGATGCATTTGCTTCTCGTGAATCACTCGAGGATTTTCCTCACCCCAAATGCGACAATTCTGTCTATTGACGAAGCCATCAAGATGAAAATGGGCCTCGTCACTGAAGATGATTTTATCGGCAAAATCAGCATTTTCATGTTGTCTCTCCAATACCCAATTAACGAACTCCCTTCGCTGTCCATGGTCAGCTGGCTTCAGTTCCTGAGTCAATTGAACTTTGTATGCATGAAGATGCAAATCTTTCGTCAAAATTCGCTGCAAAGTGGATTTGGAGACACCAATTTGCTGGGCTCGGTGTCGAATTGTGGTGGATGGAGTTTGAGCGACATCATCACGTACAGCTGCGACATTTTCGGTCGATCGACCTGGTCGATGGCGCGTTGTTGTCTTTACATCACTAAAAAACCCAGTTTCGGCAAATTTATCCATTAATCTCTTTACAGTTGACTCTTTTGGAGCATTATTGTGACCCCAAATTGATCGCAATTTGCGAACTGTAGCCGCAAAACTTTCACCATTTTGGTAAAACAATTTCACAATGAGAATGCGTTGTTCATTCGTGTAGCGCTCCATTTTTACTAACCTCGTACCTTCTACTAGCAAACAATAACAATTGTTCAAATGTCAAACAATGACACTTCGAATGTTGCCAGATTTAAAAATTGCGTTCTTCTTGGGACACCCTTTATTTTGATGATTTACTAATTCTAGTAAATAAAAAATGGAATCTTATAAATTGCTCAATAAAGTCCATTTACATTACTTTTGCTGCTTGCAGTTTGGCAGTAGTTGCTCGTCATAAAAAAATCTATGGGAAAAACTAGTTTTGTTGCTGACGCCAACTTCATTTGATATGTTTAAGAAATATGTGTGTAAAATATCTTTAATATTTATGTTCCCTTGATCAGATTTTTGGGGATTATTCCAAGAATAATCGATGTGTATTGAACAAAAGAGAATGTACTCTTTTTGTTAAAAATGTTTAAGTGTGTCTTTAATCTAAATTCATTCTTTTCTACTAAATAAATTTCTTGATGAATTTAATGTCATATAAAAATATATCCAAAAATTGTATTTTTTTATGTGTCCACTTTTAAACAAACGTCTATCAAAGAGTTAAACAATAATATCCGTAATAACAAATAAATATGTATTTTTCTTCCGTTTAACTTTTGGTAAACCATAATTTTATTTACAGGATTTGTTTAATATCGTTGCTATCAACAACACACTCATAATTCGCTCTACCAATATACAGGCTTTCAAGGAAACTATAATACCCAGTAAACAAAACAAACTTGAAATGCACGAAATATGTACTCAGGATTTAAACTACATAAATTGTAGTTGCGGGGAGAATAAGATAAAATTGCAAAAGATTTCAGATGATACTAAATAATAATAAAAACTTTTGGAGCACAAAATGCAACTATTATTTTTGTTTCTCTACGAAAACTACAAGGTTTATTATATTCATTTCAAGAAAATTTATGGTAAATTGATTTAACGTTTGGGTGTCTAGGATTTTCTACTTTTGGGCATCTACGTGGGCCAAATTAAAAAAAAAAAAGGAAAATTGTTAAAAATAAATTTCTAAATTAAGGGCACTTATAGGCAGTGCCACACGTTCAATATATATAGGGTCCACCATCTAACGTTTTTTTGTTCAACTAGTGCTTATTTCGTGAATGGTAACACTTAGCTCATATCTGATTTGACAGATAATTAGTTTTATCCTTCCGCTGAACGAATATGGTTGTGTATACGCTTGAACAACGCTGGGAAATATTTCGACATTACTTTGAAAATCATGGTAATGTTGCAGAATGTCATCTTTTCAATGTCATTTTTTCGGATGAAGCTCATTTTGATCTTGGCGGGTATGTAAACAAGCAAAATTGTCGCATTTGGGGCACAGTATGCGTGCGATACATTGAAAAGCCGATGTACCCACAACGAGTCACTGTTTGGTGCGGATTTTGGTCCAGAGGCATAATTGGGCCATTTTTCTTCGAAAATGAGCAAGGAGTGGCCGTTACAGTCAATGGCGATCGTTATCGGGCCATCGTTATCGGGCAACGAATTTTTGTTCACAAAAGTTGAAAAAGAGGATATTGGCAACATTTGGTTTCAACAGGACGGCGCTACGTGTCACACAGCCGACGCTACACTCGATGTTTTGCGCCCTGTTTTTGAAGATCGCATTATCAGCCGCAGAGCTGATGTCGTTTGGCCACTTCGGAGCTGCGATTTGACACCGTTGGACTATTAGTTGTTGGGTGCCGTCAAAGATAAGTGTTACGCCGACACGCAAGAGACAATTGACGCTTTAAAGGACAATATTCGTGAAGCCATTGGTGAAATACAGCTGCACACAATCAATAATGTGCTTGAAAATTGGACCGATCGTGTAGGCTACTGCATGGCTAGCCGAGGCAGCCATTTGAATAAAATTATTTTCCATTATTAATCGGAAGGATTGTACTTTCAAATAAAAAAATAAATTTGAGAAAATATTCAGTAGTTTTTTTATAGCATTTTCAAAAAAAAAAAGTTATCTGGCGGACCCTATATATTGACCGCGATTTAGTATCGCGATATTTATTGAACGTGTAGCATGCAGTATTGATGGATCGCGATCCATACCGCAGAATAGCCTAATAATTTAAAATCCAGATCGCGGATCGTGGATCAGGCGATAAATATTGAACGTGTAGCATACTTTGTGATATCAATTCGCTATACGTTAGTAAATAGTGAAAGAATAAGAAAAATAAAAGAAATATAATAAAATACGCAGCCCAAAAAATTAAACAAATAAAAAAGTAAAAGATAATGCCACAAGATAGTGAAAGTCAGTGTGTGCTGCTGGTAGAATCGGAGTTAACAACCCGCACAGCACAGTATACGCGCGCGATCCATCAATCCATTAAAATGCATCACGATCCAAATATCACAATATATATTGAACGTGTAGAACTGCTCTATGAAATCAAATGTATAAATTTATCAATTATTTAACACGAGTGACCACACGTGGTCATTGGTGGATTTACTTTATGGGACATCGTGACCACCCGTTGTCACACGTCGTGTAGCATTTCCCGACATTATGATCACACGTGGAAACGTTCTGCATACATCTACCATTGAAATAAAATTAGTTCGGACCCAGGGAGTAAACTAACTTGACTTGGGCTTTGTATTTTGGTCTGCCAATGCCTAAAAAAATAGTGAGTTAAATTTAGGTAAAAAAACTTGATTTTAGCATTTAAAAAGTAAGATATATTTTATTTTGCTTGTAGAGCATTACAAAAAAAAAACAGATTTTCTCAACGAAAACAAGTCCAATTGAATATAACTATTCCAAAAATTCATTTTAGGATTTAAAAAGTAAGATATATATTATTTTGCTTGTAGATCATTAAAAAAAACACAGTTGTTCTCAATGAAAGCAAGTACAACTGAATATAACTATTCCAAAACTATTCAGAAAAAAATTAATCCAACGAGATGGGTCTTATTTTGAATCATCTTGTCTGCTAACGAAACACTTGTTACCAATTGTCAGTGAAGAGAGTTCTTCCTGAATTTAAGAGTCCATCCATTATCTCAGTTACAACTGTCTCTGAATCTGATTTATCGTCTCCTGGTCACTGGTGGTCACTTGGGCCCAAGATGTATTTTGACATTCTGGGACAACGTGACCACCGGTGGTCACAGGAAAAAACAGGAAAAAGCAACAGAAATACATTTGGTTTATCAAAAATAAATATCACAGTCACACCAATTGCAAAAAATTAATAAAACTAAGTAAACAAATTTTGGTCCCAGCTTGTCAACTAAGGAATAACCACTCGTCAGCACGCGGTCCACCGGTGCAGAAAAAAAAATTACCACGGGTGGGCACGTGGGGCTCAAAGTGTAAAAACATATCACTCATACGTAAATTTTTATTATTTCTACTACACGGCGTATGAGTAATAAAAACTTCCATTTACAAACTTCTAATAAACTTAAAAGAGGTTTATTAAAAAGATTTTATATAAAAAATTTGTTTAATAAACATATATTTACTCTGTTAGCGCGTCTGAACAATTTTTATTATACGTATATTACATTATATTTTATTATAATTTATTCTATGATGTGACAAAAATATTTTGACAACTTATAATACGGCGTCAGAACTAGTTTTTTTTTTTGTTAAACGCAGTAATTTTTATAACTAATTTAAAAATAATATGCTGATTTACGACAATATTGCCATAAAAATAGTTTATTTATATCTGACTTTTATATTCGAAAAATCACTTATAAATTTTGTTAAATTAACAATGAAAAATTGGGATAATAACAATTTTTATTGAATCTCAGTTTTAATAAATCTAAGTTCATTTATTTAAAAAAATATAAAATACATTACATTTCATGATTTCAATTTACAAATTAAAAATATTACTACTGCAGTGTATAAAATTAGATTATAATTTTTTGTACGAAATTAGATTTTTTGTATAAAATTAGATTAGCAGTTTTAATCTAAAATCTCTGATTTTTTATAGAAAAAAACTTCTGAAATTTGGAGTATTTTTTCTAAACAAAATATGAGATTATGGATGAAAACTGCTCATATAATTTTGTACAAAGAAAAGTTCTTTGGGAAAATCCTCTTAAAAACAACGTTTTGAGCAGGAAAATGCCCTTTGATTCTGAGGGTTTCCCTGTGAGGAAAAAAACCTCAGATAGTGAGCAGTTTTCTGTAGAAAAAATTCCAATTAATCAAAGAATTTTTCCATACGGAACGGTACTCAGAATTGCAGATTTTTTTTTTTTTATAAAATTCATATAATAATAATTTATTAGCATTCGAGGAATTTTATATAAGAAAAAAATTTTGTTATAGGAAAAGGTCCACAGAATCAGATGATTTTTTATACAAAAAGTGTTTAGATTCTGAAAGAAAAAATTCTCATAATCTGAGGCGTTTTCTGAAAGAAATATTCCCTAGAAACTTATTTCATAAGAAAAAGTTCTTAGAATATAAAACTATCGTAGAACAGTTCTAAGAATATAAATTCTTTATAATATTAAGTTTTTCTGTAAAAATAATTCTTTAAAACCTGAGGATTTTTTTTAGAAAAAAATTCTCAGAATCTGTGCGATTTTCTTCAGGAAAAGGTCTTTAGAATCCGAGTTTGTTTTGTTTTCTTAAAACAAGGTTTCGATATTAACGAGATTTACAGAGAAAATCCTTTCGATTCAAAGAACTTTTTCCTATAGAAAACCCAAAGATTCCGAGAACTTTTTCTATTAAAAATATAAATAATTTTTCGGATAGATTAATACTTAGATTCTAAGTATTTTTTTTTCTACAGAAAAGCTTTTCTATTCTCAGTACTTTTTCTTACAAAATGAGCGTCAGTTTATAAGAACTTTTTCGTATAAAAAAACTCTCAGATTCTGATAATGTTTTCCTAAAAGACATTAATTTATTAAAAAAAAAAACATTAGTTGAAACTTTTTCCCAATAGGTGGCGCATCTGAAAATAAATTCTCCCTATTAGGCACATTCTGCTACAATATGCAAGAGGATATTATTGATTTTCTATTCCGTTTGTAACATAGAATAATGTTTGTCAAAAACAATGCAAAAATTTATGTTTTATGTGTTAATTTTCTAAATCAATATTCATTTAGATGTTTGAGAGCACAGTATTGCAATTTATCGTATGTGTATTTGTTTATTTTGAAAGAAAGATTTAACATAAATATGCATTTTCCAATTCTTCAATACTTCAAAATTTTACAAATTTAACGAAAAAATACCATTTTGAACTATGAAAATTTGTTTTTAAAATAAAAATGTAAAACAAATGCTTTAACCACGTCGAATATTTCAAAAATTGACTTTAGCATTATGAAATAAGTCTGCTAGTGACAGCTGAATGTCCTAGAGTTAGAAATATGTATTAAATGTCATATTTGTGGTTACTTATGCAACTGAAAGCCAAATCCAAAGCCATGCCGACCTAGGCATGGCGCAGGGTATTGTTATCTATTTACTTGAGCGCCATCTACTGCGAAGTAGAGACACTAAAGCAATTATGCATTTTGCTCTATCTTTATAAATTAATGTCTTTGGTTTTCCTATATCTGAGGGTTGCTTCTGAGGAAATTTTCCTATATAAAACCCCTCTGATTCTGTAGGATTTTTTCGAAGCCAAAATATGCATTTGTAGCAAAATATGCATTAAACTATATGTACTATTATGCATTAAGAAATCGTTGACATTTTTTGCAAATTTGTTGATTGTAAAGATATATGTTTAACGCTTTTCTCCAGCTAACGACGAGCGCTAATTATTAAAAAGTTTTCATGAATTTTACATTCATTTTTTTTTTTTTTTCTAAACAAAATTTAGGTCACCCGCATATCTAATATTTATTTTTCAGTATTGGGAATCACGTTTCACCAATACTGGAAAATGGTAGATATAAGTGGTCAGGGATGCTTAGTAAGTGAATCGATCTTTATTTACAACAGAAATTTACCAATTAAGCATAGTAAGTTGTTCGGGTTTCACGTAAAAAAACTGCTTTACACCATATAAAAAATAACATTTTTTTTCACAATAATAACCTTTGCAATTCTCGTTCATGCTAATTTAATATACAAATATATTATTTTTCGAGTGAAAAGTGACATTTTGGGTTTATTGTAGTTGTGTTTTTCTTATAAAATAGAAAATATTATAATTTTTAAAATTTATATTACGCTTTAATGCCATTAAAGTTCGTGTGAGTTCGAGAACTTTAAACATAACCAAAAAAAATCACAAAAATAGATTGGAGTTGGATTGTTAATGTCATGTTTAGGAATATTACTAATTTTATAAAAAAATAATTCAGGTTAGTATTAAGCTGTGGTTATCTTTGTATACATTTCTCACCATAAATTGTTCACTAGTTTATATTAATTATTTAAATAATTATTTTCATAATTGAACAAAAACCACTGGCATGTATTTATTTGTGACAAATAACTTAATTCATTCTCATACCATTTGCAAGAATAAATAATTTAATACCATTTATATTCAAAAAAAAACCTGATTAAATAAATGGAGTGAGGGTAGAGCAAGACATGATGGATAGAAAATCACTGGTTCAAATAGTTTGGAAATCACTGCCCTCAAATTTGTTTTATTATGATAATAATATTAGTGGTTTACAAATATTACTGTAGTATAATTGAATAAGGAAATCCAATTTATCATATATAATATTGTATGTATGTATTTTACTAACTATTCGTATTTAACCGTAATGAGTTTAAAGATGTATTGTACAAAATATAAAGTATGTTAACGAAGAAGTTTCCGTATTTATTAATAAACGAATTTTAATTTTCTTGAATTACTATTTTACTATTTTACAGAAGCTTGACGGTTAGATCACCAGCGACAGCAACGTCAATTCAGAAAAATAATATGTATAAGTTTTTCTATACCTCATACATATCGCGACGCCTTCCCACAGCACTTAACACCACCGCGGGATTCTTCAATAGCTTCAAAAAGTTCGCCAACTCTTCGTCATATGGCGAGCAGCAAGTGTTTTAAGATTAAACATCTCGCGCAATTACGGTGTTTAAAGCCATTTACCTTTCACCACCTTTTATCTCTCCTCTATCCCCTTTCCAAAGAAAGCAACACATTGATTATAATAAGAAAACATTTCTAAGTGTTGCTTCTCTTTAAAAAAGAAGAAGAAGAAAAACCGAAACAAATTAAAATTCACTTTATGTTCTTGGAAATTATTTTCTTTTAATATTATCTCAATAGATATTTAATTTTTTTAAAAATTATCTTAGGCGTATGACTAATATTTTAACACTCATACGCCTATTAATCATTTTAACTGCATGCATAAGATGATTGTGTTACAATAAGTGTTGGGTTGGCAATTCTGCATTTCTGATAGATCCAGCATTTTTAAAATTATGCTTTTATTACTTAAAAAAAATTAAAAAACTTTAAATACAAAATTATAACTATTACATTTTTTTAATTTAATTTTCATCAGTTTTCCATTTAAAGAAATTTTTTATCAAAATATTTTATTTTATATTATTTAAGTATTTATATTAAAAGACATCTCAAAGATCTTATTTTTTAACTAACATATCAGATTTGCTATTAAAACACAAATTCATACTAGATAATATATTGAATAAATTGCTATTAGTGTAGTTACTACACTTAAAAAAGTTTGTAAGTTAAAATAACTGAAAATATAATGATATTTCATTTAAAAACCGGTCAACTTAATTTTTATTTAAATTAAATGCCATTTGTTATTTATTTTTAAATGTTGATTAATCAACTGACACATCCGTAAGAAACAAATGATATAATCAGTTAAAATAAATGTCAAAATTTTACCTACCAATCAAAAAATAAATGTTTTTTTTTCATTTATTTTAAATTATTTCCGTATTTGTATTTTTTGTTTTTTTTAGTATACTCGTACAATACAAAATGTATGTATATATGCATATGAAGCTATAGACACTTTTTGTGTGAATGTGTTTGTGTATGTATGTGTGTTTATGAAGTTCTTGTAATTTGTATATATACAACCGATTTAAATAAAAAAACAAATTGAAATTTTTTGAATATTTTTTTTTGAAACAGACAGCAAACAAAATTTAAATTTGTAATAACTGTTACGGACACAAGTAAACCACAAGTTTCCGTTTTGTGGGTAAATTTTTATTAAATTTGAAACAGATGAAAAAATAAATGAAACTGAAAAAATGGTAAATGATAGTAAATTATTTGGAATAAATGTATAAAAAAGTTAATATAGATATTTCTTTGAAAAATAAATGTATTTTCCTTTATTTTTAAATGGAACGGAAAACTTTTTTATTAAACTACCAACAGTTAACTACATAATATTCTGAGTGTACCTTAAAAAACCAATTTATCTTTTACACTATAATCAAATAGTAATTAGTAAACATCCTTTAATAGTGACTGTTATATCCTTCAAAACATATAATGAACAACAACTATAACACAGTGCAACGATATTAATTTTTCCCGGACATCGGTCGAAATATAAATTCTATCAAAGTGAAAGCACACAAAGAAAACAAATTCATCGTGACAACCGAATTTCTTGCTAACTGAATATTTTAGCTGCAGCACCCGAATTATTTAGTTGTCCCAACCAAAATTTTTTCTGATGGAATTAATAAAATATTTGGTTTTAAACAAAATTGTGTTGCAGTAACCGAACTTCGGTTACAACAAACAAATATATCGTTTGGCGAAAAATTCGGTTGTTAGAATAAATCTGTTTTCTCTGTGTAGTGCCCTTTATAATATTTGGTCTGTTGAATTCAAAGCTGATACCGAAAATAAAAATTTTTTATAGATTTCGATTGTTCCGATTTTAAAAAGCAAGATTACAGGAATCTCTTAGTTTTTATAATTTGTTTAATATTAATAGCGTAAAAAGTTATCAAAGATTTTTGCCATTAAGATACTTTTTATCAACCCTAATTCTTTTTATACCCTCCACCATATATAGTGAGGGTATATATCAGTTTGTCATTCCATTTGTAACATATCGAAAATGATCAAATTCGGTCCAGCGGTTAAAAAGTTGTGAGTGAAAATGTGAAGGTACCCCTAAATTTTCTATAGAAATTGATGTATTTTAGTACAATTTCATAGTAGCGACTGCTACATAATAATTTTTTCACCAGTCGGTGAATAATATTTTGTATTCACCTCAAATATTTTTCACCTTAAAAAATTTTTTTTCACCACAAAATTTTTTATTTACCACAAAAAATTTATTTCACCACAAAAAATTTTTTCACCTCAAAATTTTTTTTCCACCAAAAAATGTTTTTAACCTAAAAAATTTTTTTTCACCTCCATAATTTCACTTCCAAGTTTTGTACATTATTTGTATCAAACCCAGTAGGGAACATTTTTTTAGGATATTGGTGGAGGGTATTTAAAGATTCCGCACATCCGAATTTAAACCTTTTTTTACTTGTTTAAATTTTTATTGGTAACAAAAGTCATAAAACGTAAAATAATTCGCGAGAGTAAAGTTAAGATAAGTTTTAGTTGGCTAAAACTGAATATATCACCTGAGAGTGTTTTTCTAAAACTATTTTTTTTTTTAACTTTAAGAAATCATACATCAAAAAAATGACTTTGAAATTTTAATGGATTGGAGGAATGTGGTATTAAAAAATAGAATTTTTTCCAAGCAGTCTTTTAAAAATATTTGAACATTTTTTAAAGCATTGAAATACCATTGAAAATTTTTGTAATTTATATTTTCAATTATTGCGATTTGATGATTTTGAATCCTTAAAGCTCGATCCACTGTGCCTGGCGATATACGAAACAGTGTCTACCAAGAATATATTCATTGATTATAAATGATATGCTGCTTTTTTCGTCGATAGTATTTGGTAAAAGTCTGTGTGTATATACACAGGATATATATTACTGCAAAATAGTTTTGTCGTTGGCTCATTTCCCAATAAAATTACGTTTGTTTAATAAACCCCTTTAGAGAGTCTGTTAGTAGACAAATATTTTTCTTAAAACCTTGCTGGGATGTGTGCATTTATTACATTTATTTGTTTTTGTGAATCAAACATACACAAACTATAACAATACACAAATAAAATGATACTGTTCATATCCAACTCTGTTCAATTTGTACAAGCAGATATATAGTACGATATACACCAACAAGGGTTGGTATGCCTATCTGCATGTGTTTGTGGTACGAATGTAAATATATTGGTATTGTTTATATATTCATTATATTCACAATTTATTAAATTCCAAATGGTCATCACAGGGATATTAAACCATAAATAAAATTGATTTATTTAGAAAAACCAAACAAAAATGCTGCTTTTAAACAATCAATAAATAGAATGAAACAAACAATTTAGATTTATAAATATTTGTGCATTTAATCAATTACACTGGGCAACAAATTTTATGTGATGTAGATAATTTCAGAGCCCATCAAAAGTATATCGTGAGCGTAGTAAATTCCCCAAGGTAGGTAAAACTTTTACGCTATCGGTAAATGAAAATTGGCATATTTTTGCCATAAAATAAAAGTGTTTTTTTTTTTGGAGGTTGAGAACTTTTATTTAAAATAAAACACATAGATTTACAAAATGATTTATTTAAAATTTTTATTTGATAGTTTATTATTTAGCATTTTGTATTAAAAAAGAAAGGACATATGTGTACCGCAACCAACATTTTTAAGCCGCATTGGGAAGGACCACTTTTCAATATTTTTATTCAGCTAAAAGTAACAGCTACAAGTTTATTTTTTCCGTCAGCATAAATGGTGTCGCGGGTGCCCGCGTGATTGTGTTTCTCTTTATACCAGAACTTACCCGTACTTTTTGTTTGGGTAAAATGGTAAAATTGACTAATCATCACCTGTTCCTAATAAATCAGCTGTTTTGCAAATTAAATAAAAAATTTACTATAAAGAACTTTTTCTTCTTAATAATAAAAATAAATTTGAAAATGTAAATAGTGATCTGCCATTTCAAATATATTTATTAGTTTATTTTTGGGTATGAAATGTGGTTTTGTGCATTCGCAGTATTTTGAGCATTTTTATTGTTTTGTGAGAGAATTTGTTGCTTACTTTCATTTTACCAGTCTTTACCCAAAATTACCACGTGCAGCAGGGATGGAAAACATGGTACAATTGTACTTTTTTGGTACATTTTTACCTTGGTTGGTACCGTAGTACTACCGCGGCTCATTTAGTACAATTTGAAATTTTTTCAAATTTTCAATTTATAACTTGATAAAACAACATAACATAAAGTCGACTTTTTTTAAAAGAAACTTTATACTAAAAACCTGTTTTTATATATTCAGCTACTATAATAAAAAATAAAGTCAGTTTTAAGTTGAGCCGGCTTTAAATTGGTGTCACATCAAATGTACCAAATGTTTGCATACACATTGTACTAAAATATTTGGAAGTGGCAAGATTGAACAGCTGATTTTAAATTACCTCTCAAAACAAAAAATAAGAAAAAAATGTATTATTGTTAAAAAGCTATTAAATGCATTTAAATTTTTTAACAGCAAATCCTAAAAAGGTTAAATTGTCCTCCAAGGGAGGCGGACACACAGTAAAAAAAAGGTGTGACATTTATAAAAATTAGAGTAAAATTTTACAAAGTTTTGTGGTTAACGATAAATTTTGTTTCACCCCGTCAATTTAAATTTTTTTAAGTCTTTTAGTGTCTAAGCAAATCTGACTCAATACTCAAATTGTTAAAAAAAGCGGAACAAATTTTGGTACCGTGAGTATCGAAAAAGTACAATTTGTTTGTTTGGTTGGTACAATAACAGAAAAAATATTTTCCATCCCTGTCGTGCAGACCTAAAATAATCTTACCCTAATGGTTTTTCAAATAAAAAAAAAAACCTTCATAAAAATTGACTTCCATTTGACAACTCATTCGTATTCAGGGCAGTAGAAAAAATTACACCATTTACAGAATAAAAAACACAAAAATTTTTACCACTTTTGGTCCACACAAAAGAATGAATTTTAATCATGAGACTTAAGTACTTCAATTATTAATTGCCATTAAATACCCAGCAAAACATTGCATCAACTACTTACCAGGCTATTTACTGGCTTAATTACTTTTGTTCGCGATATCCCAAAGGTAATGAGTGGTCATTATCTTCTCACTTACAAAAAACACAATGTAATGCTGATCATTACCCTCTCGCTTACAAACAGCAAAAAAAAAAAAACTTATATATACCCTTCCACCTGTGGTGAAGGGTATAAATAATGATTAGCCATTACTTTTGGACATCGCGAACAAAAGTAATTAAGCCAGTAAATAGCCTGGTAAGTAGTTGATACAATGTTTTTGCTGGGTATATTTTCAATTGGAAAAAAAATACGGCACAATCGGTCCAGCGATTAAAAAGTTGTGAGTGAAAATTTGAAGGTACTTTTTAATTTTGTACTATTTCATAGTAGCATCTGGTGAATTAAATATTTTGCCATATTTTTTACTAGAATAATATTATATTATATAATGTCAATATATTAATTTTTTTTACGAAAAACATTTTTTTCACCTCAAAATTTTTTTCACCCCAATTTTTTTTTTATCTAAAAATTTTTTTTACCACAAAAACAGTTTTCATTTCCAAAAGAGTTTTTCAACTCAAAACTATTTTTTCACTTTTCAAAATGTTTTCCAGTCTAATATTTTTTTATTAATTACAACAAAAATACTGTAGTGTACTTTTTATGCTACATTAGAATCTGAAAAGTACTTTGGTGCCTAAAGAAATAAACACTATCGACTTTTTGTTTGCTAAGGGTCCTGTATCTTTCCTCTTCTTCTTTTGAGGACGAAAAGGTATTATTATGAATTATGTTTCAAATTTTCATTTATCGTACCTGAAATATCAAAAATTCGCTAAAATGGTATGAATTTTTTAATAAATTATATAAAACTTTTTATAAAATATTATGAAAAACTGCGCTTATTTATTGAAAAATATCAATTGGTCAGTTCTAAAGAGACTTTATTGATTTCATGCAGAAATGTAGTAATGTGTTAACAATTGTCTCAGTGTATAACCTATCTATGATTTACGATTATGATTTACGAGGTAGTTGGGTTGAGTAGTCTGTATCTCTAGCACCGCGACCAAGAAGATCTATTGTACACCCTCTAGTATTTTCTTCATTTGTTCTGCAGTGCAGCCTTGAGTAACAGTACAATATATGCATGTCGCATCTCGATTTTGTCCCATTTTGGTTAGGGTGTAATTACATGGATAGTAGTCTTAGATTTGGTATGTTCATCTGAAGGGCTTCTCTGCTCCTCTTTTCATTGTATGATAAGAATTTCTTTAAATGCTTCAGTGATTTCTGTTTGTTGCAATATTCAATGGATTTCGTATTGATCAGATTTGATATCATATTTGTGATGTCCTTTTTTGTGAAACCAAATTGAGTACCCTTGCCTATAAATGTGCAGTTCCGCACCTAGTCTCGCTTGTTCATTGCCTTCATGAACGCTGTGAACGGGTACAAAATAAGTGTTACCTTATTATTGGTCGCCAGTTGGTTGAGGGCTTTATGGCATTCTAACACTGATCTATGGTGATAGATGGGGTTTTTCAGGGCCTTTATTACAGCCTGGCTGTCCGACATTAAGTTTATCTTTGTTCGCACAAGATTCCTTTCCAAAAGTTCGGTCGTTGCTGTGTAGATAGCATATAATTCTGCAGTAAATATTCAACTATTTATATCTTTGCCCAGACATATGTGAATTCTGCACCTAAGTCCGTATACACCAGCTCCAACTCCGCTAGAAGTTTTTGATCCGTCAGTACACCACTTCTGGGCATCTTCCTTCAACCATGGGAGATAAAAGTTCACATTATTCTCTTATTGGGATTTGATCCTTGTACCCCCTATAACATATCTAACTTTCAGTTGCAATTGGAGTTATCCATTTCTAAGACAAAATTTTAAAATTTGTGTCATAGTGTTATTCACAAATAATTACAAAAGAAATTATATGTATTAAGTGAATTTAATTTTAATTTGACATATTATTTATGAAAATGTATTTTTTATTTAAATCAGGCTTACACTTAAATCAAGTTGTCAGAATAAATTGTGTTTGACGTTATTTACAAAAAATGCCGTTTCAATTTAGTTTAAAAACCATAAACAAAGTCTGTTCCCGTAAGTTACCGCGGGTTCCTAAACTTACCCAAATTTACCCAAAAGCATTCCCGTACTCGAAAATTGCGTAAATGAGAGCATTTATGAGAGTGTATTAGTGTTTCTCTTTTTACCGAAAGTTACCCAGACTTTTTCTTAAGGTAAATTGGGTAAATTGTCAAAAGAACAGTTGATAAACAAAACAGCTGTTTTATAATTGTAAAAAATAAAACTAAGGAACTTCAGCGATGCTCATTTAGCCCTTTTCGTGTTACAATAAGCGGTTTTTTATTTTCCAAAAACTGCAAATATTTTCTGTTTATAAAAAAGGGACAGATCGGCACCTTTTAATTTTTCTTACCGCTTTTTTTTTATTGAAAATTGTAACCCCCCTCTTTTACATGGAACGAAATCTCGGGATTTTTTTATACACCACTTTGAAAAAACAATGAAAAAAAGCTCATAGACATTAAATTATGAGAAAAATGTATTTATTAGAAATAATTTTGTGTGTTTTTTCAAAGAGGAAAATATCAAAATCTCGAAATTTCGTGCCACTGTAAACGGCGGGCAATTTTAATATATTTTTCTGAGTCCTTTATTTCAATTTTCGCATTTCTCCATTAGAGCGTTTTCACTTGTCGTGTTACACTTATTGCACCTAAAAATTTGGCATCACTGGTGCATTTTGACATTTTTTTTGGACTAGAAAAGTGGTTTTTTGCGTTCCCTTACTTTTGGGTAATTTTGTCATTTTATGAGAGTATTTTGTGCTTACTCTCATTTTACCGAACTTTACAAAGAAAGTAAGGGAACACAGCTACAGTGTGCGGCTTGGTAATTTCCCTTTTTATTTTACTACTTGTCAAACTATGTGTTATTTGCCATCCAAAATATTTATATTGAACTAATGCAAGAGTTTTTATGTTTTGTATAAGTCATAGATTTAAAATGGTTATTACCAGGGCAAGTAGTTGTGCTTTTTTTTATTTTTTGACATTAAATACAATTTTTGCCATAATTTCCAATTATTTCGTAAAAGTGTCATATTTACAGATTACTGCTAAAAAAAAAAAGTATCTTTTGCGGTTTTTTTAAACTTTTTGTTAAAAAAAATGTTATAAAATATTGTCATCAAATTCTGGAATATTTTTTGCTTTAGCAACAAAAATTTGAATATTTAAAATTCATACCTATTTACGACGATAACACTTTAAATGTTAATCTCTTTATTAGTATTTTAAGTTAGAAATATTACAAAGAAAATTTGAATTAACTCTTTAATTAATTAGTTACTTGTTGTTAATTTATTTGGTTGTCATTTTTAATTTTTTGTCAAATCAGTTTTGTTGTTTTTCATGTCATTTTATCAGTCAATTTTAATTATTTTCTAGCGATTTTAAACTTGCCCTGGTAATTACAATTTATAATAAGCTTTATTATGTCATATTATTGTCATTATTGTGGTTTCTTTTAATGGCTAATCACATAAAAATAAGGGGCGGTTTGTAATAGCGAATGCGTCAAACTACCAATGATATGGATCCTTTTTTTATTGACAAAATGAAACTTAGTGTAACAAATGTCGTGCCATCAATAAACCTTCTATGTCTGGAAGAATAAATGTCGATGGTTTTTAAAGCAATGCCAAAAGAGGAACATGAGAATAGCATCATAAAAATTTAAACATTTAATCTTCTTAAACAACTAATAAAATGACAAATTGTTTGCTTTTATTATGAACAAAGTAAATTATAAGGCGTTTATTATTATTGTTGCCGGGTTTATTCGAATTTTAGTAAAACAAAAATTCAAGATTTTTTTCTGTAACAAATTCACAAAAATACTCTAATAAATTAAAAAATCACAAAAAAAAAAAATATCTGCTCTAACAGAATTTTTCTTAATTTGTTAATTACATTAAGGTTGGAAAATTTATCTAAACGTTATGTTATGTTTTAACACAATCCAAAGTGTTTTTAATGCAAATGTTACTCATGGTTAAGGTTAAAGAATAAATTTGCTACCTAAAGTAAAATTTATATATCAATTACTTCTGTAACAAAATTTAAAAAAAAAAAAAAAAAACTTTAATAAAACGTTAAAAACATTGTACCATAATGAAGATACAACCTTACTTACATTAAATGAATGAACCTATTTCTCATAACTGAAAAATGGCTCGTTGGTTGTTTTGATGGTCAATACGGATACAATGAAATATATCACATTTTACAGTAATTTTTCTTTCGCCTATATTTAACCCTTATGTGTGCTGGGAACTTAAAAATATTAGAAATTTATTAGAAAAAATATGATCACAAACTCAGCTACATTTTCGAACGAATATTAGCTACCGTCTCTGAAAATCGAGCTGATGAAAAATATGAGCATAATTTAATAAATAAAAACTTAACAATGTAAATTTTTGTAAAGTAATTAATCACAAATCTTAACTCAATAAATCAACGTGAATTATTTATAATTAATATAAGAAACAGCTTAACAGCGTGACGTATTTTTCCATACAAATTGACAATTAAAACACGTCGAGCGTTGCAGTTGTGAGATAGAATCTATTTTATTTTCACGACGATTTTTTCATATTCTCAAATTTTTTGTTTTACTTTTCTTGCATTTTATTATTTTTTGTAAACAAAAAATATATGTTGAGAAAATAAAAAATAGACATTATGTAGCTTTCATGTACTCTTGTGTACCAACGAATGTAAAGGATGATTTTTTAACCGCTTGAGCTTTGAAAATTGAAAAATAAACGCAGAAAATATGCAAAAGTGAATAAAATATTTATTTGGGGCGATATATGAATGCCTGACATTTACTTTTTAAAGATTATTCCAAAACATGAGATTAATTGTTTACCAAACTCGCCACTCAATTGGCTCATGGTATCGCGTGCCGTGTGGCATGTGGTATCGGTTTGTCAAAACCACATATCAATCAAATCTAAGTCGGTAACCATTATACGGTACCTTGTTCCATTGAATTCTGGGACGACACTGACACTATAAGACACGAATAATAAATGTTGATGAAAATCGTAGCTGATCAGAGAATGCATTCCTTTTTGAGCTAATGTCTAATAACTTTTTCTATGTATTCTCCATAATTGCAAAATATAATAATTTTTCTTAAAAAAAATTATGTATATTGAACCGACGAAGTATAAATGGGTAAAATTCCAGTAAGCGGTCCAAATCCCAACAAAAGTCACAATCCTTTTTTTTTGTGAACAAGGTGGAAAATAAAGAGATAAATCTGAACAAAATTTAATTTATTAAATCCAAAAAGGTGGGTTTACATGGGGCTGGGTCAAAATATGATTCGCTTTTCTATAAATTTGTTGGCAAGATGTATGGTCTCATATAACATTTACTCCTCAAATTTTTATCTATAGATTTGTGTAAATAAATATCATTTAAGCCCCATTTCGAAATGACCTTTCTATGGGAGGCAGGGTTGAAAATTAACGCACTCAAAATATTATGTAGTTAACTGTTTGTAGTTTAATAAAAAAGTTTTCCGTTCCATTTAAAAATAAAGAAATATACATTTATTTTTCAAAGAAATATCTATATTAACTTTTTTATACATTTATTCCATATAATTTACTATCATTTACCATTTTTTTTCAGTTTCATTTATTTTTTTTATTTGTTTGAAATTTAATAAAAATTTACCCACAAAACGGTAACTTGTGGTTTATTTGTGTCCGTAACAGTTATTACAAATTTAAATTTTGTTTACTGTTTGTTTCAAAAAAAAATAATCAAAAAATTTTAATTTGTTTTTTTATTTAAATTGTTGTATATATACAATACAAATTACAAGAACTTCATAAACACACATACATATACAAATACATTCACACAAAAAGTGTTTATAGCTTCATATGCATACATACATTTTGTATTGTACGAGTATAATTAAAAAAAAAAACATAAAATACAAAAACGGAAATAATTTCAAATAAATGAAAAACATTTATTTTTTAAGGTTTGGTAGGTAAAATTTTGACATTTATTTTAACTGATTATATCAGTTGTTTCTTAAGGATGTGTCAGTTGATTAATCAACATTTAAAAATAAATAACAAATGGCATTTAATTTTAATGAAAATTAAGAAGACCGGTTTTTAAATGAAATATCATTTCTTTTAAATGATATTTTCAGTTATTTTAACTTACAAACTTTTTAAGTGCGGATTCTAAGCAAATTCAATAAGGTTTGTCCTTGAATTAATAACCACTAACGTACCTTATTTCATCCTTACTTGGGATTTTTTCATTGGCATTGGAAATTCATTGGCATTAGTTGAATAATGTTAATGCCAAAAAAATGTATAAGCATTTAAGGATAATGAAATTTTCTGGCATTAGCATTTATCTTACTTACGCTAATCAAATCGTAAAGCATAAGTTTAAAAAAAGGGATCTTTAAATTACATTACTTATGCTGTTTTTTAAATTGGATCCGTCGAGATTTTTCCCAAACCTGGCCTATTTTTATTATCACACTATATTAATACTCTAATGAAGCAAAACTTTTGTCCGTTTAACCTATCTCGCTTAGTTTTCGAGATACTGGCCATTTAAAAATGGTAATTTTACAAGATGGCAAGTATCCCAAAAACTAAGCGAGATAGCGAAAAACGGACAAAATTTGTCAAAGCTCGACAAAAACTACCCTTCGATAATACAGATTAGATAGGTTATGAAGGGGTCCTGTGGAAATTTTATAAAACAGCCACAGGGTGACTATATTTTTTTATTAATTTTTATGATAATATATGATAGTTCCCCATTTCATTTCATTTCATTTCGTTTCTCATTTTGATCACGAGCCTTTTCCTAATTTCAATTATTTGGTTTTATTTGAATACTTATTATTTGCAATGTAATTTAAAAACATTATTATTAATAAATGAAGCAAATAATTAAAATCATTATCATTATTTTAAAAAAATGTTAATGAAAGTAATTTCATTGAAATTGATTTCAATAAAATACTAATGAAATCATCAATAATTTTATAAGTCCCATGTATGATTTCATCTAAATACCTTTATATTTAAGACCTGTAGTTTGACTACTATGTTAACATGGTCACACGGACTGACGGACGGACGAACCTTTATGGCTGAATCGATTTAAAAATAGCTCAAACAGACTCCTTATATGTGACCTTCTTCGAGAAATGGGACCTAGTGTGTGAAAATTAAGTTTTGAGAAAAACACATTTAAAGTTTCATAACGCATTATCACTGTGAACAAATCTTCAGTTGGGAGATGCGATTTGGTATGGTTAGTTATGATTGGGTGCCGACTTTGGTGACGTCATGCCTATGCCGCTGACGTATTTTTTTTCGCTTTAAGTGTGACAATACCTTTGCTATTGTTGCTGCTCTGTTCGTTCTCAGCTATCTGTTCGCTCTCAGCAAAGGGTTGATGTGCGTATACAAATACGAAGAACATTGTAAATAAATTTTTATCAGAAATCTAACTCATTTCATCTTTTTCTACACCCTTTTAGGTACCAGAATCCACTCTTAAGTCCAAACCCGTTTTTTGACACACTAGGTCCCTTTTCTCGGAGAAGGTCACATATGCTTCTCTTACCCGTTAGTTATATTTGTTTTTTTTCGGGAATAGCTTTCTTAAGGGTTTATATACAGATATTTTATTTATTAATTTATATTAATCATATAATTACAAATTATATGCTAATACCTAACTAGGAACCAAGGCTATCGGCTCGTTGTAGCCTCTGGTGGGAATCGTACGCACGACCCCAGTACTGATAAGCTAACACGCTACCAACTAGCCGAAAAGGGCGCTCTAATCACAGATATTAAATATTTCACTTCTAGTATTTCGCTAAGGATCAAACAAGCAGAGTGAAAATTTTCGATTCCAATGTTTTAACACTAAGCTTTCATTAGATTTGTCCTAAAAGATTAAAGTTAGATAAGATATAAGAAAATACATTTCATAAAGCTAGAGTCATATTTATGTATTATTTTTTTTTTTTTTTTGTGAATTCTCCATTATTTCAAAAGTTATAATTTTTTTAATCATTTAGAAAACAAAAAATTTTACTTAAACTGAAGCAAGAGCATCTGGTATATCAATTATAGAGGTCAACAATGAACTTCACTACGAAGCCATACACACGGTGCGGTACATAATGTTAGATCAGTATTGTAGGTTTCAATTTGGAATTTTGGAAATTTTTTCTATTTTCAGTCATTGTACACAAGGACGTCACGTTTGGTAAGGATGATGTAATTGAAAATGAAATCAATTATTTAGTTAGATTTAAGCCGTTAATCATTCCTATGGAATTTATAATTATTTCCTCCTTAAGATAAATTTCTGTTATAGTAACAGAAAATTTTCTGTGCTGCTTAAACTTTAAACTTTTAATTTCTGGATGTTTTCACAACGGTTAAACTTACTTTATATGCAGTAAAATGGTTAGGAACGGAAGATAGACACAGTATTCGTGTTATTGGTAGTATTTACCAAACAACATGTGTTTAAAACACCTGTATACACCATATTATGTGCAACCACTACCAATACAACACCATTTACTGTATGTATTTGCATGGGTATGAGTAAGTGTATGTGGATGTGTGTGAGTATAGATTTAGGTTATCAACATGCTGTGTAAAATTCTTACACTAGGTTTCATACTGTATGCTTAACTTTAACTTAACTATTAAACAAAAGACAATGTCAAAGAATTATATACAAAACAACAACAAATAGTTGGGTTAACTCAAACAAACAACTTCAGTATGAAGCCCAGTGTTGTTTGCTAAGGTGCTGGTTGGTTTAATGTTGATGACAGAAACAATTTAATACAGTTGCTGTTGTTTGTTTCAATTTTTTATGTTCGACATGTAATATGTATGTATTCTACACGGAGAAAATAGATTTGTGCTGTTAACCATATTTGTGCTCAATCGAGTGGATCAGTTGTTATAACCGAATTATTCGTTTATGACATCTGAAAACCAATTAAGGCATGAATAATTTGACTGTGACAACCGAATTTCAAGGCAACTATTTAATGATGTAACCAACAGGATTTTAAGGAAGCTTCGATATGGTGTAGATGAGTATAAAACTATTGAACACATCTATTTTTTAGTTGCGTAATTGTATGTTTAGGAGTGGGGTCAAATGTGACATCATTTTTATTTTTAAAGTTTATGTCAGTTTTGAAGGATATAAACAGCTTGGAGTATAAAATGAAAATTAGTTTAAATATGTATTCAATGTGATAAATATTGAAATGTTGTCAAACAAAAAAGTTTCGAACAAACTTCAAACTTATTTTTATCCCCGTAAAGAGGGATTGCGCGCATGTGTTTCTAACCGAATTATTATAACTTTTAGGGATGATTATCACATACTCAAGTTTCATAAAGATCTCCTTGTCTTTCACAATTTTGTAGTTAAAACAGAAAAATTCAGCTGCTGCAAATGAACCATTTAATTAGCAACAAATTCGGCTGTCAGTACAAATCTGTTTTCTGGGTGCATGTACAATATGTATGTGTTTGTTTTTTTCCTATAAACAAACATTCACTCACTCACTCACTCACTCATTTCAGTGTGTTCAGAAAAGATGTCCACGTGACCAACCGTATGAACGAACAATGTAACATTTAAACCAAATAGCAATGGCCCTGATGTGCTGCAAAAATTAAATCAACGCCAGCCAACAAGTCTTTAGCAGAGAAAGAGTATTCAATGACCATAATAAAGATGAGAAAGACATTAAGTCCAGCCAGTATTAAAACTGGCAATCGAGTTTGTTCGTTCATTTTTATATTTTTTAAGAACACAGCCTTCAAAATATTTTATGACAGCATGTTGTTGTTGTTGTTGTTGAGCATATTTTGTAGTTAATAGATGTTATTTTTTCGTGTCATGCCAACAACATGTACAATTTATAAAGAAAGTATTTTAAATAACTTATTAAAGTATTTAAGATTTTTTATATTTTTGTCAAAATAAAATGTTCTCATATTTGGAAAGGAATACGTTTCATAGCGAGGGTTTACACTTAAAATGGATATCCCCATATACACCTTATCCCGTTTTTACACGATTTTGAAATAACACAGTCGACAGAAAAATAAACTCTTACTTATTTTTACACGTTTTTGTTTTTTAAATAACAAAGAAAACTTATTCTGATTTTTTTTAATTTTTTAAAAGTTTTTAAAACTTAAAAATGTATTTATTTTTCACGTTTCTTGAAGATGTGAAATTTTTAATATTTAAGTTGTGTTTTTATATCTAAAAATTTGTGTTTTTCTTATTTTGTTTTTAAGTTTTGCTTTTATTTCTTTAAAATTATAAAATGACTATAATATGTGAAATATAATGGACCTGGTATACTGAAGAACAAAATTTGTGTTTGTTTTACAGAATTATTAAATTTTTGTGGGCATTTTGGATTTACTCGTATTGAACCAATCTAATATTCTTTCACTACGGATTAGCTGTACACAATTTATTTCACATATTACGAATATTTTACTTAATTAATTTTTTAAAACATTTATAAACAAAACTGTTTACTAATTCCTACATATACATTTTTTTTTTGTTATTTTTTTCGATGTTTTTCTACTTTTTTTACAGTACGAGGGATTAATAAGTCCTGGACTTTTCGAACTTCCCTCGTAGTTAAATGAAATGCAACACTGCTCCCATCAATTACCACCTGTTAATAGACTACTGTCAAATTTTGAGCAAGATATGTCATTTACTTTACGTTTAACAGCTGTTCAAAACATACAACCTCGTGGTTTTTTAAAAATGAAAAAAGTGAATTTCGAGTGCTCATTAAACATTATATTTTGCGGAAAAAAAACCGTCAATCAAACCAAGGAAAAGCTTGATAAATACTATGGGGACTCTGCACCATCGATTTCAATAGTAAAAAAGTGGTTTACTGACTTTCGTTGTAGTCGCACAAGTACAAATGACGCTGAACGTTCTGGACGCCCAGTTGAAGTCTCTACACCCAAAACAATTGAAAAATTCACGATATGGTGTTGGCCGATCGGAGATTGAATGTGCGATAGATTGTGAAAGACATAGGCATCTCACATGGCTCAGTGGTTTTAATTTTGAACGATCACTTGGGTATGAGAAAGCTTTCCGCAAGATGGCTGCCCCGTTTGCTCACGACCACCAACGGAATCGTGTGACACCTTAGTTTCCATGGCAAAAATCCGAGAAGTAGACGAATTGCCTCCTCATTTGTCTCATTCTGCGGATTTAGCCCCCAGTAACTATTTCCTATTTCCAAACCTAAAGAAATGGCTGGGTGGATAGCGATTTAGCTCCAACGATGAAATTACTGATCAAACAAATGTCTATTTTATGGACCTCGGAAAATCCTATTTTTTGGAAGGGATACAAAAATTTGAGAAACGTTGGTCTAAGTGTATTGAGCTAAAAGGAGATTATGTTGAAAAATATATATATTTTTTTCAAGAAGTCACGGACTTATTGATTCGCCCTTGTAGATTGCACTTATTGCCTTCAAACGTTTTCTATCTATTCTGATTGTTAATATTACAAATTTTAATTTAATATTTTTGAATTTTAACAAAATAATAAAATAATTATAATATTTTTGAGTGTTTGGTAGATATAAATTAATAAATAATGGTGATTCTAGAGATATTTGATCATTGCAAAATTAGTTACATAGATATAGTTTTATAACTAAAAACTCATTTTCTTAAAAGCCCTAGATAGCCCCTTTTAAATATAAGCCTACGATTTATTAAAAGGAAGAAGTAGTAATAGAAAAATATTGCCTAAAGAAATCTATATTTATCTGATATAATTTTATATAAAAAACTTTCTGATTTCTAAATACTTATATTTTTATTATTTTAGTGAGCCATTTCTCTATTGAAATTTTATATTACAGGTTGGTTGAAAAGTTCCTGCGCTCGAAATGAAAGAATACTGTTTTTGTTACGAAATATATTTTTTATTCAATATAATCTCCTAGAAGCTCAATACACTTGTTCCAAAGATCTTCCAATAATTTTATCCCATCCTTATAATAGTTTTCCAGAAGCTCTGCAAAATAACCGTCTACCGCTGCTATGGCCTATTCATTCGACGAAAAATGCTTTCCACGAAGGAATTGTTTGAGATTTGTGAAGAGATAGTAGTCACTGGGAGCCAAATCTGGTGAATACGGTGGATGTACAAGCAATTCGTATTTTTGTTGAATTGTTAATGTGTGCGGCACTAACTTTCCAAACAGTTTTTTCATACGTAATTCTTCATGTAAAATATGGAGTACTCGTTCTTCTGAGATGCCTATGGCATTAGCAATTTCACGCTTAGTCAAACTTGGATCTTCACTAATCATATTATGTACCTGCTCAATGATTTCTGCTGTGGTTGCATCTTTTGATCGTGCTTTGCGTGGATCGTCTTTAAGGCTGGTACGACCACGTTTAAATTCACCAGCCCAAAATTCATAAATTTCCTTTGCTTTTAAACCCTTCAAAACAAAGAATATAATGACTGCACGATCTTCAATTTTTTCCATATTAAAAAAATCAATGACACGTCAACTTCAAATGGCTTGTAAACAAAGAAAGAATCGACAGAATGACTTGCAATTTTGCATGTGTTCTCAGGACAGTTATACCAACTTGAGAAAAAAAAATTTGGAGCTAGCGCAGGAACTTTTCAACCAACCTGAGATACTAAACATTTACATTTTTCCCTACCCGTGTGAAAACGTTATATCTGATCAGATCTGCTTATATCTAATGAGAAATAATTGAATCTAAGTAGATATGGGGTCAGATCTGATTTCTGTGGTCATATATAAGCAGATATAGCCATATAGGATTATGTCTAGTACCAGATATGTTTATATCTGATGCCAGATCTAGTACATCTCAGCCATTTGGCACCAATGTAAAAATGTAAATAAAAATAAAGGTACTCATGTAAAAAATATTAGATCAGATAAACTCTGCTAAGATATAATTGGATGTGATATTATAAGATATTACAAGATATGGCATATGTAATGAATTTTGTGGCCAGTTCTGATTAGATATAGTGCCAGATATGTTCATAACTAGAGGGATCTGGAAAATTTCTTAATTTTTTTGCGAGATATGAGCAGAACTGACCATGTTCATATCTGATAGCAGATCAGGTACTATTTGAGCCATTTCCAAATGCACCAAAATGAAAATTTACATAAAAAATAAATGCGTATTTTAATTTCTTGTTTTCTAATTGAATATGATTAGATATTATATAAGCATTGATCAGATCTAATTAGATCTCAAATTTGCCCACAATATTGAGATCTAATTAGAACTGGTTCAATTAGATCTAATGAAATCTCTTCAGATCTGACAATCTAATTAGATCAATGTACAGATCTCTGATCTTTAGTACACGGGTAAGGAACTTGTTTTTCTGTCAAATCAATATTTATTTTAAATATCATAAAGAAACTTGCAGATTCTAACCAACTATTCCTATATTCTTGAAAATTTAAAATATAAGTTTAAGAGTATAAGTTAAATTTTTTGATTTTTTATAACTAAATTTTAAATACAAAAACTAACAACTGCTTAAAGGTCATTTACAATCCAGAATCCGTTATATTATTTTAAAGCCTTTAAATTTATTTTTGCTCTTTTGCCATTTAATCTTCAATAGATTTAAAAATTTATGAGCATATGCTTTAAGATTTTATTTTATTATACATTTTACTGCCAATACTTAATGCAATTGATTGCGGTAAGAGCGTATAAAATCAAAAACGAAAATCACATAATCATCCTCTAAAAGTTATATAAAATATAGATATAAAGGTTTATCCCTTCATACGAGTAACGCATGTCTAAGTAAAAATAAACCGAAAATTATTGTGCGCAATAATTTAATTTTGAAAACCCATAAAACCATAATTCTTTGCTATATAAACAATCAAATTGTTTAACCATAAAAGGTAAAAATTGCCAGTAAAAAACTCAACAAATAAAATTGTTTTTAAGCAGAAAAAGATACACACAAAAAAAAAACAGTTTGTTATGCACAAAAAAAATATAATCGAGTTTTACTAAAGCTCCATTCACCTAATAACACAAATGTTTTATACATGTCAAAAAAAAATTGTATGTTATAAGGAAAATGTATAAATGTGTAAATGTAGGTATGTGAACACAATTCATACGTGTTTGACAAGCATTATTTTTTGAAAAAATTCTCTCCCCCAATACAAGTGTTTGTATTATTAAAAAAAAAAATTAAATTAAATTAAATTTAGGGCAGCTAAATAAAATCAAAACTTAATTCAGGTTTCCAATTTTTTTTTTAAATTTTAAAATATTTTTCAAAAAAAAATTTTAACCCTTTTGACAATTTGTATTTAGTTTAGAATTTATTTAGCCACCTCGCACAGGGCCTGAACAGGTGTTGGGTACAGTTTGAATATTCCAAAATCTTTTTTTATAATATTTTTGACAAACAGACAATTTCAACATACTTGTAAGAAGTAAAGTATAAACACTTGTGTGATAATGTGAACGGGGATTAACCTGTTACACACAGAAATAACATTTTTGGGTAACAGTAGGATTATTACACCGTGCAACACTATTTACGGTAGTAAGTGATTACTATGACAGATAAATTTATTAAGGCAGTATAGTAAAATCCCCAAAGTGTTTGGCAGTCACGTTATATGGCCAACATCGTATGCAATAAAACTTAAAAAAAAAACTGCCTAAAAGTTCTTCTAAGCTTAATTCTGTGTTCAAATGTCCACTATCAAATTTTATTTATAGAACATTTTTGTCCTACATCTACCTTTGGGTAATTTTGTCGATTTTCAAGAAATACCAAAACAAGGACCATTAAAATAGGGTCAAACTGTTCTGCATATCGATGGCTTAAATGCCGTAACTCGATTTTTTGTTACTTGATAGGAAAAGGAAAAAAATTAATAAAATACGTAAAATTTAAGATACAAAAAAGTTTTAATGCAATTTCTATTAAAAATTGCATTATAACTTTTTTGTATCTTAAATTTTACGTATTTTATTTAGTTTTTTACTTCTCCTGTCAAGTAACAAAAAATCAAGTTAGGGCATTTTTATATTAAGCCATCGATATATATGTTCAGCGAATTTCACTAGGGGCTGTCAAAGACGCAAAATTCATACGGTAGATGTAAAATGATGAAAAAGCTGAATTGTAATTTATTCGATCAAAACCATTAACATTATTTTTAAGAATTTAATTTTATTTAAAATAACCTAAAATCGATTAATAAAGCAAAAATGTTGTATTGAGAATTTAACAGAGAATTACAAATCAATCCTATTATTCAATTATTGGTATTTCTAATCATCTTTAAAAATAAAATTCGTTTATTATTCGTGTGCAGTGGAAGCAACCAATTGTTTAGTGAATATATTAGTAATTTGGTACAAAACATTGTATAAACTACTTACCAGGCTATTTACTCGCTTAATTACTTTTGTACGCGATGTCCAAAAAGTAATGGGTACTCATTATTTTTTAACTGTTTGTAAGCGAGAGAGTAATGACCACCCATTACCTTGTGTTTTTTGTAAGTGAGAAGATAATGACCACTCATTACTTTTGAGACATCGCGAACAAAAATAATTAAGCGAGTAAATAGGCTGGTAAGTAGTTAAAACCCTGTTTTTGCTGGGAATCTATAAAATTTATTAAAAAAATTTCGATATTCAAAAAGGGTTACTGCAAGTACGGTTATTCTGATCAAATATATCATTTAATTAGGGTTTCAGTAGCAGCAACCGATTATATTCATAATAGACGTCACTAATCATTGGTATTGATAAACAAATTTTATACTTACACACTTAAAAAACGTTTGTAAGTTAAAATAACTGAAAATATCATTTAAAAGAAATGATATTTCATTTAAAAATCGGTCTACTTAATTTTCATTAAAATTAAATGCCATTTGTTATTTATTTTTAAATGTTGATTAATCAACTGACACATCCTTAAGAAACAACTGATATAATCAGTTAAAATAAATGTCAAAATTTTACCTACCAATCCTTAAAAAATAAATGTTTTTTTTTCATTTATTTGAAATTATTTCCGTTTTTGTATTTTTTGTACAATACAAAATGTATGTATGCATATGAAGCTATAAACACTTTTTTTGTGAATGTGTTTGTGTATGAATGTATGTTTATGAATTTCTTGTAATTTGTATTGAACAATTTTGTATATATACAACCAATTTAAATAAAAAAACAAATTAAAATTTTTTGAATATTTTTTTTGAAACAGACAGCAAACAAAATTTAAATTTGTAATAACTGTTAAGGACACAAATAAACCAGAAGTTTCCGTTTTGTACGTAAATTTTTATTAAATTTCAAACAAATGAAAAAAATAAATGAAACTGATAAAAAATGGTAAATGATAGTAAATTATTTCGAATAAATGTATAAACAAGTTAATATAGATATTTCTTTGAAAAATAAATTATTTTTAAATGGAACGGAAAACTTTTTATTAAACTACAAACAGTTAACTACATAATATTCTGAGTGCATTTATTTTCCTAACAAATTGTTTAAATTCAAAATTAGCCATCAAAATTTGTAAGTGTTTGTGGTGTGGCGGGTAAAGAAGTAGCTCAGTACTCCGAATTTCCGAGTTCAAATTCCTTAAAAGGCAAACATTTAAAAAATATATTTTTTTTTTAATTAAAATAAAACATTCGAATGTCTAAATGGCAAATATATCAAAGAAAATTTAAATTAGTTGTGGTGCAGTAAGCAAGAGTGTGAACTATGAATCTGATTGCCCAGGTTCGATACCGGAAAAATTAAAAAATAATTTTTTTTTTTTTAAATAAAATTTTGTGGAACGTAATAATATTTCTGTGGAATATTAATATTAAATTGTACAACTGAATATTGGCTTTCACAACTAAGAATATAATTTAATATGAAGACAGTTGTCGTAACTTTCAGAATTCGATTGGCAACAAATTCGGTGGATACAACTGATACCGTTATCTGGATGTAGCTGACCTGCTGAGAATTTTTTTGTTTTAACGCCTAAATATAAAAGGCTTAATTTATTTTCTTGACTTTTATCTATAATTTTAGGTAAATTTTTATTTCAATTGCCTACTTTAGACACTTTTTTTTTAAAAAGATACTAAAATTATTTATAAAAATTCGCCATACAATTTTACTTTCTGTGTCAAGACAAAACAAATTTCACAGAAATACCGAAGAAAAATTCAACCAGAATTGTATTTATAGCCTTTTGTAAATGCACTTATTTGCACTTGTTATTTCTTTTTTTATTTAAATAATTATTTACAAGGACCTTTTTCGTTGAATATTTTTTGGGTAATAGGCAGAATGAATTCTACAAAAATATTCCACTGTGCGACGGTAATACAACAAATTTATCACAAAAGTAAAATTACTATATTGTTGTTTGACAAAAACCTTAAGATTTCACATCTATTGGAAAAACTTTTCGTTTATGGCAAACTCCAAATGAAATTGAAAACAAAATTACTTCGTATAACTATTTAAAACTTCCCTTTTAGGGAAAAAGGATAAAGAAAGTCAAATACATAAAGTGTTCCACTAAATAATCTTCATTAAATTTCATTGTGGGCATTCGAATATAGAATGAAGCACAGAAATTTAGACTGTTTTTTTGCGTCTTATTTTATGCAGTGTTAGCCGAAAAATTAAAACTTTTAAGGCTCATATAACTTGACTATTCCCACCACACAGCACCAATTCCTTGGGGGGTTTTACTAAACAAACCTAATACGTTCATTTGGCATATGAATCATCTATGCCCCCAGACCATGACCTTTATTTTGTTGCATAGTGTTATTGGCGCATTTGTGGGCTCTTTGTGATGGCAATAACTAAGATAGATTGATGTAGGTACCAAAAAAAATACACACATACACAATCAAACGTTTATACGTAGTACTTTCCCAGTAAAAAATTTATAGTTTTTTGGAAACAGGATAAAACAAATGCGTTGATATACGAGGGCGGTCCCAAAAAAGGTAGCAGCCTTATAAATCATGTTTTAAGTTTCAAGGTGCCTCGTTGTAGAGCCATCAAAAAAAAAGAGATTTCAGTCAATTTGTAAACATGGCAAAAATCGGTCACATGAAAAAAATTTGCCAAAATTATAAAATAAAGAAAAATTGCCACAAACTTGTTGTGTTTTCTTTATAAGTTCACCTAATTTTTGGGACCGACTTCGTATGTGCTTAGAGGGTGGTTTGATAAGTTAGAGACTTTTGAATAAAATATATTTTATTTGGCAAAAAAACGTTTTATTTCTAATTTCAGCTCGATACATTAAGTCCACTGTTTGTTTAAATTTGTTTACTCTGTTCAAATAATAGGTTTTCATTAGATTTTCAAAAAAGTCGAGGAAAGCTATCATTCATGTCCAAATTCTCAGTGCCAGCCACCTTACACACTTTCATTCTTCGATCGTGCAATAGCATTTCATGGATTTTATCGACGATTTCTGGTGCGATAACCTCTTTTGGGTGAATAGAACGATCGGCGTCACTTGTTCTAAGACGACCACAACGAAATTCAGTAAACTACTTTTTAACTATCGAAGTTGATGATGAAGAGTGCCTGTTGTATTCATTAATACTTTACTTGTCTTCGGTGATGGTTTCTTTAAGAATAAAAATGAATTCACGAGACTTTTAATGACATAAACTAAATCACGCAGCTTGCTTAAAATTTCACAATAGTTGCCAGTTTTGGTAGTTGTCAGGTGTGATGTTGGGTTTTAATTATATATGAGAAAAATTCAAAAAGTCACGCAGTTGTCAAACTGCCACCTAATAGCATACTGAGAAGCAGCAAAATAATTGGAAGCCTTCCAAATGTTTTCCGTATAAAAAATATTAAGAGCTTACCGCTATTCCCTACAAGGATGCTTGCTGGTTGTAAGCAGCTTACTTCTATCCCTGGCAAGGGTGCTGGTTGTAATGCTAAAAATTTGATATCAGGCGATCTATACGAGCTTTACCGAGAGAGTGCCGATTATTATGTAATCCAAAAAAAAAAATGATAAATCGTTAAACTGTTCCTCAACAGCTAGCACGCGATAAAAAAAAGGTGAACTACATATAATCATTACTTTTTAATGTTAATAATGTAGACATGAAAACGCGCTAACTGGAGGCCACGAAAAATTTTTACATGCGCAAAATCCCACATTTTACCCAAAACTTGTGCTTTCAACTGGCTATTCGTGATATAAAATTCATGGCATATGTAAGCAGGTTTGTAAGGGATTATATTAATTTTCTCTATTACAAACCTGCTTACAGGTAAGCACCATATTTTACTGGGTTAGTACACTTTTGTTTTTGTTGTTGGTAATGCTTTTTAACGATACATGTATCATATGTACCTTTTAATATCGTATCCTACCGCATGCGTTCAAATAAGTAGCTGATGATGGGAATTGGTTGGGATGTATTCATACACTCAGAATATTATGTAGTTAACTGTTTGTAGTTTAATAAAAAAGTTTTCCGTTTCATTTAAAAATAAAGGAAGATACATTTATTTTTCAAAGAAACATCTATATTAACTTTTTTATACATTTATTCGAAATAATTTACTATCATTTACCGATTTTTTTCAGTTTCATTTATTTTTTTCATTTGTTTGAAATTTAATAAAAATTTACCCACAAAACGGAAACTTGTGGTTTATTTGTGTCCGTAACAGTTATTACAAATTTAAATTTTGTTTGCTGTCTGTTTCAAAAAAAAAAATTCAAATAATTTCAATTTGTTTTTTTATTTAAATTGGTTGTATATATACAAAATTTTTCAATACAATTTACAAGAACTTCATAAACACACATACATATACCAATACATTCACACAAAAAGTATTAATAGCTTCATATGCATACATACATTTTGTATTGTACGAGTATATTAAAAAAAAAAAAAAAACGGAAATAATTTCAAATAAATGAAAAAAACATTTATTTTTTAAGGATTGGTGGGTAAAATTTTGACATTTATTTTAACTGATTATATTAGTTGTTTCTTACGGATGTGTCAGTTGATTAATCAACATTTAAAAATAAATAACAAATGGCAGTTAATTTAAATGAAAATTAAGTAGACCGGTTTTTAAATGAAATATCATTTCTTTTAAATGATATTTTCAGTTATTTTAACTTACAAACTTTTTTAAGTGTATATAAAATATATTGTAGTTTTTGTTGAAAATACATATGTTGAGTGTGTGTTGGTGTTGTTGATGATATTGCTGATGGAAGACCCTTATCATTCATGCAGTTATCCTTAAAGTAAATTATATTTTGTTTATCGAGTTAAGGTAAAAGTTCTTCGTTAAGGTATTTTCTTTTAATTAAAGAATTTTCATAAAACTTTATCTAATACACATAAATATATTATTATGATTTTATTAACGTGGATTAGAAAATCTGTTAATTCAAGTGCCTAGAGTCTAGGATTTGTATTTCGGAGAAAACTTTAAGGGTAATGGTTTATAAAATTCGTTTCAGTTAGACTAAACAGTTTATTTGCTAAGATTGTTTTCCACAGAAGTGATATCGGCCAAGGATCAATAAAATTTTATGATAATAACTTAACAGTTTAACTGACATCCTTTAAACTCGACCTTAGATTGATAATTCTATAGAAAACAGTTAGTTAGTTTTGCTAGGAAAATATTTGCAACAAAAAGTACATAAGAAAAAAAATATTTTATACCCATGTTGTCTATGTTTTCACCCCAGTAATGCCATATATTAGAGGGTTTTTAAATATACATTTAAAAATCTCTTCGGGAAAAATTCACTCAAAGTCGAATTGTTACCAATATTAAAAACAGCCTAGACACCATATTCGGACATGGTTTATATCCCGGTAGATGAGTCTTCAAAAAACACCTTTCATTTGATAATTTATTCTAAGTTTTTAAAATTACACTTAAAAAAGTTTGTAAGTTAAAATAACTGAAAATATCATTTAAAAGAAATGATATTTCATTTAAAAACCGGTCTACTTAATTTTCATTTAAATTAAATGCCATTTGTTATTTATTTTTAAATGTTGATTAATCAACTGACACATCCGTAAGAAACAACTGATATAATCAGTTAAAATAAATGTCAAAATTTTACCCACCAATCCTTAAAAAATAAATGTTTTTTTCATTTATTTGAAATTATTTCCGTTTTTGTATCTTTTGTTTTTTTTTTTTTTAATATACTCGTACAATACAAAATGTATGTATGCATATGAAGCTATAAACACTTTTTGTGTTAATGTATTTGTATATGTATGTGTGTTTATGAAGTTCTTGTAAATTGTATTGAAAAATTTTGTATATATACAACAAATTTAAATAAAAAAACAAATTGAAATTTTTAGAATATTTTTTTTTGAAACAGACAGCAAACAAAATTTAAATTTGTAATAACTGTTACGGACACAAATAAACCACAAGTTTCCGTTTTGTGGGTAAATTTTTATTAAATTTCAAACAAATGAAAAAAATAAATGAAACTGAAAAAAATCGGTAAATGATAGTAAATTATTTCGAATAAATGTATAAAAAAGTTAATATAGATGTTTCTTTGAAAAATAAATGTATTTTCCTTTATTTTTAAATGGAACGGAAAACTTTTTTATTAAACTACAAACAGTTAACTACATAATATTCTGAGTGTATAAGAAATAAACTAAAATAACGAAAAATGTACAATTTTTGACCAACAAAAAAAGTCTTTCTTAATTTTGTCTCCTCTATAACATATCCGAATTTCATTTAGATCCGAGGGAACCCTTCGGTATTTTCTCATTGTGAGTCATTCCAAAAATTTTAATATCGAGCTTTGGATAAATGCATAGTAAGGTGTTCCCAAAATTACAAATTGTTGAATTTCAATGGCAACACCATTCAGTTTTGTTTCACTTTACCTTAAATGTACGAATTTTTAAAACAAAAATTTTGGAAAACATTAACTTATGCCGAATCGCGTAAAAAGTTCCCGAGTTTTGAAAATTAATGATATTTAGTTGGATTTGAGATCACATTCTTTCTAAATTGTTTAAGTATATAAAAACATGATAAATTTTATTAGAAAATTATAGAGAATAAAATTGAAAACAAAAGTTATAGAAACGGTCGTGTGAGAAAAATTACATTTTGTATCAATTCATAACGTTTTTGTATCATTTCGCACGTTTCATGCGAAAACTTTCTCGATCGGAAAGTTACAGAAACTGCATGCTGTTCATGAAAATCTCTTAAAAACAGGCCAAGGGGTTTCGAGTTGTGTGGATTAGAAAATGCAGAAAAAAATTATCATATTATTTCATGTAGAAACAATATGTCTTAAGGAAATTTCAAATTATTCATTTTTTATTTTTGTAAATTTTTGAAAAACTTGGGAATTTTGAATTTTTTTTTGTCTAAAATTATTCATGATTCTTAAAAAAATATATTTTCAGCTTACTGTGAAAAGGAGCCAGGGTAGGCTGATTGAGTGCGTTCTAGGACATCAGTGCGGGAGTTCGATTTCCACCTCTATTCCTTACCCAAATACAAATTAATTTAAATTTCGTAAATCTCACACATGTTGTCGTACGAAAACTGTTTTCGTTTTTAACTCTCCTTTTTACCCGCTAGATATTTAGTCGAGCAAATAAAAGAAAAACATCGTGATCATACATTTTCACTCCTGTATCACATAGCCAGATTTCAGCGAAATCGGAAGGTGACTCCGAAGAGAACTTTCTCACAAGTCAGAAAAAAGCTTTAAAGTCGATCTTTCTTTTTAAAATTGTTAAAATATGATCAAAGTAATAAGAGGAATATCAAAGAAAGAAGAAAATAGCACTCACAGAGAGGATTTAACAAAATATTAAAAAAATCTATTTCAGAACGTTTTTAGTTTTTAATGTAAACTTTAAAAAAGACATTTTCATGCTAAGCTAACGCTATGATAATGAACATCGACAATATCTTAAAAATTAAAGAGACCATTCAAACTTTTTCTCGGTTGTAAACAAAACAACAACAAAGAAAAGGAAAAGGATACTCATAAATAGTATATTTAACCTTTTTAATATTTTATAACTGTTTTATTGTGTTTCAAAAAATTAAAAAAAAAATAATAGAAAAGAAAATTTTTTGTTTAATATTTAACAATTGGCTTGAACAAAAGAGTAACAGTCATTTCCTTTTCAACTTTATTAAATAATGTGTAAGAAAAAAAGCTTCTCTGTTATTTAGTACACAGCAAAACTTTCAATTACCAGGTAATGGCAAATGGAATTTATAAGTACACTTACACTTTGGTCATATAATACATTATTTTAGCATTGGGGTGTCATAGGATTTAAATGGTTACCTAAAGCTTACGAGTAAATAAGGCATTACCAAGCAAGTATTGACATAAGTAGTCACTTGTAATATTGAAATCACTGGTTATCAACATACTTGTAATATTGTAGTTTTAGAGTTATCAAAAAAATAAAATTCAAAATTTGCTTGTTTTGTTTTTGCTTTTTTAACTCATATTTGCTCTTTTACTCGTAATATTATTTGATTTTTTCTGCTATTTTGGTTTTACAGTTTTTAACTTTAAAGTAGCTTTTTCTTAAGACTTTAGAGTTTTAAATTGATTTTTTTTTCTAAAATAAAAATTCTGCTTTTTCCCCAATTTTTTATTTTTGGCTTTTTAAAAAAAAAATATTTTTCTGCTAGTTTTGTTCTTTTTTTTAAAATAGAAAGTGTTTTTCTCCAACTTCTTAGTTTTGCATTTTTCCCAATATTTTTTTGCTTTAAATAAATTTAATTTTTTTGTCTTCTCTGATGATTAGATATATGATACACACCAGATCTGTACATATCTAAGGGGATCTGAAAAATTTGATGATTTTTGTGACCAGATATTAGAAAATCTGGTAATGTGAGAACTAATCTGGTACCAAAATTTCATATCTGAAACGATAAGCATAATTTCTTAATACATTTTCCAAAGGAAAAATAAGGTTTTTCCTTATCGATGTTATAAGTCCAGATCTGTCTAGATTTAATCAGATATAATTTGATCTCAAATTTGTCCCCAATCTGGTACATTTAGATCTAATGAAATCTGGTCAGATCTGATCTTTTTTACAAAGGAAGCGCCCTTAAATTTGAATGAAGTTTGAATATGTTATAGCAGCCTAATTCCGCTTTTAAGGATTAAAAATTGAGTTCAAAAAGTTACTAATTGTTTTTATCATTAGAAAACTATACAAAAAGTGGTTACACTCACAATATTATTTTGTTAAAAACAATCTCAAATACTTTTTAAATAATTTGAAAACACAGTTATAAAGTGTACTACTAATTTTTTTTTTAGTTAACCCATTTTGTTATTCACCCAGCAAAAATGAAGCTGCCAAAGAAGCCATAAAAGCATCACTACTATGGGAAAGGCATCACTTCTTTTCTAATGGTTTTATCGATGAATTTAACATTAGCGTGTCATAGGATGAAAGTATTCAAATGTAGCTACTAGCATTACTCATACTTTACTCTTTACTCTAAGGAAGCAATGATAACACAATGATTAGATATTCTGATGCATGAGTGGAAAATGTTCATATACTTTGTGGTATTTAAGCTTTGATGAAAATTTAATTCATAAGAATGCAGAAAAATAAGTTTAAAAAAGCGAAATTTATGCATTGATATACAAATACTCTTTATTAAAACAAATAAATAATTCTGCATTAGTGAAAAAGCATTTTTGAAACATTTTTCAAAAATTTTAATGAATTTTTAGACAAATTTTAAAATATTTTTGGATTATTCAAAAACTGGTTGTACAATTTGGAAACATTTTTAGACAATTTTAAAATATTTTTGAACAATTTTAAATAATTTTTGCACAATTTTAAAACATTTTTGGTAAATTTTAAATAATTGTTACACAATTTTAAAATTATTTTGATAAATTCTTAATTAAAACTGGAAATGGTGTAGTGTTAAATAACACTAGGTCACAAATAACAAACTTTTGTCTGTTATTTGTTTCTAGCATACTTTTTCTCATGGATTTGGACCTACTGAACACGAAAATGAATTTTAAAAATTTTTCTGTCGATTGGTTTGCGAGATACAAATTTTTTAATTTTTTTTTTTTTAATTTTTGGAGGTACACTTACTATTTTGAGCATATCTTTAGTCTTCTTTGACCTATTTTATCCTACTACTACTCAAATTAAAGACAATTGAGCCGTCTACAACTTATTCTCAGAAAATTTTCAAATCGGGTTAGTAGTTTTGATGTTGGCGGCTTAAAAAGGTTAAAAAACTGCGTTTTTTTAGTAAAAATGTGGCTGAAAAATTCATATAAAAATTCATATAAAATGTAAAACGCGATGTTAACAGCGATTTTAATTTTTTTACGTATAGCTGACACTTTTCCAAAGAAAATAAGCCCTTACTTAACAAAATCTGATGACAAATGGCCGACTTATTATTTTTTTGGTAAACGACCGAAATTCCGCTATTTCACGATTTTTTGATTTTCATTATTTGCACAGCTTACCTACCCAACGCAAACGAATAAATACATTTGAACTTAATTTAAAATAAACAAAGTAGTCTTCGTATATTTTTTTTTAATTTATTTACAGCACTACATGCTCAATGTATCGCACAATTAGCTAAACTAACGAAATTAAACTAACTAATTAAATTAAGCAAATCAACGCACAAAAAAATGAGTAAAAACAAAGATATGTGTACATTTTATGCCATGTGGAAAAACTGCTGACTTCTTCTTTGTTTTTTGTATTCGCTGCAATCGGTCTCACGTATTAGGGTCCAAATATAGTCACCCATCATAGCCGTGTCATAGTTGCCCTGATAGCGTCGTTCCATAGCCTTCAATTCCTGATGAAAGCGCTCGCCGTGTTCGTCGCTCACGTCTCCTAAATTCTCAGGGAAAAAATCCAAATGAGAATCCAGAAAGTGTATTTTAAGTGACATGTGCACTCCCATGGCTTCATAGTTCTTTACCAGATCCTCAACTATGTCCTTATAATTCGGGCTTTTGTTGTTTCCTAAAAAGTTTTCCACAACAAGCCTGAAGGAATTCCATGCTGCGGCTTCGATGGGTGATAACAGCTTTGGGAATTTTTCATCTTTCAACATTTTTTTTATCTCGGGTCCTGCGAAGACTCCTTCTTTAATTTTTGCCAGCGAAAGGTAAGGGAAAATTGACCGTAAATAGGCAAAAGCTTCACCTTCTTTGTCTAATTTTTTGGCAAAATTTTTAATCAAACCCAATTTTATGTGCAGCGGCGGAAGTATTATATTTTCACGGTTCTCTATTAGTGGTTTGCGCTGAACATTCGCTTCTCCAACTACAGGTTTCGTTCGTACCGGCCATTTTTTTTTTATATAATGCTGATCATCAGCGCGGCTATTCCAAAGGCACAGAAAACAGCAATGTCGCGTATAGCCTCCTTGGAGTCCACACAGAATGGCCACAACTTTAAGGTCGGCGCATATTTTCCAATTGTATTTCCTATACTCTATGCATTTCAGCAAAATGTCCATAGTTTCATAGTTCTCCTTTGAATGAACCGCATGAGCAATAGGAACAGATGGCTTTTCATTCCCATTATGTAAGAGAACTGCCTTCAAGCTCTCTTTGTTGCTGTCAATAAACAACCTCCATTCGTTGGGGTTGTGAATTTGGTGAAGCTCTTGGAACAAGCCTGAAATGTCGCTGCAAAAACATATTTGGTCTTTCTTTGTATAAAATTTTGCATACTCCTTGTGACGGTTTCTGTACGCTGATACTTTCACTTCTGAAGCCGCAAATCCACACTGTATCATCCGAGACGCAAAAAGTTCGGATTTCTCCTTAGTGAGACCAAAATCGCGCACCCAATCGTTTAGTTCGGCCTGTGACAGTAATTTTCGCTTTGCACCCGGCTCAAATTCGCTTGCATTTGACTCAGACTCTTCTTCTGACGATTCTGCTTTTTGAAGAGATGCACCAGGGCACACTGGATATGGCACATCATGCGAATGTGGTACTGGAAGCGCAAACGATCCCACTTGAGCGTAGTTCCATTTAAAAAATCTTCCTACCCCACTGTTTGTGGTGAGGCAAAAATAACAGTCTGTGGAATGGCATAGCGGCTTTTTCCACATCATTGGTGTATCGAATTTCATATGGCGGCTAAAATTAAAATAAATTACTATATTCGCTATGTATAATGTGTTTAAATAAAAATTCTTACCTTCCGCCAGCTGCCCAGTTGGTTAAGATTATATAGCAAAGATCACACAGCGACTTAGGTGTCCATGGTTCTGTGATATTTGGTGAAATACCAAAATAATTCAAATAGTGCAATTGTACTGCTGGAGTAAACTTGTGTGCGTGATTTTTTTTTATAAACTGGCCACAAACATTGCAGAAATTGTCTGGATCGTTCAAACACTCGAACACACGTAGTCTTTTACTCATTGTCTTCCTTGCGTTTTCTAAATATTAACTTCTTTACACTTTCACAGACAGTTTTGAAATGCAATTGATAACCGTGTCTCCTTATGTTTAAATATGTATGAGCATGTAGTGCTGTAAATAAATTAAAAAAAAATATACGAAGACTACTTTGTTTATTTTAAATTAAGTTCAAATGTATTTATTCGTTTGCGTTGGGTAGGTAAGCTGTGCAAATAATGAAAATCAAAAAATCGTGAAATAGCGGAATTTCGGTCGTTTACCAAAAAAATAATAAGTCGGCCATTTGTCATCAGATTTTGTTAAGTAAGGGCTTATTTTCTTTGGAAAAGTGTCAGCTATACGTAAAAAAATTAAAATCGCTGTTAACATCGCGTTTTACATTTTATATGAATTTTTATATGAATTTTTCAGCCACATTTTTACTAAAAAAACGCAGTTTTTTAACCTTTTTAAGCCGCCAACATCAAAACTACTAACCCGATTTGAAAATTTTCTGAGAATAAGTTGTAGACGGCTCAATTGTCTTTAATTTGAGTAGTAGTAGGATAAAATAGGTCAAAGAAGACTAAAGATATGCTCAAAATAGTAAGTGTACCTCCAAAAATTAAAAAAAAAAAATTAAAAAATTTGTATCTCGCAAACCAATCGACAGAAAAATTTTTAAAATTCATTTTCGTGTTCAGTAGGTCCAAATCCATGAGAAAAAGTATGCTAGAACCAAATAACAAAATGGCTGTTGCCTAGTGTAATAAACATAATGCAAAAATGCACAGATTGCGTCGTCATAAATATTGAAGGTTGAAAAAATGCAAATGACAGGCCAGCTAGTTTCAATTAAAGGTTAAAAAATCTGTTTTTATTTTTGATATTTCAAAACTTTTACAAAAATTGCAAAATAAAAAAATTAAAAAAATTCATCAGAACTATTTTCTCAATTTGAATAAATGCTTTAGATTCGAAAAAATATATACGATATAATATAACTTATGCTTATGAAGAGTGATATTTTAAGATATGCATCGGGTTTATATTCAGATCACTGCATTTGAAATATGAACACATGAATGCTTTTGGAAGTGCCTTAGAATAACACCAAAAAATCATAAAAGAATGTCAACTGAAGTTTAGGAAGCAATGAAAGAAGTTATAGTCATAGAATGACTATCATTTTTTTTGCTGGGTTATTTATTTTTACAATTTGTTTAAATAATCGATAAAATGAGTAAAACCAATTGAAAGTCGTTTAAAACATTATTTAATATTTAATTGATTAAACGTTTGAAACAAAAAAAAATATTTTTGTAGATTGTTTTTCAAATTTAAAAGTTTTTTTTTATTTTTAATTGAAAAAACACATTACATACTGTTAGCTGAAATTCAAAAGGGAGTAACTAAAAAGTTTTCAAAGCCGGTTTTATTAATTAATATGATTCATTTGGCTAAAATACATGCATACACAAAATTGCTGACTTCTACGATTAAAAACAAGGGTTTTTTTTATTTATTTATTATTTCCTTGTTCAAAATTGTTTATACATATTACATATTATACCTCTGCGCCATATTGACTTTAATAGATATTTTTAATTTTGAGATATTTTTAATTTTTCAAGTTTTTTGATTGCCCTGTACAAATTTAAAATTGGGTTGATAATGAGGTCTGCATTGAACTATATCTCTTTACAAAAATTTATCGTTTTATAATCAAAACTGTCAGATTTATTTAAGAATTTGTTAAATTGCATTTTGGCGTTTTTTGCTTCTCCCGTAAAAAAAATAAAAATGATAGTTACGCCCTTTTCAGCATTTCAGCTAAAGATATATTTATATTTTTATTTTCTAGATGTGCTTGTATGCGTCAACAAAGCCTTGAAATTTTTGTTTAAATATTTTTAAATTTTTTTTTTAATGTATTGTGAGCGCAAGTAGAGAGCCTCTATTTATTAAGAAAAATTATTTACAAGCTTTTATATTTTATATAGAGTTTATTCAAAAAATAAAAACAAAAAATCTTTGTCTGTTGTATATTCCCGCCAGCGGAAACTGTATGACCAAGAAATTGAAGCCGGAAGCAAAGATCCATACTGTGCCACACATCGAATATTAGCAGAATTAAATATTCAAATATTCAAGTGCTTTAAATATTGCTTGTATTGTGCTTTATTTTAAGTGTTTTTTTTACAGTCAAAATCAAGTTCATACAAATAAATATGATTTAATTCATGTTTCTCATTTATTGTCAATATTTTAAAATAAAATAAAAACTTTTTTTCAAATTTACAATTTTCGTGTGAAGATTTTTATAAAATCTTAATTTCTTGCATGGATTTTAAAGAAAAGGTAAGCCACATTTATTTGGAGCTAAACTCTATCCTTACATTATATTTCTTATTTTAGGAAGATTCTACAAATTTCAACGATTTAAAATAAAAAAATTTTAGTGAAAAACCAATCAGACGTCAAAAAATCAAGATTAAATATGCAAAACTAATATTTTAATAAAAATGTATGTAAGTTAATAAATTGTAAATAAATTGCTTTATGGCTTTGTTTAAACTTGAAGTTAAGGCTGGAAAACAAGTGTTACTATTATGTTTGAACTTGAATTAAACTGTGATTCAAGGCTTGAATTAAAGTATATTCTCACTGTAATGTCCAACTTGAATTTCAGTGTCCGTTTTGCTGGAATATGCTATTGAATTAATGTGTAATTAAAGTATAAATCAAGGCTTGAAATTCGAAAGCATGGCTTGAATAACACTTGATTTTAGCTTTAATTATTGGGTTCAATTGATCCATATACTGGTGATATTGTAGGCTGCTCTTTCTTAAATTACAACATTTGAAAAGCGAAAATCGTCATATAAAGGGTGGTTAAACTTTAAGGGCCGATGTTGAATGTGAATCGCACCTAAACGTTAAGTTTTTTCTGCATTTCATTTGACATTTCTCAATTTCAGACTAACTCAATTTGAACCATGGAAAGATACACAATCGAAGAACGCGTTAAAATTATTCAGGCTTATTATAAAAATGGGCGTTCAAATCAAAATGCATATCGTGCACTTCGTGATTTTTCGGTCAATTTAATCGTCCGAATGTGCGTACAATTTGCAAAAATTTAAGCAAACCGGGTCTGTAGGAGATGTCAAAACACCAGTTCATGCTCGCTCGTACAAATGCAAAAAATATTGCTGCTGTTCGCGATAGTGTGGCTGAAGAGCCGCCCACCTAAACTCGTCGTCGTGCCCAACAATTGCACCTCTCACGCTCGACATTGATGAACATTATGCATAAAGTCTTGCATTTACACGCTTACAAGGTGCAATTGACTCAAGAACTAAAGCCTCTTGACCATTCCAAACGCCGTCAATGGTCAGAATGGTGACAAGAAATGGCAACAGTGGATGAACAATTTTCGAAGAAAATCATCTTCAGTGATGAGGCAAATTTTCACCTCAGTGGATTCGTCAATAAGCAGAATTGCCGCATTTGGGCGAATGATAATCCAAGGGTGATTTTCGAAAAACCAATGCACCCACAAAGAGTGACTGTTTGGTGCGGTTTATGGGCTGGCGGCATTATCGCGTCGTATTTTTTCCAAAATGAGGCCGGTTAGGTAGTTATGTACTGTGAATGGTGTTCGCTACCGTGAGATGATAACGAACTTTTTATGGCCCGAATTGGAAGATATGGATGTGCACGATATGTGGTTTCAACAGGACGGTGCCACTTGCCACACAGCTAACGAAACAATGGCTCTTTTGCGCGACAAATTCAATGGCTGTGTTATCTCACGTGGCGGCGATGTCAATTGGCCGCCAAGATCATGTGATTTGACACCGTTGGACTTCTTTCTTGGGGTTATTTGAATAAAAAGGTGTACGTCGATAAGCCAGCAACAACTCAAGAGCTTAAGTCTGAGATAATTCGGCACATTAACTGCATAGAACCTCAATTATGCCTCAGCATCATCGAAAATTTGGACCATCGGATGGAGGTGTGCCGCCGAGGTCGCGGCGTCCATTTGGCCGATATTTTGTTCCATACGTAATCCAACCATACCATATTATCATAATAAAAAGAAATAACAATAATTTCCTAAATAATTTGTGTTTTATTCAAAATAACATCGGCCCCTCAAATTTAACCACCCTTTATTATATAATAACATTAAGATTTTAATTCTTGGTTTATAATCTTAGTAAAATATAGAATTTGAGCACTAATCGAATTTTCTTCAAACATTCGTTTTCTGGAGTCGTTCTCGTTCAGCATAAAAACCTAAAACTGGAAAGGGTGATTTGTAGGGCTCTACGATTACAAAATTTGCTGAACGATGATCTTTTTAAACATTTTGTTTAATTTTCTTCGATCTATATCATCTTAAATAAAACAAAATAAATCAAGTTATTTTGTTTTATTTAAAATGATAAGATATTTTATTGTATATTTTTTTTCTTTAAGAAATTATTATAATTATTTTTTTTTTCCAATATTTCCTCACCACATTGGGTGACTCCTTCAGGGGAAATTTTTTTTATAATTTCAAAAATACAAAATAATAAATGAAAACTTATAAAAAAAAATGTATAGTTTCCTAAGATATTTTTAAGATTTTAAATAAAAATATCAACAACAATTTTTAATGCTACCAAAATATGACAGCGTTCAGATTGACCGGTTAAAGTCGTTCAGCAATCTGGCAAAATCTGGCCAAACAATTGACCAATAAACTGTTTCTGCCGAACCTAACTATGGTCAATGCCAAACACAAAGATATTCACAACAAAACGAAAACCTTCACAGGGTTAAATCTATAAAGGATAAGAATCCATAAAATGTACAATACAAAAAGAGAAATAAATAGAATGGACAAAAAAAAGGAAGCTGTAAAAAGGTATACTCATAAAATATTTTGGTTTTATATGATTTTGTATTGATTTCAATGGCCAACCGTAAAATTTTTAAATAGAACAAAAAAAAAAACAAAAAAAGAAAGGGTCAAATGGTTTATAACATTCACCATTAAACAATTTTAGAACCATTTAATAATAAATATAATAATTTTAAAATTTTTATATTAAGCATTATTTAGAATTAAACAACCCCATAAATTAAAAAGAAAAAATTGTTATTAAATTGTTGCCTATAACGACTGCTAATGATGAAAACTTGTAATTTACAATTTGATATATTTCCTAGAAATTGATTAATAATTAAACAAAAGTTTCAGAAACAAATAAGCACTCAAGTTACAATTTTCTTGTGTTTCACCCCATTAAATAAAATCAAATCAAATACTTTCATTGCAAATGAAAGCATCAACATCACCAAAACCATTTACAATTTACTTCTTTCTATAACCGTTTAAATTTATTGTTTTGTAAATTTCTTACAAAATGTTGGGCTCAATAATTTAATTAAGCATTTAACATTGTTGTGCGTTAAGTGCGTTGATTATTATTTGCTTTCTTTTTTTCAACACCAAACAACATTGGCGTTGACAACCAGCAAACATGGGGTGGCACACAATTTTAAATTTATTACGATTTGCATGAATACAGGTCTCGTTGGTACCACCAGATACCACAAAAATTGTGTTAAAATGTCATAAATCTGGGGAAAATAAACTTAACAATTAATCGAAAATGAATGTCATTTAATTCAATTGTCAATTAGTAAATTCGCACATTCGTAATAAAAACAAAAACAACATGAATTCATTATTAACATCACATCAACCTACAACAACAACCAACATTTCATTAGTGAAAGCAACAACATTAATGAATAATCTAATTAATTAAAACAAAACTTGTGAAATTGTGTTAATATTAATAAAATGTAAACTATTAAAATGAGAACAAGTAAGAAAATTATTGTCGGTTAAAACCATGTAATACCCAGCGAAATTTTTTAGAACAGGGTACCTTTGAATATATTCTGGAACAGGTTCTTTTAACACCAGCTCCATGGAACAAGTTGTATAATTCATTCTCGGTATTCAAAATGTAAGGTTTCACTATTTTATAATTAGTTCTAGAACCGGTTCTATTGCTTATGGGTCAAACTTCATACAAATAGAACAAGTTGTACAACATAAATTGGCACCTATTCTAATGCGATATAAGTTTCGCAACCTGTTCTTTGAGTTTTTACTTTTTACTGGGTACCCTACGCCTTGGGATAATATGATTTTGATTGATATTTTTGATATAAAGAATCTCTCAAATATATAAAAAAAAACTTATTTTTTTTCGAATGTTACTAGATGTTAGTGTGTGTAAAAGTGCCCTACAGAAAAAACTGCTAAAACAAGCAGAATTTGTTTGATAAATAAAAATAACAGCAAGAAAACTTTGTTAAATTTACAAAAATGTAGCTATATTTTTTATAATTGTAATTGGCAATTTATACTAATGAAATCATCAAAAGAGAAACTGTTGAATATTAGTAAAAAAAATTTGTCAAAATTTTTATTAATGCAAATGAAAAATCTGAAATCAGGGTACTACTTTTCACAAAATATTTCTGTTGAGTTTAACGTGATAAATTATTACTTGTATTTAATTAATTTAACTTAAATACATAAAGATAAAATTTCGTGTTTTGTCTACTAATATTCAGTAAAAATTTTTGCCGATTTCAGTAGGGTAAATTGTCTTTTGCAATTAACTAAAATTTAACTTTAATTTAACTAAAATTTTGTTGGTTATAGCAGTTTAATTTTTGCTGTTTTTTTCTTACTAATATTTAGCAAACAGAATCAGTAACTTTTTCTATTATTTTTACAGATTTATTTCTATCAGTGTAGATATATTTATGTCCAGATTTTCAAGTTAATTTCAACAGCTGTACAGGCTGAGGACAGGGGCTATTTTTGGCATACTTAGCTTCGTCATATTCCGACACAACTTTACGAACCGATATATTAGGATCGGTAATTGATATAATAGCGCGCTTAAGAGCATAAGTTAGTATACAAGTTAGGCTATAACCACAAATAAATTAAAAATTGCATAATTACAAATAAAGGCAAAAGCTATTAATTTTAGTCCGATCAAATTAAAAATTTATTTTAGTGTGGTCAGTGATTCTATTTTTACAATGGAATTTTGAAAACGTAAAAGAATTTTAAACAACTTCAAAATATACCATTTAAAATGGCGGGGAAAGTTTTGAATTCTAGCTGAATCTATCTAAAAATTTGTATTGAGAATGTTTTTATATCTCTTAACTGAATTTCGGTTGGAATTGAAAAATTAAAAATGGCAGATAAAAATATAAGCTCAAAAGTTGGTAAATTTTAAAAAGGTTACAAATTATGCAAGAGTAGGTTGCCCAAAAAATGGTTTTTGACCCTCTGTAGGGAAAGTTTGAGCTTTCAAATAATGATAATAGGAATTACCGTATTTTAAAAAAGATTGAACTGCCCCCTGTTGAATGTGAAAAATATTTCGAAAAGTATAATTTCTTTTAAATTTCAATCGATTTCAACAATATTTACAGAGATTATAGAAGATGGTAAGGATAACAATAGGTTATGACACTCATGGGTATTAGAATCGAAATCTGTTGGACCTAATTCCCAAACAAAAAATGTTTTATACACACAAGAGATTCATCGTAAAAAACGAATTTCTTGCAGCAACCGCATAATTTAGTTGTCCTAAATAAATGTTTTCCTGTAACAATTGAAATATTTGGTTTCAAATGAAATTCTGTTGCATTAACCGAATTTCGGTTTCGACAAACAAGTATATCGGTGGCTTCAACCAAATCATTTGGTTAGCAAGAAATTGGGTTGTTACAATAAACCTGTATTTTTTACAAAACCGTTTACAAAACAGCTATAGCCTCCAATTGAGGTTAAGTAAGACCTATTTGCTGTGACAAGTATAACCAACATTTATGCGAATTTATGATCATTTGTCAAATGATGGCTACACACAAAAATGCCTGACTCAGTAAAGCCGGTCAAAAAATATAAAATTCTTTACCGGAGTAAATGTGATAAAAATACAACCATATCCGATGTAATATCTCATCAATAAATATACATACAAAATTTTACAAGCAATGCAGAAATAGAAGCGCATTTTTAGCACTTCCAAAAATGCAGATATTTTCATGTTTTTGTATTTTTGTTGTAATTAAAAGCTTTTGAGTCGTATATCCACAATAAACGAAGTGCTACTTTTTACCACAACTTTTGGCCGATATTAAATTAAAACAAGTAAAAAAGGGCTAAATTTGGTTGTGCCGAATCTTTGAATACCCTCCACCATAGGGGCTGAAGATGATATACGTATATACTAAATTTTGCATGAACTGTAATATGAATATGTTTTGTTAATTTATGTAACGAACTTTTGTTATTTAGTTTTAGTAATGTTATTTATTTAGTTTTAGCAATGTTATTTACAGAGGTCTGCTCTGTTAGCGACTTTAACATTGTTGATTTTTACGTTAACTTAGTTATTAGAGTAACACACATATAGCTCTAAGAATGTTATTGTTCTCATAATATGTAAGACAATAAATGTAATCGAACAATAAGAAGACTTAATAACATTTTTACTTACTTAACAGAAAAAAAATAGGTTCAGAAAAATTGTACAAATTTGTATGGAAAATTCAGAGGTACCTTCACATTTTCACTCATAACTTTTGAACCGCTGAACTGATTTTGCTCATTTTAAATACCAAACTACTCGGGAGGATGTTCAATAATCTGGGTAAAAATAGGCACCCCCGCTTGCGTCTTCGCGTCGTGATCGCCATTTCAACAGACAGACAGACGGACAGGCAGACAGGCAGACAGACAGACAGACAGACAGACAGACAGACAGACAGACAGACAGACAGACAGACAGACAGACAGACAGACAGACAGACAGACAGACAGACAGACAGACAGACAGACAGACAGACAGACAGACAGACAGACAGACAGACAGACAGACAGACAGACAGACAGACAGACAGACAGACAGACAGACATACGGACATCGCTAAATCGACTTAAAATTGTATAAGGATTACGAATATATATACTTTATGGGGTCTTAAACCTATATTTCGACATGTTACAAACGAAATGACAAACTGATATATACCCTCACCATATATGGTGGAGGGTTTAATGAGAAACCCTAATGGCATAAAATGACATAAATTAAATAATAAAAGATTAATTTAAAACCTATATTTGTTTTAAAACAATCCTATTTATGCATATGAAAATATAAATAAATATTTAATAGAATTAACTAAGTATTAAAGGCGATAATCATAACTCACAAAGTCATACATTATACATGACACCTGTTTAATCCAACATAAACAAACAATTTAACCTAAAACCATATTAAATTATATATAACGTATACGACTGGTATGATAAAATAGTATTTTGTATGATACATACACACACACACTCACACACACACACGTATCACGCACTCACACACACACACGTATCACGCACTCACACACACTTAACGTATTTCACTTATATGAGACATTAAATACTTTTCATTTTACTTATTTATACTCGTATGTGTGAATTTTTGTTTTTCTTTAAAGATTTATTACAAAAATAAACACATAAGATATTTACTTATTTATGTGTATTATTAGATTTGTGTATGTGATGAGAATTTTAATAGAAATTTTGAATTGTTAAATCTTTTTATCTAAACCTCAGTAGACAATTTTATTATTTTGAAAGTAAGCAGTTAAAAAAAAAGATGCCAAAATATTAAAGAATTTTATTTTTGTTGGGTGTTTTGTTACCTTGTCATAAATTGATACAAGAAAAGGGGAAACGATGTACATACTCGTGTATATACATAGCACATGGCACATAATACAATGAACTTTTCTGAAGATTTCAACACGTAATGGTTAATCTAAGAAAAAAGCAAGAAAATTACATAAAAACATAAAAAATTAAAAAAAAAAACAAAAAGGCACGTATTTGTATTTTTTTTCCTTTAATAACCAAAATACATACTTTTAATTTCTTATTGTATACTTTTAGTGAACTTGTATGTATTTATGCATGGATTTCTTAAAGAAGAAGTAGCCTAAGTTTGAATTTTAAACAAAATTTTAGCAAAAGAAGAAATATGTACCGATACTATGCGAGCGATACAAAACATGTGTTTTCAAAAAACTGTTTTGTTTTGGTCTTTAGCGATGTTAAATTTTGTAAAAAAAAATCTACTTTCACGATATATTGTCCGTTACCGACTGTAGTTTATTTAAGAAGTAATACGTAAAGTTTGTTTTGAAATGAAGAATCAATTAAAATTTATAGAAATATATTTTTTTTAACTATTTGAATCTGTCATTCAAAAAACAAACTGTACAAATTTACAGACATTCAGTAGGAGTTGATATTTTCAGTTAAATGTAAAAGTTTATAATTTCTGATTCTAAAAATAGAAATTCACATAATTCCTTTTTGTTTTTTTTACCAAAATAGTTTGTTTATATACAAAATTTTTCAATAAAAATTACAAGAAATTATTCAAATATACATACACACAAATCCAATAAAAATATATACATCTGCATGTGTTGTGTTCTGTTTTGTAATTACACACAAAAAAACAAAACTTTCAATTTGAAAAACAAACCACAAAAGTAGTTTAAAAATTGATGGTTATTTTAAACGACTTTCTATTGCTTTTACTACTTTTGTCGATTATTAAATAATGATTGAAAATAAACAACAAAATGGTTTGAATATAATGAAAAATCAGTAGACCTCTTTTTGATTGTATTTTCGATTAATTTAATATGTATTTTAGATTATTTTTAATGAAATAATATTGTGAGTGTATTAAAAATGTATCGAAAAAATAAAAAAAAACGGTTTTTAGGACTCTCTCTTGAAACAAATTACTCGTCTCGCTTTCTCAGCACGAATACAGGTTGGTTGAAAAGTTGCTGCGCTCGAAATGAAAGAATACTGTTATTGTTACGAAATATATTTTGTTATTCAATATAATCTCCTAGAAGCTCAATACACTTGTTCCAATGATCTTCCAATAATTTTATCCCATCCTAATAATGGTTTTCCGGAAGCTCTGCAAAATAACCGTCTACGGCTGCTATGGCCTCTTCATTCGACGAAAAATGTTTTCCACGAAGGAATTGTTTGAGATTTCTGAAGAGATAGTAGTCACTGGGAGCCAAATCTGGTGAATACGGTGGATGTTCAAGCAATTCGTACTTTAATTTTTTGAATTTAGCCCTCGTCAAAACACTTTTGTGAGCAGATGCATTGTCTTGATGAAAAATGATTTTTTTCTTCTTTAAACCAGGTCTTTTCTCACGAATTTTTTCATCCAGCTGATCCAAAAGGCTGCAATAATATTCAGAGTTGATTGTTTTACCCGTCTGAAGATAATCAATCAACAAAATTCCTTTTGCATCCCAAAAAACTGATGCCATAACCTTCTTTGCTGATCGTTGTAACTTCACCTGCTTTGGAGCTGAAAAACCAGCTTCAGTCCACTGTAAACGTTCTTGTTTCAATTAAGGATCATGATGGTAGATCCAAGTCTCATCCATAGTTATAAAACGACGCAAGAAGTCGGTTTTATTCGGCTTAAAACGCTCCAAATTACGCTGATAAATTTGTTTTCGATCCAGTTTTTGTTGAATTCTTAATGTGTGCGGCACTAACTTTCCAAACAGTTTTTTCATACGTAATTCTTCATGTAAAATATGAAGTACTCGTTCGCCTGAGATGCCTATGGCATAAGCAATTTCACGCTTTGTCAAACTTGGATCTTCACTAATCATATTATGTACCTGCTCAATGATTTCTGCTGTGGTTGCAGTTTTTGGTCGTCCTTCGCGTGGATCGTCTTTAAGGCTGGTACCACCACGTTTAAATTCACCAGCCCAAAATTCAACGGTTCGTTTTGAAGGTGAGGACTCCTTATACACTTCTAACAATTGTTTATAAATTTCCTTTGCTTTTAAACCGTTCAAAACAAAGATTCTAATGACTGCACGATATTCAATTTTTTCCATATTAAAAAAAATCAATGACACGTAAACTTCAAATGGCTTGCAAACAAAGAAAGAATTGACAGAATGACTTGCAATTTTGCATGTGTTCTCAGGACAGTTATACCAACTTGAGAAAAAAAAGTTTGGAGCTAGCAGTGCCATCTCTTGGTGAGCGCAGGAACTTTTCAACCAACCTGTAGGTATATCGTACATTGTGATGATTTTTTTATGATATTAATGAAACGTTTCATCAAATTAATAAACCCTGTATCTCTTAAAATATTTAAGTGAAGTGAAGTTACAAACCCAATTTTAATATAAAAAATAACTCGAAGCTTAACATTTTTGATGATAATTTGTAGTGAACTTCGGGCGATAAGTTCTTGCACTCTTGTCGGATATTCCTTTTAATAGCTTTCAGAGTCTCTATAATACGATAGTAAAAAAAAGGTCATGTTCGGAAGACATCCTAAAGTATCTAGTATTTTTATAAAACAGCCACAGGGTGACCCATTTTTATATAAACGAAATGGAACGGGAAACGAAATTTGTATAATCGGAGTGTGTTATTTTATATTTTCATATAAATTGATATAAAAAAAAATAGTCACACTGTGGCTGTTTTATAAAAATTTCATGAAACCCTTATGGTATAAAATTAAATTAATCTTGATTTAAAAAAATTATTTTAATTATTATTTTAATTCGCAAATCAAATCAAAATTGATTTGATTCTTTAATTTATAATTGAAGTATTCAACTTGAATTATTACGTTTGATTTATAAAAAAAATATTTAAATCAACTTGTTTATTCTAATAAGATAAATATGTAATCAGAAAAACTAATTCGCGAATTAATTCGTCAAAATTTAAATCAGATTTGAAATTTGATTTAAGGAGTTATGTTTTTAAAGGTCTGTCTTGGATACATATGTCCTCCAATTCATTTATCAATTGAAGCCAATTAAAACATGTTGTTCATAATTTCTAATACTCGTTGATCATAATTCATAGACAAAAACTGACCTCATCGCTGATAAAAAATTTGGACAAAAAATTGTCCATTGCAAAGTAGTCACAAGTATTTCACGTTCTTGAAGAGTATATCATTTTAAGTCTTGTCATTTGCAAAAGTTGTAGCATATTCCAAAAGGGATATATATTTTGGGCCACCTTATATTTTGTGGGGCAGTGTTATTAAAAATTTATTACTTAGATATTTTATTGTTTTAAAACCAGAAAATTGGTTAAATTTCCTAGTCTCAGTCTAAGGTTGGGTAACTTATTGAAATCATAACCAGAGCTTAACACTAACCATTGTTAACTACATACAAATTTGACATTCATAACTATTATTAAGCACTAATCTCTGGTTATTTTTACATAATTTAGCAGGCATAAGTGTTAATACAAACCTCAAAATAAAATAAAAATTAAATTTATATGAAATATGAAATTTGATATATGTTACTGTAAGTCAGCTCAAGCTTTAGGTTATTTTGTTTATTGTTAATGGCCCTGAGGGTCATTCCCTACACACAAGAACACAATTAGCAATTTTCTTATTACCCTGTAGAAAATGTCGATAGTGAAACTGTACTGATTCACTATTGACTTTGTCACCAGTACTACTGACTAACTATGCCCCAGCCAACGCTTTCTGCTGTAGACATTTAACATGTGCGTTTCATTGCGAATCTACACAACTATTGACTAGGTGTTGACATTGGAACCAGAGATTCACTAGTACATTTTAGTAGTTCTAGTCTACACTTTTGGAAATTTTTACTTGATTTCCACACTAGGAAGGAAATAAGATTAAACAGTTGCATTTATTTTTTTTTAGATTAGATATTTTATTATTAATTTTATAAATTTCATTTAAGTAAAAAAAAAATCGTGCAAATTTAATTTTGGAGTAGACAAATCTTCAAAAGGCTGCACAAAATCATCCACAGGCTCCGAAAATCTTCATCAGGCTCCACAAAATATTGTTGCCTCTTTTTTATTTTAATTTTTATACAAAATTGATTGTTTTTTTTTCATAAGTTTTTTGTAATTTCTTTTGCTCATTATATATTTTGTTCAAATTTGTATATTTACCTTTTAAATTCATTTTTCTACATATTTTTATTAAAAACTTTAATTTTGCATGCAGCTATGCACATGTATTTTCAACAAAATAAAACAATAAAAAATCAAGAACAAGCACAGCTTTGCAGCTGCAAAAAAGGAATGTAAAAAGTATAGACGCTTTGTGGACATGTCACCAAAATAGTCGACAAAAGTAGTGACTTGTAGCCACTTGACCCGAGGCTTCCTACAGGGTATATTCACACACACACACACGAATTGAGTTTATGTATGTAACCTTTTCGAAAAAAATTTATGAAAAGGTAAAAATGAAAGGAAGCGATAAACTTTTTAAGTTTTATTTTTGCGTCCACTTTAATACATTTAAGGGGTTACACCTATTTGAATAGCAAAGAAAGAGAATAATTTTTGGTTTTTCTTTTTATATTACACTCTGACACAATTTTGTGATCATTTGTGGATCATTTAGTCCTTTTTGCAAAAAGATTATTGACCTACTCCAACAAATCTTGTTGGTAATATTAAATATTCTGGTTATAACATATTGAACAATTACGTGCTGTAGCAAGTGTGTGATTTCAAATTTTATGTCAAATATTTTTTCGTTTGGTTTCGGATGATGCAAATTTTTCAAATCAACCAAACGAAAAAATATCTCTCATAATGAAAAGTATGAAAAGTATCTGCACAACTTAACGATTTGAGCAATTTCTAGTCAATTTATACAGCAGACTTAATCTACCAATCAGCTGCTAATGGTTACACTGAAATTAAAACAGTTAATACACTTTGCTGCTTTTATACATTTTTTTTAAACAAAAATCTTGTTTTCTTTAACCCTCTAAGCGAGTTTACATTATGCTTGAAATCAACTTAAAAGTAGATTTCGACGGAAATCTAATAAAAATTTGGTATTTGAAGCAGATTTCCCATACAAAATGAAATCCAATTTAAAGTTTAATTTCGCTGAAATCCAAACGAAATCTAATAAATTTTGGAGACTTTTTTTTATCGACTTTGAGGAATACAACTCTGAATTCGTCGATAAATCATAATAGTAGTTGGCAACGCTAGTACGTTGACGATTGTTTGACGTTTATGGCATGTTTTTAGATAACATGTTTCTCAAAAATGTTGCCCAATTGAGTATTAAAAATTAGTTTGCAGTTCTATAATACAAATGTCAAGTTTTGTTGAGTGAAAACGTAAGTGTAACTCTTTTTGCGGTTTCTACATAACAATTTCAATTGTCAATACTGTCAAAAACATACAATACAAGTAAAAAAAAGTAATTGTGTGTATCACAAAGGAGTATTTTATTAGTTTTTTTTTTTTGTTGTTTTCTTTTGTTTTGTTTTCTTCATCTACATTTCTTTTCAGGAGCTGGTATGTGAGTGATTCGATATGCTGCTTTTAATCTTGGCTATATTTCATTAAGAATCATTCAAAAAACTTCCTTGTTGATGCCAAATATAGCAATGAAACTGAAAAAACACATAAATGAAAAGAACTTAAATTTTGTTTTATTTTTACTCACCGCTCTTTCGGTAGATCCATAACATTTGAGGCATCTCGGATATTTCTGCGGCATAAACGAATGTCTACACCATCACCGTCACTTGAATCACTATCAAAATGTAATTCAAAAGATGGGAATATTTTTTTCCTTAATTTTTTTAATATATAACAAATTTTATTCACAAATAATTATTTATATAAATAAATTTGTTTTGTAAATAAAAAACAGCTGTTCGTTTATATCTGTACTAGAGTTGCCATTTAGTAATGAAAGAGTTGTATTTTAGCATAAAAAAAGTAAACAAAATACAAAACTATATACTATGGCAATAATATAGTTTGACAATATAAAAAAAACAACGTGACAAAACGTAAGTAAGACAAGTGTACTATAAAAACACATTCGCTTACGTACTTGTTTGTGTACAGCTTGCCTGTTTGAAAAAAGACTTGTTATGTAGAAACATGGTATTAATAAAAGCACAATAACACGAGGTCACGTAAATAATACATTTGTATGTGTGCACAATACATTTGGATGTGTAATAGTATTATGATAATACATTTTTTTGTGTTTTTGGTATAACACATTTAAGTCGATGTTTGAGCCTTTTTCTTTGTAACAAACTTTGTTTTTTAATACCGAATGCTAATAAGATCATTTTTTATTTAAAGTTTTCCTATTATTTTTCATCAGCTGTTTTTCGTATTGTGAAATCGAAATCTCGAAAAATATAATGTGAACGATATTGATTTCGAAATAGATTTCAAATTGAAATCTTTTTAAAAAAGTTCAATTGTAAATTCGCTATAATGCACAAGACCGCCAAAAAGCGGTTAGCAGATATTAAGTAGTTTTTTGGCTAAATAATAATTTTGTATTGAAGCAATTACTTGATATCGATATAAAACATAGTTTACTAATTTTTCAGCCTTTTAACTTTTTTTTTTGAAAATTTCGTATAATTGAAAAAAAAAATTTCAAACAAGCAAATATATATTAAAAATCGCTAAAAATATATTTGCTCTTTGCCATATAGTATTGATAATGCACGCAGAAAAAAAAGTTAGTAGAAAAATTTGTAAACGGTTTTCAATCCCACTTTACTATTTTTGTACTGATTTTTAGTAAAAAATTATTATTTAACAAATCTCTTTGCTATTTACATTTTACAAATTACAGAATACTTACAAATTTTCGTCGCTAATTTTAGAAATCATTTTACAAATTTTTGAAAACCGATTTGCAAAAATTAGTAAAAAAAATTACTAATTTTAAAAAAGTGGATATTGAAGGAAATGTTATTTCTAATTAAAACTTACACCTCTACAAACTTAAATTGCCTTAAAATGTTACATCGCTTAAAAAAGAGATCGGAAGTGAATATACCGACTTATGTCTGAAAATAGGACATCCACTTAAAATAGCACTAAAAAGTTTTTTTTAGTTCTAAAAATCAGCCCTAAAAACAATTAAAACTTGACCTTGAAAGTAAAAAAATTTACTAAAAAGGTTTTTAAAACAGAAATTACCAAATTAAAACAAAATAATAAATTCATTTATGTTTTTACAATTTTTAAGCCTTTGATTTTTTTAAATTTGTCTAAAATATTTCTTGAAAAACTAAATAAAATAAAAAAAATTTTGAGCTCAACAAAAAGAAATAAATTTGAAATTTTGTACTTATATTAATAATATTTAGTAATTTTTTTTTTTGCTGATTTTAGCAAACAGATTTAAAATTCCACTTTACAAAAAGTATACTAAAAATTAGTAGCGGTAGCTTCTAATTTTTCATTGTACTTCACGACAGCAGACATGTGTTGCTCAGATTAGCAAAAAATACCTCTGGGCTTAAATCAGCAAAATTTCCCGTAATAACAGCAAAATTTTCAGTTGCCATTGCAGACTTTTTTTGGTGATTGTATTGATAGTTTTATTTATAGCAAAAAATCAAAACTATTTGACAACTAAATTTCTTGATTTGTCTTCAAAGTCTTTTGTGCTTTATATTTTAATACTCGTATCTTTGCCATGCACTCAGAAAAAAAAGTTAGTAGAAAAATTTGTAAACGGTTTTTAATCGCACCCTACTATTTTTGTACTGATTTTTAGTAAAAAATTATTATTTAGCAAATCTTTTTGCTATTTACATTTACAAATTACAGAATTTTTACAGAATATTTACAAATTGTTGTTGCTAATTTCAGAAATCATTTTACAAATTTTTGAAAACCGATTTGCTAAAATTAGCAAGAAATATTACTGATTTTAAAAAAGTGGATATCGGAGGAAATGTTATTTCTAATTAAAACTTACACCTACAAACTTAAATTGCCTTAAAATGTTACATAGGTTAAAAAAAGGGATCGGAAGTGAATATACCGACTCATGTTTAAAAATATGACATCCACTTAAAAAGGTTTTTTAGTTCTAAAAATCCGCCCTAAAAACAATTCAAATTTAACCTTAAAAGTAAAAAAAAAAAAAAATTGACCAAAATATTTTTCTAAACAGAAATTACCAAATTAAAACAATATGATTAATTCGTTTTTTAAAAAATATAATCAAAATTTTTTATGCTCGATAAGAAAAATAAATTCAAAGCTTTTTACTAATAGTAATAATATTTAGTAATTTTTTTTGCTGATTTTAGCAAAGTCTACTTAAATTTAGTAGCGGCTACTAATTTTTCTACTAATTTCATTGTACTACATGTCAGCAGACATGTGTTGCTAAGATTAGCAAAAAATACCGCTGGGCTCAAATTAGCAGAATTTCCCGTAATAACAGCAAAATTTTCAGTTGCCATTACAGACTTTTTTTGGTGAGTGTAGTAAGTTGTCAATACCAAAAATATTGTATAAATATTATCGATATCTGAAGAAAGAGCATCAGGGCGTTAAAAACTCCGCCATTTAGTCACAAACCAAAACTAGAAAGTTAAATTTAATTTAATTTTAATAATGCGTGCTGTGGGCCACTTTACTAAATCTACTGTCACCTTAGGCCGAAATTTTAATTTGTTTTATGAAACAATAATTCTTTATGTACATTTTAGTATAATATTTTTTTTTATTAACGCTCATGTTAATCTATTTACATAGGCCATACCCCTTAAGGGAATCATTGTAGGCAATAAACTGGACACTTTTTGTTCTTGTTGTTAAATGGCCTCAGGTGCTAAAATAACTTTTGTTAGCAATTAATGTTAATTAAATTCATATTTAATGCTTGAAGAATTATTTTTTTTTTCTAAAACAAATTCATAACACAGAGGGCGGAAGAGAAAGAGAGGATGTAGTTTGTTTGACAATGACGTCTAGCAAATAAATCATGCTTAAATATTACTTACGTTAATGTTATTCCAGTTTAAAGTTTTTACTGCCAACATAACATCCTTTTCTTTATGTATCTGTGTATCTGTGTGTGTGTGTGTTAACAAATCAAAATGAAACGTTTAAAAAGGGTTCATTTTGGCTGTACACAAATTTACATATTTTTTTAAGGATTTCTTCAAAAAGTGACAAACAATTTTCACCTACTATGACGACCTATTAGAAAAAATACAAACATTAACATACACACGGATTTAAGTGCCTTCCAGGAAAATAGCAAGAAAATATTACACTTCTATTGCAAATATAAATATGCTATTTTATTTCTTTTGTATTTATTTGGTTTCACACTTACTGTATTTTCGACTTTAACTCTTTTTTAATACGCACTTAAGGTATATTTTGCTACTTATATGTGTTAGGGCGGATTTAAGCTGAGTATAGATATAAAAATATATATTTTAAAAAGTTTCAGACTAATCGAAAATGATTTTCAGGTAGGGATTTTCATCTGATAGTCTTAAAATCTGTTCACAAAAAATAAGGCTTCTTTCTCTTTTACAAAATTAGCAGTGTCCACTGCAATAATAAAATTAAAATCATGCCTTGGGAAATAGTTTAATAGAAGATTTTTAAGTTAATATGCAAAAACTTATATTTTAAAGTTTCAGGTATATATATGTGACCTTCACCGAGAAAACGGACCTAGTGTGTTGAAATGAAGTTTTGAGAAAAACGCATTTAAAGTTTCATAATGCATTATCACTATGAACACACATTCAGTTGGGAGATGCGATTTGGTATGGTTAGTTATGATTGTGAAGTCATGCCTATGTGGTGACGTATTTTTTTTTCACTTTTAGTGTGACAATACCTTTGCTATTGTTGCTGCTCTGTTCGTTCTCAGCTATCTGTTCGCTCTCAGCAAAGGGTTGATGTGCATATACTAATAGGAAGAACATTTTAAAAATAACTATAAGGAGGAAAGGAATAAAGTGACGCTTCAGTCTTGTGCCAACTGTATAACGAGTGTTATCAATATCTCAAAAGTTGTTTCGCAATTTTTGATTCTTTTGTAATTTTGTTACTAAGCTGATGTTAATTTAAAGTAATTTGTATACAAATGGATATTTCTGACAGTTTTGATGATGATTTAAAAAGACTAGACTCGGTTTATGGCTAAACCAAAAAATCAAAAAAAGTAAAATTTTAATGTTTTTCTCATTTTTATCGATTTTCCCAAGTTCGTTTTGTACGTTTTTATGGGGTAAATAAATTTTTATCAGAAATCTAACTCATTTCATCTTATTCTACACCCTTTTAGGTACCAGAATCCACTCTTAAGTCCAAACCCGTTTTTTGACACACTAGGTCCCTTTTTTCGGAGAAGGTCACATATTATATTATTTATTTAAAACGAATTTAACTTAGTTTCTACTTGAAAGTTCTAAATAAGAATATTTTGTATTTACCTACGAAGCTTTCAATTAAATAACAAAATATTTGTACTTCAAGTTGTCAAGTAAAATTATTTTCAAGTATATTTTACTTGCTGAATTTTTTTTTATATACTACTACTTGATATGATTTTTTGAAACAAATTGGCCAAATTATGGCAGTATTTTTAATAACAAAATAATTATCAAAAAAACTCAAGTTTTTTCAAATACAAAGTTTTTAAAGTATTTTCAAGCAAAATGATTGACCATATATTATCCAAATATTTTCGAGTTTAAAAATGTACAACTTCTACAAAATATTTCATTGGACATTACATTATAGAATGACTCAGACTATCATCATAATTGATAACACTACACAACAGCCGTAAAAACCTGCTATTGCTTAAATCTTTTCTAATAAACTTTGGAATACTGAAACCAAATCTGGCGACAAAAAATTTTAAATGAACCGTTTTTGAGAAAATGGATTGGGAAGTTGTTAATGAAACTTTGTATTGGATGAAAATCTATGAAGTTTTTCATAAATTGATTAAGCTTTTTCTCTGTCTTACCAAACTGTATTTCAGTCAACTCAGAACTGAACTCCATATAGCGATTTTTATCTAAAAATGCAAAATTTTTGCACAAAGCGAAATTCTTATTAACGAAAAAATATTAATATATAAACAAAAATTTCAGACTCTACAGCAAATTTAAAGCTCATACTCACAATCCTTTTAAAAAACTTATACTTTTTAAGACAATACGGAAATTTGGGAACATTTGAAGTAAAAAAAATTTTAAACTTATTTAAAAAGTTAAAATTTTTTTCTTTATCTATCCACAACTATTCTACCCCTGATAAGACAGAAATTTCTCCAAAGTTCTAAATCGATTCACCCTAATGTTTATATGAGGCTTTCCATAACAACTGCTTGGCTGCAGGAAATAATATGTCGGATAGATGTCAAACCTACAGTATTTATTGTCTTATACGATGCAAACAAAACATGAAACAACTTTTCGATTTATTGGGTAAAGTAGGCGTGGTTAAACACTAAGAAATTTAGAGTTTTTAAATATATTATTTATTATATTTTCATAGGATTTTAAAAATGCTTTAAGATCTAAAAATATTCATATTTTTTTTTTTTATTAATTTCAACAAAACAGAAAATTTTATCACAAAATTTTTTTTATTTACATCAATACGAGGGCGGATCAATAATTCCATGACTTCCCTCGTAGTTATATGAAATGCAACACTGCTCCCATCAAGTACCACCTGTTACTTACTTTGCGTTTAACAGCTGTTCAAAACATACAACCTCGTGGATTTTTTTAACCTTAATTCTTTGCGAAAAAAAACCGTCAATCAAACCAAGGAAAAGTTTGATAAATACTATGAGGACTCTGCACCATCGATTTCAATGGTATAAAAGTGGTTTACTGACTTTCGTTGTGGTCGCACAAGTACAAATGAAGCTGAACGTTCTGGACGGCCAATTGAGGTCAATACATCCGAAAATGTCGAAAAAATCCACGATATGGTGTTGACCGATCGAAGAGTAAAAGTGCGTGAGATTGTTGATGCCATAGGCATTTCATGTGTGATTTCGATTTTAAATGATCAGTTGGATTTAAGAAAGTTGTCTGCAAGATGGGTGGCGCGTTTGCTCTCAATTGACCATAAACGTAATCGTGTGACAAATTCAAAGGATTGTTTGAAGTTGTTTAACCGCAATTTGAATAAGTTTTTGCGGCGTTTTGTATCTGTGGATGAAACATTACAACACTCCGAAAACCAAGCAGCTGTGTAAACATAGGGTTTTTCCGGGTGAACCGGCTCCGAAGAAGGCCAAGGTAAGTTTGTCGGCCAATAAGGTGATGACAAAAGTTTTTTGCACGCGGGATAATCCACATCGATTACCTTCTAAAGGGAAAAACAATAAACGGCGAATATTATGCCAACTTATTCGGCAGATTTAACCAGGATTTAAAAAAAACGACCCCATATGGCCAAGAAAAAAGTTCTTTTTCATCAAGATAATGCACGGGTGCACACGTGTGTAGTCTCAATGGCAAAATTCCCCCCCATTTAGCCCCCAGTGACTATTTCCTATTTCCAAACCTAAAGAAATTGCTGGGTGGAAAGAGATTTAGCTCCAACGATGAAATTACTGATCAAACAAATGCCTATTTTATGGACCTCGAAAAATTCTATTTTTTGGAAGGGATACAAAAATTGGAGAAACGTTGGACTAAGTGCGTTGAGCTAAAAAGAGATTATGTTGATAAATATTTTTTTTTTTTTTTTGCAAAAAAAACTGTATTTTATTCAAAAAGTCACGGACTTATTAACCCACCCTCGTAAGTAGGGACAGTCGTTTTCTTTACAAGTAGTTATAGATATAAATATAGTATTGGTGTTGAGCTAAAAGGAGATTATGTTGGAAAATAATTTTTTTTTTTTTTTGCAAAAAAAACTGTGTTTCATTTATAAAGTCACGGACTTATTGATCTGCCCTCGTAACTAATAAAAATGTAAAGAGGGGGAAAACCACACACACACAGTAAACAGAGTTTGTCCAAATCTATATTGGACAAATCTATAAGTTGGACAAATCTATTTTTTTATTTCTAAAAAAGATCAGATATTTTTCTATCAATTCAGAAAGTTTGAAAAAAAAAATACATTGAATTTTGTGCATCGCACAAAAAATTTAAATATATTTTTCTAAACGCATACTTCTTATAATAAGTACGTACAGAGAACAAATATTCAAATTTTCGTACATATTCAACAAAATTGATGGATTTGCAAGTAAAAAATCGATTTATTTGTTGAAATGTCTTGTATGAATGTAGATTTAAAGTCAATTCAAAAAAAATAAATTTTGAGATCCTTTTCGAGTCCCGAAAAGGAATTATTTAAATTTTTATATTTAGAAAGAGAAAAAAGAAAATTTTACATTTAACAGAAAATATAAACTCCAACTGAATGCCTGTATTTTTTTGTAATTTGTTTTTTTTTTTTTGAATGACTGATTCAAATAGTTAAAAAATATATTTCTATGAATTTCAATTTATTGATTCTTCATTTAAAAATAAATTCTACGTATTACTTTTAAAATAAACTACAGTCGGCAATGGAAAATATGTTGTGAGTAGTTTTCTGGGTAAAGCACAGCAAACTGTTTTTCATGTGAAAAAGTTTCATTTAAACTTTAATGGCTTCACATATTATTTTAAATTATAAAAGTTAATAATTTTTTTTTTTATTTTATTAAAAAGACACAATCACTTTTTCGCTAGAAAATAATAATAGTATATATCAAATTTCATGAAAGCAAATTGTACTAAATTTTTACGTGAAATTTAATGTAGTGAGAAATATTTTTTTCTAAAGGAGTATAACTTATTTTTTACTTTAAATCGAAACAATTTAATGTGCTTAAAAAGTTAAAAAAGAAAAGGCTCACCACTCGGAAATTTATACTTGATGGAAATTTTAAATTAAGATTTCAGTTTAGGGAAACTACTTGAAAAAGATTTTATTAGAACAATGTTCAAAAATCTTCAAAACGCACTTAGCCATTTTTTGGGGGGAAAAATATGTTCTATACATTTTTCAATTGTATAAGACAATAAATACTGTTAGTTTGATTTTAACATTATATACTCTTTTAAACTGGTCAGTTGGTATAGAGAACCTCATATGCAGGTACTTACATCAGGTGTATTCGAATTCGCTTTATATTTTGTTTAATCTAAATGTACGTGACGTATTGTTTCCTGTTGAGCTTTGTTTTTTTTTTTTTATTTTGATTATTATATATGCATATATGAGAGTCTGCCTAAAAAAAACACTGCAATGGTCATAAGTTGATAACTCTTTGCTACCAATTATTTTTGAATTTTACATTAAAATGTCAAATGACTTTTGTATAATGCATAAGTACGTTTGGCATAAGAGCTTTAAAGAAAATTTTGCTATTTTCTTTCAATAAATTAAGCCAATTAAGACTCTACTATGGTTTTAAAATTTGAGAGCTTCAAAAATAATTATATTTAGATACGTATTTGTGAAATATGACGTAAATATCATATCCCAAATATATATTAAATCTAACATATTGCCTCTTAATGGAAATATGCATTTAATATTAATCATACGCTCCGCATGTTCCATTAATTCTGTTATCTTATATGTATTTAAAAAATAAAATATTGTTTTCCTTTATCGTTTATGTCTCTTATAAAAGTAATTTAATATCACTTGTTATAAAGTACATCATTAAAAATTGTAATGAAATTTTCAATTGACATCGTGTTAAATGCATTTAAACTTTTTAATATCCAATCAGCCAGGGGGAAATCTTAAAAAATAAAAAAATATGTTTGTGCCAGCGAATGATTTTGAAATCGCGAAAAATTAATATGTATAAAAATGAAATAAATTACATTTTATTGAAAAGACGTGAAACATGTTTCATTTGTTCTCTCAATTTATAGCATTCTCTCACACACAACAACACGACAGAACAACTTTTTTTATTGTTCAAATATTATCACCCATTGCTCGTTAATTTAAAGATCGAAGAAAGAAAAAAATATTAAAAGTTTAGTCTGGCTTTGGCAATCATATACATACACATTTATTGGATGTAAAAATGTGTAAATTGTTAAAAGGAAAAATCAACAAAGCATTGACTTTTCAATGATACGAAACTTTATGGGAAATCATTAAATTAAATTCAACAACAAACAAACGAAAACAGTTCTGCTAAATTCCCATGTACATACAAAACAATAGTTGGGGCATTCTGGCAAAAAGGTAATTGTAAAATTTATATATACATATATTTTTTTATTTATTTATATACATATGTATGTAGTAGTGTATGTAATATATAACCATACCATATACCTGTAGGTGTTTGTTGGTAGTATTGCTAAAGTACAAGTGTAGTAGTGCAATACTTCAGTTGTGTTTATATCACAGGTGTTTTCTTGTTTATGTTGTTGATATATGAGATTATACAAAAATGGGCTCCTGATAAGATTTAATTTAAAAGTATATAAATTTAAAGTAAATTTAGTAAATGAAAGGTGTAACTAACTTCTAAAGTACCTACAAAAATAGGTGACTTTAAAAGTTTTGAGGTCATAATTAATAAAATTATAATAAATAACGCTAACAAAAAAAAAATGATTTTTCTAAAACACATCAGAATCAAAATATTCAAAACAATTTTAAATTGATATTAGCCAAGTTATAGTTGCATAGAATTGGTAAGATATGCTTGTAAAAAGCTGGAAATTGCGAAAAACATATCTGAATCTATAATTTGTATACCAGCTTAAGGATAATAATCTGAGTAAATTCATATTTATTTTTTTTTTTTGCACATGATTTATATATTCATCCTCGTGAATTTCATTACAATGAAAGAAACCTGAAAACTGTTGAAAAATTGTAATTATTAAGTAACAACAACAGCAAAAAAGTAATATAGAAATTAAACACATGTATGCAACACATGCTACTGGGAACGAAAACATTACATATGTATATAAAACTTTGCAATATAAAAAAATTATATGTATTTTTTCTTTTAACCCTTTGAAATGGTTGATTTGCATATATCTCATTTTTAATTATTGCTTTTTTTGGCTATTTTTAACCAGAGTTGGCAGGCAATACCGCTAAAATACTGTTATCGATTTTTCTACTGACTATCGTTACCACTAAAATACAGTTATTTTTATTATTTCAAATGGCATTGCGCACTGCGACCATAATAGGTCTTTTGTGCTGCTCAGAACCACCCTAAAGGTTCAAGCTATTGATGAGGCCAAGAACCTTTCCGAGTGTGTTCCAAATATCGGAAGACGACAAGAAACAGTCATCCAAGAACCTTATCCTCCTGACACAAAGCCCAGGAGAATCGCAGAGGACATGCTCTGACGTCTCCGGTTTCAACCCGCAAAACCTGCCCAACTCAGTGTCCGATTGACCCTTCTTGTGCCTATGGTACTTAAGGTCGCAATGCCCAGTAAAGTATCCAGTCAGGGTCCTTGGGTATCTTCGCCCAAGCGCTAATAGTCGCCCAGACCCACCAGTGGGCATAAATATAAATCTCTTGGCCTGTCGTTGGCCACGAGATCTTTGCCAATAATCGTACAATTTTGACTATCTCCACATCCTAAGCTTCTCCCTTATATAGCCCATGGGCACCCCGCAAATAGGTTCAGGGCCAATAAAGGGACGACGGGCACCACGGTTGGCTAGACAATCCGCCCTCTCGTTGCCATGACAAGTTTAGATGACACCTCGTGAGACATAAGAGCCCTGAGTGCCGGCTGACTGTTAGCGAGAATATAGACACGAGATTTGGCAACAGGCATCCATAGGCATTCCTTCGCATACACACATATCGCGTAAATTTCCGCCTGGAAAATGGAGGGATATTTGCCTCGCCCTTAAACCCCCGCACCCGTATCCTTATTCAGCTGCTTCGAGCCATCTGTGAACCATATCTGGGAACCAACTTCAGGTTCCCACGTCCGGTTGGTCCACATGCTCCTATCAAAACACAAAGCGTCAAAGTACCTGACCAAAATCTGTGCCGGTAGAATCCTATCCGCGACCTTTGTGATTGGGTCATCCATAAGAACCTCGGCGAGGTTACCGAAATAATTGAGGCGTTACCGATATAACTGAAAAAATCGTTATACTTAAAAGACCGTTACCGAAATAATGGAATATAGCGTTAACGCTAAAATACCGATACCGAATCAACCGAAATATCGTTATTGTTAAAATACTGGTACTGAAATTACTGAAATATTGTTTCCCTTAAAATAATGTTACCGAAATGATAGAAAATAGCGTTACCCTTACCGATAACCGCATTTGTTTTGTTTTTAACACAACTTTCTGTGCCAGACACTAGAGAGATGTCTTTCTACGCATACCTTTAAATTGTAGTCTGATAGTCTCAGAGCCTTATAAGGTCTTCTTAAAGTCAAAATATAAAATTCTTGCTATTTGTGAGTATTTTTCTACATTTTGTCATTCCCTCAGATTGGGTTTTAGCCTCCGAAATGGGCAAAATCGGACTAGCGTTGGAAAAAGTTATGAATGAAAATGTGAAGATACCTCTAAATTTTCCATATAAATCTGTGTATTTCATAGTAACGTCTGCAGAATAAAATATTATGCTTTATTTTTTTGTAGCCACCTAGAGGTGAATAGTATTTTATATTCACTTCTATCTTGTATTTAACCTTTTTCTTTTATTAATAACAAATTAATTTTTTGAGCTCCTTTAGGAAGTAATAATTATGACAAATTATAATAAATTAGTTATTTTATATTCACCTTAAAAATTAATTTTCACCACACAAATTTTTCACCTCAAAAATGTTTTTCATCTCTAATATGTTTTTTACCCCAAAACATTTTTCACCACAATTTTTTTTTTTCATCTCAGAAATCATTTTTTACCCCAAAACATTTTTTACATCCAAAAATGTTTTTCAACTCAATTTTTCGTTATTAACTGTAGCAAAAACACTATGAAGATTATAAAAAAATTCTGAGTAACCGAAATTTTTATTTTTCAAAATTTTATGCGAAATATATACTGAAATGGTTATTATTTTTGGATTGGGCATCAAGTTTCGTTGTTAAAGGGTTAATATTATCATTTTATTTCGACTAATCGCTTACCTTAACTATTAATGTAGAGCAAAATAATTCAAATCTACATATGTAGTTCTTAGCCATTTTAATTTTTTTTGTTGCTTAAATTTTCATACATACAATAAATTCCTCTTTTAATTTGTATTTAATTTCCCAGTAGCAATTTAAAGAGATAAATGATGCATATGAGTCATTCCATGTCAGACCGTAAGATTTTTGCTAAAAATTGACTTTGATGTCTCCGATATCTTGCAAAATTTTAGTACGTATTCTTCCTTAAAAAATATTTTATACGTGTTTCCAGAAAAACATTAAATTTTTTTGTTTTTTTAAAGTTACGTGCATTTGAAAATCGTCAAAATCGTGAAAAATCTTCCGACATGACAACTTTTAAACTAATATTTCGCAAAAACTTGTAGATGGATTTTAAAGACCAATGCCTTATTTTAAAGGTATTTGAACCTACTTTTTAAATTTTTTTTTAATTTATTTATTTTTTTTATTTTTAAAATTTGTTTTTTTTTACTTAATTTCTGTTTTCCACCATCTTCGAACAAGTCGAAAAATCTGAAAAAATATTTTCTTTAAGCTCAATATAACCTTAATATTCCCTGTAAATTTAAGAATGGAAGTCGAATGGATTCTATTTTTTCCCGATTTTTTTCTATTGTAGTATCACAAAAAGTTAAATTTTGTATGTGAATATTATATTTTCAATGTAATGTTAATTAACATTACATTAACATATTCGTTAACACGCTTGAAAGTATAATGTTCACATACAAAATGTAACTTTTCATGGTACTACAATGAAAAAAATCGGATGCAAAAAAAAAATAATAAAACATAAAAACTAAAACAAAAAAAACTGGCATCTTGTTTGTCTTCCAGAAGCATAAACGCATATAGACATTTCTTTATATTAAATGTTTATTTTTTTAATAAAAAAAAAAATAATAAGAATTAATTGAAGTTTTTTAATAAAATTTAGCTTTAAAACTCACGGAACGAGTAGAATGTAAAAAAATTGACAGATAGTTATCATAACAATTTTTTTTCATAACGAGAATGGGAATTGTTCAAAATAAAAACGGGAAGTGAAAAACAACTGTGAAGTGAAAATCATTAATTATTTATCACTTCGCAAAGCAACTTTATTCGGAATTGGCCCCCTTAAACTCTTAAAAAAATATTGATACAATTAAAAAAAAGTTGGCCGATTTTTAGATAAATTGAGTTACCAATTACATTAAAAAGTCAGTAATAGTTCTAATTTAACCATTTGTTTTTTAAATTGTTCATAAATTGACATACCATACTACAATTTTTAGCATTTTCCAAATTCCATTAAATTATAATAAATAATATACCAAAAATTGGTCAATACTTAGCCACGCCTGCTTTGCCCATTTATTGGAAAATTTTAAAAATTTTTTACATTTTTTATTCGTATCACATAGGATAATAATTACTGTAAGCCTGACATTGATACCATTTAAATTTTTCTGGTTCGAGGCAGTTGGTACCCAGTAACAAATAGACGAACAAGTTTTAAAGTGTACTAGTTTTTGGACTAGTAATTACAAAACTAGTTAGAGTCGTGTATTAGATTGATAGAAGCTATAGAGAGACTGTTTTAAAAGATATTATTTAAATATGAGTTTTAAAATTCCTTTGTTTTTCATCTGATTTTGCCAGAGTCGTTTCAGTTCCGTACCACATTAGTGCCAGTTTTACCCTCTATTTTTCTCCCATAAATTGTAATTTTTAATCCAGTTCCAAAGTGGAAGATTAGAGAAAATTGTCCTCATCTCTATAACATCTCCATTTTAAATTCTACAGTTGTTTGTATGTTGAGGCTGTACGAGATATCTGGTGTAAATAAACTAAAACATAACTAGTTCTGAACTAGTATTTTTGTTTTGCTACTGGGTTTGGAAAGCAACATTTTTATATGGAGAAAGTGTCACAATATGTAAATCACAATTTAATGTGAATTTTATGTCATGAGCATTGCATGTTTTAAACAAATTCAACGTATAGTAGTTATTTTTTCTTCATTTCTATACGAGTATTCAAAATTTTTATTAGTATTTCAAGCATGTTTTTCATGCGACTTAACTTTTTATATGTATTTGTATGTATTTGTGTGAATTTTTACATTTAAACGAGTATATAAACATCCCAACATACCAAATGACTTGAGAAAATATTATTATAAGCTTACAAACACAAGCCTTAAGCTTGAAAAAGACTTGAGAATATATTGAAAAAGGCTATCGTAACAATTGTAGAAAAATCAAAACGGAACCCTCGTGAAAATATTATGTGTGTATGATTACTATAAGCTTATTTTTGCAATTGTAGAATAAGCTTACAAAAATAATATAAAATAAAAAAAAGAGAAATCATAATTATTTTCTTTAATTTAATTTATTTTTTATTTTAATCTTAAAAATAAATAATTATAACTCATTTTAAATATAAAAAATAATAATTCATTTTAAATATAAATAATAATAATTAATTTTAACTATTAATAAAAATAATTAAATTTAATATGCAATTGCACGTTCACTATATTAAATTTACAACTAAATGTACACGCAAAACACGTTTGACAAATTTAAAGAAAAAGTAATGGCACTTGTTGTATGCATTATAAGCGTAGAACAAAGACAACAAGACTAGAATGTATTGAAAAATATTTCTATTTCAATCGTCATATTGCGTTGTTGTTGTATGTTTTTCATAAGCATACTTGAGAAAAAGTTATGTATAATAATCTTTTCTCTAGCATTGTTAAATACTGCTTGTGAATTCACATTTTATAAATATTATAATAAGCGAAATTAAGAAAAGCTTAAAACACACTATTAATATAAGCTTATTCTCAAGTTGTATTGCAGTTTGATTGCTTTATGGTATATTGGGATAAACATACATTTACATTTATTCATTCATTTAATTTTTGCTAGCTTGTTTTTTTTTTGTTTCAGAGAGTGAGTAAGTGAATGAATGAATGAAAATAGATTTTCATCAAATTTACTATGAAAATGAAATAATAAAAACTCAACAACCACAGTGTTCATGGTTGCCAGTAATTTTCAAATGAAAAATTGACCACAAACTAACAACACTTTTACTGTAAAAAGTCAGTTTTACATTTCATCATCATCAAATGTTGTTTGTATGAGTTAAGTTCATACATATAAATTATTTACTATACCAACAAATATGTTATGCAAACGCTAACAACATTCGTAGTTCGTTTATAAACCATGTCTAAAACAAAACCATACATGTCCTTTATTTATAGTCTAAAAATGCTTAAATCATAATTTGTCAACCCTAATCCAGTGGACTTGGTCAATTTTGTCTTGACTGACACTCTGGTTTTTTTTCATATTTTATACTCGTAATACTTTAGGGGCTCGTTAAAATGTTATAGCGTAAAAAACAAATTTATAGAAATGCGAAACATGCCAACTTCAGTTGGATGTTATAAACAAATTCTTAATAAAAACCAAAATACATATGGAAACAAAAAAACAAAAAACACCCAACACAATCAAAATTGCAATTGTTTTTGTGTATTGTTTGTGAGAGCATTTTAATTAAATATTTATTTTAAATTATGTGTACATATGCTCTTTGTGAAATTTATATATAAATATAATTGTTTTTTTTTATTTTTATTGGATATAAAATATTTAAAAAATAAACTTAAGAAGAAATTGTTTGTTTTTGAAAAGTTTTAATTTTTGAGAAACAATAAATAAATTTAATATAACACTGAAAATTCTTTTAACTCCAAATAAGTGGTTATATACAATTAAAAAAAAAATAAGTTGGTAGAAAAATTAGTAAAAGGGGTTGTATATCAAGTACACTCTGAATATACTCTTTGTAGTTTAATATAAAAAGTTTTCAGTTTAGTTAAAAATAAAGGAACATATATTTTTTTTTTCAAAAAATATTTATATTTTACTTCTTAATACATTTGTTTAAAATGATTTACTGTCATTTAAATATTTTTGTCAGTTTTATTTAATTTTCATTTGTTTGAAATTAAATAAATATTTACCCATAAAACCGAAATTTGTGGTTTATTTGTGTCCGCTACAGTTATTGCAAATTTAAATTTTTTTGTGCTGTTTCCAAAAAAAAAAAAATTCTAAAAAAGTTACAATTTTGTTTTTATTTAAATTGTTTGTTTATATACAATTTTATTTTAATTCGAATTTTAAGAACTTTTTTTACACACACACACATAAGGTCATTCACACAACTTGTGTTTATTTTGCAGAAAATATAAAAAACGGAAAAAATTTAAAATAAACAAATAATCAGTAATTTTTTACGGAATTGGTATTAATTTAAGTGTAAACAAAATAAAATATTAAAATTTAATGAAGATAAAGTCTAAATGTGCATTTGTAAATAAAATATTTATAAATAGTGATACAACATGTAGTTTATGGAAATAATTTCTTTTCTATTTTATTTATAATTATTTTTTTTTTATTTATTTATTTTATATAAATTATATAATTACAAATTATATCTTAATACCCTAACCGAGCACTAGCGACAAAGGCCATCGGCTCGTTGTAGCGGAAACAGACCAGAGCCTCTGGTGGGAATTGAACCCACGACCCCCGCACTGATAAGCTAGCACGCCACCAACTGGCCTACCGGGGCGCTCAATTATTTTTATATATGTTTGATTTTTGAATAAAAATTATTTTCAGAATCTCATAAAAAAAAACAAAGTATAGGTCTAAATTTTCAGCAAATAAATTAAGTAAAATATAATTTTTCTAATTTTTAGTTTTTCTTAGTCTACTAATATTTAGCAAAAAAATTGATTGGTTTTAGCAGAGATTTTTTTATTTACATTAGACTTAGTCTTAGCACAACTTTTGCTCAATATGAATTTTTTTTGCTCACTGTTTTACACCAGCACTATTTTGGTGATATTAGGAATTTTTCCGCGATCACCCTCCTGACTAAAATTTTTCTGACTCAGCATTTTTTTTAATACAAGAAGTAATTTTTATAAGCAGTCAAGCTTACGCGAGACTACTTATTGTATTACAAAAAAATGTGATATTGGTAACTACCCATGTAAAAATCGAAATATATATGAACATACATGGGCTTGTATATGATCATACATGGGCATACATGGTCATATATGTCCATACATGATCTCATATATGACCATATATCTTCGGATCCGAAATTTGAGGGTATATGGTGATATATGTGCATATATTATCATACATGCTCATATATTATTCATGTATGCTCGTATATGATCATATACGTCCATATACCCTCAAATTTCAGATCCGAAGATATATGATCATATATGAGATCATGTATGGTCATATATTGAACAATGTATGGACGTATATGACCATGTATGTCCATGTATGATCATATACAGGCCCATGTATAATCATGTATGCTCATATATATTTCTATTTTTAGATGGGTACTCAGTTTTTTATTTCTACAATATATACTCATATATTGGTTAATTACAATTGGCTTGTATTTCTAAAATTTCGTTTCATAACAACACAAAGTTTAAGTCAATTAAGCTCAACCCTGTAAATATTTAATTTTTAACTGCTTATCAGCACACGAATTACTATTTATTTTGTTAACTACTTATTTTGTAATGCAGCTGAAATTTATGTGTACAAAGTACCTTGCCGAACAAACTTAATTAGTTTTGACACCGAATTATATGCAGTAGACCCTATTTCTACTGCTTATTATTTAGATAACAGTAATGAGCTCTTATTACTGAGATTTTCCTGAGAAAAGTCTGATAGAAGGGAAAATCTTTAATATTTTTTCCAAACTGTTATTAAATGTACCCTGCGGGAAAAAGGGGTCAGTTGGGAATTGAAACCTGTCCCGGGATAGGTGAAAACTGAACCGGTTCCGAAAAAACATATCACGGAATAGGTGAAAGGAGCACCGGTTCGTAATTACCTATCACGTGACCGGTTTAAAAGTCACGACTTGTCCTTTTAGACCAGTCCTGTGACATGTCACAGAGGGCAATTGACCCCCTCCTAGGACAAGCCCATGTCAAAGTAATCGGTCCCGTGACCGGTCCCTATCACAATGAACCGGTCATGTGACGTGTCCTGGGATAGGTTCTTTTCCCGAAGGGTATCTACCCATGTACAGCATACGACTCTGTTACCTCAAAAAAATAAAGTATTTCTCCATTTTCTACTAACGTGTAAACAAATGTAATTGAAAAAAAATACTTTGACATACAGTTAAATCTGTGATGCCAATTTTAATCAATTCAACGAACTATTACTGACTGCTCTAAACCTCCACCAGAACTTTGAAGCAATTAATTTAATTTCAGCTAAATTCATAAATTCCAATATATACTACAGCACTACTATTATATATTCAGATTGGTAATTTATAGAATATCCTATACTGAACGAACATTTTGTAAGTGAAATCAACAAAAAATGTTAACTTTGGATGACAACAATTGTTAAAATAATTATTTTTATATTGAAATTAATATATTTTTTTCGAAATTCATCAAATTTTCGACTTCGTTATTGGGCCCATACAACAAATTTAATTAAAATATTTTTATGTATGATACCTGTTTTGTGCGAATAAGCATAATTCAAGTTTTAAAAGTGAATCAAAGACAAAATTCATTTGAAGCTCCGACGCTCGCATTATGACTATGACTTGAAACTAGTACAGCAATAAAGTAGTGGTGTATGGTTAGAATTGAAAATAAAAAAGTTCGTAAAAAATGCTAAAATACCAACAGCTGCATTTTTTATATTTTAAAATGAAAATTGTTTACGTTTATTAATGCATGTGTTCCTTTTTCCATTGGTTTTTTGTTTTTTCAGGAGATCATAGTTATTGAAACATTGAGAAATACTACCTCTGTCTGTAACTGCAAATAGCAATTTTCAACGAGGTCTGTAAAGTGGAAAATACAAAAATACTATAGAAATATTGAAAGGCTGTATTTAGATAGTATCATATTGATTTTTTCCCATATTCTATGTATTTAACGTCAGAAATGAGAAAAGAAACTGAAGAGTACTTTAAACAGAAGAACTTAAATTTAACTATTATCCTCAAAATATACTTAATATTTTACTTCGTATTCTTTTGAAATGCCAAAGTGCTTAAAATATTTTTAAGGAATTAAGGGGACAGCCTGAATTAGAATCTTTAAATAATAGACATTTTTTATTTTTCATGTAAGAGGTGCTGAAGAATGTTGATAAAGGACGTAGCTGATCAGAAACTTCATTCCCTTCGGTTGGTGTCTAATAACTTTTTCTTTGTATTTTGTATTTCCCAAATAACTAACAAAAATTAACTATTTATTGTAAAAACACTGTTGTGGTAGTTGTTTATTATGGTATTAAAAATAGTCGCTATAAAGAACTGTTACCAAATGGAGTACTTTTTGATAGTTGTTTTTGTCATAATAGTTATTAAGTAATTTGTTCATTAAAAACTACTGTAATTTCATGTAAAAACAATAACTTATGATGACTATAACAAATAACTGATATATAGTAACTGACAATGTCTTTTGATTGTGTGTGTTTATCTTCCATATATTCATTAGCTGTGAGAAGCTAGTTGGCTTCCGTCATTCCCATATAAATTTGACACAAGTAACGTTAAGCGTTAACACTAAACGTTGGCTTATGTCAAATTTATATGGAAATGACAAACATAAGCCAACTTTGATAGCTTGCCGCATAAACACTGCTATTAAAACTAACAAGGAAAGTCTTGTTGCGTGGACTCTCAGATCTTAATGACACTAGAAGTGTCATAGAAGGGACAAAATAAAATAAATATTTTATAAGAAACATACATACACTCACCAAAAAAAGTCTGTAATGGCAACTAAAAATATTGCTGTTATTACGGGAAATTTTGAGAATTTGTGTCCAGCGGTATTTTTTGCAGCACATGTCTGCTGACGTGTAGTACACTCTAATTAATTTCTGTTGAAATTTACCCAACTTATTGTAGGAAACTGTACTGCTACTATAAGTTGGGTAAATTTATCCTATGTGCGTAAATAAAAAAAAATTACACACATTTCCTTCAATATTCACTTTTTAAAAATTAGAATTTTTTTTTTTTGCTAATTTTAGCAAATCGGTTTTCAAAACTTTGTAAAATGATTTCTGAAATAACCAACAAAAATTTGTAAATATTCTGTAAAAATTCTGTAATTTGTAAAATGTAAATAATAAACTAAAAATCAGTACAAAAATAGTTAAGTGGGATTGAAATATTTACAAATTTTTCTACCAACTTTTTTTCTAAGTGTATATTCGCAATTTCATCTTTAAAGGTTAAAAAAGGTTTAAAATTTATTCTAAACTTTTTTGCTTAAAAACTTTTTAATGAAAAAATTTAATTTAATAGTGTATTCATAAAAACCGACCTTTTTAATGAACCGGTTTTTCTGAAAAAAAAGCGGTTAACCACTTTTTACGGTTTTTTATGCATGGGCAAAAAAATCAAATAACGATATTACTTAAATCAAAAATTTTGGAAAAAAGCAGTTTGGCGGATTCATGTAAATTATTTACATGCATATTTTTATCACAATTGTGTCATAAATGTTATATGTTGTCCCGTAATCATAGTCCCGCACTAAAGTTGGCTTTTTTAAAAACAACTTTAAATTAAAAACTTGTTATTATCTATTTTGCTATTACAGTTAGAATTAAAGCCAGTTTTAAGTTGAACCGGCTCTAAATGGGTATCACATCAAATGTACCAAATGCCCGCATACATTTTGTACTAAAAAAGAAGCAGGTGGCAACATTGATCAGCTGATTTGATATTTGCCAAAAAAAAATTAAAAGTGTGTAAATAAAAGATTTGCAGTGTATTTTTATTAATAAAAATTTATTAACTTAATAAATGTTATGCAAAATATCGTATTTATTGATAAAATTTTCCTTTTAATAGTTTGCAATTCAAACATTTTTTTTTCACAAAAATTTTCTTGGCGAAAAACAGCTGTTGGATAGAGTCAACTTCAGATAGTTTTAATTTTAAAGCAGACTTTAGCGATTAAAGTATCCTTTTACTTGTCTATAGTATGCCTAAAGAATACTTTTAAGAAAAGTCGACTTTAAAAGTTCAAACTGAGCCCCAAAACATGTACTCTGCACTCCGTTACTGTATTTCACGGGTAGAGAGGTAGCCCAGTACTCGGAATTTACAAGCTCAAATCCCGGAAAAGGCAAACATAAAAAAACTATTTTTTTTTTTAAATAAAATAAAATATTCAAATGTTTTAATGTTTAAATGGAAAATATATCAAAGAAAATTAAATTAGTTAAAATTAATAAAATTTTGAACTGTGAATGTCTGAATGCCCTGTTTCGATGCCAGAAAAATCGAAAAATTAATTTTTTCTTTCAATAAAATTTTGTGGAGATCTGAGGGTCCGGTTAAAGAGATTTTACTTGTAAATCCATTGACATTTGTTGCTTAAGTTTTGTATGTATGCATAGCGTATGGTTTGTCTGTCAATTCAGTTAGTAATTGCATTTCGTTATATGTTCTATAACACAATATTGAATATAAGTATGTATTTCAAATTTAATTGGAACTATAATATAAAAGTTGTTAAGCTCTTATAACTTTTATGTAAACCGTCAACGTGCCTGGCAAAAGTTCTATGTGCTATTTTCTATAAATATTGAAACGGTATGGTGGGAATAGTTATAACTACAACAGCTTCACTTTGGCACAAGAGAAAGCAATATTTGAAAATATCGCACATAGTATTATTTGCAGGCAGATCGACGTTATAATAAGAATAATTGCCTGATTCTTAAACTCAGAGGCAACGACGATTGGCGGCTGGTTTGTGTATTGTCATTCAATGATTGACTAAATGTTTGAATTTAAGCAGCTTTTGTTGTTATTGTTAATTGGCATCTTTGAAAGTCATACTCGCAGACTTGAATAAAGTGTATTGAAGAGGAAATAAACAAATCAAATTCAAGAGTTTTAGTAGAAAATTCAATTTGTCATTAAGCAAACAAATCCGTGAATTTCTATACAATTGTAAACATGAATTAACACAAAATTATGCTTGATAAAATGTAAATATTATTTCATACTTGTGCTTGTGAAGTATCGTAATATATAAATAATAGTATTTTAACTCGTAGAAAATTGAAATGCAAATAACTGAAATATAGCAGAATGGGGTGCTGCTAAAAAGGTGTATACTACAAGAAAAGCAATTTTTTATTTTTAGACACAAAAAAATAGAAATATTTAGTTGGAATTTTATAATTTTGCGACATTGTGTAAAGAAAATTATTACTGTAATTTAAAACTTAAATAGTTTATTGCAAAATTTGTGTAAACTACAATAATAAAAATATTTCCTTAGCTTTTGGCTGACGAACCGTAAGTTTTTTTTTTTTTTTTTAAATGAGTAAAAAACTACACTTAAACTCTAGAGGCCTTAAATAATAATTTAAATTGCAAAAGTAAACAACTTTTTGTGTTTTAAAGGAAAAACACAATCACAATAAACCAAAATGTAACTTTTCCTCTACGAAAAATAGTCTTCTAAAGGGTTTTCCAATAGGTACTTGACAATTTTGAATGTTATTTGTGAATGAAGTATTTCACTGATCATCTAACTGTTACATTCCTTTTTTTCAGTAAACTCAACATTTTCATCATGGTAAAGTACACGAACGAACAATGTATGCAAATTATAAAAATGTACTACCGAAATTAGGAGTCGGTGACCGCAACTTTAAGAGCAAAATCATCTTCAGTGACGAAGCTCATTTTTGGCTCAATGGGTTCGTCAATAAGCAAAATATGCGTTATTTGTTTGATGAAAATTCACATGTGCTTCATGAGTCACACAAAAAATAACTGTTTGGTGCGGTTTGCATGCCGGCGGCGTCATTGGCCCATATTTTTTCGCGCCATGATTACCGATTATTTTTGGCCCGAATTGGAAAACATGGACTTGGACGACATGTGGTCCCAAGAGAACGGTGCCACAATCCAAACAGCACACGTTACAATCGATTTATTGAAGAGTTAGTTTGGTGAGCGTATTATCTCAAGAAATGGCCGCTATGACAATTGGCTACGTCAAATCATTGGTCTACGCCAACAAGCCGACGACGTTGGCAGAACTCACGAGCCAACATTGAACGCGAAATAGTTTTCTAACGTGAAAAAATATATTTTCTTGGCGGTATTAATATAAAAACAAAATTTGAGAAAGTTTATAGGGTGATCTATTTGGAGATACTTTTTTCAATAGCCTTTTTTTTTACAGATCACGTGTGAGTCGTGTCATGTTATTTTTGTTTAGTATTGTTTGGCATTTCATAATGGAAAGACTTACGTCATTATTAGATAATATTCGACAGAATAGACCACGTCCAGCACGCTGTGAAGAAAATATAGCGGCCGTAGCTGATAGTGTACACGAAGACCGTGGAGAGTCGATTCGGCGCTATCGTGCCATGATAACCGACTATTTGATGCCTAAAATTGAAGCTCGTGATCTCGGCGATATTTGGTTTCAACTTCCCAGACATCGCATCAATCAATGGATTTATTGAGAAACTTCGGTGAGCACATAATTTCACGTTTTGGGCCGGTCGATTGGCCACCAAGATCGTGTGATATCACACCGTTAGGCTTTTTCCTGTGGGGATATGTAAAGCCTAAAGTTTATGCGGACAAATCCGCTTCGATTCAGGCCTTGGAGGAAAGCATCACGCTTGTTATTCGCCAGTTACCAGTCGAAATTCTCGAACAAATCATCGGAAATTGGACTCAACGGATGGAGCATCTGCCACGTAGCAACGGCCAACATTTGCAGACATAATCTTCAAAAAATAAATGCCAAAGAATGTTCTTTCAAATGATAGTAAACATTCCCCATTAAATTTGAATTTTCTGTGTTTTTTTTTTCTTTAAAAAAGTAGGGAACCTCGAAATGGATCACTTTTTAAAAGCAAATTGGTGAAAAATATATCATTAAAAAAGTAGCGTTCAAACTAATGCAAATTTAGGGAATTTAAAAGGATTTTTCTTTGAGTGCAACTATAAAAGGAAAAAGAGGAAACAAATCTACCTTTAAAAACGCAATACACACACAATACAAAACTACTAACTTTTAAATTTATCTAGTTTTTAGTTGTCAAATTCCATACAAATATTGAATCAAAAACTACCCAGGCTTTACTCTGTGTGAACTTTATATGAATTTGTTTTAACGGAACAGGAGTGTGAGAATTTTAACAACAAAAACAAGTACTATTTTATATTCCTAGAGCACAATGCATAGTGTGACATAATTGTTAGAATATCCTTTCTGTCTCTTTCGCTCAGTTATTTTGCCATTTATTTTCTTTTTATTTCCCATTCGTTTCAGTTGAATGTTAAATTGTGACCATTTAAATCCTTTCGTAATTGTTTCAATTTAAATTTGTTTGTACAGTCAAGGAAACCTTATTTTTTTTTATTCCTTTTCTCGTTTATTTTGATTTTTTTTTTTTATACCATAATTTCCCTTTTGGGTTTTAGTTATATGAAAATACTGCAAATCCCAAAATACTACAACTGTAAACTGTAATGTTGAATGTATAGAGTAGTAGAAAGTACATAATTATTAACATACAAAATTTACTTGTAGTGTTAACAATCACAACATCAGTTCTGTGGGGACGATTTTTTCTTTTATTGATTTGTAGTAATTTGTATAAATATTGTAATAGTTCTAAATTAATATTGAATGCAAAACACATGTATTTAGGAAATAAAAGCGGGTGTTAAAAAAAAGCAAAACAATATTTTAAACTCTTCAAGATCAAGTATTCAATTTGGAGTAAAATGAAAAAATTAATTTGTTATAGTTGTAAGGAGTTCAAAAAATAATATTTTAAGAACAAAATCTTGTAAACTTGCACTCAATGGGACATTTGGACTGCATTTTATAGATAAAAAAAAAATATATTAACTTTTTTATACAATTATTCGAAATAATTTACTATTATTTACCATTTTTTTTCAATTTCATTTATTCTTTTCATTTGTTTGAAATTTAATAACAGTTTACCCACAAAACGGAAATTTGTGGTTTATTTGTGCCCGTAACAGTTATTACAAATTTAAATTTTGTTCGCTGTCTGTTTCAAAAAAAATATACAAAAAATTTCAATTTGTTTTTTTTTTTTTATTAAAATTGGTTGAATATACACACAATTTTTTCAATTCAAATTACAAGAACTTCATAAACACACATACATACACAAACACATTCACACAAAAAGTGTCTACAGCTAAGCATACATACATTTTGTAATTAAAAAATATAAAAAGGGAAACAAGGTAAAATTTTGACAATTATTTTAACTGATTATACCATTTGTTTCTTACGGATGTGTGAGTTGTTTAATCAACATTTAAAAATAAATAATATAATTTTTTGTAAATTTTAAGTGTAAGTACGATTAAACATAATCAGTTGAAGGAGTTTTTACTTTAAACAAAAGTTAAAGCGAAAGAAAATCAGATGATGGGTTTTGCCCCACACTTTAGACATTCTAATAGAAATTTTATCTTCTTTAACGATTTATTAAAAAGACAAAAACGATATAAATTATTGCTATAAATATAACTTAACATACAATTGTCTATATTACTATGCATATATACAGGGCGTCCCAACTTATGGTGACCTTACGAATTAGCTCAATAGCTCTCAAATGATGCATATTAAAGAGCTGAATAGGGAAAATAGAATAAAAAAAAATTTGCAGGGTATTTTAAAAAATGGAATGATTTGCCCAAAAAAAAGTTGTCTAAGTTTATGTCGAAAGAGTACTCAAAAGTTTTATTATGTAACCCTTATTATTTACATATATATATTTTTTTGCTTCACCGAATAACTTTTAAACAAAAGCCCAAATTTTTATTTATTTCCCGAATTGTGGATTAAAAAATTTTGTTAAAAAGTTTCAATTGCTTTTTCCTGGAAATGTTGACTCTAGTTGAGCTTTTTTATAACAAATAAAAAATATTAAATATCTGAAGTTTATGATATTTAATCTTTTAAATTGGTAAATGACTGATTTTAGATTTAATTAGTAAATTATTGAGGATAGAATACGTGTGTTTACGGTTTTCGAATCTTCTCTTGTCGAATTTTTTCAAGTTATTCTCTACAATTTACGAATAAAATTTATCATGTTTCTTTACATTTGAACAATTTTGAAATAATATGATTATATGATCTGAAATTGAACTAAAATCATTTATGTAATTAAAAATATAATTATTATGTACTTGATAAAAACTTGAAAATGCTGCGATGAACCAAAAATGTATATATAATTTTCTTGTAGTAAGCTTTACATAGTGAAATTCATCATCTTTAACAAAAATTCGTTAGTTCTTCCACATTTAGCTCCTCAATAAGCATCGTTTGAGTGAGTAACATTTTTTTAACGGGACACCCTAATAAAGATTAATAAAAGATATCATCATTTTTGTGAAACATCTGGCAACATTAGTTTTCACCAGTCTGACTTGAAATAATTTTATCATGCATGAGCAAAAAACACCAAAAAAAATTAAATAAAAAATCCTTACAAACCATACTTGGGAATTTTTCATTACCATTTAAATTTCATTACCATTAGTTGACACTAATGCAAATTAAAAAAATTTCATTACCATTTAATTTCCATTAAAAATTTCATTACTAATGGTAATGCAATAGCACAAATGCAAAAAAAAATAATTATAATTGATTGAAAAATCAAAAAAAAAAGTTTATACGATTTGAAAACAAAATATAAAATATCAAAATGTTAGCCCGCATAAATAAATATTAACATAAATATTAATGAAATTTTTTTTCATTACCATTGTTATCAATGTAATAGAATCAACAATTAATTAGACCAATCAATGCATTAGTCCCATGTATGTTACACACATTGTAATTCACATTCTAATACAAAATGGGCAAGTTGTAAAAATAAATGTCTTACAATCGTTATTTTTGGCCTATTTCTTTATTTCTTCATTTTTTGTGTGTGTTTGTTTGCTGTAAGTTCACTTTGAAGATGAAGTTATACATGACTTGTGTTGAGGCCATACAAAAAATAAAAATATTTAACCCAAGAGGTTTTCGTGGATAGGGCAAGAAAATCTCCTCTAGTGTATAAAACCAAATTTTTTTATAAAGTGTTTGTGCGGTAAATTAAGTTCGAAAATCCCATACAAATTTCACATTAGTTCACGTTAAGAGTTAACGCGTAAAATTTTTGACGTCATTCTTAACCTCTTTTTACATCAATTTATAATGATCCTTGTAGGGAAAAAGGGGCCAGTTGGAAATTGGGACCTGTCCCGGGATATGTGAAAACTGAGCCGGTTCCGAAAATACATATCACGAGATAGGTGAAAAGAGGACCGACCGGTTCCTAAAGTATCTATCACTTGACCGGTTTAAAAGTCACAACATGTCCTTTTAGACCAGTCCTGTGACATGCCACAGAAGGCAATTGACCGCCTTCTAGGACAAGCCCATGTTAAAGTGACCGGTACCGTGATTGGTTCTTATCATAATGAACCGGTCACGTGACGTGTCCAGGGATAGGTCCTTTTTCCACAGGGGATAGTACCCACACAGCTAATATTAGACAAAGAGAGTAGATCTACAAAAGCAAGCAAAATAATTACGAACGGTAATGTGTTACTACTCGTTACATTTTTCCAATGTAAAATACATTGGAAAATTAACGATTGGTATGACACCTTTAGTTGGCAACAATTTCACTTTAGCGGTTTTAGCTTATCATGGAGATAAACGTCTTTGGACACAAGGGCGTAACCAGACTGCCGCAATTTCGTCCCATTCAACGGGTTGTCAGCAGTTTATGTATTAATAGCACAAGACATTTTTATTGTTAAATTGCCTCCAAATGAAAATCTTTTTTTTACAAAATGTATTTGTAATAGGGAATCCAAATTCAAGGTTGTGTCAAAAATTTGTGAAGGTTGTGAAAAAAAAAACAATATATAAATTTTGTACCTACCAAAAGAGAACGTTTGATATGCATACTGCCTACATTTTTGTACAGGATTGCCAAGTTGTTGAAAAAGGTAGAAAAAAAGGTTAAAAGTTTGTTAAAATCCAATAAACCATTATTATCGAAAAAACTAAATATGTACGAGTTCGATGAAATTTTATAAGAAATATTATGTGTTAGCTTGAAAGCCCTTGGGGTATACATCTGCATACATATAAACCCAACAAACAATACGTTCCGTTTACGTACCGTTTTCGATCCGTCATAAACGGAATCCAACTCCGTTTACGTACCGTTTTCTGGATCTGTGTACGGACCAGAAAACGGATTTTAAGGAACATTGAAACTGATTCCAATCCGTTGAAATACCGTCAATGACGGACTTTTTACGGACCGATATGTGGTGTGAAATCGGAGTAGTCCGTTGAAAGTCCGTCAATGACGAACCGTTTGCGGATCCGTATTCCTACCGTTTTTGCAATAAAAACCCATTTTCCTTTAAACTTAGCTCTTACAAATTTAATTACGAGATTTATCCATCTCCAGCACAACTAACATATCATCTCTCTTCATCATGAAAATCATAAAAAAATAAAATAAAATTTTAATTTAGGTTTAATTGGTGGTGTTTACGAAATGATGTAGCACACAATGCAAATTTGCACATTTTTTAACAAAATCTATTATAAACTGTAAGACGATATTTTTATTTGCAAAAAACATAAATTTGCACACAAACTTGTTTTAAATTTTATAAATATTTACCTCATAGATATTACTTAAATTTATTTTGGCTGATTGATGTAATAGAGCTTACCCAAATTATACATATTTTTTAAACTTAAGCGCGCGACCCGTATAATGATCATAGCCATTTTTTTATTATTCGTTTTTGACAACAAAACTAATTCAAAAGCAACGAAAGAAAAACTGATGAAAATCGGGTAAGTCCGTATTTGACGGTACAGAAACGGATACACCAAAACGGAGTCAAAAAGTATTGTTTTCGAAAATTCAATTATATGGTCCGTTTACGTACAAACTTTGACGGATACGTATTTACGGATCGTAAACGTACAAGTGAAGCAGGATTCATGAATCCATACGTGTCAGAGAGTCCTTAAAAGTGTTTATTGGGAGGTGTCAACAATTTTATTTGCATATTAAGACAACAAAAATAGTAACCAACTTAGGTATGTATATGATCCTTCGAAATATATTTCCATTAATACCACTTTTAAACAGTTTCTTTGGAAGACATGTTAAAATAATTAGAAAAACAAAAATATACCAAATTTTGGCACAATTATTTATCCCCTAATCATTCGAGAGGGCACGTAAAAAGCCAATAAAACTTAAATTTTAATTCTCTATTACATAACCCAGCAAAACTTTGGTAATGGGTGCGATATTCTCATGCGTTACCTTGTAATGATAGCTCGTTACCTTTTTCATTATTTGCAAGCATAAAGTAATAAGTTAGGTACTCATTATTGATTACTTAATATATGATTTATAATTATAAAGTAATAATTGAAATATTTTTAAAAATCTATTTTTAGATACATTACTTTGTGTTTTTTGTAAGCAAAAGGGTAATGTATGTTTGTTTTGATAACACTAGCGAAAAAACGAAGCGCAACAATTCATTTAAGTTTAAAGCAATCAAATACTATATGCGTCGATAGCTCACTGGTTCGATTATTCCCATCCTGACCACATTATTTTTAATTACAAATAATTTAAATAAAATATTTGTAATAATTTTTTTTTTTTTTTTAAATTGCTCTCTTTTAAAAATCTATTTTTAGACACATTACTTTTTCCATTCTCGTAACCATATAAGTAACCCCTTACATTATCACCTCTAAAGTAATGGGTATATATATTACTTTGAGGCTCATCGCCTATAAAATTCATCAATGAAATAAGGTGTAAAGTAATCCATCGGCTCCTATGGCTATACATTACTTTACCCATTATTTGGTAATGTTTGGTTTTGCTGGAAACCGAATTTTATCGATATCAGTGGGAAAGCACATCAAAAAAAGTTGCCGCCAGCAGCAAAACTTCTTTTCTCCAAATATTTTATGAAATGGGCAAACTACTGTCAAAGCAGCAGATAGGCCAATGCTGCCAATGAATATTGACGGATCTACTTTGCAATTACTTTTGCTGCTTGCAGCTTAAAGCAGTTTGCTTGTCATATAAATATATTTGTTTTTTCTGCTGACAGCAGCTTGATTTGAACATTTAGCGTGTAAATGCTAGGGGGACACAAAAGGCAACTATTTTTCATCTAAAAGTGTTCATCCATTCGAAATCATTTAGGGTCAACAATGCGCGAAATATAAGTGATATTCAAATTGAAACGAGAAATAACATTAAAAAAAACACAATCATAATACAAAGGTCTTAAAGAAACATAACGAAGCGGAACATTAACGCAGTGCGAACGAAGTAAAATGCCATATGATAAGATTTGTTTAAATCAGATTTTATAAAACAAATTCAAAATAAACCAAATATGTTTTTAAGGAAACACAAATAAAGAGATAAAGGGGATAAAGTGGAAAAAGTCCTTGAACACCATACATGCACATTAAAATGTAGGCCAAGCAAGTAACACACAAAAAACAAAAGGAAGTAAAGTAATGGCGGTTAAATTATATTGTCAAAGATTAAAGAATGTAGAAAGAATGAAAAGGAATATGGATATGTACGCTTGATGGTTAAAGCAAGAATACTACAAATATACAGGATATACAAATGGCTTGGTGGCTCGATGCACCGAGCCATAGAGCGAATTTTAAAAATACCTCATACGGTTGTTTTAATCAATCTAGTGCAATGGTTTCCACTAACTTTCACTTCACAGAGCCCTTGAGGAATTTTTACTGGCGGACGGACCACCAAATTTTAAAATTTTTTATATTTAAATATACACATTTAAATCCGAAGATTTTCAGAAAAAATAGTAGTAGTAAAAAATACGACAGATGGAATTGTAGAATTTTCAGAATTTGAGAGATTTACCAGGTAAAATTTTTGGAAGAATCTTTCAATTAAATTACCCTAGAAAAACTTAAAAACTCTAGGATTTTGAGGAGTGTGAAAAGTCTTAAGAATTTGAGTACTTCTACTTTTTATCAGTTACCTTTTTTGATTTTTTAAATATAGGGTCCGCCATCTAACGTTTTTTTTTTCAACTAGTGCTTATTTCGTGAATGGTAACACTTAGCTCATGTCTGATTTGACAGATAATTAGTTGTATCCTTCCGCTGAACGAATATGGCTGGAATATGGCATAATTGGGCCATTTTTCTTCGAAAATGAGCAAGGAGTGGCCGTTACAGTCAATGGCGATCGTTATCGGGCCATGTTGAACGAATTTTTGTTGACAAAAATTGATGAGGAGGATATTGGCAACATTTGGTTTCAACAAGGACGGCGCTACGTGCCACACAGCCGAAGCTACACTCAATGTTTTGCGCCCTGTTTTTGAAGATCGCATTATCAGCCGCAGAGCTGATGTCGTTTGGCCACCTCGGAGCTGCGATTTGACACCGTTGGACTATTATTTGTGGGGTGCCGTCAAAGATAAGTGTTACGCCGACAAGCCAGAGACAATTGACGCTTTAATGGACAATATTCGTGAAGCCATTGGTGAAATACAGCTGCACACAATCGATAATGTTCTTAAAAATTGGACCAATCGTGTAGGCTACTGCATGGCCAGCCGAGGCAGCCATTTGAATGAAATTATTTTCCATTATTAACCGGAAGGATTGTACTTCAAATAAAAAAAGAAATTTGAGAAAATATTCAGTCGTTTTTTTTTATAGCATTTTCAAAAAAAAAAAGTTATTTGGCGGACCCTATACTATTATGGCAACTGACAGGAAGATTATTCATTATTACTTTCTTATTTTTAAATTATTTTTCCCGAACTCTTCCCGGACCCCTTTGAATGCAGCTACAGACCGCCAGGGGTTCGCGACCCACCATGTATGATTTTATTTTGTTTCATATAAACTGTCAAATGAAATCACTGCTTTTAAATCTCTAAGTATGAGGTACTTTTATGATTACCTTGGTGACTTGATGGCCCGATGATTGGGCCTGATGCCTTCAACTCTGTACATCCTGTATATTTGTAGTATCCTTGGTTGAAAAAGGCAATGAGTAAGCAGTACTAGAATTTTAAGCGACTTTAATAGTTTTGATAAAAATTTTTCCTTTTATTATTTCAGCTGGAGAATAATATCATTTTATTGTTGTTCATATGATAAAGTTAGATGAAAAAAAATGATTTTTTTTTAGTCTGCATTTCTTATGAGTTTTATAAATTTGAATACTAAATTGTTAAATTCAATTTCTAGAATAGTAGTATTCAAAAGTTTATTTTTTAAAGCTTATCGTATTTTTTAACAATTTTTTTTTTCACAAATTAAATGCAATTGTTTTCTCTTTTTGTTTTTCTTTTCGTATAAATATGCATACATATATTTTTTGTTACTATCTAGTTCTTAACCCCAGTCAAGGGCGTTATTTATTATCATTATTATTATTATTCGCATTGCATATACGAAAAGAAGACAAACAAGTATGCTACAACTATCATAAGTTACAAAATCATAATAAAAAGGAAACAAAATTAATCTTTTTATTCCTAGAAAAAAAAATGAGAAAAATATTCTGCAGTTAGTTTCCGTTTGAATTCATTTTATTTTTAAAAATACACAAAGAAATGAAAACAAAATAAAAATATTAATGAAAAAATATGAATGTATGGTGTCATGTTGAAGAAAAATAATTTTAGTAAATATTTACTAATATTTAATTTTAGAAAATAAGAAATCTTTGAAATGTGATATAACTTTAAAGGCAATATTGTGTATTTGTAAAGAAATAATGCTTTATTAATTTTACGAAATATGTATTACATACAGGTTGGTTGAAAAGTTCCTGTGCTCACCAAGAGATGGCACTGCTAGCTCCAAACTTTTTTTTTCTCAAGTTGGTATAACTGTCCTGAGAACACATGCAAAGTTGCAAGTCATTCTGTCAATTCTTTCTTTGTTTACAAGCCATTTGAAGTTGACGTGTCATTGATTTTTTTTAATAAGGAAAAAATTGAATATCGTGCAGTCATTAGATTCTTTGTTTTGAAGGGTTTAAAATCAAAGGAAATTTATGAACAATTGTTAGAAGTGTATAAGAAGTCCTCATTAAGCAGGTACATAATATGGTTAGTGAAGATCCACGTTTGACTTAGCGTGAAATTGCTGATGCCACAGGCATCTCAGACGAATGAGTACTCCATATTTTACATGAACAATTACGTATGAAAAAACTGTTTCGAAAGTTAGTGCCGCACATATTAACAATTCAACAAAAACTGGATCGAAAACAAATTTCTCAGCGTAATTTGGAGCGTTTTAAGCCGAATTAAACCGACTTCTTGCGTCGTTTTATAACTATGGATGAGACTTGGATCTACCACCATGATCCTTAATTGAAACAAGAACGTTTACAGTGGACTGAAGCTGGTTGTTCAGCTCCAAAGCAGGTGAAGTCACAACGATCAGCAAAGAAGGTTATGGCATCTGTTTTTTGGGATGCAAAAGGAATTTTGTTGATTGATTATCTTCAAAATGGTAAAACAATCAACTCTGAATATTATTGCAGCCTTTTGGATCAGCTGGATGAAAAAATTCGTGAGAAAAGACCTGGTTTAAAGAATAAAAAAATCATTTTTCATCAAGACAATGCACCTGCTCACAAAAGTGTTTTGACGATGGCTAAATTCAAAGAATTAAAATACGAATTGCTTGAACATCCACCGTATTCACCAGATTTGGCTCCCAGTGACTACTATCTCTTCACAAATCTCAAACAATTCCTTCGTGGAAAGCATTTTTCGTCAAATGAAGAGGCCATAGCAGCCGTAGACGGTTATTTTGCAGAGCTTCCGGAAAACCATTATAAGGATGGGATAAAATTATTGGAAGATCATTGAAACAAGTGTATTGAGCTTCTAGGAGATTATATTAATTAAAAAAATATATTTCGTAATAAAAACAGTATTCTTTCATTTCGAGCGCAGGATCTTTTCAACCAACCTGTATTTATTTTTTTATTTATTAAATAAAAAGGCGCACACTTTTTATTTGAATATGTCCATGTATGTTTACTTTTAAACAATGTTAGGTTATGTTAATGCTTTTAGTAAGGTTCACTCAAAACAAAACGGGTGTAATTTTACAGAAATATTTGTAATTTTCGGTCTAGAATCAAATTGTTGTACCCTTCACATACATATGTATATAAGTGAGTATATATCAGTTTGTTATTCCGTTTGTAACATAATCTCCATAAAATTCCATTTTTATCTAGATTAATGGAAATGCTCTCGAGTTGTGAGTTGACATTTGGAGGTACCTGCCTCCAAACTTTCCAAAAAATCTTATAATTAAAACTGTAATATCTAAAAATGCAGAAAAAATTGCCAAACTTTTATTTTCTGTTTAATATTATAATTGTATGAGTTAATAAATCAAATAATAAATATTAATCATACGCACCGGGGGTACCCTGCGGGAAAAGAGTCAGTTGGGAATTGGGACCTGTCCCGTAATAGGTGAAAACTAAACCAGTTCCGAAAATATATTTTTCACGAGATAGGTGAAAAGAGGATCAATTCTTACCACATACCTACGTTGTACCTACCACGTGACCGGCTTAAAAGTCATGACATGTTCTTTTGCGTTGGTTCTGAGATATGTTCTTTGGGGTTAATTGTGTGGCATGTTCTTTTAGACCAGTCCTGTGACATGTCACAAAGGGCAATTGACCCCCTCGTAGCACAAGTCCATGTTAAAGTGACCGGTCCTATTCACTTAAAAAAAACAGTCCCGTGACCGGTCCCTATCACAATGAAACAATCACGTGACGTGTCCAGGGATATATCCTTTTCCCGCAGGGTAATTTACATTTGTAGTCCGCAACATACCGCTTTTGAAAACCTTAGATCAAATCATCCCAATTTCTCTTATGCATAGTAGAAAGTTTTTCTGTTAAACTTGTTGTGTTGTTATTGAGAATTTATGTGCATAATAATTTTTGTTTTTGTATTTTAAAATATATCATTCATATTCGAAGTTGAGAGATAAAATCAAGAACACACAACAAAATAATATTTATATTATAGAAGCAAAAACTAACAATAGTACGAGGGTGGGTCCATAAGTCCTTGAATTTTTGAATGAAACACAGGTTTTTGGATAAAAAAAAATAACTTTATTTTTCAACATAGTCCGCTTTGAGCTCTATACACTTTTTCCAATGTTTCTCTAATTTTTTTTATCCCTACCAAAAAATAATGTTTGACGAGGTCATCAAAATAAGTTTGTTTGTGGGATGATTTCATCGTTGCATCGTTCCGCTGAGTCATTTCTTCATGGAAACTGCGTTTTTACATTTTCTCCTCAATCTTCAAATCAAAATGTGAAAGTCTGCTATCAATGCCGGTCAAACATTAACTAAATGATGCAAAATTTGACAGGAGTCAACTGACAGATGCATGTTGACAGGAGTAGTGTTGCCCTTTCAGTTAAAAGGCGGAAAATTCAAAAAGTCACGAACTTATACAAATTAATAATGTCGATTTGGACAACAGATGGCATAACTATTACATATGGTTTGCGTCAATAATAACAAATTCGATATTTTGGAGGGTAAGCATCTGTCATTATAATTCAGTATCCAATAGACGCCATAGTGTAAATCGCTATAATAATGTAGAATTTTGTGCCTAAAAAAGTTGTTTTGCGGGGAAGTCTTATAATCTTCTTTCATTTGAACTATCATTGAACTATCGGCTAAAACAAAGTGTTTTCTACAGCCCTACAAACAAAGTTCATATAATTATAAATTTTCAATATGAACTTGCCAAATATTTTAAATTTGTTCTATATTTCTTTTTATTTTGTCAAATTTTAAACTGGTTAATCTGAATTTTTCCCTAAATGTTTTGCAAAGAGTTTATTTAAGAAATCTAGTAAAACCATTTGCTCAATTTCTGAATTTGTTTTAAGAAACTTTCAATATTTGGTGGAAAAACGAACTAATTTCTCTAGTGCCTCGGAATTGGTTTTAAACGGGTTTTTTTCTATATTTAAAAAATTGTGTGAAGATAAACGACTTTTATTCGTTGAAAAGACAAAAAAAAAACTTTATAGAAAACAATTTAAACCTGAACATTTTTCGACATCAATGAACGCATTTGTCTGAATTTCTGTATAACAAAAGTGCGATAAAAAATTTTGTATACAACAACTTATTAATAAAGTGTTATTCTTAAAAATTTCAGATGAACTCCTTGGTATCTTTTGCTTAAAACAGCCACTAAAAGAATCTTAAAGTAAAGTTCAGTCACGTACACAAATCTTTGTACAATTTTTACTATTTCAAAAAATTTGGAAAATTTTTTACATTTGAAAATTAAGATATATTTAAGATATATTTTTTAAAATCCAGAAATACCCGTTCCAAATAACCGTGATTTCTCCAGAATCCCGGTACTGGGCAAATACGGGCTAAATTCCCAAGTTATAATTAAATTTCAATCTATGTAGATTTAAATTTAATAAGTTGTTTTCATTATATCATTAATAGTTAAATATTCTTCTCAACTTTCATTTTATTTAAGATTTTATTATATGTATGTTTGTTGGTGTGCATATTCTAGTAGTAGTGTGAATGTTTAATGTTTATGATGGGGTCGTAAACATTTAACTAAGTAATAAAAAAAAATCTGCTTAAAATCTACTTTCTAAACTGATAAGAAATTGAATGAGAATATGCATACTTTCATTGAATCATTCACCCTTATTCTAGTTGTCGTTATCAATGTCGTCGTCGTTTTGGAGTCAACATCACTTTGCTTCGACGTCGACATCACTTCGACACCAAATTGGTATTCTAAAACAGTGTTGTAACGACGTCGACAGTTTATCGATTTAAACAAAAACACATCTCTAAAAATTGAGTCGGCAGATTTATTTTGTTTATTATTTTTGCGAGAAAATGTTTTTTATGTGTAATTTAAATTCTGATACCAGTGATGAAGAAAATAAAGAAAATCTAGTATTGGAAAGAAGACTTCTCATACAGAAATCCAATATCTTTAATCTGCCGGATAACAAGTGAGTAGCAAAATCAAAGTATGTTACTTTAAAGAATGTTAATCTTCTAATTTTTTTTTAAAGTTTTGAAAGTTACTTTCGGCTGAATAAAACAGGATTCAAAGATCAAAGATGTGCTGGAAACAATAGCACCTAATTTGAAAACCGAAATCAAGTCCACATTTATTTCCAAAACAATAAAATTGGCAGCTACATTAAGATTTTTAGCCCAGGGGTCGTCGTACCAGCTCAGTGTTGGAAACGACTATAACTTAGGGTTCAGCTGTTTCTGAAACTGTAGAAGTTTTGCCACAGCTTCCTCCAGCGGGCTCAATAAAAATTGCTTGAATCTTCCGCCACTCGGCTTTGTTTGCTACCATTTTCTTTTTAACTTTAAATTTTAAGTCTCGCCAAACGTATAAATAAATTTTGTTATATTTTTATAATGCACTTTATATGATCATGCTTTCTTTACCTTCTGCCATCCATCTCACATTATTCTCAGTGGGCCAAGTTCATTTAATAAATTTGATATTTCTTCCCATTTTTTCCGTTTTTTTTTCAGTCATTACTTTTTCTCAAGTCGTTACTAAAAATTGTGTCGACAGAGTCGTTTCAAGACAATATCGTCGTCACATTTTCTTACAGAATACCAAATACTTGTCGACAGTTATCAATTATTTTCGATAACGACAACGGGAATACCAATTTCAAAAAAAAATCCCAAGACGACATTGTCTTGCGTCGATGACGACAACTAGAATAAGGGTGATTATACATATTTTTTTTGGTTTAGTTCATACATTTTCTTATTTTGCTTTTCTTTAAATTGATTGAAGTTAATTTAGTTGCTCATAAAACTTTTTAATAAGTTCTAAATTATAAAAACATATACATACAACTACTGTTACCGAATTATACTGCTGCTACTGCTGCTACTGATGATGATGATGTGGCAACAAACCTGCTGAATAGCACTTATTTTATAGTGTGTGTGTATGTGTATGTGAAAGTATCTTTAAGATAGACTACAACAAAACCCAAAGAAAACATTTCAAGTGCTCATGTCTCGTTGACTTGACCCTTATTTGATTTAAAAATATAACACACACAAACAAACAAAAACTTTGTAACATATAAAATACAATATTAAAGTGAAAAAAGTATTCGTTTGGACAATACATTTTTTGTTTAAAAATTTTTCTGTTTTAAACACATGAAATTAATATCGTCTGACAGTATTTTTGTGTTCATGCAATACCAGTCATGTTCAACAACAACAAAAAACTATAACTACTAAAGACATAATAAATCACCAAGTACATGTTAAGATCTGTTGTGAACATATTTAAACGCCCAACAAAAAATTATTTACTAACCATCTAATATCTATAGAAATATTACTCGTTCATGTGTATTAATATACCGAAATATTTACAACTTATTTATTTTACTTATTTTTTTGTGATTTGTTACAAGTACCTCCTCCTTAGTATTTTTTTTTTTTTTTTGGAAACATACAACAGACGCAAAAAAATAATAGGAAAATAAATGTATCAAAATAACCTAAAAAAAATAGAACTACTTGTCGACAGTCTGAACTTTCGCACAAGTGTGCCGACGTGTTTAGAATGTGTAGAAAAAGTAAAACATTATAAATGATTTACAAAATGTATCGTTATTAACCTTTTTTACAATAGGCGATACCATGAAATCATGTATTTATGTATGTACATACTCCTTTAAGTACATGGTTACGTATAAGTAATATTGCATTATAAAATTGCAAATATTACTCATACGCACCTTTAGAAGAAACAGATGAAAAATGTTTACGTCCCCCCAAAGCTTACAAAAATATGTATATAAATCTATCTCATTTTGACTTGCAATTTCTGAAGGTCAGAGAGTGAAAGGCATTTGGCACCTCTTTGTTTAGAAGCATGTCGAGAAAATTGGTAATATGGCTCTTATATTGGCACTACACAACCACATGGTTCGATTGTGTTCATCGATATTTTTGTTTGTGGCAACAGAACTTTGGTTAATACAACAGTATTTCGGTTGGAAAATAATTTTACAATAGACCCAGAAATACATCTGGTTGCGAAAACTAAACAATTATGTTGTGCAACCAAACCATTTTATGGAATTTGTTTTTAATGAAACTTTTTCATTGAGTGTAAGAAATTTTTAATAAATGAAAATTTTCATAAAATTTTATGAAAAATTGCATTAAATTAATGAAAAGCTTCAATAGACTCTAATTCCTTGCAGATAATTCTCTCAGTTTATGCTCTGAAAATATTTTTGGGATATTATTTACCAAACTATGAGACATTAAAACCCATTGTACAGTTATACCCTGAGAGAATTATATGCATGATATTAAACAATTTTGTCATTCAATTTATGAAGTCTCCCTCTTATTCAAATGTCAATAAAAAATTTCATTTTATTTGTTAAAAATTTCATACACTTAATGAAAAAGTTTCACCAAAATTATAAAGCTTTTTCATAAAATCCAGGAAACATAAAAAGTTTAGATCTGCTAACTTATCTCAAAGTAACCAAAGGTAAATATCTGTTTATAACGTTTCACTCTGGTTATTTGTTAGATAAGTTACTCGCCCTTAAAGTTTTAATTAATCAGTATTAGTCAAAAATTGCCCAAAAATAGGGATTTTAATGAAAATCGAATTCTCTAAAAAATACCGAGCGATTAAGAAATATTGTAGTATTCCTTTACAGATTGTCAAAATTATGTAAAAAATATATGCAGTGTAAATGTAAAGAAACAACATGGTTAGGGCAATCATATTCGAAGAGCATCATATATTTTTGGGTTTATGTGAGTGTACCAACCATAGTATTGTAGTAGAAATAATTAAGTTATCATATTATGATATTACAATTATATTATATTATTCTTTTATAAAAAATTATAAAATTATAAAATTTATAAAAATAAAGAAAAAATAAATTGAGCTTGAGATCTTGTTTATATAAAAATAATAATAATTATTTATTTTCCAATATTTCGACTCCACATTGGGTGACTTCTTTTTCTTCTCTGAAGAAGTCACCCAATGTGGAGACGAAATATTGGAAAAAATAATTATTATTATTTTTACATAAACAAGATCTCAAGCTCAATTTAAAAGAATAATACAATATAATATTCAAGATCAAATAAAAAAAAAATAAATTCAAAAGATATTACAAATACACGGTGCTACACTGAAAAAGAACTTGCGAAATGACCTAGTGTAGGTTATAGGTCTAGCTGAGTATATTATATAACCGGTTTTATAAGTTGCAATATACCCTCAAAACTTCGAGATATGTGGAAAAGAGTATTTTTTTGGACTTGCGCTTTTCTAACTCAGTCAGTTTTTAACCGATTTCGATCGGAGATTGAAATTGCGAGGGATTGTGGAAGCCATAGACATCTCACATGGCTTAGTGGTTCTAAATTTTGAATGATCACTTGGCTATGATTAAGCTTTTCGCAAGATGTGTGCTGAGATTGCTCAAACGTGTGACAAGTGCGATTTCCATGACAAAAATCCATGAATTAGGCTACGAATTGTTCCCTCATCCGCAATATTCTATGGATTTAGCAGCGAGTGACTATTTCTTGTTTCTAAACCTGAAGAAGAGATTTGACCTCAACGATGAAAACATCTCACAAACAGGTAACTATTTTGATGACCTCGACAAATCTTATTTTTGGAGAGAGATCAAAAAAATTGTAGAATCGTTGAACAAAGTGTGTAGGAGCTCAAAGAAGACTATACTGAAAAATAAAATGATTTTTTATCCAAAAACCTGTGTTTCATTCAAAAATTCACGGACTTGCAATCGAATTTATTTGCCAAACGAATGTTTTGTTTGCATCAACCGAATTATAAGATTATGGCAACCAAATGTGTTCATGGGTCAATAAATAACAATGCTCCAACTGAAATTTTGTAGTATTTACCGAATTTCTGTCACCACAAACAAAAATATTGGTGGCTACAACCGAACCATGCGGTTGGCAAAAACTATATTATAAAATATAAACAGGCAGCCTGGAAATAATAAAATACTAACTATAAAAATGATAGCAGCGAGCACAAAGTTGGTTAGAACCTATTAACAAATCAATAACTTGAGTGTATAATTTATCTAACCTCAATTATTTGTATACAAAATTGGCTTTCAAGTACTTAAGCATAACTAAACTGAATATTTAAATAAATTCCATTTTATTTACATTTTAAGTTAAATATTAATTAAAAAAACCTCCCGATTATTTAGATTTTTGTACAAAGTGCAATTAAACTGAAACCTCAACCTAACCTAACAAAATTTTAAGTGATTTGGTATTTTTTTCTATACCAACTTTACCTCTTTATATCTTAAAACATATATTTTTTATGATTTATCTATGGATATGATAACAAATTTTCTAGAAATTTTCAACAACCAACAAACTCTTAAGAAAACCAACAAACAAAATGAAAAAAAAGAAGCAAAAATAACAACAACAAAACCAAGAAAAGTCTTATATAAATGCAACCATAATATTACTTTAAGTATATTTAATACTAAAGTAAATCTTTCTTGGAAAAGTGTCTTTGTTTCGAACGCTATCATTCTATGATCCAATGGAAGAAGTGACAGGCTGGGAGCAAGAGGGCGACATTTTACTGAATATAAAATGTAGAAGAAAGTACAAAAGTTTCTTAGTTGGTTTACCGCAAACATTTATACCACAAAACAACTACAACAATAACTATGCAGCAACAACAGTATTAGTTTTAGTAGTTGCATTGGTTGGCAGTAGCTGCAGCAAGAGTAACTTACATTGACTATGTATATAACGACAATGGCACACAGCATGTGATATATCCCAGCAAAAATTATCTATTCCTAAAAACTGGTATTAGAAAAAACTTTTTTACTTTAGAACCTGTACTCCACCGTTTCTATCATCGATGTATGTTTTTAAAATTTGTCTCAAAAGCAAATTTTTCTAAAACCAATTTTAAAACTATTTTTTTCGATTAGTGATATTTTATGTTTTAGTTAACTGAAATGGGTTCCGAAATTAATATTTCCTTAGAATCTATTCCAACAAAACCAACTATGCACTGGTTGGGTATGAAAACTAATCCCTAATAGTTTTCCTGGGACATATAGTGAGTGATAATCTGACTTAGTTTCACATAAATGTTGATTATTTTGCAGTCAAACATGTTGCATTATAGCAACAACAACACACACTCACTCACACATGCATGCATTCACTATATACATACACACATACATACATACCTACTATTTGTTGATTGTAAATGATGCTATTACAAATGATAGTGATATTTAACTATCTCAACATCAACAAAATGGCCAATTTGTAAGAGTTTGTACGTGTATGCATGTGTGAATGGCTTTATTTAAAAATATATATATTTTTTTTTCTTTAAGAAAAACGCATTTTGGAAAACACTTCTTTTGAAGAAAAAGAAAATATGAAATTTGTTTGCAGGGATTATAGTATTAGTTTTATGGTTTCAATTAAAAATAATTGGTAGTTTTAACATCTTCTTCTTCTTATTTTATTTTCGTTGTTTTTAGCCATAAGGAAATGCGTGGAATTGTTGATAAGTAACTTGAATTATATACAAATGACGGCATTATATCTAAATCATACTTGGAATTAAGTTATTATTATACCCTTCACCACAGGTGGAAGGGTATATATAAGTTTGCCATTCCGTTTGTAATTTCTACAATATTGATCTTAGACCCTATAAAGTATATATATTCTGGGTCCTTATGAAGAGCGAAGTTGATTTAACGATGTCCGTCTGTCCGTCTGTGTGTTGAAATGGGTTTTCCGAAGAACCCAGACATGATGAGGACTTCATTGTTATTTATTTTTGTTAAATGTGATCCATTTCTGTTTGCTATTAAAAATCAGCCAGATCGGTTAATAAATGGCTGAGACATTAGCAAAAAACCAGGACTACCTCTAATTTTTTCCGTAAAATCCCTTTGTTTAATATGTATGTAGAATTTTACGCTTAACAAACACATCCATTTGTTGAAATTCTTTTCTTTCATCTCCATCTTTTATACACAAACAACAAACATATACAAAAATTTGTCATTTAAATAAAAACCAAACAAATATCTAATGAATGAAGACTTTTTATATATGTATCTCTATTAACGATGATTTTGTGTGAGCTTCAATAGTTTAGTTGTCTAGACGCTATGTCACAAATACTTTTTTTTTTCTCTAAGGCCGCGGGTTCGAATCCCGGTCAATTCACTTTTTTTTGTACATTTTTTTATTTTCTTAAGACTTTTTTTTTGTTTTTTTTTAGGATTTAATAATTAATTTATATAAAATTTTTTATAAATAATTAAATAATCCATAAATAGGCTAAAAACATCAAAATTTTTTAAAAAAACCCTCTGATACAAACAAAATACAAACGTTTTTATTTCTATTTTTGCTTCGATTTAAAAAAATTTATAAACTGATTTTTAAACCATTTTATTTCTTATATATTAAGAAAATTTTATACATAATTTCCCTTTGAGTGCAACTAGAGTATTCAAAAAACCGGCCTTTTGGAAAAACCGTTTCGGTTTTCTTCGAAAAATCAAATTTTAAAAAAACCGGTTTCGGTTTTTGCAGAAAAAACCGGTCAACCGTTTTTTTCGGTTTTGTTAACTTGAATAAAAAGCTTATATAATTTGTTAATTGTTTTAATTACAAAAAAAAAATAGAAATTTAATATATAAAGTAACAAAAATAAAAAAATACATTCTTTGAAAAAAAAAATATTTTATATTTTTTTATTTGTATTTCATTTCAACATTTTATTTATTGGTTTTAATATTTTTTAATATAATATCTTAAAAAAAATATTATAAAACTATATTCATATCAAATGAATATAGATCATTAAGTTTGTAAATTGGGTAAAATTAGGTATGTTAGTAATTTGAACGTTTATAACGTTTTTTTAATATAACATTTTAAATATGTAAAAAGAAAATCTATTTTTCAGTTCCAAAATAATATTTTAGAAATAATATGCAATTTAAATGTTTCGTTTAAAGACGATTTTTTTGTTTGCTTTTGATAAAGCTAGAAGTGGAAAATACTCTTTCACTAATAGTAGATGTTGGACAAATAGTCAAAAGACAATTATATAAGTTTTCCAACTTTTCAGTTCTTTTGTCGCATTTATCAAGATATATGAAATCATCATATAATGATGAATGATTTTGTACAGTCTCTTTTTTAGGATTTTGAATATTGTTTATTGTGTTATTAAACTATTTGAATTTGGAATATCCAAAGTTAAGTCTTCATCGGAATCTATCAGACTTACATCTAAATCTTCATAACCAAACGATTATAAGTGTTCGGAAAAAATAAAAGAGACCAAGTAACCCAGTTGGTGATGTAATTAAAAAACCGGTTAACCGAACGAAAAAGACCGGTTTTCGGTTTTTTTCGAATTTACAAAATATTCGAAACCGATCGGTTTTTTAAAAAAAAGAAACCGGTCGACCAGTTTCCGGTTTCGGTTTTTAAATACTCTAAGTGCAACTATTTTAGGTCATAACTTATAATAATTTATAAAAAAAAATTTATATTTTCCTTCAAATTTTTAAATTAAGCTAAAGAAATTAAAAATATTTTTTAATAAAAAAGCGAAATAAAATCCCAAATGCAAATTTGCCAGCTAAATCAAACGATTTTGTAGAAATAAAACACATGCAGTTCTAGTGATTTCTTTTAACGATTTGTTGTAATTCTTTTCTTTCACATCTTCACCTTTCATACACAAACAACAAACACTATTCTAGAGCTGTAATATGACCTATGGATACGTCTTATATAGCAAAAGATCGAAAATCTTTAGTATAACATATTTGCTGAAAAACTCGGAAATATCGGTTCAGATTCAAAAAAGTTATGCCCAAAACATAAATTTTTTTTAAATACCTATTTTCTGGAACCATAAATCTTCCCGAGTCCAAGTTTTATCACCAAACTAAATGGTTAATTTCCTCTTAAAGGCGTCCGTATATAAATCTGTCCATTCCATACATGTCCATATATAAACTTCAGTTTTTTCCCAACCATGGTGAAGGGTATATAAGATTCGGCATAGCCGAATTTAGCCGCCCTTACTTGTTTTTTTATACACTAAAAATAAAGTTTATCGTTAGAATTTACTGTAAATGAGAGTTAACATAAAGGTTTATGCAGTTGAAAAGGAGGTTTAGGTATTTACCTACGAAATATCTTAAAATGTAGTTATTTTTAACTGTTAAAAAAAACAACTAAAAAATGTGGTGTAAATTTTTTAATACATAATTGGTAAAAACTATTGTTTTGCAGTAAATCTTTTACTTTTGCTGTTATTTAATTTTATTGTAACAAAAAGTTAAAAAAAAATTTCTTTCGATTACAAACAAACGCGTAATTACTTCATCCTACTTTAAATTTGGGGAAATAATCAAATTCTAAATTCCGATTTCCATTTCCATTGCAAATTAAGCACTAAATGGTAGGCACAAAAAAAAAATCAGGATTTGGCTCCCCAAATCATAAAAAAAATATTCTAGGAGAGCCAAATTACAATTTTCCAATATACAATATTAATAATCATTGAACTAAATGCAGATTGAGAAAAAAAAACTTAACCTTTGGTCCCCCTTAATCAAAACAAAAAAATTCTGTGTTGAGTTTTTCTGTTATTTTACACTCTATGTAAAGCATTATTTATTTAACTAATTGCAATAACTGTCAGTTGCACAACAAAAATTAATTCGCCCCCTCCCTTAATTCTTTAGAACCAAAAATGGTGGCGGGCCATTCCAAGTTATGTTATTTAAATAATCAATTTAATTAAATACAAGTTGCACACAAAAACTTCAACCTTTGGCCCACCTAAATTTTAAGATCAAAAAAGTAGGGGTACTAAAGATTGGCATTCTCTGATATATTCCAAATTATGTTACTCAATTAGACAAGTCAACCAAATTTATATTTAGCCACAATGTTCAACCTTTGGCCGCTCTAAATCTTGTGGCATTATGTCTACCAAAATTCTACACTCAAAATATTTGTACAGTTACCAACTGTAGTTTATTTGCAAAGTTATCCGTAAATTTGTTTATAATGATAAAATATTGTAGTTAAAATACAAAATACAAAGAAATAAATTTTTCAACCCTTCACTCACAATATATTTTCCTTTACCGACTGTAGTTTTTTAGTTTTTGTTTTTAAATGAAAAATCAATTGAAATTCATAGAAATATATTTTTTAACTATTTGAATCAGTCATTCAAAAAACAAACTATAAAAATTTACAGACATTTAGTAGATGTTGATATTTTCTGTTAAATTTAAAATTTTATTTTTATCTTCATTTTGTCAGTTAAAAATTGATGGTTTTTTTAAACGACTTTCGATTGCTTTTGCTACTTTTATCGATTATTAAACAATGATTGAAAATAAACAACAAAATGGGCTGAATATAAAGAAAAATCAATAGTCCTCTTTTTGATTGTATTTTCGATTAATTAAATATGTAACGAAATAATATTGTGAGTGTATAAAAACAAATTGTTTTTATTTTTTTATATTTAAAAAGTCGTTTATTTTTACAGCCTTCGTAGTTAATTTGTATGGCATTTAAAAGAGCGAAATAAACGATATATCATATATTTTTACGGATTTTGTACTAATTTATTTGACAGTTAAAATAAATAAAGAAAATATCATTTGCTTTTACGGATTTAGTTTGTTAATAGTTAAAATATATGAAAAATCATTTATTGTTTACGGATATTGCAATTTAATTTATTAACATTTAAATATAAATGAAATGTTATTTTAATTCAAATGAAAAGTTATCGGACAGGTTTTTAAGTGATTTTTGTTTTGAATTACATATTCAGTTAATTTAAACTACAAACTATAACTAGAACTACAATTAATAATTATATACCCTTTAACATTTTCCGACATAATTATACTCAAATGAAATATCGATTATTTAAACTCGTAAAAATAATAAAATATTTTCGACTGCTTCTATCTAATATTGTGCCATAAAAAATTCTCGAGTTTAATTCTCATAATTTCGAAATTTTGTAGTTTTCGTACAGATTACATTATTTGTGTTAAAATATTGCGAATGTATGTACATATATGAAAAATATTCTCTCTGTACTTATGTTAAGTAACTTTTTAATTAATCTACGTACAAATATAAATAACAATTTTAAAATATATAATAACAATTTTAAAAAACAACATGTACTTAGCAATTGTTCTTGAGATGATTATACTCGTATGTAGCTGGATTCATCGCACTGAATGATATTGGATATTATGAATCTAAAAGATGCCAAGTATCATCATCTGTGGTATTTTATAGTTTTGTTATTTGCAATTAATATAGATTAAGAGATGTTTCACATTAAATCCGAAAACACTTAAAACTTAATATTAAACTTTGTTTTCAATTTTTTTCAAGATGCGTGCAAAATGACAAATATTTTCTAAACACGAAGTGTTGTATGTTTTGGGTGTACACGCAAAGAAACAGCATGGTTAGGAAAAATTATATTCGAATGGCCAACCATAGTTGTAAAAATTATGTAATTATAATATTATGATAGTGAAATTACCATTATTTTATCATTTGATATGGTAATTTAGAGTAACATGTTATAATTGAAATTCATAACGATCCTTGCGATAAGAATATGATCTTAAGTGATAACAAAATCGTCCTCAGTGATCATTATATGTTCAATAAAAGTCATGTAAATGATATTTTTTTAATTGGATCCAAATATCATATTTTCGTATTCCCAATCATGTTTTACTATATTTGTCTCTGCGTGATGAATGTTGGCATCGAATTAGCAGAATAATTAATGAAAGTAAATTCTCAAGTCCATGAATGAGAGCTAGTTTGGTTTATTTGTATATAAAAAATATTTAATATCAAGGATAAAGAAAAGTCGAGGCGGCTATCGATTGAAAATTTTCATAGTGAATACAAGACTAAACAATCACTTTTTGTTGTTTTTTTTTTTGAGAAAAATTTGTTACTAAAAACAACCTTTAACACCAAATGATTAAATAATCGAAATATATACTTAACTATCTTTCTTAAAACGTATAACAAATAGAAATCGGATGAAAAACATCCAAGTTATTACAAATAGCACAAGTCAGGAATGATAACAAATTGTATTTTTTAACAATTCTTTTAATACTTCATTATTTATATAAATACTCAAAGATCAACTTTTGTTCTTCTGAAACAGCGTTAACAAATTTTTGAGTATGACTTAAAATGGAAAAAAAAATTAAGGCATTTTCAAAACTCTAATTTTAAATTTTTTAAAATTTTGTTCAACAAAATTAAAAAAATTAGGTTTCACACACTGGGGTTTCATTAAGTGCATCATAAGAAATAAAAATACCAAAAATTACATATATCCCTCATTTAATTTAGTAAGGGCTGCTATTTAATTTTTGCAGATTTCGAGGAATGGCAACTCTTCACTAGCAACTCTATGGCAACTCTTCACTAGCAAGTTCTACAATACACAACTCTAGATAAGGGTGGATAAAAAACATCGTCTACTACTTTCTACACATACATATATAAATGAGCGCCCACAAATATGCCTTCAGTTGAAGATAGATCGGTAACCAGAGAACTGCTGATTGCAAAACGTTTATACGCAATCAACACAAGAATAAATATGTGTTTGCGTTCAAACGCTGAATAAACTCGAACACACATATTTGTTGATGATTTTAAATCAATCAAACGACGTGCAAATTGTTTTGTCACTGATTTATAATCATCGTTCGTTGTTAAACCATTGATTTTATTCTGTTCATTCGAGCCAACAATAATTATTTTGATGTAGAATAAATCAGAAAAAACAACAAACAAGGTATATGAGTGTAATCATAATTAAAACAAAATAGTTTCTTACCTATAAAAAGGTAGTGGTTTTGTAGAACCACATTTCATAGATGTTATATGTATATTAGGTGGGTCTAAAATACGTTTTTTTTTTTAATTTTTATTAGGAATACCAAAAATATTGTTCTTTGTGATTTTTTTTTTTTTTTTTAATTTAGGTCGACATCTCGCCCAATCCGGTTAAAGTTAAATATTGCCTAATTTTCCAATCAAAATAGATGAAAAAAATTTAGGCAATATTTAAATTTTTCCGGATTAGGCAAGCCTGAGATATCGACCTAATTTTTTTTTCCAAAAAATTATTTATATTTCACAAAGAAGAATATTTTAATTACTAATAAAAAATCTAAAAAAGCGAATTTAAGTCCCACCCTAATGTAAGCAATATCATATATGAAATGTGTTTCTATTTTGTTTTAATTATAAATACACTCATACGCGTTGTTTGTTGTTTTTTCTGATTTATTCAACGCTGACTTTTTGTTAAGTGATTAAATTTGCAGTAAACATAATAGACATATGATTCAAACTGATCCGAATTACGCGTTCAGTAACATGATGCTGATTTTATTCTACAGTGAATTTTGTTGAATTATTAAATGTGAACAAGAATTTTTGTGTATGATTAAATCAAGAAAAAAGTTGATTTTGCAGTTACCTGTCGTTAACACGGTAACAACTCGGCAAAATAATAGTGACGATTAATTTAATTAATTTTGTTAAAATGTATTTGATTAATATTTCTTCGTGCAATTGTATAAATAAGTAGTTGCTAAGATGAATTGATTTACACTTGCTGCCATATGGGGATTTCTGTTTCCGCGGGTAAATGGAAATTGATGAATTGAATATCCGTAACAATATTAACTATGAAAATTGATGATAGCTACCATATTGTTGATTGGAACTCATTTACATATCAATATTTTTATTACAGCAATCATATCCGAAAGCAGCGATCCTAATTAAGTAGCAATGCACATATTGCAAACATGTGTTTTCTCTGCGTGTATACATTCATTTAGCGTTATTGACATTGTGGGGATGCCACCTACGTGACATATAAAACTTTTATTTTATTTTTTAAAACCACTATTAATAAAACAGAAACTGCAGCAACTTTAAATTATATTTTTTAACTTTAAACTACACGTAACTGCAAATAGATATGTTGTATGAACTTTAGAGTATACAATTTTTAAACTCATCTAAAGTTGTTGCATTTTTTTTTTTCATCTCTTGAGTATTTTTATTATTTCTTTTTTGTTGCAATAGTTGTTTAGCACATGTTATACAATATTTTATATTTTCTATTTTATTTTCACCTTGTGTCAGATAATTGCTGTTGTCTAGCACTTAACACATTTTTTGTTTGTTTTTGATATTTTTTTTTTCTTTTTTGAAACTTGTTATAAATAAAAGGAAACACACACACACACACACTCACGCACACACAGTGTACATTTGTATAAAAGTTATATTGTTAGGATAACTAGAATTTTATCCAATGTTTCATTTCCGCTTGGTAAACATTTCTATGGAAGGAAAGAATGAATGAATGATTGTGGCGCTCGGTTGGTTTATCAAAGATCTGAAAAAATATCAAACAAATAAACAACATTGTTGCATGTTGAAAATAGTAACTACTACAGTACTTTAAAGTTCGTTTACACAGTTCTTTTAGCTATAGAGTAATTAATTTTTATACAGAAAGGTATTCTCACTCTTTTCGAATTTTCCACGCTCTTCATTACAAACTCGCTCTTCATTAAAACCTGATACATATGTTCATGTTGAATTTGGTGAAGAGTACCATTGATACTCTACATAAAATTTATTTACTCTATGTTGAAGCACACGGAATTACTTATATTAAATATGGTGAATAGTAGTTTTCTAACAATCATTTGTTATCCTTATTAAACTACAACACTCAGTACAAAAGAAACATGTTTCTATTAAAAAGCATTCATTAATATTTTGCAGTTGTATAGTAAAAAAATATAATAGAATTTAAATACACTCAGAATATTATGTAGTTTACTGTTTGCAGTTTAATAAAAAAGTTTTCCGTTTTATTTAAAAATAAAGTAACATACATTTATTTTTTAAAGAAATATCTATATTAACTTTTTTATACATTTTTTCGAAATAATTTACTAAGATTTGCCGATTTTTTTCAGTTTCATTTATTTTTTTCATTTGTTTAGAAATTTAATAAAAATTTACCCACAAAAGGGAAATTTGTGGTTTATTTGTGTCCGCAACAGTTATTACAAATTTAAATTTTGTTTGCTATTTCAAAAAAAATATTCAAAAAATTTCAATTTGTTTTTTTTATTTAAATTGGTTGTATATATACAAGATTTTTCAATACAAATTACAAGAACTTCATAAACACACATACATACACAAACACATTCATACAAAAAGTGACTATAGCTATGCATACATACATTTTGTATTGTACGACTATATTAACAAAAATAAAAAAATACAAAAACAGAAACAGAAACAATTTCAAATAAATGATAAAATCATTTATTTTTTAAGGAATTGGTAGATAAAATTTTGACATTTATTTTAACTGATTATATCATTTGTTTCTTACGGATGTGTCAGTTGTTTAATAAACATTTAAGAATAAATAACAAAAGGCATTTAATATAAATGAAAATTAAGTAGATCGGTATTTAAATGAAATATCATTTCTTGTAAATGACATTTTCGGTTGTTTTAACTTACAAACTATTTTAAGTGCACAAATTTGTCATTTTAAAACAAGAAAAATCATTTAAATAGGTCTTACCAATGTTTAAAGAAATATATGACAAAATGTTTTATTCATCCAGAGTTGGGAGATATTTCACTTAAACGCACCAGTTTGTATACAAATTTTAAAAGTCTCCTTACATTTTATTAATAACATTTTTAGCCCCCAGACCTATTTTGATCATTTTCAATAACAAACTTCTCCTGACAAAGAGATTAAGACCAAGATTTCTAAATGTTCCCAACAAAAAAGTACCAAAAGAAGAAAAAAAAAAGCAGTGATCTTGATTGCGGTGTTGTAAAAATTTGGATCGGAATCAATGATATTTACATAAGAGTGTCATAGGGTGGAAGTTTTCTTTTATGATCCTTTTTCATTGCATCTATGGTTTATTGAAAACTTAGATCTTTTGATGTTCCCAAATTAATTTTGAATTTTGATTTTAAATTTTAACGGGAATTTAGTGATCGGGCCTAAGCCTCATTTTGGCAATCTCCCGTTGCTTCTGCCTGGCAATTAAGCTGACACATTTTTGTTGTTTCCCATATAAATTTTGAGTTTGACTGTTAATTAAATTATAACGTGACATTCAGTAATCGGGCCTTATTTATTAAATAATTTTTTTTAGAAATTCTTGAAATTTTTAATACAATAAGTTTTTTACTTTTTGCAGCAAAATAACTGCGATTTTAAGAATTAAAAATATGGTAAATTGTAAGTTAGAGATTGAAACAAATCACTTAAACTTAAACCATAGTTATAAATATTAAATATATATAGAAATATCTCTGATTAATGTTAAACTTTGGTTGTTTTTAAAAAAACTTAAATGAGTTAAATTTCATTTAAAATCGCATTTTTGGAAGTTGTGAAAAAGAACTGCCTTAGAAGAGGAAAATCAGAACTAAACGATACTTTGGAATCAACGAAAAATTAATTCCTTAAGAATCACTTCCATTTATTTTTGCTGGGTTACAAACTGAATGAGAAACTTACACCTTCTATACAGGACATTGCAAAAAAAAAAAATAAAAAATAGATTTAAAAATATTTATCTAGAATCCCCTAGAGCGTATCGTATGATTGTTATACACATATTTATTTGAAAAACAATTGTACGCACTGGTGTCCATATAATTTAAATGCGATTTTCAAGTAACATAGAAAAAAATTGTCCAAACAGACGAGAAACAAATGTTTTATATTTTCAGTTTGTAAATCTATGTTGGCAGTGCCAAACTTTTAAGGTAAACTCACACACACACAAAAAAATCTATATATTTTTATATGTATAGTTGAGGAAGTTTGTTGAGTTAAGCACAATCTTTGTTTCAATATCCTTTTTTTTTTTTTGTTATCATAATCCTTGCTTTGTGTATTCGATGCTGTTGTATATTGTGCAATTCTATTAAACTGATTTACAACAAAGTTAAAACGAGTTACAACACAAACTTGTTTAATGTTAAAGTAAAGTTTTTGTTAACAATCTGTAATTTTTTTTTTTTTTTTGCTTTTCGTTTTTTTTTAATTACACCTACAAATATTGCAAACACCTACACAGTTACCAACACATTTCTCTAACACGTAATTATGAGTTTCATCATAAAAGGGGAAAAAAAAACAAAATTCCCAAACAATAATAAGTTTAATACATAGTAATTATAATAATTAAAGCACAAAGTAGACTACAGAGATATGAAACATTCTCAATTGTGTCCCGAAATTGGAAAATCTTAAGTACTTGCTCTCAAAAGAAGTGTATTATCGGGATGATTATGGTGAAAATAACAACATATATTTTAGAGCGTATTTAGAGTTAGTTACCCGCGTTTAAAGTTGACCTTGTTTGTGCTGATAACTACTACAAATATCTTATTGTATACCAATCGACTCATATGAACCCCTCTGGAATAGAAAAAGAAAATTTTTTTCTATCTTTCATTTTTGGGGCCGGGGCATGTGGTACGCATAGTAACATATAAGTGGGGGTACTCAAATGAAAGGAAATTTCCTCAGGATCTCAAATATGCATTGTTTCACGATTCATGGTATGTGGTTCCCTCTAGGTCCATTTAAAACCCCCCTTTGGGGTCCCAAAAAAGTTAAAAAAAAAATAAAATATATGACACCCTCTAGGAAAAAAGAAAGCTTTTTTTGTCTTCCATTTTCAGGGACGGAGCCTGTGAGGACCTCCAGGACCCAAAAACTGGTACGTGTAGTAACATATAAATGTGGATACTCAAATAAAAGGAATTTTCCGCAGGATCTCAAATATACATTTTGTTTCACTATCCATGGTATGTGGCTGCCTCTAGATCCATTTAAGACCCCTTTGGGACAATTTCTCAAAAAATTAAAAAATTTTCCCTGTGGCGTTTTTATATCAAAAGTGCATTTTGTTTCATTATCTATGATATGTGGCTCCGTCTCGATCCATTAAGACCCCTTTGAGGCGATTTCAAAAAATGTTTTGCATGCGGCGCCTTTTGATCCATTCAAAACCTCCTGGACCTCATATACAAAAAAAAAATTAAAGAAAAGACTGATTTCCCAAAAATATTAAAGAATTTTCCGAAAAAATTTTGCAAAATCGTCTCCATTTTTAAAATCGAGCGATTTTTTGAAACATTTCTATTTTTTGAGATCCCAAGGGAATTTCCTTTCATTTGAGTATCCACATTACGTGTGCCAGTTTTTGGGACACGGGGGGCCTCACAGGTTCCAAAAATGGAAGATACAAAAATATTTTTTTTTTTATTCCAGAGGGGATCATATTTTTTATTTTTTTAATAAAGTAAATTTTTTCGCGACCCCGTAGAGGTTCTTTAATGGATCTAGAGGGAAATGAAATTTCCTTTCATTTGACTACCCACAATTATATGTTACTACGCGTATCAGTTTTTGGCCCCTGGGGGCCTCACAGGCCCCGGCCCCAAAAATGAAAGATAGAAAAAAAATTTCTTTTTCTACTCCAGAGGGGGTCATATTTTTATTTTGGTAACGTCATTGACCCTGCTAGGAAAATAACTTAACCTCGTATTTGATTGCTAAGGATACAAAAATGAAGCAAAATATACGTTTTAATGAGCGATACAATCAATCCAATGCCTTTCTAACATTTCGATACTTTTTTTTAATATTTTATCTTTGGCCTCAAAATAGGCCTCTGTTTCGGCAATCACCACTTCATTTGAACCAAAACACTTTCCAGCGAGAATTTTTTTTTAGGTCTGAAAACAAGTAATTAATGCTTGGAGCTAAATCTGGTGAATATGGTGGGTACGGAAGCAATCGAAAGTGTAACTCATGCAATTTGGCCATGGTAGCCAACGACTTGTGACACGGCGCATTGCCTTGCTGAAGAGCAAACGCGGCACTCATTTCGAAAACAGCTTTCTCATGGACAAATGTTCATGCAAAATAAAGTCGTTACGTTCCTTAGATAACTTTAAAGTATCAGCTTTCTCTTGAAACTTTAACTTTACGGTCTGCCAAAACGATTTTGTAAACTTTGTTGATGTTTTCCGGTTACTACCACCTATTTTAGCCGATCAGAGCAGAGCGTTCAGCATCATTGGTTTTTGTACGCCCCCTTTAAAGTCAGCAAACCATTGTTCTACCATTTTAATCGATGAAGCAAGGTCTGAATAACACTTATCAAGCCAAGCTTTGACCTGAACGGTATTTTTCCCCCATTAAAAAGCAATAATAAATCAACACACTAAATTACTTTGAATACATTGTTTTCAAAAAGTAGTGTTAGTAAAATAGCTGTAACTTGTTGACTAATGAACGAATTGTCATTAAATTCTAAAGGTTGGTAGTTCCAAAAAATGATATAGATTTTTCTTTAGTGGCGCCTACGTCATCCTACGGATTTTTCAGCCGATGTATTATGTTATGGAAGACGTTATTTTTTCGGTTCAAAATCATGAACATTTTTCTTTTTCCAAATGTATAGAAAAAGTACTTAGACACTAACGTAGACACTCAAAAATTCACTATGAAATTGAACACGATACGGTGTAGAATTAACGTTCTAATCAGAACATTCAATATTACCAAAAATAAAATTTTTAGTGTTGATCGTAGGAAGTTAACATAGAAGGCAAGCTTATGTATATCTTTTCTTGTATTCTTTTTCGCACGCTACTTGTCACCAATATTTAGATACTTTAATGAAACTTTTGGTAAACTGACTAACACCGGCCCTGGAACTGACTTTTCCAGTTGGTTTTTATTTATTCTCCTAAATTAAGATGGCCAAAATTAATGTTATGGCCAAATAAGATTTTTTTTAATAGATTTTTAATATCGACTTAAATTCTTTAATAGATACAGATTTATTCTTTTAATTATAATCCTCGAGAATAATCAAGATTTAAAAAAAAATAAATTCAATTTTGGGGAAATTTTAGCTGTCTTAATTTTTATTCTCTTTTTAAAGATTTAAAAAAATTGAACATTGAAATTTTTATATCAATATGTGGTAACTCTTGAACGATAAATGAAATTTTTTATTTTCGGTTGCAGTCAAACTTATATACTATCTTATGCTTTCTTTCTTTACAGAATGATAAAGGTCAAAATGCGATTGTATTTAAATTTTTATGAAAACTAAATCGGAAACAAATTTGGGGATTCAAAAAAATGTTGGGGGATTTTTTGGGGGTTTCAAGTTGCAAAATGTGGACAAAAGCAAACATTTTCCGCCCACAATACACCATTATTCCCAGTATTTTTTATATAAACAAACATTTAGTACTTTTTATCAGAAGTTCTAAAAAAGCTTCTTTATAAAAAAGCTTTTTTTTTAAAATAAACGTATGTACAGTAAAAACTTGATAATGCGAACCTCTCTAATCCGGATTATTCGGTAATCCAGACATTTTTCACTACGTTGTGTACTCTTTAATCCGGATTGATTGCAACTTTATAATATTAATCTCTATTAATTGTTACTTTAGACTTATATTTTTTTTTTTCTCTTTTTTTGCTGCAAAAACAAACTATTTTACAATTTCATTTTTTCTGAAATATAGAAAAGTACGGTTATATATGTGTGCAAAAACTTTTTTTTTCATACTATAAATGAAATATTTGCTATGTACACATATTTTATTTTTTTTTCTGTTGTTCTTTTTAAATGTAATTATTTATTTTTAATGAATTATAATAATCATTCAATATCTGTTTTAAAAGCATTTTTAATACAAGGACAATGTTTCTAAATTTTTATTCGGTAATCCGGAATATTTGATAATCCGGTTTAGGGCCTGTAATCAATAATTCGGATTATCAAGTTTTTACTGTATTTTCATACCAATAATGCAATTATAATTTTAAGCATAAATTATAATTCACTAAATAAGGTTTTTAAAATCGTATAACCGTTTTAATATATTTAATATAAATATTGTTTTTTTTTTACCAATATTATTTTTATATGCATCGGTATGTAACAACTATTTATTGTACTCGTAGATATTGATCAAACAAACATTCCTTAACAAGGAACTTTACATACATTTGTTTTTTTTTTTTTTTTTTGTGGCAACATTCCTTAACAAAAACTCTTAAGCTAATAGATTATAAAGTATTTTGGCAAATATTTAATTTAAATGAGTTTAAATAAAATCTATTTACGTTATTATCCTCCAGGTACAAACAAAACAAACTATATAATAATGCAATTACTACCCTCTCCCCCAATGTGCTACATTAAACATATTTTTGTATCGTTTCTTTTAAGGTATTGCCTTAAATTATCAAGAAAATAATGGAGAAGAATATTTAAAACATATTGACTTATTGGATTTAGATACAAAGTAAGAAATAATTCCCAAATGAAAAATCATGTTTGATTTAAATACTGTTATCATATTTTTTTTTTTTTTTCATTTTATTTTACTACTTTAGTTCCAAACCATTAGATGTGGCACGTAGCATACTATCTGGAGACCATAATAAAAGTCAACAACAAACAGAAATATGTGAGGAGATGACTAAACGGAAAACATCATCATCATCATCATCATCGACATTGACATCTCACAATATTCAAGTAGGAGTAGGAGGAGGAGGAGGCGGAGGAAAAGACATTGTCGATAACAATAATGTTATTAATATTATAAGAAAATCCATCGCTAAGCTGCAACGTAAACTGCAAGAACCAACAAAAAAGAAATTTTATCTGCACACGCGCCTAGAGACACACATCCTGCCACTCACAAATGTAACCTTCGATAGAAGTGGTGAACGTTGTCTAACCGGAAGCTATGATAGAACGTGTCGCATTATCAACACGCACACTGGCACTGAAGAACATGTGCTTGGGGAACATGATAATGTTGTTTTCTCAGTCGCATTTAATTTTCCTAAATGGTAAGTAGTATCAACCAGCAAACCCAAACAAGCATCCAAACATCAACTATATTACAATGGAATTAATAATGTTGCACATACTCACGTATGATAATATATTTATATCAATCAGACCAAGTCAATTTTAGTCACTCGGTGAGTTAGACAGTTCATATTATATGTGCAATGGCAGTAAAAGTATAACATTGAACAAGAAGTTGTTATAAGAAAAAATTATGTGAATATATTACAAAGATGAAAATGAAAGTACACTCAACAAAAATTAGTATGTAGACATAGCAAAAAGATAAAAATATATATATTTTTTATTTCTGTTCATTGTTTAACACACATTTTGATGGAGGTGTTTCTTTTTTATGATATGAAATATGAAAAGTAAAAGACCCTCGCGATTTACAATTTCTAAAAAACTATGCTCCCCGACGCAGAATTCACCTTCATATAAAAAAATTAGGAAGAAAATTTACAACCAAAAATACTTGAAATATTTGCGATAAAAACATCGAATTTAAATTTCATGATATTTAGAAATTCATTATATCCTCCTAAGTTTGTGCTGGGGTCGAATTAAGACATTCGTGATAGTAATTTTTCGATCGAAATAAGTTTTTTATTTCTGAAAATAAAATATTTAAACGGAATTTTTTGCATCAGGAATGTTGTAGTTCGGTCTTAGATTGAAAATAAAAGTTAAAGTTGGTGTTTTCATTATTAATTACTTATTAACAAAAAACGAAACAATTTTCGAACGATTTCATTCGATTACGAATGACGTAATTTAGCTCCTGATGTTTGTAACTGCTGAAAATATCGGACCTTACACCTTATAGTACGAATCACTTTCCACGCCCATTCGTCTGTCCATGTAAATATATTTTGATGACATTTAGCTCATGAGCCATGTTCAGACATACCTTCCTTAGAAACCCAGTAAAAAATGGTGCTTAGTAAGCAGGTTTGTAACGCAAAAAATGAAATTAATCCCTTACAAACCTCCTTACATATGCTAAGATTTTTATATGGTGAAAAATAAGCTCGGGTTTTAGCACATATAAAAAGCTGTAATTTCATGAATGGCCAGATTTAGATTCGGGATTTTCCATCAATCTTATCCATCAAATTCAGCATAAAATTCGAAACAAAAATTCCTAGCTGTGTACAAATTAATCTGAATTTAGTAAATATCAGACACATTTGCATAAAAAATGTAGAAATTTTTGATCCTGCTTTTTAAACCCTTAAAACATGAGATTAGGCCGCTAAAAAATACGTGTCTTTTTTTTTCTCCTCTGTCACATCTAAATTTCATCGCAATCGCGAAGAACTCATCAACGGTGTTTCCTTCTTGTAAGTAATCACAGTAAATAATTCGAGTCAGAAAAAAAAATCATAAAAGTGCCATAAAACCATTTTTCTAAGCTTTATTTTATGACTTCTAAAATTTCGGAATTCAATTGCTTATTTTTAAGCCATTTGTATATGTTTCATTTACGGCTCCAAGTCGGCTCAAGCGCTCTAAAATCATATTTTAAGAGTCTTTAAAATGTATTAAAAGAGATTCCTAGTTTCTTTAATGTATGCGCTTTATTTAGTTTTTCAAAATTCGGTGTAGTTCACGGTGTATGGCGTCTTAAAGTTGGATATATTTTAGAAAAATTGAGAAAAATGAATCACGTTTAAACTGGTTCAAGTTTTTAAGCAATTATTGTGTAAATTGCAATAAAATTAATTATTTTAAAATATTTTTATTATTATTTTATAATTAATAATAAGAGTCCTAAGAACCACAAAGCTTCAAGAATTTCACCATTTCTCAATCACAAGACGAGCAACAGCTGTTTTAAGATTTATATCAGATTTATCGCTGGTAGAGGTGGGAACTCAAATTAACCGAAACAACAACAGTTTACACACAATTTTGGCAAAACTGGATTCCCGCGATAACATCCGTGAAACAAAGCTATCATTTGCTATACCGAAAATTTGTCAAATGTACTTACTTGGTTTTTTGCTGCAGCAAAGGCCTAATGCACCCAATAGTTAATGCGAATTTAGATTTTAAGATTTTTTGCTCTTCTTAATTTTTCAGTGATCGTGTTGCTACTGGATCATTTGATAGTACCATAAAAATATGGAGTGCTTCATCAGGATTATGTCGTAGTACCCTTGTTGGGCATAAGGCAGAAGTAGTATCTGCCGAATTTCAACCCATTAACAGTGAGACCATCTGTACATCATCCATGGATGGTACAGCTAGACTTTTTCATATTGAATCCACACAGGAATTGCAGACTCTAAAATATCATGGAGCAGAAGTTATAAGCTGTCAGTTTAGTAGAGATGGCAATTTATTACTGACAGGATCATTTGATAGAACTGCTGCATTGTGGGATGTGAGATCAAAAAGGTGAAATAGTAAAAGAAATTATTGATAAAAAAAAATAAAAATTAAATAATAAATAAAATTTCTTACAGTTTGGTGGCTCAGCTACGCGGCCATACAGCTGAATTAAGTAATTGTGTATGGAATTTTTCATGTGATTTAATCGCCACTGGCTCTTTGGATAGTACTGCTTGTGTTTGGGATCTCAGAAATCCAAATGAATCTTTATTTACTATCAAGGATCATACAGATGAAGTATTGGATGTAACTTTTGATTGCACAGGACGACGTTTGGCTACCTGTAGTAATGATTGTACAGCACGTGTTTGGAATTTAAGAGGCGATTTAGAAATGTTATCATTGATGGTGGGCCATACAGAAGAGGTATCGAAAGTAAGTTTTATATAAAAAATTAACAGAAACCGAAAACCGAATGAAATGGAATTGATTTTATTTTTAAAATGATATATTTTAAACTGCAACAAGGAAAATAATTCTGCCTTCGGTATTCTGTTTCTACAACATCCAAACATTTATCATTCAATCGCAATAATGGAAGGCAAATTGAGACACAATTCAGCTCTCGCAATTAGAGAATTATGTCGGTAAAATTAATTACAATTGCAGTTTAAAAAGTTTACACTGCAATTTCATTAAAAATTAACTAACATTGCAGTTATTTCCGCTGCAATATCAGTTAATTTTAAATACAATTGCAAAGTACACTTTTTTAACTGCAAATGCAGTTAATTTTATTGACATAATTATCTGAGTGCGGTATAGACTATTATATATTTAAAAATAATGATTATCCAAAAACTTTCAACTACAGATTTGTTAAATATTTAATTAGTTTAATTATTTTTTTTTTATTAAATGATTACAAAATATGAAAATTAAATATTTAAATGCATCAATTAAAAGTGTAAACTCATTTCAACATGTTTGTATACATTTTTTAAACCGTATAATTCTCATAATCTTTTTCTTTAAAGTTTACAGTTAAATATTAAAACATAAGTATTGAAGTAAAATTTAGGAATTTAAGGAAAAATAAATATTAAAAACCAAAATTTCTGAAAATTCCAAATAAAATTTTTAAAAGTTTTGAATTGATATAACTAAAAATTAAATTTAAAAAAAAATTAATTAAATTTAAAAAATTATAATTGCTATAACAAATTCCTTAATTGTTCCAAATAAAATTTAATTTTTAATTGAACGGACAAACACTCAGCTGAAACTCGATTTTTAGTTTATGTAGTGCCACCTCAACTGCTATTATTTCTCCTAACGAGAATTAAAAAGCTCTCTATTTTAAGTAAGTATGTGTGATAAATCGATTGATGATTAAAAAGAATTTTGATTATTAAATTTATTAATTAATTTGAATTTTGATAAATCTAAACTTATATAATTTTGATAAACATTGACCATTGGTCAAAATTACTGACATGTTTAACCATTTGCCATTTTTACATATATGTTTCAGTATTGAACAAAGCGTTTTCAAGGGAGGAAGATATAAAATTATTCAATTATTATTCATAAACTTGATTTATCATGTTTTTAATCACATATTCAGTATGTTTTCATTAATAAATAAATTGATAAATCAGGATTTTAGTTAATCAGAAAATTTTATCAATTGTACATCCCTAGTTTTAACTCAATTTTAGTTTAACTGAATTCAAAGATTAAAAAAATTTTATTAAATGTTCTCTTACACTTTTAATGTAGAAGATGAAATGCAGCTCAAAATCTGTACTCATTGAAAATAATTCCACGACAATAGTTTATAAGCCATCCATTGTAATTAAAATATTATTGAAAACAAAAATTATTTACTTTTTAGGTTTGTTTTAGTCCTCCTGGTGGTTTGTTATTAACCGCTTCAGCCGATCATACAGCACGTCTATGGCTTGTTGATTCTGGTTTATGTTCTCAAGTATTGGCTGGACATGAAAGTGATGTTTTCTCATGTGCTTTCAGCTACACAGGAGATGTTATACTAACTGCGTCCAAGGATAATACATGTCGTTTATGGAGATGATATGATTGGTATACGGTAGATATGATAAGTGATTAAATCGAAATTGTACAAATAATATAATTTGACCTGTAAGGGTTAAAAAGTTAATTAAATTGAATTGTTAATTAATTGTGTTAGTAGACTAAAAAAAAATTAACATTAATACCACATCTATAGAGAAATATTGCCAATTAAATTTCAATTAAAATTTTGTTTAATTCCAAATTCATTTTTAATTAAAATTTTTATCTTGTTCCCACTCCGAAATAGATCTATTTAAAAAACGTAGACTCAAAAAAGCTTGTCGATAGAATCTACTTTCAAAATAAAGATATATATTGTTAATAATTCGACAAAGGTATTTTTATACATAATATAACTAAAAAAATATTTTTTAACTGTTAAAAAATAAATTAATTAAAAATAACGCGTTACATAACAAGTTAAAGGTCATCCATCATATTTAAATGTAACAAAAGATAGCGTTATTATTTTCATGTATACATTTTTTTTTGCAAAAACCTTTTTGCAAATATTTCTCTGCCCTGTTAAAGAAAATGAAAAGATATATTTTCAACATTTACTACAAACTCGAGCATATATTTTTTATAATCTTTTTTTTTTTTTTTTGTTTTCTTTTTGTTTTTTAATTCTCCTTTTTTTAATTTACAAATAGTTGTTTTTTCGTTTTTTTTAGCTTAGGTTGGAAAAAAAGTGTAAAATTATTTTCACCTTTAATTATTATTATTTTGTTTTTCTTTCTATTTGTAGGAATATAAGTTGTGGTTTTAATAAGGCTTACATTAATAAAAAAAAAAGATATTAATATATAAAAATTATAAATCGACTATATGTTTAACAAATATTTTAAGAAAAGGAAAATTTTAAAGTAAAACCGACCAGGCTTTTAAATATTGTTTTAAAAATAACAAATAATCGTGCATGTTCTGAAATTAGTGCGAATTCAAATTTATATATTTATTACAGTATTTTAAAATTTTATTTGATTAGATTTTAATTTTTTTTAAATTAAATTTTGAATGCAACTAAAAGAAATTGAGAAAAAAAATATGAAATTTTCACTTTTACCTAAAAGTAAAATACAGAACCTGCCCGAATATGTATTTTGATTTTATAATATAAAACAAAAAAAAAAACAATTATTAAAAAAAATATGAAAATTCAATTAAAAAAAAATATTTTTTTCAGATTTATTAAAAAATAATAGAAACAATAAAAATAAAATTCAAATTAATAAGAAACACACACAACAAAATAGTAGGACATAGTAGGAAAACGTATAGGAAAATAGTCATAAAAAAACTCAACAAATTAAACATTAATAAAAAAAAAAGTAAATTAAAAAAATTCAAGGAATCCCTGTGTGCAATCATTTAGTTTTTTAAATATTGTGTATGTTTCCCTTTTTTATGTATGAATCCTAGATTAAACTTACAAGTATAGATTATAAACTGTGTGTTTTTGTTTTTTTTTTTTTTTTTTGTTTTATTATTTTCTTTTTTTATGTCTGTATACCAATTTCCAATTGTTAATTCTTTAAAAAAAAAATTCAATTATATTTAAAAAAATATTTTAAAATTTATTAAGAAAACAAAATGATTATTGGCTTTATTTAAAAATGTATTAATTAAAAATTGGATTACTTATAGATATTCCATTAACCAATAAAAATTTTATTTAAACAAAATGAAGATTAATTAATTAATCAAAAACAATTATTAGTTTAATTGACCACAAAATTTTTAAATTTTTAATTTATAAGAGCTTTAACAAATTTGGTAAATATGGAAGGAAAAAACAAGAGCTAAAAATTCAGTCACTTAAAAACATTTTCAGATAACTTTGGGCAAATAAAAATTAACTGGGAACTGTCTAAAAAGATTTTTGATTGGTTAGTACTTTTTTTATCCAAAAATGTATAAGGTTCTTTAGAAAATTAATACATCCTTAAAATATTAAAAATATTGAAGTTTAAAGTTAATCAAAAATTTCAATTAATGTGATTAATTGATCAGCTGTGTTGTTTAAACAAATAAAAATGTAGTTTGAATTTAATTTTAGTTTTAAAACGTCTAATCTTCCTTTGATAAATTATGCCCTGGTTTATTTATGCATTATGAAAATTGTTTTTGTTTCCCATGTCAATTTTTTATTTTTTTTTTTGCAATAAATATAAGAAATACAATTGCGAATTTATAAAAGTTAATTGGAAATGGTATGTTATGTAATTCAGTTTCTTTTTTTTCTTTGTGTATAAAAGTATTGTTTCGATTGAGTGTGATTGAATATGTGTGTATATAAAAAAAAAGTTATTTATTTGTTTAATAACTTAATAATTAATTAATGTTTAAGTATACGTTTTTTTGCTTTTGTTTTGTTTCTTTTTTATTATGTTAACAGCTGGCTGTCTGTCTAAAAAATGAACTAAAAAAAGTGTAAAACTTAAATGACAAATGGTAAAAATTATTGTTTAAATTATTTTTGTAAAAGACAGATTTTTGTTGAGTGATTTTGTTGTTTGTATTTTTTGTTTTGTTTTTTGTAATGAGGAGTTGAAATAGTAAATGTAAAATATTGTAGGTTTTTTTGTTGTTGTTGCTGTTGGTTTTGTTGTTTTTATTTGGTTGTTGTTGACATCAGATTTTTTTTTCTTTTGTTTTTTGTTTATTAAATTTGAACTTTAATCAATAAAAAATGTTTAACCATATTTCAATGCGATGAAATCTGTAAATATAGAGGAAAAAAAAGAAAAACATAAAATTGTTAAAACATATAGAAATCACTGGAAATTAGTTACAAACATACATACATTTGGTTTTTTTAATGAATTAAAAATTAGTCAGATTGAAAGATTAGGATGTAATTTTGATCAAATAAAAACAGCAAGGAAAAGGACATTTTACAAATGTTAATTATATGACAAAAGATATAAAGAAAAAAGTTATTAAGTGATTTTTTTTTTGTTTTTTTTTTTTTTGTTGAATTTAAATCATGCTAACATACGATTTTGATGTGTTGTAAGTGTAATGTAAAATTTTTCTCATTTAATTTAGAGCATTTCATAATATTCATAAAACTAAAAATAAGAAAAAATATTTATAAACGATGAATTAATAAAATTGGAAAAAAAAATCATTAGCAAAATATGGTGTTTTGTGCAATGGAAATAAATTAAATAAACCATTATATTTGTTAACACATTTCTTTATAAACAAAATTAAAAACGATTCTTTAAAACATAAACTAGCAAGTCTATTGAATAGAACTGAAACCCGTGCTGTTTACATAGGATGAACTAAAAATATAATATCTGAGCTCATAAACATCGCTCTTAGAGTTTCATGAAAATTTTAACTTTGAATTTATAAAAGCCCAAGATGGATAATTTAAAAAAAAATTGAATTATAATAATAATTTTTTTTTTAATTGCAATTAGTTCATTGTACCCTTTAGGAAGCCTGGGGTCAAGTGTCTCCAAGTCACCACTTTTGTCGACTATTTTGGTGACAGTCAACACTTTTGTCGACTATTTTGGTGACATAGTCAACAAAGCGTCTACACTTTTTGCATTACTTTTTTTGGTGACATTGTCAACACAGCGTCTACTACACTTTTAACATTCCTTTCTTTGCAGCTACAAAGCCGTGCTTCTTCTTGATTTTTTGTTTCATTTTGTTAAAAATACATGTCCATAGCTACTTGCAAAATTAATGTTTTTAATAAAAATATTAAGTAAATTTCAAAGGTAAATAAATATACACATAATTGAAACAAAATATATAATCAGCAAAAGCAACTACAGAAGACTTGTTTAAAAACAATCAATTTTGTTTGAAAATAACGAGAAAGAGGCAACAATTTTTAGTGAAAGTTGTAACTCTAGACATTTTGTGGAGCGTGATGGAAATTTTACGGAGCTATGGAAGATTTTGAACAGTCTTTTAAACATTTGTCTATTCCAAAATTAAATTTGCGCGAAAAACTTAATTACTTTAATGAAATTTGTAAAAAAAATTTATTAATAAAATATCTAATTTATCGAAATAAATGCACCTGTTTAAACTTATCTTCCTTCCTAGTGTGAAAATCTAGTAAAAAGTTCCAAAAGTTTATACTAAAATTTTTAAAATTTGCTAGAAATTGGTAGAATTGGTAGTGAATCTCTGGTTCCAATGTCTACACCTAGTCAATAGTTGTGTAGATTCGCAATGACAAGCACATATTAAATGTTTATAGCAGAGAGCGTTGTCTGGGGCATAATTAGTCAGTTATACTGGTGACAAAGTCTATAGTGAATCAGCACATTTTCACTATCGACATTTCCTTCAGGGTAGTTTTACAAATATGAAGCAAATTTTATTGTTCATCACTTTTACAGTTTAGGATTTTTTACGATTTTTGACCAATCACTGTGAAACGACAACATACTTGGCATTTTTTGTTTACAAAACAATTGATCCATTTTATTGCGTAGCTTGCGAACGAAATAAAATTTAAAAAAAATCTTTAAAATTCAATTAGTTTTCCAAAAAAATTTAATTATTTTAATGGAGATTAAAATTTTGAAAATAAATTAAAAATTTAATTTTGAAAAAATCTGGATCCATTAAAGAATTTTAGACGGTCATTGGTTCGAATATATCTGCTAGAGAGTACAGATTTTGGCTCAAGTGATTGGCCATACCAATTTTCGTTGAAAAATTCTTATGATTTTTTAATTTAGATGCATATGGGTTAATACGTTCTTAATTGTACTTATTATAATGTGGAAATTTAAAATTTTCTTTTGCAAGAATTAGTAAGCTGAAGTTATTTAAGCTGTTATGTATTAGTTGTTCAAAATTACTAATTTAAATCATTATAATTTCCATTGAACAAATCACCAAATATTTATAAAAAAAAATTAACTAAATGATATGCTAAACTCTTAAAAGCATTATAGCTAAAAATTATAAAAATGATTGCGTACTTCACATTGTTCGTCGGGGAAAATTTCCTTAAATACTCGCTCTATAATAGCATACCTAAAATTTAAAAATAATATTATAAATTAAACAATTTTATAATAATAAAAAATACCACGAGAAATACTTACTTTGAATGTAAACCGCCACCTGGTGGAAGACCCTCAATATTTCTTAATTGTAAAGTTTGCAGCAATTCAAAGTAATCTGTGATTTCATTAACTTCAATTTCTTCTGCAATAGGAAAAAGTTAGAAAAGAAACAATTGTTTAAATTCTTTGTTTCAAATAAAATAAAATTTCTAAAAATAAAAAAACTAAAATTAGTTTGTTGGTAAAAAAAAAAACTGCTTACAAATTGTATTAAAAAATTGGGTAGGGAGGATATGCGTTTTAATAAATCAAACATTCTTTTAAATCTAACAACTGATTAATCGAAAATTTTATTAATCAGATAGGGATTATTTTTATTATTTTCATTCTAATATTAGCTAAAGAGGTATTTTAAATAAATACATTTTTTTATAGATATTTTTAAGTCTTAAAAGTGAATCTGATTAGATTCATTTATTCATTCATTCATCATATAAAAACGATTAGCGAAATACACTTCGGTAATATTTATAAAAAAAGATCCAATAATCCGATTATGATTCAAAATCTGTAACTCTTAGATTTTTTTTCTATCACATATCCAAATTAGAGTTGTCAAATATTCGACCTATTAAAAAACCCGGTTTTCGAATACTTTAAAAACCCGTCTCTTTTTAAAACCCGGGTTTCGGTTTTTTTGTATTCAAAAACCGGTTCGAATAACCGGTTTTTAATTTTCTTTTTAAATAAAATCATATGATATTATTTTAGTTTTATTTAGTTTAGCAATAAAAACATGAAAATTCCTTCCGGATCTAATAATGTAACCGTATCGCTGGACAGTTGCAATTTCTGATGGTTTCAACAATTGTGCAAGATTTTGTGCAAGATTCGGAAAAAGTTTCTTCGTGTAAATCTAAAAATACATGGTTTACGCTTTATTCTTTAGTTTTAAAAATATTGAAATCATCATAGATAGTGAATTTCAGCGATGCTTAACATCTAGTTTGATCAACACTTGGTGACCACTTCTCTCTTTGAACTTGGGTTGCTTCTGTTGTGATTTTTTAAACATCTTTTTCACGTGATCGCAATTTTTGAATGGTTCGTTCACTATTCTGAATGTTTTAGTTTCTTCGGTAGGATTTTCCAGTCTGTCTACTCGTTAACTACTATCGAAAATTTTTCGCTGATTGCTTTTTTCTGTTCTTAAACAGTTAAAAATATTCCACTTTTTTTGTTCACGAAACCCGTATATTAAATTGCATATCGTTGTCGTACTTGAGGGCACTCGTGGGTGATTTAAAAGCGACTATGTTAAGGATCCCTTACATGACACAACGCATACAAAAGTGGTATTGAAAAAATGCTTAATTTAAAAAATGTATAAAAAATCAAAATTGAAAATATTCGAAATTATCGAATTATTAGAGACAAAAAAAAACAGGTTGTCAAATAACTCGAAAATCGACATTTAAAAAAAAAACGGAAAACTCGAATAAATTCGAAACCGGTTTTGACAACCCTAATCCAAATATTATTAAAATCTAAGTATTAAGGTTGGGATACTTTCCATGTGAGACACTAATTATTAATATTGTTACTTAATCATTAGGGGTACAAAATTACAAAAGGTTTACTTATTTAAACCAAAGTTTAACACTTAACCATTGTTTGCTCTATATAAATTGTTAAGCATTAAGTTTTGGATATTTTGCAGGCATTATAATTTAGTTTTTAAAAAATAACCTTAAATTTTTCAAACTGAAATTTTTCATACAAAAGATTAAATTATGTATGTAGTTGTATTAATATTTTCAATTAATCCAAATTCTGATTAATGGAATTTTCGATTAATTATTTTATAAGACAAAAATGTTTGAATTATACACACACACAAAATATTTCTTAAATTCGTACAATTAAAAATGTTGTTGAATAACAAAGTCAATTAATTTTGTAATTGTTTCAATAAAAAAAATTATCAATATTAAAAATGATGACTATTATTTTTTTATTTAAGAATTTAGGAAATATTTTTTTTTTTTTTTTTTTTGAGTTTTATTTAAAAAAACAAAAAAGAAAACATTTCTTAAAATAATTTTCTAAAAACCAAAGTCAACTCATAATACAACTTTTTAACATTACAATTTTCAAATATTCATACTGAGCCCTAAAATACGTATTTTCGTTACTTTCAAGTTTCAATTTAAAATTAATATGGAAGTTGAAAGTTGAAAACTTGAAAAAAATGAAAATACGTATTTTGGGAATCAGTGTGTATGGAGTTTTAAGACTAAATTAACTTTACATACAGTTAAAAGTTCTTATATTAAAAACTTTTTGTTTGAATAAATTACAAATGTGATTAACCAAGGGTTTCGTTAAACAACAATTTTAATATTTGAATTTTAAGAAATATTTCCTTTTATGCACTGCTAAAATATAACATGAATATATCTTTCATTTAGCTCAAGCATTATTTTATAAAAAAAAAATTTGTAAATTTTACAAAATTAAAAATTAAAAATGTGTGTGTGTGTCTTTTGGATTTTATACTAATTAGGTGTATAACGATTACATTTGCACATGCTGGTTGTTGGTAAAAAAAAATTAATATCACAATTAATTGTTTATGATTTTACAAAAAACAAAAAAAAAAAAAAAATAGCCATACATAATTAAAGATAAAATAAAATTAACATACCTTATGCTCACTTTGTATTAAATTTGTCTTAGAACACTATATTTTTTTTTTCTTTGCTAAGCACATACTCCAATTTTTGTTTATCAGAATAAAAAGCTAAATTTTAAATATTAGTAATTAATGAAATTTAATTTTAAATTTAAATAAATTAATATAAAATGATAACCCGCCGTATAATGCCAAAAGTAATACATATGTATGATAATGTTAGTATGAAAAATGATAAATTTGATAAATGAATGTTTTCTTCTGTTGTTCATATTGCAAGTAGTATTTTAAAATATCAATAAAAAAAAGTTTTTAAATTGATTTTTATTTACATATTAAAATATTACAGTTTTTTTATCATTTATTTTTAATCAGTGTTGTTAATATTTTTTAAAGATAAAGTAATTTTTCATTATTCTTAAAATTTCTGATGCTAGTATCATTATTAAATGTTTAAAAAATTTATTATTCATTTATGTTTAATCAATCTTCTTTATTTTAACATCTGTGAGCATAAGGTTGTACAAAACTTTACAATAAATTTTAATTTCTATCATTGAAAATAATATACTATATTATTTGCTTAATACACGTTTAATTTTATAAAAATTGTTGAATTCCTCTTTTTAAATATTTATATAAAACTTTTCATTCTTTTACACACATTTAAGCATTTTTAATTATATTTTTATCATTTCACTCTATTTTTTATTTTTTTTTGTATTCTTTTGTGTTTGATATCTTGGAGTATACGAATAAATTCTATCTAATCTGATTTTGTTTACGGTCGTACCTTGATTTGCGCCCTACTAAGAAAAAATATTTTAAAATTAATTTAGTCTTGTTTTCTCGCATGGAACTTATATCTGTGTCGTAGCATAATCATAAGAAGCCGAATTTTAGGGATGCCAGTTAAACTTAGTTTAGTTAAACCGAAGCAAATTTAGTCAAAACAACTCTTTTTGGTTTAGAATTTTGGTCCTTATTAATATAAAACCAAATAAACCACATTTCAAAAGAAATATTCCAGTAACAAACTACGTTGAAGTTCAAAGACTCGGCCCAAGTCAAAGTTCGTTGTTTTAAGGCATTAAGGTATTGACACGTCGGCTGAAACATAGGTGGCGCCACTAATGATAAATCCATATGATTTTTTGGAACTACCAACCTTTAGATGATACGTGTCAAAATTTAATGACAATTCGTTCATTATTGAACAATTTACAGCTGTTTAAGTGACGCTACTTTTGAGATTTTAAAAATTATGGATTCTAAGTAACCCAGCAAAACTTTGGTAATGGGTGCGATATTCTCATGCGTTACCTTGTAATGATAGCAAGCATAAAGTAATAAGTTACTGATTATTGATTACGTAATATATAATTTATAAATGTAAAGTAATAATTGAAATATTTTTGAAAATCTATGGGTACGTTCGTAAATGTAGAAAATGTGTGCATCACTGCGGCAGTTATGCCATTTTTTGTTGCTGATGCGTAATCAGCTGTTGCAGATGCTATGCTGCTGCTCAACAACTGCACAGTTTGCTTTTTAGAATGTTTTGCAATAGATAAAAATATGTTCACCACAATAACATTAACAAATATTATTGATGGTAAAATGACAACTTTTTGTTAACTTATAATAAAAAAAAGAATTAATAGAAAGAAGAAGCGACTTTTGATGATTAAAAATCAATTAAAACAAAAAAGAAGACTGATTTCGCACTATTGCATCAGAAACTTTAATGATGCCATAGTTGCAAAAATTTGCGGCAGCACTGCCAATTGTTTGCATAAAAAAACGTTTGACGTAAATCAGTGCTGCCAAGTGATGCTTTTTTGAACGCTTTACTTTTATTATGCTGCAGTTATGCGCAATTACTGCATTTACGAACGTACCCTATTTTTAGATACATTACTTTGAGATTATTTGTAAGCAACAGGGTAACGTATGTTTGTTTTGACAACACTAGCGAAAAAACGAAGCGCAACAATTCATTTAAGTTTAAAGCAATCAAATACTATATGCGTCGATAGCTCACTGGGTACAGTTCTTGGCTGGCAACCAGATTTCCCTAGTACGATTATTCCCATCTTGACCTCATTATTTTTAATTACAAATAATTTTAACAAAATATTTGTAATAATTTTTTTTAATAAAAATTCCTCTTTTTTAAGAATCTATTTTTAGACACATTACTTTTTCCATTTTCGTAACCATATAAGTAACCCCTTACATTATCATCTCTAAAGTAATGGGTATATACATTACTTTGAAGCTCATTGCCTGTAAAATTCATCAATGAAGTAAGGTGTAAATTAATCCATCGGCCCCTATGGCTATACATTACTTTACCCATTATTTGGTAATGTGTGGTTTTGCTGGGCAATTTAATGTTTTTCATCGATTTTTAATGGGAAAAACACCGTTCAAGTCAAAGTTGGCTTGATAAGTGTTGTTCAGACTTTGCTCCATCGATTAAAATGGTAGAAAAATGGTTTGCTGACTTTAAAAGTGGTCGTAAAAACACCGCCCAAAAAGATGGTGATACCGGAAATTATCAATAAAGTTCTTAAAGTCGTTTTGGCAGACCGTAAAGTGAAGTTGCAGAAGATACAGTGGCTCACAGCTTATTTCGTGTGAGGTACATTTTTGAAAAATCAAGCTTAAAATTGGTATATTTTATTCTGAACTCAACAAATAAACTTTTATCCTATGGACTTTTCAGCCGATGTGTTAGCATAAAATTGGCATTATGAAAATTTGTAATAGTTGATATTTTCAGACAAAAAAGTTTGTCGAAATTTTCCATTTCATAAACATTTTATAACTTTTGAAATAAATGACATTTTCAAATACGGTCTAAATGAGTTCAACAATAATAAACAAATAAACTTTACTTACACGATTATGCAAAAATGACAGAGATATATTCGCGCTAAATTTCTCTATGACAAACAAAATAATTTTTGTTTGCAAAAATTAAAAATTGTTCGAAAAAAATTTTATAGCACAAAAATTCTTTGCGAGAAAAACTGTTTTTACAAAACAAATTATTTTAGGCGAAAAAAACTGAGCGATGTATTTTTTAGAATTTTTGCCAAACAGTGCAATTTTTCCCAAACTCTTTCTAGACTTTTTTAGAGTTTTTGGTAAAAGCTTTTGGTTATTTATGAAAATTTAAAAAGGAATAGAAAAACTTTAATTAAAAACCCTAAAAAGAGTAAAAAAAAAGTTTTTTGTTGTTGTTTTTATATACATCGAGATTTTTTGTTTGTTATTATTGTAAATTAATAGCGAGCTTTTAACCTCCGTATATTTACAAAGACAAAAAAAATTAACAATTTTTAGCTAGGCTGATACATGTATTTTCCTTATTAAAATTTATATTTTGCTCGAATTTTGTCTAATGATTAATTTCCTTTATTTTTGTAAATATACCGGAGGTTCGAAGGTCGTTATAAATAACAAAAATAAAAAAAAGTTAAGTTTTGCTTGAGCAAAAAAAAAAAAAACATCAGAAACCTCGATTAACACTGTCTTGAAGAAAGGGCACAAATCGTGTTTGGATTTTTTTTGTTCTGATTTTAATTATAAAGATAATATAAAATTGCGAGGATAATAAATTTTCAATTCCATATTATTTTAAATTTTTAGTAATGTGTATTTGTTTGTGTATGTGCTGTTTGTATTATTATTTTCTATAAATAATCATAAGATTATATTAAAATTTGTATGTAGCAATTATTTAAAGTGATTAAAGTTTAAATTAGATTTGGAATTACTTTGACAACTAGACGAATGTACAATAACTATAACTATTCTCAAAAACTATTTATCTATTTTTAATTAATTTTACCTAAAAATGGACAATATATGTCTGGGGACTTTTGACAAAAAAAAACTATATTTTTCATCTTTCATCAATTTGCAAAGATGTTAACATCTTCCCATAAGAATTATACAGGACAAAAGATGATCCTTTCTCATTTTGTTCCATCTTACATCTTTCGTTATCATCACTAAAAAAATTACAAAAAAAAAACGATTTTCTTTGTGCCGTCACTAGCAAACCGACATTACAGAAAATAAACAAAAAAAAAATATTCAACAAAGGAAAATGAGCGGCACATGTAAGAATTTCATTGTTATGTCTACCAAAAATTTTTCTTCATCATCATCTTCTTCCAGAATGACTTTTAATATTTCAATGTACTGCATTGAAATTCGGGTTTGTTATTGCAAAGCAACAACTACTTCAATGATTAATGCTTTCTCTAAATCCATTTTTTATTTTTAACAAAAAATATGTGTCTTTTTCTTTTATTTTTTGACAGCTGAATAAATGGCAGATGAAAGATAAAAGATGTTGCCATGTAAACACTTGTTTCATATTTTCAACATCTTCCACGCGTTTCACAAAGATGTTGTTCAGTGTAAAAAGCCTATTAACGAATTTTAAAAGTTTTTAGTGGTCTTCTGGCGAAAGTACTTAAGTCGACTAGGAAAATTTTTCAATAAAAATTTTGAATATACATATTTCTGTGTGAAAACAGGCTGGGGCTGTGTTTAACAAAACCACACTCATCGCTATGCTGAGTCAAAACCTGTAGAGGGTTGCCGGTTCTATTCCCGGTTTCTCTTTGGAACAAAGTTTTTCATATACAGACAATTTAACAATAAAAAAAACTTTGATCAATTGCCAGACATAAACTAACCACTGACAAGTCATTGGATAGTACGAAACTGTGGTCCGGTTACTCCCTTGTGTCTGTTAAATTTTTTAATAAAAATATTTACTTATTCTTTTTGCTGTAAATGAGCACTTTAGAATAAAAATTAACACTGTCCCATAAAAGGAATTTTTTCGATATAAGTTTTTGTGTCAAAAGTCTTTAGATATGTTTCTATAGGAAAAATTTGTTAAAAAAATTATAATTTGTTTAAATGTGAAAATTTTATTAAAATATGAAATTGTCTTATATTGCCAGAATTACAAAAAAAAAAAAATCTAGTGAAATCGGAAAAATGCGACTAGCTTTTAAGTCCCTTGGACCAATTTTACTCAAATTTAAAGACAAAATTGCTTAAGACAATAGCATATCATCATTTTTACTAATTCAAAAGCTACTGTATTAGAAAAAATATTTTATTGTTTTAGCCGAACAGGAATTATCATTATAAACTAATTTTATTTCAAATAATTTGGTCTAAATAATACGAGATTTTATTCTAAAAAATAATATCTTGATGTATGGGATCTAATTGAACTATAACGCACGGAAATATTAAGATTATCTAATCAAAAGTAATTTTAACGTTTTAATATCAATAGATACTTTAAGGCTGCGATTTCTAAATTCTAATAACTATCCGCTGCTTATAACAACTTTATAAACTACACTTGAAATAATACGTTCTACATGTTTACAAAAAATATACTTATAATTTTAGGACTAAAATAAAATTTGTTGAAATTAACAAGTTTTAAGTTTGAAGATTAAGTAGAACTTCAATATATAAATATGTTAGTTTCAATAAATTTTATTTTAGGCATTAAATTTAAAGAATTTCTGTTAAATAACAGAAGTAATCTTTTAAGTGTAACTACTTAAATTTAATAATTTCATTATATTTTGTTTGATTTTGTTCTATCTAATTATAAATTTGTTCGAGCATGCACTAAATTTATACTATGTATTGTATATTTTATTTAATTAAACTACTAATGTACTAATTAAGAATCGTTAAACTGATTCTGTATTAACTAATCTTTGGTATTTTAAATATTTTTTTTTTTTTTTTTGGTGTTTGATAAATAAAATTGTTTTAAAGGAAAATTGGTAATAATGATTCAATTGTTCAAAATCTTAATAACAATAATAATAATAATATCAATCAAATTGTTTTTCATATTGTCATTGGCAGTCAATTTCTAAAAATTAACGCTGAAGTTTAAAAACTTCAAAAGATAATACTGTATGAATTTGGAGTTTTAGTTTTTTTTTCGTATATGTATGTTCTTTTCTTTAGAAAATCAAAAGGGTTGACAATTTAAGGAACATTTTAATTTTTGTTTTTATGTAAAATTTTACATAAAAAAATCAACAAGGAACTCTTTTTTTTATGGTTTGATTATGAGGATTCTTTGGCAAACAAATTTAATTGTAAATACGAACGAAAAAAATTTGGTTGTAGCAAAATTTAGGAATAAAAGTTTGGTAAGAGTACGGTCTCACACAATATAATAATAATTAATTTAAAAACAAAATATACGTTTTAAACAACCTCTTGTAATTTTTTCAATTTGTTTATCCAAACGCTTTTCAAAATCTATCGCCTCTTGTGTGGGTTTAGGAGCTCCAGGGAAAGCTATAATAATGATGCTCATATTATCTCTGCTGCCCTGTAATTCAAACGGAAATAAATCACTTTTATAACAATATATTTATGATTAAACTTTGAATTTACACATGCGTCTGGCCAGAACTTTTTCAATTTTAATTATAATTATAAATATATTTATAATTTAGCTAAAGACTTGTATAGATATGCATATAATAGACATATATAGAGGGTTTGGCCAGAACTCATGGGTTACGAATGTGCATATCGATATATTTGTATTATAACTTACCTTGTGTAGACATGTATCTATGACCTGATTTGCTACGCACACTAAATCATTGGTAATTTTCAGCCTCGAGTGTATAAAACTGCAAACATCTTCATTATTCATAACATCCCAGATGCCATCACAAGCTAAAACTAAAAATTCATCTGTATCCTGACGACTTTGACAGAATATTTCTGGCTCTGGCGAAACCAATTGTTCACATTGTCCTTTTTCTTTGACATTTTTAAAATCGTAGTCACCCAAAGCTCGTGAAACTGCCAATGTACCATTAACGCGTTTAATCATAACACTACCACCGGCATTATGTATACGTTCCTTTTCCACTGGCAATACGGGTTTATGATCTTGAGTGGCAAATACCGGTGTACCATGACGGCACAACACAGCACGAGAATCCCCACAATTTGCTATGTACACTTGAGTGGGAGAAACGAAAGCACATACCGCTGTTGTGCCACCACATTTCTCAGCATTTAAATTAAGTTCGGGTAGCTTACGCATATCTTCATCAATATGCAAGAAACCTGTTCGTATGCCTTTTACATGATCACCACCCTGAAATTCTTCCGTGCTGACAATAATATCTAGCAAATGCTTGGCACAATGCTCTGATACTTTACAACCTGCATGACCATCGAAGACGGCAAAGAATGACCAATCTTCTAGACCATGGCCTAGACCAGAACGGGCGTAGTAAGCATCTTCCATTTCACAGCGCCAGCCTTGCATGGAGCTGACACCGAAGACCAATTTATTACCTTCACCGCTTTCATTATGTTTAATAGTTTTAGGTTTATCGAGGAACCCGCCCATCACTGTTGTGCATACTGTTTTAAACAAGAGCGGGTAAGAAATTTATTCTCTCTTTGAGTTGATTGAAGCTGTGTTTTATATAAAACGTAATAAATATATTAAACAAGCACTTTAAGTGATTTTATTTAAAATGGTGTTTGAGTAAGTTAATTTTATTTTTTATTTTCTGAAAATCCAATAAGAGGTAGTTTGTGGAGAGATCAATAGAGTCGATAAATATCTGTAAATAAAATACGAAATAATTTTAAATTTTGTTAAGACAACCATCTGAAAAAGTTTTTATATCGCAATCTATAGCAATTAATAATTATTTAAATGTAACTTTTAGTTTTCTGGCACGATTAACTGGATAGATATTAAAAAGCCAAATTACAAATACAAAGCAACACTCATGAAACGGTATATTATCCCATCAATTATTTGAAATGTTCCAACTATATTTGTCAAAGAGCAAGTCCCTACCATCACATAGCGTGGTTCAAGTATATTACCAAATAAGCGGCCAACTGAACACGTACCATTCGTATTTATCAAGATGCACTTTAATTCGTTACAAAATAAAATGGTGTTCCATTTCTGTACGGTACAGTTCTTAGTTTTCATATCTTATTTTGGATGTGTTTACTATTGCATATCTTTGTATTGTATTATTGTGCAAATTTAAATATTAAAAGACTTCTTCAGGAGAAATTTTTTTGTATAATCAATAAATGAAAAATATATATGTATATAAGTTTTTAACAGTAGATTTTCACACTCTTTATCGAGTTTAAAAACCCTTTTTTTTCCAATTTGTAAATTTGCTATTGCAGGCTGGTACCATTCTTTGCGAAATTAGGGTTTGGTTTGTGCAAATATCAGGCACTTCATACAAGTGTTTCTTTATAATAATTATAAATTTAAGTTATTCTATGAATTGTTAAAATTGTATTTTAGTACTGCCATCCTTGGCCCTATGGGGTTGCGGCATTTAATTGAAATTAAATAAAATAAAAATGAAAGAAGAAGAAATATTTTAAATCAAAGATATTCGTATTTTTTATAGATTTAGTTCTGCTTAGAATTGTATATAACGAATCGTTATCCTAAATAAAATAGTTTAAGATAAAAAGAAAGAAAAATGCAGTTTTAATTTATATTAAAATTCCGAGTTTTATGCGTAAGGGGTTAAGAAATTGTAGTTGGTTTGAGTTAAGAATCTATTAATTTTTTAAATTATTCGTGTGGAGGTGTCTGAGATATTTTCGATATTCGTAATCGTTCGGTTGTTATGCGACTTTTTTCGAATAACTTTTTTTATCTATGTTTGAAAAAAGTGGTAAGTAAGTCCACGATTTAGCCAATATAAATTTTTGTTTTTTCGAGTGCTTTAACAATGTTTACAAATAAAATCAGATACGTCTTATTATAAAAAAAGTTAATTTATGACTCCACTTTTTAAGCCTTATCTCTTATTTTTTTCTTCTACAGTATAAAAATATACAATATGAAAATATTCAAGCTGACATAACACGCAAACCGACACCTATATCGATGTGATTTTTTCATTTTATGATACTTAAACAGTCGTACAATAGAACTTTTGAAACGTGAACTAAATTTTCGTTCCATAGTAAAAATAAAACATATTTGTTTTTCGAAAAAAATACAAGTATTACATAGACCTGACACATAGATGGCGCTACTAGCCTTAAATCGATATGATTTTTAGATAGCCCTAATCTTTAAAAGACACGTGTATAAATTGACAGATGTCGGGGATCATTAGTTTGTGACTTATGGCATTTTAAGTGAAGCAACTTTTGTTATTGTGAAAAAATGGATAAAAAGGAATTTCGCGTGAAGGGAAAAAATACAGTTGAAGCAAAAACTTGGCTTGATGATCAAGGATTGGTATGCTAAGTTTAGACGTGGTGAAATGAGCACCGAAGACGCAGTAGGCCCAAAAGAGGTTGTTACGGACGAAAACATCAAAAAAATCCACAAAATGATTTCGAATGACCGTAAATTGAAATTGAATGAAATAGCAGGTACTCTAAAGATATCAACTGAACGTGTACATCATATCATTCACGAATATTTGGGTATGAGAAAGCTCTGTGCAAAGTGGGTGCCGCGCGAGCTCACTTTTGACCTAAAACAAGTCAGTGAAAATGAATTGGGCTTCGAATTGCTTCCTCATCCACCGTATTCTCCAGATCTGGCCCCCAGCGACTATTTCCTGTTGTCAGATCTCAAAAGAATGCTCGCTGGGAAGAAATTTTCGTCGAATGAAGAGATGATCGCCGAAACTGAGGCCTATTTTGAAGCTAAGGACAAATCGTACTACAAAAATGGTATCGAAAAGTTGGGGGGTCACTATAATCAGTGTATCACCCTTGAAGGGAACTATGTTAAATAAAAAAAAACGAATTTTGCCAAAAAAAAAATGTGTTTTAGTATGGTAGTCCGGGGACTTTTCATTTGACCTGTTATTGATTGTATTTATTGCTTCTTTCGATTGGCATAACAAAAAGAATTACATTAACAAAATCGTTAGTTCCTCTATTTTAAATCCAGTGCACAGTGCGTCGGAAGACCTACCTTATAAATGCTGATTAAATTTGCCATAAAAGAAAGAAATCTATATATGTACATAAGTAAACATTTTGACGGTCTCTTCGACACGTACTGAATCATAAATCCGGGTTGTGTGACACGTTTACGTCCGTAAAACAGGTATCCGTCAATGCTTGTACATAACGGAACATTAACGGACCGTACAATTGGTTTTTCGAAAACAGTAAATTTGACTTCGTCTGCTGTGTTATGTAGCCAAATAATAAAAAAAGTAATTAAATAAAATAGATCTCTAAAATTGCGCAACCCTTCTGTTAAGTTTAAATTTGTATGAATGCACACTAATGTGCGAAACTAGTGAACGCGGTTTACCGAAAAGTACTTTTTACATTCAAAATATTATCAAATGAACATAAACCTTTTTTTTTTAAATTTTATATAAGGCCAAAATTATGTACTACTCAAAATAAATAAATTTGGGTATATATTCAAGTCCGATTTTAATTTAAAAAAGCGGTACGGATACAGCATTCTGAAAACGGAGTCATTCCATATTTTATCCGACAAAACGGTCCATAATAATTGGCTTTCAACGGACTCAACTACATTTTGAAACTACACAGCGGTACGTAAACCTTCCGCATTTGACGGATTTTCAATGGATTCGAATTAGTTTCGATGTTCCTAAAAACGGTACTAGAGTTGGATTCCGTTTATGACGTACTAAAAACGGTAAGGAAACGGAACGTTTTTTGTTGTTGGGTTGTTTCAGGTAATTATGGAAAAAGAGTGCAGTCAATGCAAAGTGTATCCTAAGATTTATCATCTGAAAGCATGTTATTAAATTTTTGTTACAAAATACTTCCAATAAAAATTTAAATAATTAATAGTTTAATATATTTAAATAAAAACAAAATAACTGAAATTTTGGTTATTTTTCTCTAATTTGGTAACTTTTTTTAAAAAATTTGGTTGCAAAAAAATTTTTGTCCGTGACAGCACTGGTTCATAGTAACATTGGAGGGCATTTCATTTGAAGCTGTTCTGGGATAAATTTAACATTCGCTGTTTTAGCAAAATGAAAGAGAGTAAGAAAAGAAACCTAATGCAATCATTAATTAACTCAAAACAACATTATCCCTTTTAGCTGCAAGCCACAGATATATCGAGGGTTTACTAACACAACATTGTATCTAAAAAACTAAAACTTCAGAAGAGACGTTTTATAATAAGTTTATTATGTTGAAAATTAAAAATAAAATATTAAAAAAATGTTACATGTTTATTATAAAACAATTCTTCGTCTCCGCTAAAAAGTACAAATTTTTAAGATACGAGGTTGCGTTAGTAAACCCTCGATATAATGAATATGTACAGTGGGTCAATAAAATCTGCGTACAAAGCCTTCTATTGCAATTAAACTAAAATATTTTAATACATAGCTATCCGATACATGAATTATAACACGCAATTTCATTAATATTGTATGAGCTCAAATTTCCAACTCAAACCTCACAATAAAAATCATCCGTAAAAAATTTATCCAAGCTAAACCAAAAATATTCAGTTATAAACATCAAAGACGTCTGCGTACAACCAGGCTTTGGTGAAGATAACTGTGTATTTTACCGTTATAACATGTTTAATATTAAAACTAGCATTGATAGGAAATCATTTTAATTTTATTTTGGCAGTTCATCTCTGCGTTTGTGCAGTGCAGTCAGTGTCAATTTGTGGTTTTTATTTTAATTGAGTTCAGTACAGAAATGTCGAAAAAAAATTGTGAAATTCCTCTAGTAGTTCGCAAAATTATAATCAAGCTTCATTAAGAAGGGAAAATTGGAAAATCTGTCGGTAAAACTCATTCATCTGTGCAACGAGTGATACAAAATTACACAAATATAGGAAGTCTTCAGTCTAAACACCGACCAGGACGACCGAAAAAGCTAACAGGACGTATAGAAAGAGATGTTTTACGGCAAATTCGAGATAATCCGAAAAGAAGTGCTCCAAAGCTAGCTTCAAATGTAAAAATTGATTACGATATTGACGTCAATCCGGAAACATGGACGAGTTGCCCGAAAAAAACCGCACATCTCAAAAATCAACGCACAAAAACGCTTGGTGTTTGCTAAAGAGTGGATAATAAAGCCTCCAGAAGTGTGGGAAAAAGTAATGTTTTGTGACGAAAGCAAATTTAATATTTATAAGTCTGATGGCCGAACTATGGTTTCGAGAAAGAAAAATGAGGAATTCCATAACAAAAAAATTAGTCCTACAGTGAAGCACGGAGGAAAAAGTGTAATGGTTTGGGGTTGTATGGGAGAAAATGGCGTTGGAAATATTGAATTCATTCAAGCGACCATGAACAAATATGGATATCTGGATATATTAAGAAGAAATATCGCAGAGTGTCGAAAAACTAGACTTACCACATAATTTCATATTTGCTCAAGACAATGATCCCAAACACAAGTCTTACCTGGTTCAGGAATGGCTTCTCTACAATGTCCCGAAACAATTACATCCCCCTCCACAATCGCCGGACCTAAACCCGATAGAGAATTTGTGGGAATGGCTAGATAGACGGATCAGGACTCATACTATTACATCAGTAAGCACACTGCAATCAGCTCTCAAGAAGGAATGTGGTAAAATTTCTCAGGAAGACACTAAGAAGTACGTTGCAAACATGAGAAGTCGATTGCAACCTGTAATTACCGCGAAAGGTTACCAAACAAGATATTAAGCTAAGAAATTCATTCCTGTACGCAGAATTTTTTTGATATAAAAAATGGAATATTTTTGTTTTTGTTTAAAATTAGTTAACTTTAATGAAATCTTATATGTGATTTTGTTTTAAAACTTAGCTAAGAAAATAAAGTTACCATAAAACTTTGAAAAATATGTATTTTATCACTTTTTTGGGGAAAAATAGAAATCACCAGTAAAGGTAAGGCTTTGTACGCAGACTTTATTGATCAACTGTATGTACTTTTTAATTGAACACCAATAATGTTTTCCCAAATTTTTAATAATTTCTGTGAATACCAACCAACAAATAAGATAATGTGAAAAATCAATAAAATTAGCTCCAACGCAGACGCAAAATTCCAATAGAATATACAATTGACAAAGATTAAATACAGAAAGTTTCTCAAAAAAAAAAAAACCAAATAACATTAGGTGCCAAGGATTTGTTTAAAGGCTTTTTGACAAAACAAATTAATTTATACAATCTATAGGAAGTTTTTATAAAAAATAAAAATCACTAACATAAATATGTATAGAGATTATCAACCCCCAATTATAATGATTACGACAAAATCAAGGAAATATTTGAAGAAAAATCACAATCAGCTGCTAATATTGAACAGAAATTCATGTGTATACACCTTGGGACACAAGGTTTATTTATATGTACCCAAATGAATTAACATACATACACAAAAGCGTTTTTTTCTTTAACAAACTCGTACTATTTGGGAAAATGTTACAAATTTTAAAAATATCACTTCTTCAATTTTATCCACTTTTTATACATTTTACATCAACGTCCAATAAACTGAATATCGTTGTAGTACAAAACATTTAAGAATAATTAAAACACGACAGGCAGGATTATATCACAGTTCCCATTGAGCAAAATAAATTAAACTGAAAAATTATCACCAATGTTATATCGAACAAAATGTGTACCTTTTATTACACTCGCTTGTTCATAATTTACAATTGTCGTAAATTATTTGTTTTACAAAAAAAAAAAACACTTAAATATTTTACATAAAATTTATCCAAATAAAAAAGCCTTTTTTTAAATTGTTCTTGTTTCTTTTGATTTGCAAAAAAAAATATAAAAATTCGAAAATCAAATTATTTGTACACAAAAACAGCGCAATAAATATAGAGAAAGAGAGGTTATTATTCAACTAAAGTGTTTTCTGTATTTTCATCAATGCTGACAACTATTTAGAAATAAAAACGCCGATAAATATTATAAAGTGATAAAAAGCGCTAACATGGGAACTCTTCCCAGCGAGAACGAACTCCAATTGAGATTAACTTTCGATATGTTATAGAAGAGACAAAACTAATGAACACGTATTTTTTTTGTATAAGTGATGAACTCACCAAATATAGCTGCCGCCGGTAGGAAAACCTGTGTTCCACTTTCGAAGATAAAATTCTATAATTTTAAAGATGTAACTTTATAGGCTGTTTACACTGAACAACATCTTTGTGAAACGCGTGGAAGATGTTGAAAATATGAAACAAGTGTTTACATTGGCAACATCTTTTATCTTTCATCTGCCATTTATTAAGCTGTCAGTAAAATAAAAGAAAAAGACGCATATTTTTTGTTAAAAATAAAAAATGGATTTAGAGAAAGCATTAATCATTGAAGTAGTTGTTGCTTTGCAAGAACAAACCCGAATTTTAATGCAGTACATTGAAATATTAAAGGTCATTCTGGAAGAAGATGATGATGAAGAAAAATTTTTGGTCGACATAAGAATGAAATTCTTACATGTGCCGCTCATTTTCCTTTCTTGAATATTTTTTTTTGTTTATTTTCTGCAATGACGGTTTGCTAGTGATGCCACAAAGAAAATCGTTTTTTTGTCATTTTTTTAGTGATGCCACTTAAAATAACGAAAGATGTAAAATGGAACAAAATGAGAAAGGATCATCTTTTGTAGATGTAGAAAGATGTAGAATTTTTGGCCTGTATAATTCTTATGGGAAGATGTTAACATCTTTGCAAATTGATGAAAGATGTAGCCCAGTGGAAAAAGGCTATTACCAAACTGTTGAACAACAAGATGGAAAATTACTGTCTTTTAGCAAATTTGTAACAGCAGTTTAAAATTTGTATGTACTATTTAACTTCGAGAGTAGACTTGGTTAAATGTTACTAGTTTTTGCATAATGTTTTCGAAACAAGCTTTATTAGTTGAAATATTCCTAATTTCGTGGCAACAATTTTTTTGTGTGTACACATGGCTTTTTTTAAGTATCATCTATATATGGAAACATACATTTTACTGACCATGGGACCAATTCTAAATAATATTGTTTGCGGTGATAAATAATTTATCATTTTCACTTTACAGATATTTTTTATTTCATGTTTTTATATATGGTAAACACGACACATCCTTACAACAAGAAAATGTCAAAAATTCTTATAAAAAGTTAACAAAAAATAATAACCCATATTCTACGTAATGACCTTACCTGCTATTGTTTTGTCATGCTACCGACAAACTTTTTTGATTGTAGAGTTGTAAGTGAGTCACTATGTTTTTGTTAATAATAAAAAATATTTCAAAACTATATGCAATTGTAAATTGTTGTATGTAGTATTTGTTTAGTACATTAATTTATCATTTTTGCGTCATCGTTTGGTGTGTTTTTGGTTTGAAATTAGCGCCACCAGTATAAATCTTACCTAAAAAAACGACAATGAATCGAAATGCAACCAAGCAAAAAAAAACAAAAAAACGCGGCAAAGGTCGCAATTAAAAAGAGAGTCTCTTAGAACTTTAAAGAGAAATTACATGCTATGGAAGATTTTGATAAGAACACAAGTGATGTAAACTTAACAAAAAAAAAAATTCAATAACAAACATATTCTCGCCATAAATTAGGTACAATAGCTCTATTCACGATTTTTGTGTAAATTATAAAAGTTTTTGCATGTTTTAGAAAAGTTACATAATTCTATTATCAGTAACAATTAAATTTTTAAAAATGCATAAACGAAAATTTTTTATATTCGAGAATTAAATTTGTTCATAATTTTTTTTTAATTCGCAAATTAATTTTAGTATTCAATGTTTTTGTAGGAAATAAATTTGAACTACAAAAATTGAATTGATAAATCAATGTTTTAAATTCAAATTAAAGTCATTTGACGAATAACAAAATGTACATATATTAAGTCGCAAATAAAAAATAAGCAAATAATTTGAGAGAATTATATTATTTTTTTAATTCGCAAAATTGTAAATTATCTTTTTTGAAAATAATTATTTTTAAATCAATTCAGTAATTAGGAAAAATTGTATAATTCCAGAATTGTTAAGCCTGAAAATATGTATTTTTGCATGACTTAAAAATTGGTATAAGAAAATTTGAATATTTAGGGTATTCACGATCGTGATTTGCACATTATTATTCGCATTTCCTCAGCTTTGAGTAGTTATTTTAACGCAAACTGCATTTTTGCATTGTGTGCAAACTGTTATCGCGAGATACCTTATTATAATCAGACAACAAAGCCGATATTAAAGTCGATATATTTTCAGCGGTGGCGGTAATTTTACAAAAACTTTATTTAACGAAAAATAAAACAAAGGGACTTTTTTCCAAACCACTATGATATAATTAAAACCTAATATTACCATATCGATGAGGACAAAAATCGCCAAATTCTTACAAAATTAATTTTTATAAGTAAAATTAAAAATAAAAAAAAATTTAGTTTTTTTATTATACTCATTCTAGTATTGTTACGAAATTCCTATTGAAGTTCTGTGAATAAACTTCAAAAAACAAAAAATCCCTTTCACAATCATAAAAAAACTTTATTTTTACTTTTGATCGGATGATAAGAAATCATTATGAATATAATCTATTTTAAAACCCAAAATGCATATTAATTAAAAACTCGTTGAGTACGGTTTATAAGGAGCTACTAACTTTGCTTTATGAATACCATTTTAGCTACATAATTCCCTATAGTTTTGTAGCAGAAATTAGCAGCAAAAGTCGGGAGCGGCTTGTGAAAAGGAAAATAGTCGGCGCGTCTTAGCCGATCGACTTCATTTTCTCTTTATGATTAAGGGTCTATTAGTCATACGTAGACGTAACGTACACTAAAGAAAAGGGACAAAGTAAAAACTGTGTAGTTATAGATATTAGAAAATGTTTAGCACAATTTTTGAATTTTATCATATTATTTGATTGTATTTTACTTTTTTATTGGTATTTTCCACGTTATTTGAAATATACATTAGAGTATTCAAAAACCGAAACCGGAAACCGGTCGACCGGTTTCTTTTTTTTAAATAACCGATCGGTTTCGAATATTTTGTAAATTCGAAGAAAACCGAAAACCGGTCTTTTTCGTTCGGTTAACCGGTTTTTTTAATTACATCACCAACTGGGTTACTTGGTCTCTTTTATTTTTTCCGAACACTCTTATAATCGTTTGGTTATGAAGATTTAGATGTAAGTCTGATAGATTTCGATGAAGACTTAACTTTAGATATTCAAAATTCAAATAGTTTAATTTCTGATCTAAATAACACAATAAACAGTATTCAAAATCCTAAAAAAATACTGAACAAAATCATTCATCATTATATGATGATTTCATATATCTTGATAAATGCAACAAAAGAACTAAAAAGTTGGAAAATTTATATAATTGTCTTTTGGCTATTTGTCCAACATCTACTATTAGTTAAAAAGTATTTTCCACTTCTAGCTTTATCAAAAGCAAACAAAAAATTCGTCTTAAAACGAAACATATAAATTGCATATTATTTCTAAAATATTATTTTAGAACTGAAAAATAGATTTTCTTTTTAAATATTTAAAATGTAATATTAAAAAAACGTTATAAACGTTCAAATTACAGACGTACCTAATTTTACCCAATTTACAAACTTATTGATCTCTATTCATTGGATATGAATATAGTTTTATAATATTAATTTTTAAGATATTATATTAAAAAATATTAAAACCAATAAATAAAATGTTGAAATGAAATACAAATAAAAAAATATTTCAAAATATTTTTTTTCAAGGAATGTATTTTTTTATTTTTGTTACTTTATATATTAAATTTCTATTTTTTTTTTTTTTTGTTTATAATTAAAACAATTAACAAATTATATAAGCTTTTTATTCAATTTTAAAAAAACCGAAAAAACCGGTTGACCGGTTTTTTCTGCAAAAACCGAAACCGGTTTTTTTAAAATTCGATTTTTCGAAGAAAACCGAAACCGGTTTTTTCAAAAGGTCGGTTTTTTGAATACTCTAATATACATGTTATCAGTTGTTACGTAAATGTGGAAAGATAATTAAATTTTAACTTATTCGCCCGTCCCGACTCGTTTCGTTTTCTTAAGTCTTCTAAAACATGTAATTCTGTATGTCTGTCAAAATGAGCGTTTACATAAGATTTATAATTTTTGCTGTCAAACATACATGTGCATTAGAAACACTAATTTTTAATTTAAAATAAAATACTTTTCCGGGTTCATTTTTTGTGCAAAAAACAGTCGATTTTTTTTTCTTTTTAATTAAATTTTTTTGCCGCCAATTTCTTTTTCCTAGAAACAGCTGATTTACATTTGGTTTGTCACGTCAAAATAGAACACGCTCTAACCGAAACTTTGTGAAATGGTGAAGAGCGAGCACGCTTGGTCGCCCGTATTCTGCTTTAAAGTAAAAAAGGCAACATGTCAGCTATACTCTTCTTGCTTATTCTATTTTGTATAAAGTCCCTATGACACAGATTTTATTGACAAAAAATGTATGAATTTTCTTATGGGAAAAAATGAGTGTGAAGAGTTTAACTAATAATAAATAAATCAGTATGTGTTAAATGAATTTGGGTAGACAGCGCTAACATTTGATTTACATGGTGTCAATAGCTGTGTTTATGCAGGAAGCTCTATCGACGTTGGCATCTGTCATTCTCATACAAATTTTACATAAGTAACGTTGATCAAATTTATATGGGAATCCCATAAGCCAATTTTGAAAGCTTGGCACATTAACACAATCATCAATTGAATACAAAATAAATCTAGTGTCATACGGGTCATAAGGAGATGATACATCGTTACGTCCACATGGAGTCTTAACAAACACCTCTACTATAGCATGTCAAAATAAAGCGTTACATTAGCAGTACTTATAAATGATTCTAAAATTAGAAAACAATATGACAACATCGTTGACCAATAATATGCATTGTTTTGCAAGGAATTATTGTGTTTGGAATTTCTTTTTAAAACTTCCGAAAATAACAAGAAATGCGAAAATGAAACGATAGTATTGAATGTACTCAACATAAACAATCCCTAAATACCTGATTTTTTTACTATTATCCAAAACACAAGCAAAAAGTGAATACAGAATTTAGTTTGGTTATGTTCAACTTGAAAATGTAAACATTTGCGCATATTTTATTAACAAAAACAATCTAAATAAATAGCTTACCATACACTTTTGATCTATTTAGCAATTTAAGCTATTTTTATTACACATGAACTTTAAAAAAAAAATTTATCCAAAAAATAACTTGCCTGTTTTCGTTTTGGCAAGTTTTCTTTAGTCCGTATTTATGAGTTTCACAGATGCTCACCGAATTAAATTATCGCTTAATTTTTACGTTTTCACACTAGAATGCAGTTTTTGTAACACAATGTTTAATTGAGGAATAAATTTTCTTTAAAACACATAAATTACAATTCTTTTTTACAGTTCTCTTTTCTATTACAAAATAAATGAAAATGAAATTTAGTGCTGTAAAGTATAGTGTCTTGAGTACTGGGTACTCGTTACTGTTTAATGCTGAATATAGATAATTTTCAGGGTTGTACATTTTCAGTAATTTTGCATTGAAATGTACACTATAAAAACTCTGTTTTGAAAGTGGATTTGTATCGATATGAGGTCTGCTTTTCAGTAAAGTTCATTCATTTACAAATAATTGCGCAAGCAAAATATTTGCAATAATTAGTAAAAATAGTTTAAAAAAAACTGATTGTAAATACGAAATGTAAAATAAAATGCATTTGGCCAATAGGAAAAGTTAAGAATTTATGGAAAATGTTGATTTTTATTTCTTCCGCCATTAATTTTTAAATAGTTATTACTTTGAATTAAAAAAAACTAATTTAGAAATGTATAGTAATTCTTTTCTCCACTAAAAATAAAATCGTATGTTAATTTTTGCTAAAAATTTACAAGATAAATCACCCAAAAAAAGATATACTAAAATCCAAAAAGTATTGTTATGTATATTATGCTAAACATCTGCTAAATCTCTACAACCAAAAATAGGCTAAAAATCTGCTGCGTCAAATATATAAAAGCTGCGTTTTTTGTTAAATGTTTGCATTAAACGTTTTTGTCAGTTTTCCAATACGTCTGTGTTTAACAAGTTTAGAACAGTAATACAATTATTCCTAAAAATACTATAAAAACTTGTCTTTTTGGGCCAAAAATATGTCAAAAAGAGAAAATAGGCAATTTTGCAAAATACGCTAAAACCATCAGAAAAAAATTAAAAGTACTCACTGTCACTCAGACATTTGTAGAATTAATTATTTTTTGAAAAAATTTGCCATAAATTGAATTCAATTCTTATCTGGAATAAACGAATTCTTTTTTGTTTAAATCAAAGGAATTTATTCAGTTGAACTCATTCAAGCCCAATATTGATTTCAGAATTAAATCAAATGTAAGACAGTTCGATTTATCAAATAAAAAGATTTAAATCATACAAATTTTATATAATTATTCATTAATGAAAGAATTTATTATATCCTGAATTCATAAAAAATTTTAAATATTTTATAATTTTTTTTTCGAACTTCCCTCGTAGTTATATGGAATGCAACACTGCTCCCATCAAATACCGCCTGTTAATATACTACTGTCAAATTTTGAGCAAGTTCCGTCATTTACTTTGCGTTTAACAGCTGTTCAAAACATACAACCTAGTGGATTTTTTGAAAAATGGAAAAAAGTGAATTTCGAGTGCTCATTAAACATAATTTTTGCGAAAAAACCCGTCAATTAAACCAAGGAAAAGCTTGATAAATACTATAGGGACGCTGCACTATCGATTTCAATGGAAAAAAGTGGTTTACTGACTTTCGTTGTGGTCGCACAAGTACAAATGACGCTGAACGTTCTGCACGGCCAATTGAGGTCAATACACCCGAAAATGTCGAAAAAATCCACGATATGGTGTTGACCGATCGAAGAGTAAAAGTGCGTGAGATTGTTGATGCCATAGGCATTTTATATGGCAGTGTGGTTTCGATTTTAAGTAATCAATTGGATTTAAGAAAGCTGTCTGCAAGATGGGTACCGCATTTCCATGTTTTGTTCAACTAATTGGTACCTCATACGCCATATTCTTTGCATTTTGTCCCCAGTGACTATTTCCTATTTCCAAACCTAAAGAAATGTCCCGGTGGAAAGAGAGAAAGATGAAATTATTGATCAAACAAATGCCTATTTTATGGACCTCGAAAAATCCTATTTTTTTGGAAGGGATACGAAAATTGGAGAAACGTTGGACTAAGTGTATTGAGCTAAAAGGAGATTATGTTGAAAAAACTGTGTTTCATTAAAAAAGTCACGGACATATCGATCCGCGCTCGTAGTGAGGTTATACGCAGTTCCATGATCGAACTTTGAACCGAAATAACTCCTGAATAAACTTTTAAAAACATAATTCCTTGATTTAATTTTTAAATCTGATTAAATTTTCAACGAATCGATTTGCAAAATTCTTTTTATTTATGAATACTTTTTTTTTTAATTATCAAATCCAAAGAAACAATTTGTTTTTTGGTTGATACTTTTAATAGAATAAAATAATTTAATTTAATTTTAGGAAACCACTTCAACCAAAAACGGTTCCTTTAATTTATATTTCTCGAATTAAACCATAAAATAAATTCTCAAATCCTTATAGTTTAGTAAGATCAGTCTTAAACTTTAACACAAGCTTTTCAGATATACTTTTTAGTAATTAATCGAAAGATTTTTTGTTTCTTACTGATACATTTTTTTAAATTTTATAAACCATTTATGGCCTAAATTTTTGTCAAAAATTGATTTTTTTTGTATTATATTATTCTTTAAAATCGAGTTCAAGATCCTTTTATAAAAAATAATAATAATGATTATTTATTATTTCTTTCTTTCCAATATTTCGTCACCACATTGGGTGACTCTTCAGGGAAATTATATAATTTTTTCAACAATAAAAAACATATATATATAAAATTTTTAAAAATTGAAGATCGAATAAAGGAAGATAAATATTGATTTTTTTGTAAAAAAATTTATTATCGAAATATTTTTGGTTTCAGTTTACAGCAATCTGCCTTTTATGAGACGTACTTTCAAAATAAATATTTTTATAAAATTTGCCATATATATTTACAAATTTTTACTTCAGTTAAATTATAGATCTGCTTAGGAAAAATTCTTGAAATATAGAACTTTTTGTCCTTTATATAACCACTTAAAACTTTTTCAAATATTAAGAAGTGTTCAAAAAGAAAACGAAACAAGAAAAATGTAAATATTAATTGTAAAGCATAGTAAATTCATTTTACTGTGAAAAAAAGTTCACGCGAAATTTAAGGCACTCAAACAATTAACTTAAAATTTATTTTTTATTACCATAAAAACAATATTCATGTATTTAGAATATTCTACACAATTTTTCCGCGAAACCTTTTAAATCGTTATATGGAGTATAACAATTTGTTCACGTTAAGTCCAAACAACTTGCTATGCTTAAGGGCAAATATCTTTTGCGAAGTAAAATTATTATAAAAATTCTTTTATTTGATGTGTATATTTTAGATTATAAATGAAAAAAATCAAGACAAATTGAAAAAAACAATTTTCAGTGACTGTGCGTCAAGTTTCTACGTATTGTATTTGTTTTATTTTTGCATATTCTTTATTGGATTTAAATTTAAAATTTGTAATACATCTTAATTGTTTTGCTGGGTTTATTTAAAAACTGCGTTGTTGACAAATTTGAGGAATTAAATATATTTTTAGGGAATTTCAACTTGGAAAATGGGGATGAGCTGAACTCTTCTGGCTGCTGTGATGTTGTGCGCAGTTGTATTTTTTTTGTAGTTGTTCGAAATAAGTATTTATTCCAAATATGTTGCGAACTAACTTTTTATGGTTTATGTCTGAGCTATTTTGTAAAGTACTGCCAGAGCAAATTGATAACATTGTTTTGTAATAGAATTGGGTAATGTCATATGCTAAGTGTAGTGAACTTACCGCTTTTCCTATTAAATGATGCGCTTGCTATCGCGATAAATACACTGAAAAAAATAATTTTGTAGAAAAATTAATATTGTGTAAACTCCAATTTGTTAAAGTGGTTGTTTATCATTTAGGTTACAGATAAAGTCTAAATGTGTATTTATAAACAAACTAGTTATAAATAATCATGCCTTATGTAATTAAGATAATTTTGTTTGTATTTATAATGAATTTTATATGTTTTTAGAATTTAAATTTGATCACGTTATAAATGCAGAAGTCTGTATATATTTTTTTTTATTTTACAAAGTTATGTAAATTATTTTCAGAATAACACAAAAAAAAAAACACCATGTTAAGGTGTAAATTTTCAGTTAATTTATTTAACTAAAATATAATTTTTCTACAAAGTTTGTGAATTTAATTTCAGTCTACCAATATTCAACAAAAAGTTTTATTGGTTTTAACAAAGATTTTTATATATTTACAATCGTTTAAGTGTTAGAACAACTTTTGGTGAATTAACTAATTTTTTTTTTTGCTAAAAATTAGCAATTTTTCTACAAGCACTCTCTTGACTAAAATTTTGCTAACTTAGCAACATTTTTTAGTGACTTTTTTTTGAGAGCAGTTCAAAATATTTTGCTAATTCTGGAACAATTTTTCTTTAAATTTGTAAGTTTTGCAAATGGTTTTAAAATAAGGTTTTATTCGAAAATTGTGTTTTAAAATTTTTCGTTCGGATTAATTTTTTCTTCGTTGGAATAATCGAATAATTTTTCATTTCCACTACATTCGAACTTGTTTGAGTGTAGTTCAATATATGCATCTTTAAAGTTCGGTTAAAAAATAAAAAAATTTCCAGCATATCGATTACGTGTTATGAAGCAAAAATTATTTATAAGGTGCCAAATAAAATATAAGTAAATATACACCCAGATAAAAGATTGGTTGCAATTCGATCAAAACTATTAACATTTATTTGTGTGAATTGAACTTTTTTGGGAATAACCTAAAATCCTTTAATAAAACAAAAACGTTGCATTGGAAATTAAAATAAGGAAAAAGAAACTAAAAATCAATCCTATTATTTAATTATTGGTATTTCCAATCATCTTTTAAAATAAAATTCGTTTAGGATTTGTGTGCGGTGGAAGCAACCATTTATTTAGTAAATATATTAGTAATTTGGTAAAATCTATCAAATTTATAAAACAAATTGTCATTATTCAAAAGTGTTAACTACAAGTACGGTTATTCTGATCAAATATATCATTTAATTAGGGTTTCAGTAGAAGCAACCGAATTGTGGATTGTATTGATAATAGACGTCACTAATCATTGGTATTGATAAACAAATTTTATACTAATTCCTTACAAATTGTTAAAATTCAAAATTAGCCATCAAAATTGATAAGTGTTTGTGGTGTGGTGGGTAGAGAAGTAGCTCAGTACTCAGAATTTCCGAGTTCAAATCCCGGAAAAGGCAAACATTTAAAAAATAATTTTTCAAATTAAAATAAAATATTCAATTGTTTGAATTGTAAATTTATCAAAGAAAATTAAAATTAGTTGTGGTGCAGTAAGCAAGAGTGTGAACTATAAATCTGATTGCCCAGGTTCGATAGCAAAAAACTAAAAAAAGTCAAAATTCAATCAAAAATTTATGAAGGCCCTTGGTAAGTAGATTGCAAAAATACAAGAAGTTGGATTTTTCGATGACAACCTTTTGAGATAGTTAGGAAAGTATCACAATAACATGGAATTTTGTTGAAATTTCAAAAACCGCGCATAATTTGCAGGTTCGTAATCTTCGTAAAATTTATGATGAGATTTGAGAAATTTGTTCATAAAAGGTGTTAGCAAGTTGAATTTTTAATTACATCTTTTCAGAGAATTTTGATATTTTGACTAAAATATGAGTCAAATCATGTCAATTCAATTAGCAAAATTTACACGCTAACAAGGTGCAATTGACTCCAGAACTAAAGCCTCTTGACCATTCCAAACGTCGTCAATGGTCAGAATGGTGACAAGAAATGGCAACAGTGGATGAACAATTTTCGAAGAAAATCATCTTCAGTGATGCAGAATTGCCGCATTTGGGCGAATGATAATCCAAGAGTGATTGTTGAAAAACCAATGCACCCACAAAGTGTGACTGGCGCCATCATCGGGCCGTATTTTTTCCAAAATGAGACCGGTCAGGCAGTTACTGTGAATGGTGTTCGCTATCGTGAGATGATAACGAACTTTTTATGGCCCGAACTGGAAGATATGGATGTGCACGATATGTGGTTTCAACAGAACGGTGCCACTTGCCACACAGCTAACAAAATAGTGGCTCTTTTGCGCAACAAATTCAATGGCCGTATTATCTCACGTGGTGGTGATGTCAATTGGCCGCCAAGATCATCTGATTTGACACCGTTGGACTTCTTTCTTTCGAGTTATTTGAAAGAAAAGGTGTACGCCGATAAGTCAGCAACAATTCAAGAGTTAAAGGATGAGATAATTCTGCACATTAACGGTATAGAACTTTAATTATGGCTCAGCGTCATCGATGGAGGTGTGCCGCCGAGGTCGCGGCGGCCATTTGGCCGATATTTTGTTCCACACATAATAAAAAGAAATTACCATTATTTCCTAAATATTTTGGGTTTTATTAAATCAACATCGGCCCTTAAAATTTAACCACCCTTTACATTCAACTGTTAAGAAATATTGCTAAAATTTTTTGTGCATTTTTGACCGTAAATTTTTCAAAAAGAGCATTTTTGCACATAACGAAAGTTATTAAATTTAAACATATTTAAAGACTGCACAATATTAATTTATATACAGGTTGGTTGAAAAGTTCCTGCGATCACCAAGAGATGGCACTGCTAGCTCCAAACTTTTTTTTCTTAAGTTGGTATAACTGTCCTGAGAACAGATGCAAAATTGCAAGTCATTCTGTCAATTCTTTCTTTGTTTACAAGCCATTTGAAGTTGACGTGTCATTGATTTTTTTTTAATATCGAAAAAATTGAATATCGTGCAGTCATTAGTTTCTTTGTTTTGAAGGGTTTGAAAGCAAAGGAAATTTATGAACAATTGTTAGAAGCGTATAAGAAGTCCTCACCTTCAAAACGCACCATTGAATTTTGGGCTGGTGAATTTAAACGTGTTAGTACCAGCCTTGAAGACGATCGACGCGAAGGACTACCAAAAACTGCAACCACAGCAGAAATCATTGAGCAGGTACAAAATATGGTTAGTGAAGATCCAAGTTTGACTAAGCGTGAAATTGCTTATGCCATAGGCATCTCAGACGAACGAGTACTCCATATTTTACATGAAGAATTACGTATGAAAAAACTGTTTGGAAAGTTAGTGCCGCACACATTAACAATTCAAAAAAAACTGGATCGAAAACAAATTTCTCAGCGTAATTTGGAGCGTTTGAAGCCGAATAAAACCGACTTCTTGCGTCGTTTTATAACTATAGCTGAGACTTGGATCTACCACCATGATCCTTAATTGTAACAAGAACGTTTACAGTGGACTGAAGCTGGTTGTTCAGCTCCAAAGCAGGTGAAGTCATAACGATCAGCAAAGAAGGTTATGACATCAGTTTTTTGGGATGCAAAAGGAATTTTGTTGATTGATTATCTTCAGAATGGTAAAACAATCAACTCTGAATATTATTGCAGCCTTTTGGATCAGCTGGATGAAAAAATTCGTGAGAAAAGACCTGGTTTAAAGAATAAAAAAATCATTTTTCATCAAGACAATGCACCTGCTCACAAAAGTGTTTTGACGATGGCTAAATTCAAAGAATTAAAGTACGAATTGCTTGAACATCCACCGTATTCACCAGATTTGGCTCCCAGTGTACTATCTCTTCAGAAATCTCAAACAATTCCTTCGTGGAAAGCATTTTTCGTCGAATGAAGAGGCCATAGCAGCCGTAGACGGTTATTTTGCAGAGCTTCCGGAAAACCATTAAAAGGATGGGATAAAATTATTGGAAGATCATTGGAACAAATGTATTGAGCTTCTAGGAGATTATATTGAATAAAAAAATATATTTCGTAACAAAAACAGTATTCTTTCATTTCGAGCGTAGGAACTTTTCAACCAACCTGTATATAACCTAATACTCTTTTAAATTGTAAATAATAATTGTACATATGTGTGATGTCTTTTAAGTATGTACATTTCCACGGTTTTTATCTGATATCATTCACGGCTAATAAAAACGTAACGATCGCCAAAGATGTTTTTGTTTAAAATTTTCCAAGAAAAATTATATGTAATAATTGAGAAGAAAAATATAATTTAAAGATAATTTGAAACAACAATCCAATTTTAAAAATCATTTAATGAATGGAAAAACTCTTGATGTGGTGGACAATGGTAAATGATATGTTTTAGATAATGACATAACAATTTTAATACAACATAACATACATAAGAATAATGTAACTTTTATTGGCTCTTAAGAAGAGGTGTAAACTACTCTAATATAGATGACATTCATTCATTGAAGATTTATTTTAAGACCTTAATGAAATTTATTAACAATGGATCCAAAAGAAAGACAAGTTAAAAGTTAGTTACGGTTTTTTGCACTTGAAAGAATAAAATGTTTTCTTTTTTTATTATTAAATTCTTTATTTTTTTGTATTTTGAAAAACTATTATTTTATGAATGAACTTGTTTCATTCATAACTATTGTTGAATACATTGTATTCAGTAATTGTCAAAATAATGAACGAGCAAATGAAGTTTCATTGTTTTCAACTGAAACGATTCCAAAGTCGCAGCACCAAAGAAAAATGTGTATTAAATTCCTGAGAAATCAAAAGGGAATAAAATAGAACATGTCCATCTAAAGCGATGCAATAATAAAGTTATAAAGGGAAAAATTCCCATGGAATCCATAGAAATATCAATGTGTATCACTTGTTTTATTGTATTTAAGTTTTTTTTGTATTTTTTTTTTATTATCTAACCTGACTGTTGGAAATAATTTATAATGTTTTGTGTGTTTGTGACAATCACAAGGTTTAAATGTTATGCGTGCCAAAAAGTATTTTAAAATGTAATAATTGATTTACAACCCTACTGTTACATTTACAACTGACCCAACAATGATGATGATGATGATGCCATGGCAGATATTAACTACAAAAAATGTTTAACGTATGTCAGGCCTAATAATTAACTTGTTCGTAGTTCATAAAAATAGGTTTCAGACAAGAATACAAATCTTTTTCTTTTTTGTGTATCTTTTTATAAATTATGCACTTGTATCTTTTTTTCTATTATTATCTGAATTTGACATCTTAAGCCAGTACACAAAATTTTGTAAGATCTTTTGCGACTTATGGGCAACATTCACTTGATCCAATCTTTTCATTTTATTGGTTTTAAAAATTTAACGCACAATTAATTAAAAAAAAAATCAGTAAAGGACATGATATTTAAAGATAAGTAGCTATCAAAAAAAGAGGTGTAATTTTAAGGGTGTTCAGGTAGTCCAGACACAGAACCACCTACCATGTCTTCAACGTCATCATAATCATCATTGATCGCTTTGATCAACTGTTTAAGTCGACCAATCATAAGGGTGGTTTGACATTATGATAACAATCATATTTCAATCTTTATGCTATTAAAACAATTTTATTGCAAGATTTTTTTTTTATTTTTCATTAAATTCTGAAATTTTTTTTGAGGACAGAAATTAATAAAATATTTTGTTTTGGAGACATTCGTAAAGGAAAAACCTAAGAATCATCTACAAAGTTTGTGTATCTTTAATTTTAGGTAATATATACGAGGGCGGATCAATAAGTCCGTGACTTTTCGAACTTCCCTTGCAGTTATATGAAATTCAACACTGCTCCCAACAAGTACCGCCTGTTAATAGACTACTGTTAAATTTTGAGCAAGTTCCTTCATTTACTTTGCGTTTAACAGCGGGATTTTTCGAGGTCCATAAAATAGGCATTTGTTTGATCAATAATTTCGTTGTTGTAGCTAAATCTCTTTCCACCGAGGTTTGGAAATAGGAAATAGTCACTGGGAGCTAAATCCGGATAATAAGGCGAATGAGGCGGCAATTCGTAGTCTACTTCATGTATTTTTGCCATGGAAACTAAGCTGTCACACGATTCCTTTGGTGGTAGATTGTGAGCAAACGCGGCAGCCATTTGCGGAAAGCTTTCTCATACCCAGGTGATCGTTCAAAATTGAAACCACTGAGCCATGTGAGATGCCTATGTCTTCCACAATCTATCGCATATTCAATCTCCGATCGGCCAACACCATATCGTGAATATTTTCAATTGTTTTGGGTGTAGAGACCTCAACAGGGCGTCCAGAAGGTTCGGCATCTTCCGTGCTTGTAAGGCCACAACGAAAGTCAGTAAACCACTTTTTTATCATTGAAATCGATGGTGCAGAGTCCCCATAGTATTTATCAAGCTTTTCCTTAGTTTGACTGACGGTTTCTTTTCGCAAAAATAATGTTTAATGAGCACTCAAAATTCACTTTGTTCCATTTTTAAAAAAAGCCACGAGTTGTATGTTTTAAACAGCTGTTAAACGCAAAGTAAATGATGGAACTTTGACAGTAATCTATTGACAGGTGCTACTTGATGGGATCAGTGTTGCATTTCATATAACTACGAGGGAAGTTCGAAAAGTCATGGACTTATTGATCCGCCCTCGTAGTACACTTAAAATATTTTGTAATTTACTATTTGTAGTTTAATAAAAAAGTTTTCCGTTGTATTTAAAAATAGAGAAACATACATTTGTTTTCCAAAGAAATATCTATTTTAACTTTTTGTACATTTGTTTAAAATGATTTACAGTCATTTACCGATTTTTTTCAGTTTCATTTATTTTTTTCATTTGTTTGAAATTTAATAAAAATTTACCAACGAAACGGGTATACATGTTTTTTTCCGTTACAGATATTACAAGTGTTAATTTTGTTTTAAAAAAATTTCATTTTGTTTTTTATTTAAATTGTTTGTATATACAAAATTATTTCAATTCAAATTCATAAACACATACATAAATTTTGTAGATTAAAAAATAAACAAAAATACAAAAAACGAAAACTATATTAAATAAATATATAATATATATTTTTTACTCAATTGGCAGGTAAAATTTTACAATTTATTTTTAACTGATAAATCATTTGTTTTTTTACTGATCTGTCAGTTGTTCAAAAAACATTCAACAATAAATAACAAAAACAATTTAATTTAAATGAAAAATTTGTAGACCGATTTTTAAATGAAATATCATTTCTCTTAATTGGTATCATCTGGTTATTTTAACTAACAAACTATTGGAAGTGTAAGATTTTCAATATATGTTTAATCCCGAACTTGTTTTATCCTCCTCAGTCCCAAGGAAAGATCCAGTGTCAAAAGTCCTAAATAATATTTTTTATGCTTCTGAAAGAAACAATAGTAAAAAGATTTTGTTCAAGGGCTTAAAGGACGACAGAATTCTAAGATATTGCAGGTGCAGCCGGCTGAACATATTTAACTAAAACTTTCCATATATTTATTTTTTATACATTTTGATTTTTGAATTAATGAAAATATTAATATCTTATTACATCAATTCTTCCGCTATAATATAAAATTATATATTTCTTCTAGTTTTTACATTTTACAACTTTCAAAAATTTAATTAAAATGGTTAAGTGCTCAAGAAAACGTATTTTCCGATCAACTGATCACAAATGCAAAGCAAAATTTTTTATAGTAGCCAGCTTTCAAAAAAATTCCTAGTTTTTAGTACAAAAACATGTCTAGTTATCTGTATAAATGATCTAAAGATGAAAACTTATTTTTTAAACACGTTTGCAGACGTTTGAAAAATGTTCAGCAGGCTGCACATAAGGACCGAAGAGGTTATGATTTTTGAAAAAGTACTTTCTTACTTTCTTATATTATTACATTTTATTTAAGTATCAAAGCAAAATCTTTGTATCTTTTGCATAATAATTGCAAAAGCTCTGGCATAATGAGAGTTTTTTTTCTTCCGAAATTTACGAATTTATTATGAAATTATGGTTACATATATATTATTTAAAGGATTGACTATCGCTGGCTACAACTTTTTCCCATCTTTCTGACAATTTTTGGATATGACTAATTTTCTGAGGCAATGCAATCATCGTCCCATTTTTTGCATCATTCTTATGAAGTGAACTTCTGCTGAGACAAACCATGTGTCATCGTCCGCAAGGAGCGATTTCTGGGGAATACGGTGGGTGAAGTAGAACTTTACTAGTCTTTTACCTACCTATTTGACAGTTAATTTCTATTTTTGGTTTTGATATTAAATTTTGTTTTTCAAATTGTTAACAAAAAACACTTTTTATTATATGAATTGTAACCAGTTATTTTTTCCTTAGCTATAACTAGTTATATTAGCCTTACCATTAACTAGTTATTTTACTTCCTACTCGTAAGCTTGCCTCTAGCTACCTCCAATGACACCCCTTTGTTCAAATAATGAGATTATCAGGTAAACTTCAACCAATTTACTGCTCGTTCTTAAATCAATTATTTGGTTAGATCCTTTTTTTTCCTGGGATAATTAACATTAAAAAATTATGTTGAAAAAAAAAAAAATAATAAATACTATAACGAAACACCCCTTTAATAAAATTCCATTTAGATAAAAATGAAAACTAAAAAATTATAATGAATTACATCATAAATTGATCTTGACTGATATAATAAAAACAGTAGCGTGGCGTCGCCATAGAACTTCGTTTTTCATATCAAACATACTGAGATCTTTTTTTTTCTTGTTCTCGAAAATTAATAACTTCATTAGTTTCGTTTACCTTTTTTAAAGCTATAACAAAATTACATGTTATATATAAAAATATATTCAACTTCTTTTTTTTTATATATTTTGTTTTTATTTATTTTTTTTTTGGAAAATCTTATCTCTCATTACATCAGATTATCAGATCATTAAAAATGTCAACTTGAATTGTACACAAACGCTACCGTATATTAAACAGTCAGCGTATCCTTCTTCTTCTGCTTCTTTAGTATTATTATATAGTGTTTGTTGGACATTGTCATCATTTACGAAAAACAAACATTCTAAACACCCATTCGAGATAAGAACTCCTGGTAACAGAGAAAATAATAATCATCATCATCATCACAATTTAAAAAAAAAGAACAGGTAAATGCAACCAAATACACAAATTGGTTAACTTCAATTTTGTTTTAATTTTCATTTTTACACAGAAAATGAAAAGGAAAATAAAATTAAAATTTATTGTTAGTGCTCGTATATGAAGTGACATCATTATATGGTACAACTTAATTTTATTATAGTTGTTTTATCAATGACACTAGCTTACAGCTATTTTAGACACTGCAAGCACTTGTGCAATAAAATTTTGTTTAAAGTTTAGTTTTTATTTTAATGCTCAAAATTTTTAGGATTTTTCTCGGAAACATATTATTTAATTACAGATGGTATTAATACAAAAAAAAAAAAAAATAATCAAACACACTCATAATATTATGTAGTTAACTGCTTGTAGTTTAATAAAAAAGTTTTCCGTTCCATTTAAAAATAAAGAAACATACATTTATTTTTCAAAGAAATATCTATATTAACTTTTTTATACATTTATTCGAAATAATTTTCTATTATTTACCATTTTTCTCAAATTTCATTTATTTTTTTCATTTGCTTGAAATTTAATAAAAATTTACACACAAAACGGAAATTTGTTTTTTATTTGTGTCCATAACACTTATTACAAATTTAAATTTTGTCTGTTTCAAAAAAAAAAAACTATTCAAAAAATTTCAATTTGTTTTTTTATTTAAATTGGTTGTACACTCACAATATATTTTCCGTTTCCGACTGTAATTTATTTAAAAAGTAATACGTAAAGTTTGTTTTTAAATGAAGAATCAATTGAATTTCATAGAAATATATTTTTTAACTATTTGAATCAGTCATTCAAAAAACAAACTATAAAAATTTACAGACATTCAGTAGGAGTTGATATATTCAGTTAAATGTTAAATTTTATGTTTTCTGCTTCAAAAATAGAATTTTTGTTTTTTTACCAAAATAGTTTGTATATATACAAAATTATTTCAATAAAAATTACAAGAAATTATTCAGATATACACACACACACAAATCCAATAAAATATATACATTTGCATGTGTTGTGTTCTGTTTTGTAATTACAAACAAATAAAAAAAACTTTCAATTTGAAAAACAAACCACAAAATTAGTTTTTTCTAACTTTTTGTCAGTAAAAATGTGATGGTTTTTTAAAACGACTTTCTATTGTTTTCACTTTTGTCGATTATTAAACAATGATTAAAAATAAACAACAAAATGGGTTGAATATTATGGAAAATCAGTAGTCCTCTTTTTGATTGTATTTTCGATTAATTTAATAAGTATTTTAAGTTGTTTTTAACGAAATAATATTGTGAGTGTATATATGCAAAATTATTTGAATTCAAATTACAAGAACTTCATAAACACACATACATACAGAAACACATTCACACAAAAAGTGTCTATAGCTATGCATACATACATTTTGTAAAAAAAAGACAAAAATACAAAAAGGGAAACAATTTCAAATAAATGATAAAAATCATTTATTTTTTAAGGAATTGGTAGGTTAATTTTTGACATTTATTCCAACTGATTATTTTATTTGTTTCTTACGGATTTGTCAGTTGTTTTATCAACATTTAAAAATAAATAACATGAGGCATTTAATTTAAATGAAAATTAAGTAGACCGGTTTTTAAATGAAATATAATTTCTTTTAAATGGCATTTTCTGATATTTTAACTTACAAACCATTTTAAGTTTAGGAAAATTTTTCGCCAGTTTCTTACTGAAATTCGGTTGACACAACTAATTTCTGTTGATACAGCTGACTTTTGGATTTTTCAATTAAATTCGGCGAATGCAACTTAATTTTAATATTGTATATATTTATATATAATAGTATCTTATGGACTTAGACAAAATGAAGATAAATAATAATAATAATATTTAAACCAAAAAAATATATAAATTTTCACCACTTATAGAAGTTTTGAAAAAAAGATCATATATAATTTTATACAGGTACAGTTTAAAACTAATTATGTATATATTTTATCAAAAATTTCTAGGGGCTTGCCAAAATAAGTTAAAATTTTAAAGATTTGTAAAAAAAATATTAATATGAAAAAAAATTAAAAAAACATAATAAAAAGTATCTTCCTGGCTGGGATTCGAAACTATTGATATGGAACCACATATAATTATATCTTTTATCATATCAAAAATATTCTAGATATGCAACTATATATAACAATATATGAAATTTGTTTGAAAATATTGTGCCATATATAATTATATCTTATATCCTTTTAAAAACTATTTCTTATATTGGATCATATATTTAATCATATACAATTATATCTCATACTATATTGAAAAATATTTTTGAAAATGGACCATATATTATTATACAGTCAACCAAAAAAAAAGTTGTACACTTATATTAACAAATTTTGAACCACATTATTTCTGTAACTTGTTAAGCTAGCACAGCCAAACAAAGAGTAAATCAAAGCTTATTTAATTGACTAATTATTTAAAACTCTTAAAGTAACCTGTTATGGAACTGTTAACATAACCTCAAAAATACTACAATAATTGACGCAAAAAAAAAACTTGTACACTTTGCAGAATTTCAAAAAAACCAAACGAATACTACCAATTAAATTAATTGCTTGTAAGGTTAGTCCAAATCAAGTTTTATTGTTTTATATCTGTTTTGAGTTCTATAAATATTAGTTTGTATTTATTTTATGTGAAAATTTCAATGGGTGTGAATCTAGGATGTTTTTATACAATTTTTAAAATTGTTTTTAATGATTAAATGTAGTAGTTTTAATAAAATAGATCCAAAATTAAAAACCATTTGATTGGAAATTTTAGAGGTCGTTAGGTTCCTTCGATCCTGTAGATAATATTTGTGGGATGAATTTGAAAATATTTATCTTAAAATTTGTTATGCTAATTTTTAAGAAATTAATATAATTTATAATTATATATGGTAGTGCATACTGACATATGTATGATAATATATATGATAATATATTATTAGATGGCGCCACATATGATTATATCTAAACTTTTTTACTCGGGTATATAGAATTTTTATATATACTTTACATCACTACCCGGAGAAGATGAGGTTTGTACACTGAAAATAGTTTGTAAATTAACATAACAGAAAATACCATTTAAAAGAAATGATATTTCAATTAAAACTCGGTCCACTTACTTTTCATTTAAATCAAATGGTTTTTGTCATTTATTTGTAAATGTTATTGAATATTAATGATGAATCAGTTAAAAGTAAATGTTAAAATTTGACCTACCAATTCCCTAAAAAATAACTGATTATTTATTTAAAATTGTTTCGGTTTTTTATATTTTTATTTGTTTTTTAATCTGCAAAATTTAGACTCACACAGTCTATAAACATATGTTGTGTGAATGGCCTTATGTGTGTGTATTTATGAAGTTCTTATAATTCGAATTGAAATAATTTTGTATATAAACAAACAAATTAAATAAAAAAATGGGAATTTCTTAAAAAATTCTATTTTGAAACAGACACCACACAAAATTTAAATTTGTAATAACTGTAACGGAAACAAATAATCCACAAATTTCCGTTTTGTGGATAAATTTTTATTAAATTTCAAATAAATGAAAAAACAAAATGAATCTGAAAAAATAGGTAAATGACAGTAAATCATTTTGAATAAATGTATAAAAAAGTTTAAATAAATAGTTTTTGAAAAACAAATGTATGTTCCTATATTTTTTAATTGAACTGAAAACTTTTTTTTAACTATATTAAACTCCATATTAAATTCCCCAAGTCTTGTTTACAAAATGCTGAAAACAACATAAAAAGGAGAAAACAATAATTAAAAAAGTTAAGTGTATGAATACTAACAATATTTGAGATTTTTTGTTCTTAGGCCGCGATATAGTATAATTATTTAAAATGCCTCCAACAGAAATTAAAAAAAAAAAAATATTTTTGTGTTCAGCTGGTCAAAATACCTGACAAAAAATAGTCACACCTAGTGCGCAGAAAAATGTAATTATTGTAAACTAGTGTAAGACAAGCATTTATTAGCAACGTCATCAATATCATCATGATAAAGAAAAAATAGAAATTCTTAAAATTTTTTAAATAAGAATTATCCAAAACCGATAATAAAAACGCCTTCGATAGTTCAAACTGTATCAATATTCATGTATTAGATCTTTTATTATACTTTCCAATGCCACATAAAAAACCTTAATGTCAGCGTCTTCAAATTACGTATTAAATGGTTAAAAAGAATCTCTCTTGGTTAAAAAGAATCTCTCTTCCAAAAAGATTATCATAAATTCCTTTTTGTTAATTTTGGTTTAATTTCAATGTTGTCACAATAAAGATCAATCTCGTTTTATGCTAAGACTATTTATGAGTTTTCTAAGGTTCTAAATAAAAAAAAAATGTTGATATTTAAATCTTATATAAGATCAATAGGGCAGATGTATTAAAGTTTGCTTTTTATAACTCATTTCTTGATATGTTTGTCATTCTTCTGACATCTGCCTTAATTTAAGGGTTCCAATAAGATCATCATCATTATAAATTACAAAATGTTTAATTAAAGACATGATTGTAGGTAATTTTATGTGAGACGGTTTTGTTGTGTGTATGTGACACATTTAAATTTACACATTACTACAAATTACGATAAACAGACAGGTGATGGAATAGGTTTTAACTAAATGTAAAACAAATTTTTATGTTTTGATATATGATCAGATGCCTTAATGCGATCATACAGCTTATCTGTTTATGATGCAATAAGTTCTCAGTAATTTAATGTCCAAACATGAGTGAAGAAAGGCCACGTTCTGAGTTTTTGAAGAGCATGGATTAGAAAGGGCTCATACACTACGGCGAATTAGATTTTTTGTGCAGTCAAAGAGTGCATCCATCAAAGTATTGAATGCTTGGGCGAGGACGTGTTTTGCCGTTTCAACATCCAATTCGCAGAACCTACAAGTGTCCGTATCCTCAAGTGGTACCTAAGATTACAGTACCCAGTGAAAAATCCCAAAAAGATCTTTAAGTATTTCTTATTCAGGGAGAGTAATGATTGTCTTTGTCTGATAATGACAAAAGCTGGCTTTCCAGTGATCAGTGAACCTTGATTTCCTTTATGTCCTAAGATTCTCCTTAGTATACTTTGCATGCATACTAATGTGAAGACAGCTGCGATACGAATAAAATACCGTTATAGACACCAATACCAAAACAATTAAAATAAATCTATAACAATATCATTATTTTTTTCGGTTGTCAGCCTTAGCTAAAATCATAAACGGGAATAGTCCTAGTGAATTCTGACTTGTGGTTACTAACCGCTGAGGATTTGACCCCAATCGAATACTGCCGCATCAGGAACGTAAGGTGCGTATTTTCTGGCGCGTCAAAGTATAACACTACTTCCTCGAATTCATTACACTAAACGAATGCTTCGTTTGTAGTAACCGCAGTTGTGACTACCGAATGATTATTGAGATAACCAACATGCTGTTGTCATAGCCAAATTACGACTTACTTAACTGATTTTCAGTTGTCGCATCCGATAAATGCGGTTACCACAGCGTTTGGAAACAAACTTGGTTTTCAATGGAGAATTTCTATTATCCGTGTATGCAATGGACGAATATTTAAAATAATTGGTTCAACGATAGGTCTGTTATAATATTCAGACTCTGCTGTTTAGAGATCCGAAAGGTCCTATTTAAATGCATATACTTTAAAGAATATATAATATAATCAGAGATGACAAATTTCCTTATTTTAAATCTTCAAAAATCTTTCAAATAACATAAATTCGGTTATGACAAGTAGTGATGAATCGATATTCCTTGATTCTCCTTACCATTTGATTGGCAAAAAAATTATTATTCACAACGTTCTATTTTCAAGTCTTGCAAGGTAGATATTTTAAGCTTAACTCTTCAATTTTAATGAAATTTGGACATGTGATTTTAGGTCACTCTTCCCAGATTTTATTCCAAAGGTGATGTATTTTGTAGGTCAATGACAAAATCCTGCATTATCCAGTTACAGAAATTAAAGGGGGTGAAACAAATAGATTTATTGACGACAAAAATTAATCTGGTTTATTAGATTTCAGCTAAATTTTAAGTTAAAATGTCAAAAAATTACTATGTCGTCATAATTAATAAATTTATTTTGAAACAAAGGAAACTTTTTCGTAATTTATTATTATGCACTAAAAAAATAATTTTTTGGTTCAGGAGACTTTTGTTAAAAAATCAATTTTTAACAACACCAAAAATAAAAATAGTAATTATGGATGAAATGAAAAATTAATAAAATTTGGGTTTTAAATGTGATCAAAAAGCTAAGTGAGATCATAATAAATACCCTGTGGAAAAAGTTCCTGCGCTCACCAAGAGATGGCAATGCTAGCTCCAAACTTTTTTTTTCTCAAGTTGGTATAACTATCCTGAGAACACATGCAAAGTTGCAAGTCATTCTGTGAATTCTTTTTTTGTTTACAAGCCATTTGAAGTTGACGTGTCATTGATTTTTTTTAATATGGAAAAAATTGAATATCATGCGGTCATTAGATTCTTTGTTTTAAAGGGTTTAAAAGCAAAGGAAATTTATGAACAATTGTTAGAAGTGTATAAGGAGTCCTCACCTTCAAAACGCACCGTTGAATTTTAGGTTGGTCAATTTAAGCGTGGTCGTACCAGCCTTAAAGACGATCCACGCGAAGGACGACCAAAAACTGCAACCACAGCAGAAATCATTGAGCAGGTACATAATATGATTAGTGAAGATCTAAGATTGACTAAGCGTGAAATTGCTAATGCCATAGGCATCTCAGACAAACGAGTACTCCATATTTTACATGAAGAATTACGTATGAAAAAACTGTTTGGAAAGTTAGTGCCGCACACATTAACAATTCAACAAAAACTGGATCGAAAACAAATTTCTCAGCGTAATTTGGAGCGTTTTAAGCCGAATAAAACCGACTTCTTGCATCGTTTTATCACTATGGATGAGACTTGGAAATACCACCATGATCCTAAATTGAAACAAGAACGTTTACAGTGGACTGAAGCTGGTTGTTCAGCTCCAAAGCAGGTGAAGTCACAACGATCAGCAAAGAAGGTTATGGCATCAGTTTTTTGGGATGCAAAAGGAATTTTGTTGATTGATTATCTTCAGAAAGGTAAAACAATCAACTCTGAATATTATTGCAGCTTTTTGGATCAGCTGGATGAAAAAATTCGTGAGAAAAGACCTGGTTTAAAGAAGAAAAAAATCATTTTTCATCAAGACAATGCACCTGCTCACAAAAGTGTTTTGACGAGGGCTAAATTCAAAAAATTAAAGTACGAATTGCTTGAACATCCACCGTATTCACGAGATTTGGCTCCCACTGACTACTATCTCTTCAGAAATCTCAAACAATTCCTTCGTGGAAAGCATTTTTTTGTCGAATGAAGAGGCCATAGCAGCCGTAGACGGCTATTTAACAGAGCTTCCGGAAAAGAATGAATTACAAAATTCCAAATTTAGAGTTTTTCTAAATTTTTCCGATGGCAAAAAAAAAAAAATAGAGCCAAATTTTAAGTGACTGATATGTAATAATAAATTGATTAGAAAATTTATGAAAACTTTTTTATGCACCGGCAAATATGTTTTTTTTTTAATTTTCCTGTATGTGTTTGAAATAAGTCAAATTGTATAAAAGTCAGCAGAAATAAAATAAATTTAATTGCAGGTAAAGTGATTTTTTTTTTTGAGAATATTTGTACCACTTCAATGATAAGTACCTGTTACGGAGAAGTACTTGGAGACCAATCAACGGTCATGAGTCAGGTCACGCATACTGAAAGTGTATTTTGGTTGCGACAATCAGTAGATTCGGTCAGTACAACCGACTTCAAATGTGGTTGCGAATATTTTGGGTGTTGCAACCAAACCGATGTTAGTAGTAGTAACCGCATTTGCGTTAGAAACTGAGAGAATTATTCTCTGTGTGCAGGTAGATTTTTTCAGAGCGGTTTCGTTTTCTCGCAACACGGATCCTTTCAATCGGTGATGTTTTCACCAGTCACCCAACAGGTGTTCGAATTTTAACTGATTCCTCTTTTCCCACTGGGTATGTATATTTTCTCCGCATAAACAAACTTACATATATGTTAGATAGATAGACATTTTCGTACATACACATATGTACATTTAAATCAATATTTGTCTTATGGCCAATATACACCTTAAAGTCTACACTCACTTATCCACCTTATTTAAACTCATACTAAATAATGTCTTTCCTTTTGCATCTCGAGCTCCTCCTGCATTGTTCATGTTCCTCTGATGTTGTTTGTTGTTGTTGTTTGTATGTAGATTGTGTCCATGGTAAAAATAATATTATTTCGTATTCGTACAATTCATAGTCATTTCATCTTTACCGACAAAACGTTACGTTTTCTCCAAATTGAATCGTTTACAAATTTTGTTACTCGTTGTACATAACGACTTGCAACAAAATAGTGTTTGTTGTTGCTGCATTTGTTGTTGCTAGTTGTTGTTGTATGTAAGCCTGACTAGATTATGACCATGTTGTATGTAATTTTTAGTTTCTTTTTTTTTGTTTTTGTCTGTTGCCAGCAATTCAACCAACAAATGTTCATACTTGTAATCATACAGATAAACTTTAATGTTGTGGTGGACACAGCAACAACAAAAACAAAACAGCTAAAAATATTATAGAAAGAAAGAACTTTTAACACAAACTAATACAACAACAAACAAGAAAAAAAATCTTATTAAATGAACAGACCATAAGAGTTTTGACCCAGCAGTCAATCTATTTTACAGTGATTATGATCTGAAATCTGTTTGGCAAAAACAAGAGTTGCAATTTAAGTTCAAATTTAAGTTAAGTATATTAGTTTGTATTCCATTCCATTCCATACAAATCAATTGGTTGTTGCATATGCAAATCGTTGTTGGTGTAGTAGTTGTTGTTGTTGTTTGTTGCCGTCTATGTTAAGCGGCATTTTCATTCACATTTTTATTTATTTTTTTATTTAATTCCTATTCACTACTTTAAGCTTTATACTTATATTGTCTGTCTTAAATTTGCAAGGACTATTTGCGTTTCGTCGAACTGCTACAAGAAAGACTTTTGTCTGGGCATTAGCGGCGCGATTAGATCGACATCTACAAGGGCAATGGGGATGATACTCTCCATCAGACCGATAGATTTTCAGGATATATATGAGGCTGCACATGCAACTTACGGACTTATGTTGCTCGGGGAGTAGTCTCTTGGAGGCCGGCATCAGAGAATCCTTGAAAATCTACCAGGCTATCAGATTTTGGATATGGAATTGGCGGAGTGCGATTGTCTTATTCCTCACAGGGAGTGGTGGAGGATTGAAGGTATATTGGATGACACCAATGGAATTTATTTCTGCACTGGACAGAAGAACTGGTTTAGCTTTTCTTTATGGAGATCTGGGAATGGAAATGTCCTTCCGACTCCCGGACCACAACACCGTTTTGCAATCCAAAGTTGTGGCTATTACGGAGTGCATTCGATTTTTAATTGCGATTTATTATTCTGGGGATGCAGTGATATTCACTGATAGTCAGGCTGCGGTTAACGCTCTGTCAGAGGAGTCTGTAAAATCAAAGACGGGTTTGGACTGCAAGGGGATGCTAAACGCGTGTTCTGGTAGTGGTTGTCTGAGGCTAATATGCGTTTCCGGACGCTGTGGAGTGGAGGGGTATGAGAGGGCATACGACCTGCCCAGGGGCGAATCAAACCTGGTCTCTACAAACCCTCAAAATCCGAAACCATTTCGGATGGTTTAAGCGGAGCTTGAACAACGGGCCACCAACATGGACAAGGAGATCATGAATGGGGATAATGTTGGTGCGATCACGAAAATACTGTGGACTGACCCGGACGTGAACAGGACAAGGTTAATTTTAAGGCTAGAGAAACGGGAACTGGCTAACATGATCGGAATTCTCACAGCCCACTCTTCACTACGATCACACCTTTTGAAAATGGTATGGTTTGACTCTGTGCAGCACTTCCATTGATTTTGCCCGGATTTCGCAAGCACAGGGATGTTATACCGCCTTTTGGGGTTGATTTGGGAAAAATGAAGGGTTACCTAAGGGATATTGAATTCTTCAGGTAGACTGGAATGTGGACAGACAATATATGATATTGATGTCTCATTTTGAATGTATGCAGTGGAGTTAAGTAATCGTATATAACTTGATCATTGTTCATTTATTTCAAATGGTTCATTTATTTCGTCGTATTAACCCATTTATTTAATAAAATTTGAAGTTTTAAAGATTTAATACATTTATTGAAACAACAATTTTAACAAACAGTTTGTTGAAAATTAGCTAAATTAAATTGAAAGTAAGAGCTTAATAACTCCTAAATCACTTTTTTAAATTGATCCTAGGAAGGAGCTCAACGGCTTTAAAAGGATTAATTTCCTGGTTAATCAAGTCATTTGCATGTTTTGATTTCTTTGACAAAACAAGCACTTATCGTAATGATTTTTTGTCATAGCATTTGTGTTTCATGTTATTCAAAAATGTGATAAATTATAATTGATCAATGTTTTTGTGACTGTAAGCAGTGGTTGATAGTGTGGAACCTGTTTAATTTTTACATTAGTTAATAGATATGATAGAATTTGACGTAAAAATCTATGGCTAAATGATACTTTAATGACACCGAAGGAGATTTCGAAAACTGAATAAATTTGAAATAATATTTTAAAATGCATAAATGGAAAAGTTACATGTTTTCAGAGAAAACCATTAATTGAATTGATTAAATATATAAAATCATAATATTGTATTATCCACCGTAGAACAATATCATGATGCATAATCAGCGGGATTAACCGAAAAATAAAACCTGGTAGACAGACAACAATGTGAAAACCAAAAAAAAAGGGACTCATGTTGTGAGTACAACTAAAAGGGTTTTTGCCGCCACCAAAATATTCGGTGGAAAATATATACAAATTCTACTGAATACTAAACCACAAAACATACCGAAATGTGAATTAAAATAAATGACACAATAACCGATTATAATAATGAAATAAATATTTGTTTGGATTATTTGTTGGCGTATCCGAACATCGAACAAATCCCAAAGATCAGATCATCAGCATCATCATGTAGAAAGAAAAGAAATAATAGTCTTTTACTAAAAACATAAACATACGTAATATTAAAGATTTATGAATTAAAACGCAAAATATATTTAAAAAAAAATTTCAATACAAAACAAGTAAGAAAATTAAAGTCCTTTAAGACCGAACTTGCGATACTCTATTAATAGTTTTGTTAAAATTCACATGAGGATGCGATCAAACTCTTAATGGGTACAAAATGATTTATTAAATGATTTAGATATGTTCTGGTGGCTAAGTGGATTTGTAAGAAATTTTCAGTTAAAATTTATGTAGAAACTAGGACTATACTCATAGAAAATGTTTGTAAAAATTTCTGCTAAAGTTAATAACACTTCCTTAACAAGGTGACTGCAGAAAATACTAAAATCAGTAGAACATGTTTGCTAATTATAAGTAAGACAAAAACAGCAAGAAGAAATCTGTTGAGTTTAACAAAATTTTAGCAAAGTTTTTGTTAATTAATACTGGCAATTTACCTGAATAAATTCAGCAAAAAATCATGTTGAATGTTGGTAGACAAAATCATCACAAAAAAAAATATTTTTTAAAAATTGTTTTTAAGTTTTTTTAACTAAAAATGCTCTAGGGCGAAGCTTAAGTTTTTTTAGGTGACACCCCAAGGGGGCGGTGGCTGATATAAAGTCCGAATTTGTGCATGATAGAGACCGCTCTCTTTAACATCGCGTTGTAGTACAAGGGGGTTAATTGACACATTTTGGACACCTTGTGATAAGTAAGGTAGTTTGTCTAATAAGAAATTTTCAAATAAATTAATAAAAAAACAAACAAGGAAATTAGCTATGAATGAAACCCGCATACCTTAGTGAAAAATGTATAATTTTAGAGGATAATTAAAATAAAACACATTTTTTAGGGGCGTAATCTCACGTTTAGATGTTAAAAAAGGGGTCAGAAAAGCATATACTCACAATATTATTTCGTTAAAAATAATCTAAAATACATATTAAATTAATCGAAAATACAGTCAAAAAGAGGACTACTGATTTTTCATTATATTCAGCCCATTATTTTATTTATTTTTAATCGCTGTTTAATAATCGACAAAAGTAAAAACAATCGAAAGTCGTTTAAAATAACCATCAATTTTGAACTGACAAAATGTATAAAAAACGATTTTTGTGTTTTGTTTTTCAAATTGAAATTTTTTTTATTTGTATGTAATTTTTCAAAACACAACACACACAGATTTAACATTTATATGTTTATTTTTTGTGTGTATCTATATTTGAATAATTTGTTGAAATTTTTATTAAAATAATTGGGAATATAAACAAACTATTTTGGTAAAAAACAATAAGGAATTATATGAATTTATATTTTTAAAAACAGAAAACATAAAATTTTACATTTAACAGAAAATATCAACCCCTACTGAATGTCTGTAAATTTTTATAGTTTGTTTTTTGAATGACTGATTCAAATAGTTAAAAAATATATTTCTATGAATTTCAATTGATTCATCGTTTAAAAACAAACTTTACGTATTACTTTTTAAATAAACTACAGTCGGTAACGGAATATGCTCAATCTGCACTTTAGTGTAGGGTATCTCATGATCCACTCCACTCTGCGGAACAGAACAGGGTATATTGGGTTCGTGGTGATGTTTGTTGCTACCACAACTAATGGGTGTCGATTGAGCGATGTTCGTCCATCTGTCTTTGTAACTTGAAAGACCTTTGTAATTAATCTACAGGTCGCACTTCTGAAGGTATGAAATTTGATGAAATTGGATGGAATTTGCTACATAAGGATGAATCCTATTAAACACAGATTATGAGTCTCCAGTTTACCTAAATAGCTTTGGGTAGAGGAACATTCAAATCTGAGTGTATATTTGAATTCCTTACATACCAGGGAGCGCCTATTATTAATCGTAAAATGTTGTTCTGCTTTCTTTGAATTTTCTGAACATAAGAATGGGAGGCCGTTGCCCAGAGTTGAATTCAATAACAACATATGGGTTTTATTATCGAGTTGTACAGAAATAACTTACAATCGAGGCTGAGTCTGGAGTTTCTTCCGATTACCCAATTGATTTCAATGATTTTTAATTTCATCCCCAGCAAAAATGAAGCTGCCAAAGAAGCATCACTACTATGGCAAAGGCATCACTTCTTTTCTGATGGTTCCATCGATGAATTTAACATTAGCGTATCACAGGATGGAAGTATTCAAATGTAGCTACTAGCATTACTCATACTTTACTCTAAGGAAGCTATGATAATAGAATGATTAGATATTCTGATGCATGAGTGGAAAATGCTCATATAATTTGTAGAATTTAAGCTTTGATGAAAATTTATTTCATAAGAATGCAGAAAAACAAGTTAAAAGAAGCGAACTTTATGCATTGATATACAAATACTCTTTATCAGAACAAACAAATAATTCTGCATTAGTAAAAAAATATTTTTGAAACAATTTTCAAAAACTTTAATGAATTTTAAGACAAATTTTAAAATATTTTTGGATAATTTAAAAACTGGTTGTACAATTTTTAAACATTTTTAGACAATTTTAAAATATTTTTGAACATTTTTAAATAATTTTTGCACAATTTTAAAACATTTTTTTGGCAATTTGAAATATTTTTTACACAATTTTGAAATTATTTTGGTAAATTCTGAATTAGAACTGGAAATGTAGTGTTAAATAAAATACATAATGCAAAAATGCACAGATTGCGTCGTCATAAATATTTGAGGCTGAAAAATACAAATGACAGGCCAGCTAGTTTCAAATTAAAGGTCAAAAAAATCAGTTTTTCTTGATTTTTTAAAACTTTTATAAAAATTGCAAAGCTGCATAAATTCTAACCGTTATGAAATTTTGAACTAAAATATAAAAAATGATTTAATAAAAAATTAAAAAAGTGCATCAGAACTATTTTCTCAATTTGAAAAAAAAAACGATATACTATAACTTATGCTTTAGAAGTAATGAAGAATGATTTTTTAAGATGTGCATCGCGTTTACATCCAGATCACTGCATTTGAAATATGAACACATGAATGCTTTTGGAAGTGCCTTAGAATAACACCAAAAAATCATAAAAGAATGTCAACTGAAGTTTAGGAAGTAATGAAAGAAGTTATAGTCACAGAATGACTACCATTTTTTTTGCTGGGTCTGAGTTAATTTTGCATCTATATGATTCTTCCACGTGAGTCGACGATCAAGATGAATGCCTAAATATTTGACACTTGTATGTTGGGATATGTTTTGGATATATTTTGGCAACTGCCGAGGCGATATTTAAGTGACGTATTAATACGGAAACTAGAATATCTGATCTAACAGAAAAATATTGATCCATTCCGGATTTTTAAACGCATTTTCCAGAACTGTACACCGCGCTAATGGTTTTCTGATGATGTTTGTTACTACCAAACAAATTTCACCCAGACCCGACTTTAACTATTTTGTTTAAAGTTGTCGGAAAGTTAACTGTTTTTTTTTTACTCCCAAGTAAAAAAGGTTCTCTTAAAACCGGTTTTGTACCTATTTTTGGAATAATAAAAATTAAAAATTTGTCTGAATAGTAAAAAAAAATTTGATCCATAAAATATAGGCTTGGCCGATTACTTTTTACTCTATCACGTATACAAATTCCATATAATACGGAAGCCTTTTTTAATTAAAATTCAGCAAAAGTTTTTTAAGAACTTGGGAAATTATTTCAAGTTTTTTTAAAATTCATGTGAAAAATCATATTAAGTTATTATTTTAGTAGTTTTTAGTGGTTACCAACATCAGCATACACTTAACGTCGTAGTGTAGAGTATTCGAAGGAGAAGATTCACCAACAAAATACAAAAAATATACAATAATGGTCAATAATATAAAATAGTGTTGAAACAGCATAAAAATAAATGTGTACGAACATTTTTGCCATACATATACAATCACAAAAAGATAGAGATTGTTATCACTAGCATATGCGTATTTTGGCGGCTTTTTGTGTGAAAAGATCAGCTCAGCTCAGCTCAACTCAGCATATGGGCAAATTCAACAAATCATTAGTAGGATCAGCAAGATCAACATAAACGATACATTTTCAAAACATTTCAAAATACACAGATTTATTAAGATAGTCGTCAGTCGCCCAGTGTCTGTCTGCTCAAAACAAAAATAAAAGAGTTTAGATCAAAGATTAAAAAAAGAAAGAATATTTTGTATTTCTTTTCACTGCAAACAAAATACATTTGATCAAGTAGTAAACATAAATTAAAGAATATTTTTTCTGATTCCCTTTAAAAATTCCGCAATTAGTCAAAAATGAATTTTGTGCAAAACAAAAATAAAAAAAGAAAACAATTTAAAATCATTGTTTAGTTAATAAGTGAATCTTTTTCACTTACAATCAGCTCATTTACACCTTTAAAAGCGAAATTAATTAGTATAGAATATGAGTGATTTAGCTATGACCTACATTTGGTGTACGATACCTACTTGTAAACATTTTTAAAACTCAAAGCAAAAAAAAAAAACATATCAAAAAACTGTTTGCCGCCAATTAGAGTTAATGCTGCATGTGTTTGATTTGGTCTGATATTTCTTTTTTGTTTGAATCTCTTGAAATGAAAACAAAGTGATCTCGCCAACACATATAATTGATTAGTTAATTTGTATAAAATAGTTAGAGAATATTGTTAAACTTTTAACATCAAACGTACCGAATTTGTTTTATCACAGTTAATAACAAGTTAAATAAAATGTTTAACACCTTGTTCGTAACTCGTAACTCTATTAGCAATTCAATGGCTTTAATGGCATACAGTCGAACCCCGATTTGCGCTATTGAAATAAAAAGAAATTTTATTTACGCCTCTAACCAGTTGAAAGGTTGCCCATGTCTAGCCGAACCGGAAAAAAGGCGAAAGAGCCTCGTTACCCCAGTTTCTAGGCTCCACTTCTTTGAGACTAACAATAATTTCAAATGATGCATAATTAGCTTAAATGACTTAACCTTCTAACCGGCAACCCCACCTCCAGACAATGTTTATAAAATTGACCACAAGTACTTCAAACGATTTCCTTATAATTAGAAATTAAGCTATTCCGAAAACCGAAAAGTGCACGGTATAGAAGTGTGACATTGATTAAATTAAAATTTTACAATATTTAAAAAAAAATCCCTTTTTGAATTGACTAAAAATCATTGATAGTAAACACAAATTAAGACTAAAACTTAAGGCTTTAAAATAAGTAGTTTCTTGGACCAACCAAGGACATACAGGATTTTAGCAGGATACTTTTAAAGGACTGCGTTGTAACTTTATAAGGGTATAATTTTTATTGCAAAATTGTTTATGCCGGTTAAAAGGTTAAGCTAGATGTCGGTATGAAACAAAAATCAAAATTTTTTTATAAATCAACATTTTTATTTCTATATTTTGGCCCTTAACCTTTAAAGTACGGAGTCTAGTTTTTGACATAAAGTACGGTGTGGGGTCAGTGAAGTCCCCCACTCAAAAATGGTTTTTATTTTGTTTATAAGTTGACATAATAATATTAAAAAGACTGTTAGAAAAGTAAAACGATTATTTAATTAAATTTGCAGCATTTATTTTCAAAAATTTAATTTTTGACATAAAATAAACTTATAATTATAATTAATAATTATAACAAAAAACACAAACTAAGAAATTCAATTTTACTTAAAAAAATATAAAATACAATAAAATAAATATAAAAATTCATTGCATCAGCTCCATCTCCATCGTTATCGATAATAGTATGTTTAAGACAAACCATTTTCTTTTTTTCAGTTCTATGTTCATTGCAAACAAAATTAGAGCATAAAGAACATTTCACTTTAGACTTCTTATCTTTATTTCTAGGACACAGAAAGCAACGATCACGTTTTAGTCCATCCTTTGTTATAAACTTTTCACTTGTTTTTTCAATTTCGACTGCAACACCACAAGCCGACCAAGCGCGTCGTAAGTTTGGAACGGTTTTAGCTTCTTTTAGCAAACGTCTCATGCTCCCTTAGTTCGATTATAGTCCATAATTATGTTTGTTTTAGAATGAATTTCATTAGAAACTGAACTGTCTGCCTGTCTGTCTAATTGTTCATCGATAGTTATCTCGCCAAAAGGTCTACAAAAGAATCCCAGAATTCCCTTATGGCAGCTAACTTGTCTGTCTCTTTTTGAGTTTCTCTTGTTGTTTTATCACCAAATCTTGTATACTTAGACAATGCGATAAATCTAACACGAGGCATGGATGCAGTAAATATTTTTCTCCGAATGGATTCGTCAGTACTCCACATTTCTTTCACATTTTCTCTATACAATGAAGCGCTCCAGCTGTTATAAGTACTCCGAGAAAGGCATCTAATTCAACTTCAGTTACTTCTTTCCAGTTTTTGTTTTGCCTTTGGGGATACTTTTCATTGTATTTATCTAATACTCTTTTGGCTTCTTCGTTAGTATGAAGACAATTTTTTTTTCATCATTGGTGTTATAAGATGATGGAATATATCATCCATTTCGGTTGCAGTACTCATGTAACTAGTTACTCCTGGATTTGCGTTCACAATATTGCATGCTAGCCTACGTGTATGTGGAAATGGCTTCGAATACCAAACTCGACCAGACTTGGCAGTGTAATATTCTGCATTCAAAGGAAAAGCATGATCATCTTCGCTAATATCAATATCCGGAAGAATATCTTCTGCTTCTTCTTCAAGTTCCTCAATCTCGTCTGCCGTTTCGCTGCTTTCACTCGCATAAGCATCAGGTATACAACTAGAGTTGTCACTGTCACAATCTGTGTCCCAAGGATTTTCCTCACTATCACTTCTGGCATTCAAATGGTCTTCTATTTGTCGCTGGGATAATTTTTTCTGCGGTTTTCGATTTTTTGTCCTAAAAAACACAAAGAAAATTTGTAACGTAAAGTACGACGTGGGATAACTTGGGTCCCCCAAACGAAAAACTTACCTTTTAAAACAAATAAATTAATATTATAATGCCACTTATACGTTTTTATATAGTATTTAAAATAAAACTCGAGTATCTAAAAGGAAAAAGAGAGAAAGAAATTATTTTCGAAGTTATTAAAGAAAAACTAATCTTGGGGGACCTAAAGTCCCCCACTCCGTACTCTAAGGGTTAAGCTTTCTGAGAGATCGCGTGTAATCGATGGAATGTTCTCTTAAAATAGTTTGTAAGTTAAAATAACTTAATATATCAATTAAAGGAATGATATTTCATTTAAAAACCGGTCTACTTAATTTTCATTTAAATTAAATGACTTTTGTTATTTATTTTTAAATATTGATTAATCAACTGACACATCCGTAAGAAACAAATGATATAATCAGTTAAAATAAATGTCAAAATTTTACCTACTAATCCTTAAAAAATAAATGTGTTTTTTTCATATATTTGAAATCGTTTCCCTTTTTGTATTTTTTGTTTTTTTTTAATATACTCGAACAATACAAAATGTATGCATGCATAGCTATAGACACTTTTTGTGTGAATGTGTTTGTGTTTGTATGTGTGTTTATGAAGTTCTTGTAATTCATATTGAAAAATTTTGTATATATACAACCAATTTAAATAAAAAAACAAATTTAAATTTTTTGAATATTTTTTTTTTTTGAAACAGACAGCAAACAAAATTTAAATTTGTAATAACTGTTACAGACACAAATAAACCACAAGTTTCCGTTTTGTGGGTAAATTTTTATTAAATTTCAAACAAATGAAAAAAATAAATGAAACTGAAAAATATGTTTAATGATAGTAAACTATATATAATGATAGTAAATTATTAATATAGATATTTCTTTGAAAAATAAATGTATGTTCCTTTATTTTTAAATGAAACAGAAAACTTTTTTATTAAACTACAAACAGTTAACTACATAATATTCTGAGTGTTATTCAGGGAGTTTATATATTTTGGCCTTCTCTTCTTCTAATCTTTCTTAATTATCTCCTTGATCATACTTTAAACCATTTTAATTTTAGCGGATAATATCAGAAATTGTCAATTATAGTTATTTGTGAGAAATGATATAAATAATATAAATCAATACCAATAGACAATTTGTAGGCGGGATATTCTGACTAGAGTAAATTATATTAGACCGGTAGAGGTATTCTGTCGCGGATAGGTATATACGTGATAGAGAAAACAAAGGTAATAAACATTTGTTAAGAAACGTAGTACGAGGGCGCATCAATAAGTCGCTTTTTGAATGAAACACGGCTCTTTTGCAAACAAAAAATTTATATTTCAACATAATTTCCTTTTACCCTCAATACACTTAGTCCGACGTTTCTCCAATTTGTGTATCCCTTCCAAAAAATAGGATTTTTCGAGGTCCATAAAATAGGCATTTGTTTGATCAATAATTTCATCTTTGGAGCTAAATCTCTTTCCACCGAGCCATTTCTTTAGGTTTGGAAATAGAAAATACTCACAGGGGGCTAAATCCGGAGAATATGGCGGATGAGGTGACAATTCGTAGCCCAATTCATGGAATTTTGCCGATCCTTTGAAGTTGTCACACGATTACGTTTATGGTCAATTGAGAGCAAACGCGGCACCCATCTTGCAGACAGCTTTCTTAAATCCAAATGATCATTTAAAACCGAAACCACACTGCCATATCATATGCCTATGGCATCAACAATCTCACACACTTTTAATCTTCGATCCGCCAACACTATATCGTGGATTTTTTCGACATTTTCGGGTGTATTGACCTCAATTGGCCGTCTAGAAGGTTTAGAGTCATTTGTACTTGTGCGACCACAACGAAAGTCAGTAAACCACTTTTTTCCATTGAAATCGATTGTGCATGGGGACCATAGTATTTATCAAGCTTTTCCTTGGTTTGATTGACGGTTTTTTTTCACAAAAAAATGAATTTTTAATGAGCACTCGAAATTCACCTTTTTCCATTAAAAAAAAAAAACACGAGGTTATATGTTTTGAACTGCTGTTAAACGCAAAATAAATGACGGAACTTGCTCAAAATTTGACAGTAGTCTATTAACAGGTGGTAGTTAATGGGATCAGTGTTGCATTTCATATAACTACGAGGAAAGTTCGAAAAGTCACGGACTTATTGATCCGCTCTCGTATCTTAGCGAATAAAAATGGGTAGCTACCGACCAAACAGTTCTGCCAAGCAAAAACTCGTTAGTCGGCTCGGTATTCGGAATTTTGTTATCGACAAACTTAAAACATGAAAAATTGACACAACCGAAAAGCCCAACCTTTTAGTGAAAATAATTTAAAAGTGGGAATAAAAATTCTCGTCGTGTCGTGTCCCATTGAAGTTGTCCAATGAATTTTTCACCTCCTGGACCTTAAGCCTTGCAAATCAAATTACTATAAAACATAACAAAGGCTGTGTAAACAGATGCGATTTATGTTGAGTAGTGTAATAAAAAAAAAAAAATTCAAGTTGTATTCATTACACACCCTCTTACTAACCAATGATCTGATCGGTAGTTAGCTCACCTAAGAATGGAGAAAGAGTTAAGAATAACGATTCATTCAAACAAACATAAAAAATTAATCAAAATACAATTATTGGTTTTAGTTAAAAAGTTAATGTTTGTCTTAGATTTTTGGCATATTTGATCATACCGCTTTTATTTGAGGTACTAGAGGAGTTGAAAAATGAAAGACTGGATATGGATGAAATTATAAATTTATTGAGCAAACATTGACATGGTCAGTTTTGAGGTATCTTTCTTAATGTTGTTGTTTTTCTTACTACGGTGACTGACTGAAGGCGGTTTAATGCATACAGAAGCGGCTTCTGAAAGTGTAGTATTTAAAATTCGTCGCAACCATTAAATCATCATCATTGGTTTTGTATACGAAACATATTGAAATGAAAAAGATTTGTTTAAAATTTGTTTACATTTAATATTTATTTTGGATTGCTCATCTCCATCATCAGCACTCGATAAATGTTTCTTTGTTTCTCCTTTGCAAAGTTGACGTACGAGTACTTAAAGAGCTGGGTAATTATCAGTTTGTCGCTAAATGATTTCGTCTTTTATTTAGAAGATATTCTGACAAATTGTACAGAGTTGTATGAATATTTGTTTGTAGGTGCTTAATGTTTGTTAACTGTTTTGTTTCGTTTAATTTTTTGTGTGTGATGATGATTTCAGAAAAAAATGCCGCTTGTTTTTAGTTTGAATTGTTGTTTTTTTATTTTTTTTTTTTTTGGTAATTTCGGTTAACTGTGTTTACTTTTGTTAATTGGTAGCTAAAAAAATATTATACATCAACGCTTTTAAAAGCAATTTCCAATAAATCAATAATCACTGTACAAAAACAAACGAGAAACTTAATTGCTTTTGAATTATTTAATATGGCAATTAAATCACTGACAGGTAAAAACTTAATGAATACGATAATATTTGTAATAAAAATATCAGTTTGTCTTTAAATAAATAGAAACAATACTTTTTGGAAATTTATGGGTTTCTGCTGCTACTGTTCTATACGTGTTTTTTTTTATAGACAGTAACTTTCTTTAATATTTTGTGTTTATTGAGACACATACTGTCGTTAATTCACCAATTATAACATCACCCTAACCGAACCCCATTTTACTCTACCATTTGTCCCCCATAAAATTCTTAACATTATATTTACTTCAAATCATACAATTTCAAACAACTTCATTTACACAATACCAATGTTTGTTGTTGCTTTGGATCTCTTTATCATTTTCAGCAACCCCCATTTAATTGTAGTGTAATTACGATTTAACATAGATGAGACGGGAAAAATATGTTTGCAAGTATGTGTGGATGTGCTTCTTTATTTTCTCTCTTTAGTTTTTTTAATTGGTTCATGTGTAGTGTTACCACTTCATGTGATTTGACACCGTCGGACTTCTTTCTTTGGGGTTATTTGAAATGAAAGGTGTACGTCGATAAGCCAGCAACAATTCAAGAGTTAAAGGATGAGAAAATTCGGCACATTAACGGCATAGAACCTCAATTCTGCCTCAGCGTCATCAAAAATTTGGACCATCGGATGGAGGTGTGTCGCCGAGATCGCGGCGGCCGTTTGGCCGATATTTTGTTCCATACATAATTGAACCACACCATATTACCATAATAAAAAGAAATGACAAAAATTTCCTGAATAATTTGTGTTTTATTCAAAATCAACATCGGCCCTTATAATTTAAACACCTTTTAATATCGATACATTAATGGTACACAACCCATTTTCCGAAGATGCTCCAATGAATCAATAGAGCTGAATACCCTACAGTCATTAATGAGTGCTGACGCTCTCCATTATACACGGTCCAAGCACTTGAATGCAGCCTTCGACACTTCAAAGGAATGCTTATTACAATGGACATCGCACTAAATTCTCATGCCCAGTATCTGAACCCTCGATTCTGACACCTATCAAATTTACTATGGATCATCATACAACATTGGGTCTTATTAGCGTTGTAATCAACCCTATTAGCTAGATTGCGATTAAGTGTGTCATTTATAATCTGGCCTTTGCCCCCAACCTCAGACAGGCTTGGCCAACAACCGAAGGAGGAAGGAAGGATGATGAGTGAGAAATGTTGCTGTCACCAGCGAAAGAGTAGATACAGTTGAAAGTTTGATCAATTAGATCATTTATAAAGATGGAGAAAGAACCGAACCCTGCGGTAGTCCTGAAAGAAGCTGAATCTCTTTGGATGAAATCCCATCTATAACAACATGTATAATCCAATCTCTGAGAAAGCTCGAAATAAATCGAAAGTAATAAGTTTTAATATTAGTGCGCTATGCCACACAGGGTCGAATGCTTTGTAAATATCCAAAGCAACCACTTTTTTTTCACCAAGCTGATGAATAGACCCACTCCGAAAGGAACACTAACAGGGTCTTGTAGAGCGTCCTCTACGAAAGCCATACGGTCGATCGCTTTAAAGTGAATTAAACTCTAGATAATTAACAATATGGTAATTAACCATGATCTCCATTACGTTCGAGAGTGCAGAGCATATTACGATTGGGCGCTAGTATTGGCCGCACTATTTCAAGGGATTGACTGAACATTGGCAACCTACCAGCATGAGGGGAAGATTCCTGCATGGTATGAATAGCTAAAGAGGTTAGCCAATGGACTAGCATCGAAGCGACTGTTTCAGCACCAGAGCTGGTATACCATCCAGCCCTGGTGACTTATTTATGTTGAGGTTCCTTTCAACCCTTTTAACTGCAGAGGTGGAAAGCATAACTTAGGCATAGTACACAATGCTCTTTCGAGTTCTGGCAGTAGTTGATTTCTTTCCGACAAGAATGATTTTTTGCAAACATATCAGATAAAAGGTTAACCGGGTCAGTGAATATTTGGTCATCGTATAAAATATTTGGGATAGCTGAACTACCATTATCCCTAACTCTTTTAACGTACGACCAAAAGCTTTCGTAGAAAAGCTTTTCACGTCTAAGTATATATAAATATAAAACAAAAACTACATTTCTTGTGCTTTTACTTATGAAGGAAAATATGGCGAATTCCGATTTTTAAGAAAATGCGAAATTAAGCGAAAACGCACCATTAACTTAATATATATGTTATTCAAACTTATTTTGTGTTCATTATCAGTGATTTATAGTTAACTTAAATTTTTTTTTTTTGGTTTTTGAAAATTGAATTAGTGTCAAAATGTGATTTTTTTTTAAAATTTTAAGAAAATTGAATTTAAATACTTTCTTGCTTTCAAATTGTGCACTGTGACTAAAAATTGTTTCACAGAAAATTTAGTAAACTTAGTAAAATTTTTAATTATTTTAAATTACATGTGTAATTCGGAAAATGTTGTATAATTTAAATTTCTCTACTGGCAACACTGTTCATATGTATGTTTGGCATTCTTTTTAAGTTCATCCAAGTTTTTCATCCCTCATTTTTTTTTTCTTGTTGTTGGTGTATTTGTTGTCTTGAACTTGTTTTGCTCGTTTTTGTGGGTGTTAATGGTATTTGTTGTATTCATATTGAAACGCGTGATTAAGTTTTAGTGTTTTTGTTGATAACCGAAACGAAAGCATTTAACTTGTGATTATATACACTTAAAGAAATAAATTTATAGAAGGATAATTTATATGGAAAATACTGCTTAAAAATTGTGCTACTGACCCTTTACTTGGGATCTGCAAAAATCATTCTCGGAAGAATTGATTTTCTAGAATCTTCGGTTAACGTAACGCCGAATTAAGTTAACATTGGCCCGACACTAATGTTAACACAAATAGTACCTTTTCAATCTTGATGTTACAAAGAAAACTTTAATTAATCAATTGAAAGTTACCTTCTGATTCTTGAGAACTTTTTCTGTTGAAAAATTCGCATGTCGTCTTGAAAAGAAAAACTAATTAATTTTTTAAATTCTTTTTTACGGTTTATTTTTAAATCTTGGAACTAATTTTCATTGGAAAAGATTTAGAATCCAAAAACTCTTTTATATTCACAAAAATATTAAACATTTTCTTTGATCTCGCTGAGGTTAAAAAAATTGGAAACTTCGTAATACATGTTTTTTGGGAGATATCATCTATGTTCCGAGGTACTCCGATAGTTTCAGCTGAGATTGATGTAATTCAAATTTTCAAGATTTGAAGTTTAACATTTTGAGAGAGGACATTAGAGATAGATGTCATATAGAAGACATATAGATGTTTTTAAGATATGTTTGAAATTGGCTGCGGAAACAACTTGGAGGAATTTGGGCTTTCTATAATTTTTTCTGTAATGTTAATATGTATTACCTGAATAGGTTTTGTGAAGGAGAAAGGAGGGACTATAATCTGTGGATGTTTGATTTGTAGTGGCGTAATTCTTGCATAATAGGAGAAGATAAAAATCTTTGAGCGGATCTTCCGAATCATTTGTTGCGCTTTGTGGGAGTTGTGATGTAACTGTCAGCGCGTTGGACTTTTACACACAGGGTTTCGGGTTCGATCACCAGCAACGGCAACGACAATCAACAACGTCCTCCTTCAGTGTTAAAGTAGCACTTACCCCACCGAAGTAAAATAGCTATAAAGGGCTATGAGCAAAAAAACCTTCAACAACCTTCAACCTCTCCATCAGATGGCGCAACTGTTCTAAAACTTATCATCTCACGCAATTACAGTGTTGCCATATTGAAGCCCAGCCTTTTATATGTCATCACATTTCACCTTTCATCTCTCCTCTATCCACTTTCCGAAGAAGGCATCAAATAATTAGTAGGGAGAATTTACTCTGTGTTTGCTCCTCTTAAAAAAAACTAATACAATTATATCTGGCAAAAGTTCCTATAATTTCTTAGCTAATTCTATCTGAACAGATCTAATTACGTAATTCTACACAGTCGGATTCGCCATTTTTTGTATCCAAATAGATATTTTTGTTTTGGAATAATTCTGTTTTAAGCAATTAAAAATAAAACCTCTCATATAATAAATGCAATTTATTTGGGAAATCCCACATATTTTATTTACAGTGCATAATGTATTTGTTGCTTTAAATGTATAGACGATAAATATATTATTCGTAACCATATAATATACATATTTTATATTCTTATTGATTTTTGCTGATGTATGCGCATTATTAATCCAATTACAACTCGGGACACATAAAATCACTTAATCGCTTGGAATTGATTAGATTTTGTTGGTTACATTGGGTGACCAGTATGGAGGCAGGGTATCATTTTACTATTTATACTTTAATTGAATTTAAACAACGTTTGAAAATGCTAATGAAAAATAATAATAAAGTTGGGAGACATAACAAAAACAACTCACAGTTAGTTAATGTCACTACAATGGCTTTTGTGTTTTTAATAAAGTATAAAATTAAACATTTAATTAGTAATTAAATAATAATTATAATAATAATAATAAGACTCTGACTGACATTTTAACATTTCATTGAAACAAATTGATTGTATGTAATAATTATAATTAAAAGATAAATTAACATTTTTTTATTAAACAAATTTATGCAAAATCGTGTTATGAGTTTCGGTGGGATTTTATAATTGAACACATCATTTTGTTCATTTGCTCATTCATCCCGTTCACTTACTCCCCTGTAGAAATGTTGAATTTGCTTAAAACCCTTGTTAAATTATTCCCACAACGTTTTGCTTGGCAAATAATAAAACGTATGCTGATGATGACGATGATGATGGACTATTTGATTTAATTAAAAAATTATAGGGATTACAAGTTAGACGCAATATAAATGCAAATTTATACTTACGTGTATAGAGGTAATAAAAAATATATATGTATATTATATTACCTCCTCAATCTCCGTGTATATGAATATATATAAAGTCTATAAAATAAAGAGACAAAAAGTCGGACGGACAGACATACAGACAATTGCACTAAATAAACGCGTGCTTTATTATGCTGCTTGTTTTTAAAGTCTTCTACTTCCCACCTTTTATTAATAATATGTAAAAATGTTTGTTTGCTTAGTATTACCAGAACTTTAAAAGAATTTATTTGTTAATATAATTTTTAAATATAATTTTCAAATTCAAATATTTAAATTCATCCTTTTAGAAAAACCAAAATTCGCTTCTCATATTTATTAATGATCTTCTTGATCAAACTTTCAACCCTATCAGTCATTTTCCTTCGGCCTAGATTCTTGAGGGTTGGAGGAAAAAGGGAAATTATGAATGACACACTCAATCATGAACTTTTGACAATCTTCCAGTGGGATCTGGCTATTAGAGTTGACTTCAATGCTAATAAGATCCAATGTTTTATGTTGGCTGTGGGGTCGTCAATCTCATCATTAATTGTGGGTGGTTTCAATATCGAGTGATCGGATACTCTTGATGTGTTGGGAATAAGAATTAAGTGTGATGTCCGTATGTGAAAAGAAGCATTTAAGTGTCTCGATCACTTCATCCGGGCTCCTTAGTATTTACACCACTTTTATCCGACTGAAGATGGAATACAACTCACATATATGGATAGGATCTTCACAGTTTATGTTGCACCGTGTACAAAGGGGGCTGTCGGCACTCAATAATGGCAGTAGTGTATCCAGCTCTCTTGACTCATTGGAATGCCTTCGAAAAGTGGGTTTTTTATTACTATCGGTAAGTGAACTGATCCCTAGAGCAAGGACAAGGACTGTGAAACAATAGGATGCGCAGAGTTAAAATCATTAAGCGACCAAGCCAACCAGCCATCGAGCCTTAACCAAGGACCTTAGATAATGATAGTTTTTGCTTAAATCAACATATTATAAGTCTCTGAACTCGTGTATCTGAACTTATCTGGGTGGCTGGTTGGCTTGATAGCTGGATTACATATTATTGTTTCAGAGTCCTAGCCAAATAAAATACTCGCCTCTCTAGGCTGGCATTACAGGAAGAATGCGTTTATGAGTCGCACAAGTCATATGTGCAATATTCCCCACAGTGGTCTTCCCTGTTACCTTCAAAAAAATAAATTCAAGTCAAATGTTAACAAACACTACTCCCTCATTCGTCTTTCCCATAACCTATTTCCCTAATTCCAACACAATACACTGCATTAGTAGGGGTATCCCCTGAGTGTTGGTCTATCAAAAAAAAATAAAAAAATGATATGTGTTCTTAGAGAAACTTTTAATATTGGAAGCAAAACAGTCGTTGAGGTAACCGAAATTCTATTGCTTCAGTCATATTTCTGATATCTTATTTGATATTCTGTTGTCATAACCGAATTCCTTTATAAAAACGTTAAGAATTAAAGTTTAAAGCAAAAACAGTGATAATAGAGAATTTTCATAGAATTGTTAAATTTCGTTGATATTAGTACAATTGTGTGTTGATTCGGGGTTTCTAATTTGATTTATCACTTAACCGCAAAAGGTTTGTGGTGATATCCAAAACTACGAAATTTGTCCTGTTGGTTTTTATCGATTTTTGTATTTTTTTTTTATAATTCATCTACCAATTAAAAGATCAACTCTGCATTAGCTTCATGTTTTTTAAATATTTCAAATAATTCATTCTTTTAATAATCTGCAAGCAACACACAGACAAGCTTAGGAAAAATATATTAATAAATTTTAAACGTTTGTCACATGGCTTAGACGACACACGTTTTCAGACAGACCAAGAGTAATAAACTGTACGACAAAACAAAAACCCCCTCCCCCAAAAAAAAACAACTTATTACTTCAACAGAGAAGTGAAGAATTGATGCTCATCAAGAATTCATAATGTTTGCTTATAATAAAAATTATTCAAATTTAAAAAAAAGGATCATGATGTATGAATAATAGACGAAAAACAAACATATTAGAAATGGGGTGGCACACATACACACACAAAAAATATGAATAATATCAACCAACATCCTGGCAAATGCAAAAAAAAGATACAATTACATTATAACAGTTTTGTGGTAATGTTAGACATACCAACATATTCCTAACCATTCCATAAATTCAAAAGAAAAACAAATATAACAAATCACACCCTCAGACTAACACTGGGCGTATGATAAGGAATCATTGTCCTGAATACATACAAGTATAAGAAAATACAGTTTATTATTATATTATTATGATGATGCTAACGATTACAATTTATTCTTGTAGAAAAATAATATGATGAGGTTTGCAAAATAAAAAAAAAAAAAATAAAAAAAATAAAAAAATATTACAAAATATCATTTACATGTAGATGGTATATGTATGTGTGGGTATATTACCAACACACATACATTCACACACTTGTCTATGCGGACAAAGCTTATAGTATTTTCATGCTGTGAAAATAAAACGGAAATTGAATGATTTTTACTTAACACCATCGGAAGTTGCTACTTTATTGTCATTTAGTGGTTGGTTGGCTGCTTTAGTTCTTTGGCAGTCAATACTACACACACACTCACACACACACACACAAGTTGCAAATGACGTTAATGTTGATGACGATGATATTTTCTTGTGAAAAAGTATCACTATCATTGTTATTAAATTTTAACGCCCTCAATATGTTTCAAATCGAGTATAAATTTTATTATTATTTTATACTGGCAAAAGTACATAGTAGTAGTTCCCAAAGGGATTTACGTAACTTACACTTGTGTTGATACTCTGTTAACAAAGGATTATTATTGGACAAAAAAAATATTTATATCTATAGAATAATATTCCAAAAAAAAAAGGGGACAATATATAAATATTTATATTTGCCCAATATTAAAACACCTCAGAAAAGTAACAAAGATAAAATATAAAAAAAGACAGGTCAAAAATTCAAACTTAAATCGCATAGAGAGTCTTTTTAGTATCAAAATATAGAAAAAATAACTTTTGTTGAGGGATTTTAATTTTTATGGAGATGCAAATAAATTCAAAATCGAGTTGGATAAGTTCCACGATGGGACAGGTTATTATATTAACTTGAATTGTGTTTACTTTAATAAGACTAATACCTAATTTAAAACTGCTGAGATATATTCATTTTTCTATAGAGTGGTTAAAATTAATTTTTAAAAAGTTTCAGCCTGTAACTAGGCTTCATTTTGAAGAACAAACTCATCGCTCATTGTTAATTTTCATTTAGTAAAAATAAATATTTTTGTTCAATTATTATCTTTTATTTAACCTTTTTATTTTATTGTTAACTAATATATTTTTGTAAAAAACCAATCTTAAGCTAAAAAAAATAAATTTATTACGATACGTATAATCAAAATAAAAATAAGGTATACGTACTGGGAATTTTTGCGATATACAATATTTAACTAATATTTTTTCTAAAGCGAGGCCGAGCAACATGCTGAAACATTTTGTGGCGATAGATGTTCTGAAATTTATTGAAAAAATTCATCAAAACGGCTTTTAGAAAATTTTAAATCTAAACATTCGTGTTTTCTCCGAAAAATCAGTAAAAGGAAATATTAAGGGCTTTTCAAAATCAAAATTGGAAAAATTTTTCTTCGTATAACACCACCCACCTCGCCCATTTTTCACAAATATTACAAATTTTGTTCTACCAAAAATTTTTTTGCCCCGAACTTGGGCAATTTTGCTACGTTTGGCATAGAGTTTGCATTTTCGTTTTAACAGTAACCGTATCCGCAAGATATTTTTATGCGATTAAAATTAAATTCTTTAAAACCCAGGTTTTGTAAAGAGTTCAATATTAAAACGGTGTAAAAAATTAAAATATTTGCAATTTTTATGAAAAATTTAATTTTTATATGTTTTAACGCTGAGTTTAAGAGTGAGTTTTATTTTTTTTTTTTATTTGCAATTCATTTATTTACATAAAAAATATATACAATTAAAATTTATAGCCTCAGCACCAATATTGGCATAAAAGAGGCTTATAGGCAACGAGTGTTAATCCATTTTAATAAATTATTATATATTTATATATTTAAATTTTTTAACAAATTTTCATATTTACTAAAGAAGTGTTTCTATATTGTTTAATAACAGTAGTTTCAGTTCCCGTTTGAATGTTGAAAAGATTAAAATATTTTTCAGTGTAATTGGTAAATTGTTAAATTCATTAGGACCAGCAAAACCGATACGTTGTTTTGATAGCTCAAGACGACATCTTGTTATCGATAGATTTTGCGCTTGTCTTGTATGCCTATTAGTGATTTGCATATTTTGTTGTAGTCTTATTGAAGAATTTCCAATACTCCTGATTGATTTGAAAACAAATTTCAGAATCTGCATTTTGTACAGCCCTTTAACAGGTAATATATTCGTTGCCTTGTATTTAAATAGATCCAATGTATGATATCTAATAGGCAAATTAAAAGTCAACTTTAGAGCTTTATTTTGAGCTGATTGAAGACTTTTTAATGCAGTACTATTTTTACATCCATAAATAATAGGAAGATACGATAAATGGCTATGAACAAAACCTTCATAAATCAACATTTTTGTTTTGCTATTCAATTTGCTTTTGAATTTGAATAAAGCACCAACAGCAGATGATATTTTTGATTTAATGGACTCTATGTGATAATCCCATAGCATATTTAACTGTATCAGACTCTGTTATTGGAACACCATCAATATGAACTGTCAAGATTTGATCGCTTCTTAAATTGTACGGTCTGAATCTGATGAATTTTGTTTTATCGGTGTTTAAAATTAGCTTATTGAGCCTGACATATTCAGATAATATTGCTGCATCATATTCTACTTGTGTTTGTAACACAGTTGCGTGCTTAAAACGGTAGAGCAAGCAGATGTCATCAGCAAACATGAAAATTCTACCATAAAAAATAATGTTCTGAATATCTTAATTTGTTAACAAACCATTAATAATAATAATAATTAATATCATTAATAAAAATTTTGAAGAGAAGGGGTCCAAGGACACTACCCTGGGGTACATCACATTTCACCCTGGGGTACATCATCACCAACTTGCACAAATTGCTCTCGATTTGTCAAGTAATCTTGTAATAAAGCAATAGAGTTATTCGACACACCAATAATCTTCAATTTATTTATCAGAATAACGTGATCAACTAAATCAAAGGCCTTTGACAAATCAAAAAATAAACCAGCAACACTATTAAAACCATCATCGAATCCACCACAAATGTAATCAACAACATTTACAACCGCTTCTTCTACACCGGAACCTTTGCAGAATGCAAATTGTCGTTCAAACAATATTTTGTTTCTATTCAGATAATCAGACAGTTGACTAAACAAAATTTTAACAATTAAAAATATCATATGCATTGAATTGTTAGTTAATAGTATTTATTTATTATTTATATTAATCAAATAATTACAAATTATATCCTAATACCCTAACCGAGCACTAGCAACAAAGGCCCTCGGCTCGTTGTAGCGAAAACAGACCAGAGCCTGTGGTGGGAATTGAACCCACGACCTTCACACTGATAAGCTAGCACGCTACCAACTACCCTACCAGGGAGCTCTAGTTAATAGTATTTCGAAGGAGTTAGTTATTCAATTTATATTAAGTTGTCCTTCCTTCCTGCCTTTCGGTAACGTTTATTTTCATGAATGCTGTTTTCTATTTTTATAGGAGATATTTTTATAATTTTTTTTCATTAATATCAGATGGAAGAAATATTTAAAATTTTTAAAGTTTTCTAAATAGATCTATGGAGCTGTTTTAAAACTTAGTAACAGCTTCTTGCGACCGATGCGGAAGTCATATATAACTTTTTCTAAATCACTTGTTCGTAAAACACACTAATAATGTAGTTATAATGCAAACATGACTCTTTTGCATGGGTTTTAGAATTAGTTACAAGAATGCTTTTTAAGAATATGAAGTTATTCCCTGAGAAACTCTAGTTTGACACCACCTATCCCGCCAATTTTTTACAAAACTTAAAAATATTGTTCTACAAAAAATTTTTATTTTTAGACTGGAAGGGTTCAATTAATATTGCTTTATTGCTGCAAACATTTTAATACGATAATGTTCTGAAATCATATCGCCTGGTGGAAAACTAAACCACAAATTTCTTTTTTGTGTGTAAATTTTTATTAAATTTCAAACAAATGAAAAAATAAATGGTACTGAAAAAATGGGTAAATGACAGTAAATCATTTTGAACAAATGTATAAAAAGTTAAAATAAATGTATGTGCTTTTATTTTAAGCTGAACTGATTACTTTTTTTTTATTAAACTACAATTAGTAAACTACATAATATTTTGAGTGTATCTATGAATTAATGAATACTTATATTTTGAAGATAAAGAAAATAGCCAATAATGTATTCTTCAGAAATTAGGAAAGGAGTGATTTTTAAGACAACCATCGGGTTTATATCCAAGTCACTACTTTTTAAAACGAAAGCCTAAATTCTTTTGGAACTTCTTAAGAATAAAATTCAAAAAGTTGTAAAAGAACAGTACAAGGTGGCGCAAAAGTAATCCTCCTATCTGAAAATGCTATAAATTTTGCGATTGGCCCCTAATGTCAGTTCTGTTTTGACATTTGTGTAGTAAACACATGCGAAATACACGTTAATAAACAATGTTACGCTACACTGCTCCAGAACGCGGAATATTGGTGACTATTTATTTGAGCAATAATCGGTCGGTGACTTTGGCACAACGTGAATTTCGTCGCAGATTTCCTAGCCGTCCAACGTCTACTAAATAAGCAAAATTTACGCTTTTGGGGCATGAAAATCCGCGTGTAACCACGAAGAGCCATTACACCCGCTCAAAGTCACTGTATGGTGTGCTGTTTTCGCTGGAGGAGTCATCACGGGCCAAACGGTTACTGTGAATGGTGAGCGCTACAGAGCAATGATCAACGACTTCTTTTTGCCGCAACTTGATGAATTGGGATTGGAAAACATGTGGTTCCAACAGGACGTTGCAACGCCACACACTGCACGTGCCACAACCGATATGCTGAAGGATGCATTTCCCGGGCGCCTAATCTCCCGTTTTGGCGATTTGCACTGGCCAGCAAGATCGCCTGATTTGACCGCTCCAGACTTCTTTTTGTGGGACTTTTTGAAGTCGCGGGTTAATGTCAATAAGCCTCAGACTCTTGCAGCTTTTAAAGACAATATCCGTCAAGAATGTGAGGACCTATCGCCGGAAGTTTTGGCCAAAGTGATGGAAAATGCCATAAAAAGGGCTCAAATGACAATCAACTGTGGTGGCGGCCATTTACATGACATCATATTCTCGACTTGATGTAAAAAAAATTAAAAGACCAAATAAAAATAATCCACAAGAAGAATCAAGTTGTTCATTTTTTTTTTTAAATTACAGCCATAAAACATCGGAAGGTTATTTTTGCGCCACCCTGTAAGTGAAACTTAGGAAACAATGAGAGAACTGATAAACGAAGAATATCTGCTACTTTTTTTGCTGGGTGTATCATAAACAGAGAAGACATATTTGCGGGTTTTTATTCTTTTGCTCATATCTGCTTTTTTCTGCCTTTTTTGGATTTTCCAGTTTTTACCTTTAAAGTAGCTTTTTCTTGAGGTTTTCGAGCTTAAAATTGCTTTTTTCACATTTTTTTTGCCTCAAAGTACTTTTTTTATAATAAAAAAATATTTTTTCTGCTAGCCTTTTTCTCTTCTCTTATTTTAAATGTTTCTTCCCAACTTTTTGCTTGTTTTTTGTCAATATTTTGTTTTTGCTTGAAATATATTGAATTTTGCATTTTTTATCTTCTCTGATCATAAAACATTGTTGAACAATAAGAAAATATTTTGAAGCCAAAGGCAATAATTGGAGTACATGAAGACTCATAAAAGAGCCCTGAAACCTTCAGAAATTGTAGTTATATGAAGCTGTTTTATTTTTCTGCCGCTCAATCCTCTTTCAGAGCATTACTTTCTGACTCATAAATGATATTAAAGGGAATTTTGGAATTTTCTGAGCCTTTTATCAATCATTTATAATTAATTTTTAACTAATTTTCAATGTTGAAAAAATTTGGAATCGAACTCAGGTTTCCCACAATGAAATAATTACATAAATAGTAAACTGTTGTTATTTAAATTATATGTTTTATAATTAAATTCATGAAAAATATTAACCACACGCCCTCATAAAAATTTATAATTCTCTATAACAAAATACTGCTCATTTAAATATTCCTAATAAATTTTCCATATATAAAATATTATAATCCAATTTACACATATTCTACAATAATCTGTCTTTCATGCCATATCTAAGATATTTTATTTTTCTAGTATTTTCATAGCTAATCTCATGACCAAAATACGTATTCTGTTTCTTTCATACCAATATAATTTACGATATTGAATGTTGTACATTTTGTAAAATAGTTTAACGAGCATTGAACGTCGTTTTCCGGCGGAAGTGTAATTTGATACTTATTCCAGTAAGTGACACTTTTTTTTTCAAGTTGCTGTTCTGACTGTTTAAACATTTGACATATTTTGGGCTGTTAGATGTTGGAAGATGACTAAGAATTAAAAGAACAAAAAAAAAAGGGGTGCATCATGGTAAATGAAATGTTGTTTTTAAGCTAATGATGTTAAAAATTGAAAAAGTCAGTATTTATTTATGAAGTGAAATGGAATTAAATTTTAAATAACAATTATTTATTTGTGGTGATTTTATAAATTTTTAGACCCATTAACATAATGTTGAGTTATCCACTAACTGGGACTTTAACTGACACATTTGTTATTGTTTACCATATAAAATTTGAATTAAACTGTTGGTTATATTTTAACGGGCCTTTGTAAGTGGATGTTTTAAATAGGGTTTTGTAAATTAAGCGAATCAAAATAATACAAATTTCGTGAAATTTTATTTATTAAAATACTTTTAGTTATTAAAATACTTTAGTGTCTATTTTTAAAAATTTCCAACACTAATGTGTGATTTTGATGTAGTTTATGTATGAAGAAGATCTAAACGATGATGATTTAATGCATACAATATGAATGCATAACTGACTAACGGACAGACAAATAAACGGATTGACTGACTGACTGAAAGTTTGTTTTTCATTTAATGCATGATTTTGATGGTTAGTTAGTTCGGTTGGTTGGTTGGTTGGATGTTTCCATTTCGTCTCGTTTCATTTTTGGTTACATGATTGTCATGTGGTCATATAGCTACAATATTCTCACAAATAACGAACTCCTTTTACAGGCTTGTTTTTCAAACAATTGCAATTTTTGCAATTGAGAATTTAAATTCAATTTCCTGAGTCTAAACTGTTTCAGAGTTGTGGCTGATGTTTTTGATGATGATGCTGCTGCTGCTGCTGCTACGGCTACTGAAGTCATCATTGATTTTTACCATTATGTAAAAGTATGAGTACCTCTTCATACATGAAACACAACAAATGTCAGAGTGTGTGAGAATGTCACTATTAACTTGGATAAGTTGTTGATGATGATGTCGTTTGAATTCTTCAATATTTTCCCAATGATATTAGGCGTATACATATTCTGTATATTAGGATGACATTTATTTTTATATTATCCAACAAATTTCAGTCTTAAAATTTATAAAATTATATAAATATCAATCCATATCCGAACTATTTAGAATTTTTACCAGTAAACCGTTAACGTTGTTTAAGATTGTAAATTGTAGAAAATAGAACAGTGTGAAAATATTTTGCCAAAAAAACTGAAGAGTCAATTTTTACATATTTTTTTTTTTTAATTTGCCGCAATATAGAAATTAAAAATCACTTTATATATTAAAATATAATCGATGCAATGATATAACCCCAATGGATATTGAAGGAGGAATCTACACCAGGGTAGAAACTGCAATTTTAAGCTCTACAGGTTGGTTGAAAAGTTCCTGCGCTCGAAATGAAAGAATACTGTTTTTGTTACGAAATATATTTTTTTATTCAATATAATCTCCTAGAAGCTCAAAACACTTGTTTCAATGATCTTTCAATAATATTATCCCATCCTTATTCTGGTTTTTCGGAAGCTCTGCAAAATAACCGTCTACGGCTGCTATGGCCTCTTCATTCGACGAAAAATGCTTTCCACGAAGGAATTGTTTGAGATTTCTGAAGAGATAGTAGTTACTGGGAGCCAAATCTGGTGAATACGGTGGATGTTCTAGCAATTCGTACTTTAATTCTTTGAATTTAGCCATCGTCAAAACACTTTTGTGAGCAGGTGCATTGTCTTGATGAAAAATGATTTTTTTCTTCTTTAAACCAGGTCTTTTCTCACGAATTTTTTCATCCAGCTGATCCAAAAGCCTGAAATAATATTCAGAGTTGATTGTTTTGCATTTCTGAAGATAATCAATCAACAAAATTCCTTTTGCATCCCAAAAAACTGATACCATAACCTTCTTTGCTGATCGTTGTGACTTCACCTGCTTTGGAGCTGAACAACCAGCTTCAGTCCACTGTAAACGTTCTTGTTTCAATTTAGGATCATGGTGGTAGATCCAAGTCTCATCCATAGTTATAAAACGACCCAAGAAGTGGGTTTTATTCGACTTAAAACGCTCCAAATTACGCTGAGAAATTTGTTTTCGATCCAGTTTTTTTTGAATAGTTAATGTGTGCGGCACTAACTTTCCAAACAGTTTTTTCATACGTTATTCTTCATGTAAAATATGGAGTACTCGTTCGTCTGAGATGCCTATGGCATTAGCGATTTCACGCTTAGTCAAACTTGGATCTTCACTAACCATATTATGTACCTGCTCAATAATTTCTGCTGTGGTTGCAGTTTTTGGTCGTCCTTCGCGTGGATCGTCTTCAAGGCTGGTACGACCACGTTTAAATTCACCAGCCCAAAATTCAAAGGGGCGTTTTGAAGGTGAGGACTCCTTATACACTTCTAACAATTGTTCATAAATTTCCTTTGCTTTTAAACCCTTCATTGTAAGAAGTTATATAATACAATACTAAAAGCTTATTATGTGTAGCCTTCTTAATCAGTTATTACTTAACACAATGTCAGCAACACATTATTTTAAAGACTATAAATATTTGGTGTATAACTTAAAAATTCGGGATTCACAACAGATGGTGTATATTTTATACAAGGTTTGTGTCTTTAATAATTTTTATAGCATTTTTGAGGGTACACATCTGTAATTTATGCTCACTTAGTCATTGAGTTTTTGGGATGTGGGTTAAACTTGGTTTAATTAAACCGTATACGAATTTTTTCTGCCATTTCCAAGTTTATTAACATAAATTTGTCGGAACAACTTTTATTTGCATAGAACTTTGGTCTTCATTGAAATAAAACTAAATAAACCAAATTTCAAAAGCAGTATTTTAGTTACAAACTGCGATAAACTGAGTTCAAAGATAATATACATCTTAAGGACTCGGCCTGAATGAAATAGTGTAAATAATAATATATATTTTTTTTACTTCGAAAATGTCGAATTTTGTGCAAACATAGCATCATTTGCGGAAAGTTTTGCTTTACTTCTTCAATTTCAAAAAAGTGCAGCGGAAGAACATCGATTGCTTACCTTATCTTATCCTGAATATGTTCCATCGATTTCAACATGCGAAAGATGCTTTGTGCGGTACAGAAACACGGAAGACAAAGACCGCCCAGGTCAGCCAAAAAAGTTCGAAGGTGATAAATTGGAGGCATTACACGATGAAGATTCTTATCAAACTCAAGAAGAAATAACTTGCAAAATCACGCAGCAATTTTAAAACGTTTGCAAGCAAGACGTTGAAAGATAACATTTCATATCGGAAATGCTGCTTGAAAGCCATCAAAATAAGTAATTTTTGCATCGAATCATTACTGGCGATGAAAAATGGATTCATTACGAGAGACCGAAGCGCAAGTAATCGGCAAACCAGCCGAATCAACGCCAAAGCAGAATGTCCATGGCGCCAAGGTATTTGTATTTGGTGGTTTCAGAAGTCGTCCCATCCATTATAAGCTGCTATATCGGGCCAGACGATCAAAGGAGACCAGTACCCAACACAATTAACGGCCGCTCCTTGCTCATTTTCGAAGAAAAATGGCCCAATTATGCCTCTGGACCAAAATCCGCACCAAACAGTGACTCGTTTTGGGTGCATCGGCTTTTCAATGTATCGCACGCATACTGTACCCCAAATGCGACAATTTTGCTTGTTTACATACCCGCGAAGATCAAAATGAGCTTCATCTGAAAAGATAACATTGAAAAGATGACATTCTGCAACATTACCATGATTAATATTCAATTTTTTATTTTTTTTATATAAAATTTCGCTAACAATTTGTTAGCATCTTCAGGAAAACAAAATTTTTATAATTTTTTTTTTTTTTTATCAACTTTTTTATAATTATAAAAATTTTGTTTTCCTGAAGATGCAAATTCTTAGCGAAATATCGAAAATAAAATAAGAAATTTTATATAAAAAAAATAAAAGAAAAAGATATTTAGCTTAAAAAATTGAATATTAATATTAAAATAAGATCGAATAAAGTTATATAACACTACCATGATTTTCAAAGTAATGTCGCAATATTTCCCAGCGTTGTTCAAGCGTATACACAACCATATTCGTTCAGCGGAAGGATAAAACTAAATATCTGTCAAATCAGACATGAGCTAAGTTTTACCATTCACGAAATAAGCACTGGTTGAAAAAAAAACTTTAGATGTTCAACCCTTTGCAAATATTTTGCTGCTATGTCGTGTAATATTGGGTGTACAACTTAAGAATGGCATATTTTGAGGTGACTATAACCCGATACCAATTAAAAACCTTTCAATTTCGACTTAAAGCTAACTAATAATCTATAGTTGTTACCCTAATGTGTAAATGAAATTCATATATACATACTTTCAAATGTTGTAATCGCGTCTAGAATTGGGCGCTGCGTCATGTCTCTATATGGTAGCAATTGATTTCAGTATAATATTGCCAATCAGTGTGTAAGTGAAGTTTTGAATTTTTATTCAATTGGGTTTATGTTCAGATTGTAATAAAGCCATCACTGACTGCAATACAAGGCAATGTCAAACTTTGATCATGGAAATTTTTTCTTTTAATAAATGACTAAAAATCAAAAAAAAAAAAAAAAATAAAACACGAGTATATTTCTCAGTCCGCATTGAGCAACAAAATATGCATAATGAAATGTTGACAAAAACTGTATAAATATTTTGTGTAACAACTTATAAGAATGAAAAATATTTTAATTTAAAATACAATTCCAACGTGGCTCGTAAACCATTTTAAATAAATACTGCAAACGAGGTGGAACCCAATCACAGTGTTGTGTATCTGTGTGTGAATGTGTTTGTTTTCATTGAGCGAATGTGTGTATTATACCCAAAGGATATATTAAAGTCATGTGATGGTGATGTACGTAGTACATAAAATGTCATTTAAATAAATGTTTATAAGAAAAAAAAAATATCTTGGTAGTAAAAAAAAAAAAACGCGATTCTACGTGAGATTTCCGTTTATATACTTTTTCTTTAAGTCTTGTTTATTTTCCCCATTTTTTCTTCTTCAATAATATTGAAAATTGAATTTGCATAAAAATAACAAACAAACAAACTAAATTCTAGTATGGAAAAGTGTGAAAAATTCTAGTTGCTATTTATTTTCTACTTATTTTTCTTATTGACATTCAGGATTTTGATTGGCAACTGCTTTTGTTCAATCAAATTGAGCTATTTAGATATAAGATTATCATCGTCATCACTTGCATCCAATCCAACACATACAACATAGAAATAAAAGAACAAACATATGGAAATTGAATTTTCTATTTAATTTTGTGTTTTTATTGCATAATAAAATCTTTCTATTTAATCTGTTTTCAAATTGTATATAAAATTGTTATAAAATGATTCCCTGATGTCCTATTTAAAAGAGATTTTTAAAAAGAAAATTGTTTAGTTTTTATTTAAATTTGATTGGAATTTGCATATAAATTAAGAAATTCAGTTTCATTGATATTTCAATCATCGTTGCTTAAAAAATGAAGTTTTTTTATTTCAATCATTTACGTCAAAGTAAACCTTTATTTGTACACTCACAATATTATTTCGTTAAAAGTAATCTAAATTAATCGAAAATACAATCAAGAAGAGGAATACTGATTTTTTCATTATATTCAGCCCATTTTGTTGTTTATTTTCAATCATTGTTTGATAATCGACAAAAGTAGTAAAAGCATTCGAAAGTCGTTTAAGATAACCATCAATTTTTGACTGACAAAACGTAGAAAAAAACGATTTTTCTAGTTTGTTTTTCAATTTGATAATTTTTTCTTTGTATGTAATTTTAAAAAACACAACACTCACAGATGGAAGCCTGTGATCAAGTGTCTACAAGTCACCACTTTTGTCGACTATTTTGGGCGACTTTTTTGAAGACATGTAAACAAAGCATCTATACTTTTTAGATTTATTTTTGCAGCTGTGGTTGTTCTTGATATTTTTTATTTTTTTATTTTGTTGGAAATACATGTGCATAGCTGCATGCAAAATTAAAGTTTTTAATAAAAATATATAATGGGCAGAAGAAATTACAAAAGACTTTTGAAAAAACAATCAATTTTGTATAAAAATAAAAATAACGAGAAAGAGGCAACACTTTTTAGTGAAAGTTGCAACTCTAGAGATTTTGTAGAGCCTGATGAAGATTTTACGGAGCCTGTGGATGATTTTGTGCAGTCTTTTGAAGATTTGTCTACTCCAAAATTAAATTTGCACGAACATTTCTATTAATTTAATGAAATTTCTAAAAAAAAATTATTAATAAAATATGTATCTAATTTAACAAAATAAAACCTGTTTCAACTTATTTCCTTCTTAGTGTGGAAATCTAATAGAAGGTTCCAAAAGTGTAGACTAGAATTATTAAAATGTTTTAGTGAATCTCAAGTTCCAAAGTCTACACCTAGTCAATAATTGTGTAGATTCACAATGACACGCACATGTTAAATGTCTATAGCTGAAAGCATTGGCTGGGGCATAATTAGTCAGTAGTACTGATGACAAAGTCAATAGTGAATAAGTACAGTTTCACTATCGACATTTCCTACAGGGTATTTTGATTCTCTATGTGTGTATATATATTTAAATAATTTCTTGTAATTTTTATTGAAGTAATTTTGTATATGAACAAACTATTTTGGTAAAAAAAACAAAAAGAAATTATTTGAAATTCTATTTTTAGAAACAGAAAACATGAAATTTACATTTAATAACTCCTGCTAAATTACTGTAAATCTTTCTAGTTTGTTTTTAGAATGACTGATTCAAATAGTTAAAAAATATATTTCCATGAATTTCAATTGATTTTTCATTTCAAAACAAACTCTACGTATTACATTTTAAAATATATTGTGAGTGTATCGTCTATATACCTATTGATGGCGTAAAACTTTTGTTAGTAACTGCATATTAAAATTGTCCTATACTTTTATTGTTTTGTAACATGATTACATTGTTTACAAATCATGACATTTGAATAAATCAAAACTTTGCAAAATCATGCCAATATATGTCTTTTTTTTACAAACACATATGAATCATTCTATACCAAGTAAACTACAACAGGAAAATCTTTGTCGGATTAATATCAAATTTTGGAGAAAAAGAAAACGGGTAATGTAGAAGTTCTTTTTATTTAGAACCAACCCTTGAAAATTAATTGTATTCTGTAAACGCAGAAATTTTTATCACAATTTTATGGAATTTGTCCTCGAAAAGTAGCTAAAAAATATTTTGGTGTATTTTTCGAAGTAAAATCAGTTTTAAACTTTACTACACATTATAACATTCCCAATTTAGGAGTTTTCCACTCTGTCCTTTGTTTCTTTCTACTTTGCACTAATAAATTTTGTGTATTTTAATACATTTCACTCTGTTGCATGGAATACTCTATCATTGTGAATTTAGCTTTTTTTTTTGAAGTGTTATGTTAATCTTAAGAAATTAATTTCTAAGAGGATGGAGGAAATTTCCCAGTGAAACAGGTAGATCTGAGATAGCAGACTCTCTTACTATAGGTAGCTGGACACTCATACAAATTGTACTGCTAAGTGTAATCTAGAGATACCTATATTATCCATGTCTAGTAAGGTATCCCTTTCACAACCTAAGATCCCTCTGATTGAGAAATAGTAACCTCTTGCACATCCTACTACACATCCTCATTTTTCAAGTGTCGAGAAAATCAAAATTCAGCCCGAATTCTCAATCCCTCCCGAATATAGCCAGAGGCTGATCCGAAGAAGGGTTTAACCTCTCTGCCCATCATATTTGCCAGGCAATCCCCATGCTTAAGTACAGAGTGCACCTCATAGTCAGGCACCCAATTCAGTGTCAACGCATTCTGGCCATTAAATCCCTGAGTGCCGTTTGACTATCGGACAGAATACAAATATTGCTCCCTTGAGCTCAATGAAGAAGATTTTCTGTCCAGAGTAAGTGTGGCCAATATATCAAAGGGTGCCGTAAGTTTACCACCCAGTCCAGGAAAACGAATAGCACTCCTGCGTGACTCGTTCGCCATAACAATGTAGAAATAAACAGCAGTGGTTCAAGTACAATTCCGTCACCTGCTCAACCATTAGTCCGATTATCGTTTGAAAAAGATCAGTAAATCCTCTTCGACTTTAATCCTCCTGTTCTCCTTGCATCCATCTGATGTGATAAAAAAAGCCTGTTGCATACGATGAAATATGGCACGTCAACATGCCCATAACAGAATTCACCAGGTTATTTGCTTAACCTACGAATAATTCGGTTCAGCTAATGCTGGGTGATCTCCAGCAGCATATGTATTACCAAAGTCTACAGTAAAGGTGAAAATAACACTTTTTGGACAGCCCCTAGTAGTCGTTATGGTCCTCGATGGACCACCAAGAACTCGCATTATAACACAAGGAACGTCTAGTTTGTTGTCACCAGTGGGATGTATTTCACTTCTGTCCCGTCTTCGGTGGCATACCTCTATCCAATGGTCAATATTTTCAATAACTTTGAGACATAATTGAGGTTCAATGTTACTAATGTGCAGAATTATCTCATCCTTTAGCTCTTGAATTATACTTGGCTTATTGACCTACACCTTTTCTTTTAAATATCCTCAAAGAAACAAGTCCAACAGTGTCAAATCACATAATCGTGGCGATCAATTAACATCGCCACGACGTGAGATATTAGGACCATTGAATTTCTCGCGCAAAAGAGCCATTGTTTCGTTGGCTGTGTGGTAAGTTGCACCATCCTGTTGGAACCACATATCGTGCAGGTCCATATCCTCAACATCCACGTAACTGCTTGGCCGACCTAATATTCGAAGAAGTACGGCCCGATGACGCCGCCAGCCGCACCAAATAGACACTCTTTGTGGATGCATCGGCTTTTCAACAATCATTCGTGGATTCTCATTTGCCCAAATGCGGCAATTCTGCTTGTTAACAAATCCACCGAGAGGAAAGTGTGCCTCGTCGCTGAAGCTGATTTTCGTTGTCTGTCCAACCAACCATTCGGTGTATGGACGACGCTTGAAATGGTCAGTAGGCTTTAGCTCTTAAGTCAATTGAACCTTGTAAGCGTGTAAATTTAAATCTTTATTCAAAATTTGCATCAGTGATGTTCGTGAGATGTTCAATTGTTGGGCACGACGACGAGTCGGGGTTGACGGCTCTTCTGTCACACTATCACAAACAACAGCAATGTTTTCCGCAGAATGAACTGGGCGAGAATGCTGGGCGAGTTTGCTGAAATTTGCGCACAATTCTCCCGATTGTGGACACATTTGGTCGTTTATGCTGACCAAAAAAATCAGGAAGTCCATTTTGATTTGAACGCCAATTTTTGTAAAAGGCTTCAGCAATCTTAAAGCGCTTTTCAGTTGTGTACCTCTCCATGGTTGAATTTGTCAAACACTGAAACAAAGAAATGTCAAATTAAGTTGGGCAAAAAACTTGACGTTGGACCACTCTTTATATAACTCTATTTCGGAATGCCCCATATATGGAGTGAAATTTATTATCGCATACCCAGTTATCCCAGTTAATTGTGGCAAAAAGGATTTCATATGTTTTAATTTAATTCGTTGATATTCGATATATTTTATACGTTTAGCATAGTAAATTGTTTTTTTTTTTACGTGAAAATAATGACTAAAAATTTAAAGGCCACAAATCATAATTTAAATTGCGAAACTGAAAAATTTGTTATTTTCAAAGGAAGATAAAATATCACTTTTTACTAGCAAAATAGATGTCTTGTATATTAAATTTGCGTAAAAACAAACTGTTCTAAATTTTGTTGAGAAATTCATTAATTTTTCACGTGAAACCGGAACAACTTACTGTGCTTTAGGGAAATTTTCAGGGAGGAAAAACTAATTTGTTGAAAATTTGGGATGAAAAGAATAATCGATAAGGAGATTTTGTGTGGTACTCTACTAATATTAAAAAAAATCCAAGGGTCCTAGTGCCCAAAGAGGTTCGTTTTTCGGGGGTGGACTTAGTCCATTTCCTTGTTAAAATTACTTTAAGTATCCCAGCAAAAAAATGGTAGTCATTCTGTGAATATAACTTCCTTTATTGCTTCCTAAACTTAGTTGACATTCTTTTATGATTTTTTGGTGTTATTTTAAGGCACTTCCAAAAGAATTCATATTTCAAATGCAGTGCTCTTGATATAAACCCGATGTATATCTTAAAATATCACTCTTTATTACTTCTAAAGCATAAGTTATAGTATATCGTATATTTTTTTTTTTTAATCTAAAGCATTTATTAAAATTGAGAAAATAGTTCTGATGAACTTTTTTAATTTTTTTATTAAATCATTTTTTATATTCTAGCTTAAAATTTCATGAGGGTTAGAATTTATGCAGTTTTGCAATATTTATAAAAGTTTTAAAAAATTAAGAAAAACTGATTTTTTTACCTTTAATTGAAACTAGCTGTCCTGTCATTTGCATTTTTCAGCCTCAAATATTTATGACGACGCAATCTGTGCATTTTTGCATTATATATTTTAATTAACACTACATCCTTTCCAGTTTTAAATCAGAATTACCCAAAATAATTTAAAAATTGTGTAAAAATTATTTCAAATTAAAAATGTTTTAAAATTGTGCAAAAATAATTTAAAATTGTTCCAAAAAATATTTTAAAATTGTCTAAAAATGTATTAAAATTGTACAACCAATTTTTAAATTATCCAAAAATATTTTAAAATTTGTATAAAAATGCATTAAAATTTTTGAAAAATGTTTCAAAATGCTTTTTTACTAATGCAGAATTATTTATTTGTTTTAATAAAGAGTATTTGTATATCAATGCATACAATTCGCTTCTTTAAATTTAATTTTCTGCATTCTTATGAATTAAATTTTCATCAAAGCATAAATACTACAAAGTATATGAACATTTTCCACTCATGCATCAGAATAATTAATCAGTGTATTATCATTGCTTCCTTAGAGTAAAGTATGAGTAATGCTAGTAGCTATATTTGAATACTTCCATCCTATGACACGCTAATGTTAAATTCATCGATGAAACCATCAGAAAAGAAGTGATGCCTTTGCCATAGTAGTGATGCTTTTATTGCTTCTTTGTCAGCTTTATTCTTGCTGGGTGTTACTTGAAAGAACTTGAAGAATAAGTTGTATTTAATAAAAATAGCCATGATTTTACTATTCTTCAAGTAAATATTCTTTTTTTTTTCTAATAATAATATATTGATTAAATTTAATTTTATTTTATTTTTTTTTTTTTATTCAACATTTTGTAATTTCAAAGCCTAGAGGCCAATTAATAAATTACAATATTCCACTCACTTTAAATCAATTAACACTCAAATTGTTTGCTTGGCTTGTGATGATAACTATTTCAAGTTGTCATCACTATGTGAAAAATGACAACAGCAACAAACATAAACTTTTGTCATTGAATAAACAAATCGCAAAACGATATTACAACGGAAAAATAGCATACGAATTATTGACAACATTTATTGTACAATAACTTATTTGTTGTAACAACATGCTGTACAACAACAACAACCAAATATGATGATGTAAAAGTTTTTACACCTACAAAATGTGATATTTCCGCTTTATGATATTGAAAAATCATACGGAATAATAATGAATTTACAAACGATGAAATATATATCGTACATATATTTGATTGGAATAAATTTAGAAATAAAAATATAGTTACAGGAGAAGGATATGGGTTAGTAAATATAAAATGGTCATAATAAAAATTTACTTTTATATTAATAATAAAAAAGCTAAAATTACATTTAGACTGAGAAAAAAAACCCTTACTAGTTTTTGTACAAAACTAGTTTTTACTACGGTTTTTATAAATGCATTTTGACAAGTAAATGCTAGGTTTGACTCTCCTGCAAACTTTATTATTTGAATAAATTTGTATTTTAATATTATTGATAGTCAAACAAAAGATCAATCAAAAATATTATAAAGAAATTACTTTGTTGTAAATACCAACAATAAATGTTAGTTATAAAATCATTTGAAATTAAAAAAATGTTTGTATGATTTTATTAATACTCTTCTCTATTATTCTCCAACTATGACTCGTGTTCGATTAATGAGCATTCTTAACTTTTATAAGAGGCTTAAGCCGGTATCAGTAACTGTAGTTAATTCGATTTAACATTTAACTATTTACTCTAATCACGGCTGCCGTTGCTACCACCATACCACCACCGATATGGGTGTTATGGTGACTGTAATAAGTTTTGGCAACAATGACGACGCCTTGTCGTTGTCAAACAATTGTGATACAATGTCGCAATGACATTTATCTTGATGAATGATCAAACTGAACACGGAAGCTGAGAGAAACAAAAAAATATTAACCGAAAACCAAAAATAAGCGACGTTCCTTTGACGTGTGTCACGTGGCTATAAGATTTTTCTTTAATTTTTTTTCTCTTCGTCTTGTGACAAAATAGCAATAACAGTCTATGATTGTAATCAATTGATATGTCATAGAAATTTTATAATCATAATCGTATTGTTAACACTTTATGGGAATTTAAAAGGAAGAATCATTTAAAAAATTTTGTAAAATAAATTAAAAAAAAAAAATAACAGAAACATACCATTTCCGGTTTATTGTCAAACGGAAATGAGTTTTTCAAAAAAGAAGAATCCTTTGTAATGAAAGAGTTAGAAACAAATTAAGGGATAGTTAAATGGTCAAAAAAAGTTTTTGTTTTTAAAATAATTAATTTCACATAAAAGGTGTACCTTTGATTTCTTGTGTCTATTTTTTTTTAATGATGTTATTCTGTGTTTAATTTTTATTTTTCTCAAAACAAACGACGGTTTCTTTTTCATGTCAAATTCTAATCAAAGTGGTCGGCCTTTTTGTTTTTAGAGTGTCTAAGCTGCTGTTTGCTCAACATTCTCCTTACTAATATCTTGTTAATGTGTTGTTTGCATAAAATCTTTATTAACTTATTAGACAAAAAAAGAAAAGACCCGCATCATCGATGCAGAACTGATGATATTTAGACAATCGTTAGAAAAATAAAAAAAGAACACTCATACATTCTCTACCCAATTGTCATTTGATCCAAAGTCAAGAAGTTTAAATATTTATCCAGGTATTTTTAATAATGTTCTATGTATCTTTGGTTAGTGTTCATTCTTTTTTTTTTTTTTTTGGTGTCTTGAAATCTCAGAAGCATCTACACAAATATTTGGGAAAAAAAATCTATAAATGTGTTTAAATATGAATGTGTATTTGAATGTATTGATGTTTTGGAGGTTTTTTATGTTAACACAGCTGCTGCTGTTGCTGAGGAGGGAGATCATATTTAGAAAAATAATAATGGATTAAAAACAAATCCTTAATTAATTTTCTTCCACTGTTCGTCATTGCATTTGAAACTTATCAAAATATAGGTCTGAATTTTTAAATTCATTTTTATTTAAAGCGAAACTTTATAAAAAGTAACGCGAAGAAGCGTCAAAATGTCAAAATAGAAAAAGTATGCAGTATTTTCGTAATAGTACAATAAGAGGAACTGAAATTGTAGAGGTAAACAAATGTTTGTTCTGAAAAGAATTGAGGTGAATATAAAATATTATTCACCTCCATGCCTGGTGAAAAATATGACAAAATGTTTTATTCATCAGACGCTAATACCAAATTGTATTAAAATACATAAATTTGTAGGGAAAAATTAGAGATACTTGTTACTCGTACACATATTTTAAATATTAGATTCCTATCCAAGGAGGTTTTTGCTGGGCGTTTGGGGACGCACTTTCCTTATTAGACCCCCCATTTTCACCACATTCCTGGTGAAAATTTCAAGAGACACCTTAACATTGAATTAGGTGATACTCCAGGCAACATATAACATATTTTATATCAATAATTTTTATCTAAGAAGTTTCGGGGGTAGGATGTTAAAACAAAGACTTTTTCCCCACCCGTTAAAATTTCCGCTCTGTCTACCATACACGGGATAATATCATTACCATTGCATTCATATCAGTTAAAATGAAATTATTTTCATTGCTATTTTTTAAATTAGTGCCAATTTACACGGTGACTTTTGCATGCACGTATTGTCTGCAATTCTTGTTTGCTGTCGAACGGGGTATAGTAGCAAGCGGGGTAAAAAAATAAGCAGGGTTGTCGTTTTTCGTGCATGTATTTGTTATTTCCCTTTCACACATATTTATATTACTTCATTCACATTAGGTTTTGCAAGGAAACAAGTAAAAAAGGCTTAAATTTTATATTGGGCTGTGCAATATCCTAAAAAAATGTTCTCTACCGTTTTTGATACAAATAATGTAAACAATTTTTAAAGTAAAATAATGGAGGTGAAAAAAATTTTTTGAGGTGAAAAACTTTTTTGGATGCGAAAACAAATTTCTTGGTGGAAAAAATAAATTTTAAGGTGAAAAAAATAAAGAAAAGGAAAGTTATAAAAAAAAGGTGAAAAAATTTTTTTGTGGTGAAAAAAAATTTTAGTTGTGAAAAAAATTTTAGTGATGAAAACAATTTTTTGAGGTGAAAAATATTTGAGGTGAATACAAAATACTATTAATTTCTAAGCGACTGGTGAAAAATATGAGAAAATATATTATGTACCAGTCGCTACTATGAAATTGTACTAAAATACACCAATTTTTATGGAAAATGTAGAGGTATCTTTACATTTTCACTCATAACTTTTTAACCGCTAGACCGATTTTGCTCATTTTCAATACCAAACTGCCCGGGAGGCATTTCGTGTCGTGATCGCCATTTCAACTGACAGAAAGACAGACAGACGGACAAACAGACAGACGGGCATCGCTAAATCAACTTTAAATTGCATAAGGATCACGAATATATATTCTTTATGAGGTCTTACACCTATATTACGACATGTTACAAACGGAATGACAAACTGATACCATATATGGTGTGGGTATAAAAAGAGAATAGGAGAAAAAATTCACGTATAAATAGACATAACTTTTGAAGCAATTTTAAAAGAGGAATTGTTAAAAAAAGCATACAATCAATTTCATCGTGTAAATTAACTCTTACATATATTAATAAGATTTGGGAATTCGAAACGTACAAATCAAAAACCAATCGCTGAAACAGAAAAAGAAAAATATGCATAAATTAATAAATATCAGAAAAATGCAGACTCGCTACTATTAGAGCTTTACCCTGCAACATAATGAAATGCTCTTGTGTAATGTTAAATGCAGACGGAATGTCATATTTTATTGATCTTCACTTAGTCGTTTTCATTAGAATATATTATTTTTTGCCCTGTATTTAGTGTTTCAATTCCACACGTTACCCATTTTATTTCGTTTCACTTGCTTAGTATTTGAATTCCACTAGTTCCATTCCGTTTAGTTCCATTAGTCTAACATTTCAGTTTCATGTTCCAATGTAAACGTTCCAATCCATTTCCTTCCATTGCCAAGCGTTTTGATTCCACTCGTTTCCCGTCCAATTCCACTTCGTTTTCCAATTTTACAGGCTCAATTCCACTCGTTCTTGAAGTTTCTAGTCAAATCGGTTTTGTCAGGTTGTTAAAGGGACACTTGTGTCGCTTTTGAATTACCACGTTTTTTGCTTAATCCTTTCACTACCACGGGGATCATGCATTCCAAGCAATATTTAAGAAATAATATCTCTACCGATGGTATATTTAGTCCATTTTATCTTGTTCATAAAAGACATATAATCCCTGGACATATCTTCCTTCTGAAGGATACTAGAATTTTCAAATATTTTTTCTGAATTTATGATTATTAATAAAAAAGTTTTCCGTTCCATTTAAAAATAAAGGAACATACATTTATTTTTCAAAGAAATATCTATATTAACTTTTTTATACATTTATTGGAAATAATTTACTATCATTTACCATTTGTTTCAGTTTCATTTATTTTTTTCATTTGTTTGAAATTTAATAAAAATTTACCCACAAAACGGAAACTTGTGGTTTATTTGTGTCCGTAACAGTTATTACAAATTTAAATTTTGTTTGCTGTCTGTTTCAAAAAAAAAATATTCAAAAAATTTAAATTTGTTTTTTTATTTAAATTGGTTGTATATATACAAAATTTTTCAATACAAATTACAAGAACTTCATAAACACACATACATACACAAACACATTCACACAAAAAGTGTCTATAGCTTTGCATTCATACATTTTGTATTGTACGAGTATATTAAAATAAAAAAATACAAAAAAGGAGACAATTTCAAAAAAATTGAAAAAAAAACATTTATTTTTTAAGGAATTGGTAGGTAAAAGTTTGACATTTATTTTAACTAATTATATCATTTGTTTCTTTCGGATGTGTCAGTTGATTAATCAACATTTAAAAATATATAACAAATGGCATTTAATTTAAATAAAAACTAAGTAGACCGGTTTTTAAAATGAAATATCATTTCTATTAAATGATATTTTCAGTTATTTTAATTAATTAACTTTTTTAAGTGTACTTCTATACAAAAAAATTACTTTGAATTGTTAAAATATTACGGTAGTGAAAGGGTTAAATTAAAAAAGTGTCTTACTAGTTAATTATCGCCTAGTCCTGGTAACACATAATTCATAATTCTAGACAAAGTGGTTTGTGCAGACCTTTAGTCTTTTAGTTTTTACAAGAGAAGATTTCAGAAAGATCTTTATCATTGAATTAGCGCACATTCCAGGGAATACATATTTTAAATTTTACGTTTTTAAATGAAAGGATATGTGCAGGCCGCCAAGGGGAAGACTTTTTCCCTTTTATATTTAGAGATTTAGAAATAAATATATACATTTGATTTGTTGTTTTACTTAATTTTATTAAGATCATAAACACCAGATTTTCAAATATGCCAGTGTTTAGTTACACTTTGTTATTACAGACCACCCCCATCAAACAAAGAACCGCTTTTAATATTCATATAAAACGGATATAGAAAAATTGATTGCTTAAAATATTAACCCATTTTGGCCTTAAAGTGGATTATTTTAGCTAAATTTAGGTAAAATGTTTGTTAAACGCTTGTGCAAGTGACTATTATTAATCTTAAAATACCGTTACAAAAATAACTGAAATACTGCTACCTTTAAAAAATATAATCAAAATAAATTTGATGTAAAATTTAAAAGAAATAATCAAAAACCCTCAAATTACTTTAAAAATTCGTAGAAATCTTGTTATAAAATTGAAAATGTGGGTTAACTAATAAAACAACGGCATCATAAAAAAAGAGCAAAAATTAAATCGTAGAAGATTAACATTAATTTGCAATTATTCATGCTGTGCTTTATTGGTGCAAAACACTTTTACACTCTTCTCCTGCCCCACAATTCAGTCAAAAACAACCAAAGAGATTTATGAACAATTTTCATTGGGTGTTTGTAATAAAGTGTAATAAAAATTTTCAAGTAAAAACGAGAAAAATTATATTATGCAAATTACTATTAAAAAGTATAAAAAAAAACGATGAACGCCATCGTGTTGATGTTTGTAGGAATGATACCGATGATGAGCCATAAAAATAAGAGGAAAAATATAATATAAAAATAATGGAAAAAATAAGAACATTTTATGAATTTTTCTTTTGTATGAATTCATAAAGATTACTTGAGAAAAATTTCCTTATTTTTTTTGTTTGAATAGTTTAAGCAGAAGCATACACTGAAAATAAAAACTGATATTACTAAAAAGTCTGTAATATTCTCACTTTTATTAAAGGTGTCATTAATATTTTACCATCTGACAAAAAAAAATGTTATTGGGGTTAGAAAACATTTCTATACACTCAAAAAAAAGTTAGTAAAAAAAATTTGAAAACGGGTTTCAATTCGACTTTAATATTTTTGTACTGATTTTTAGTAAAAAACTATTATTTAGCAAATCTTTTTGCTACTTACATTTTAAAAATTACAGAGTTTTTATAGAATATTTAATTTTTGTTTCAAATTTCATTAATCATTTTACAAATTTTTGAAAACCGATTTGCTAAAATTACCAAAAAAAATTTATTAAGTTTAAAAAAGTGCATATTGAAGGAAATGTTATTTCTAATAATTAAAACTAATACATACAAACTTAAATTGCCTTAAAATGTTACATAGTTTGAGAAAAAGGGATCGGAAGTGAATATATCAACTACGTTTAAAAATTGGACATACACTTAAAATAGCACTAAAAAGTTTTTTTATTTCTAAAAATCAGCCCTAAAAACAATTAAAATTTGTCCATAAAAGTAAAAAAAATTACTAAAATGTTTTTCAAAAAAGAAATGAAACAAAATGATAAATTCGCTTGTTTTTACAATCAAAGGCTTAACCTTTGATTATTTTTATCTAAAATATTTTTTGAAAAAAAAAAAAATAAATAAATAAAAAAAAACAAGTAAAAAAGGCTTAAATCGGCTGTGCCGAATCTTTGAATACCCTCCACCAATGTTCTCTATTGTTTTTGATGCAAACAATGTAAAAAACTTTTGAAGTAAAATTATGGAGGTGAAAAACTTTTTTGGATGCGGAAACGAATTTTTTTACGTGAAAAAAATTTTGAGGTGAAAAAATTTTTTTAGGTGAAAAAAATTTTTTGTGGTGAAAAAACTTTTAGTGGTGAAAAAAATTGTTTGAGGTGTACAAAATATTATTAATTTCTAAGCGATTGGTGAAAAAATATGAGAAAATATATTATATACCAGTCGCTACTATGAAATTGTACTAAAATACACCAATTTGTATGGAAAATTTAGAGGTTGACATTTTCACCCATAACTTTTTAACCGCTGGACTGATTTTGCTCATTTTCAATACCAAACTGCTCGGGAGGATGTACAATAATCTGGGTAAAAATCGGCACTCGCACTAGCGAGACAGACGGACATCGTTAAATCGAATTAAAATTGCACAAGGATCACGAATATATATACTCTATGGGGTCTTAGACCTATATTTCGACATGTTACAAAAGGAATGACAAACTGATATATACCCTCACCATATATGGTGGAGGGTATAAAAATTTGATGTTTTACAAAAACAAATAAATTTGAAATTTTGTACTAATATTAATAATATTTAGTAAATTTTTTTTTGCTGATTTTAGCAAACAGATTTTAAATTTCACTTTACAATTTTTTCTACAAAATTCATTGTACTACACGTCAGCAGACATGTGTTGCTAAGATTAGCAAAAAATACCGCTGGGCTCAAATTAACAAAATTCCCCGTAATAACAGCATAATCTTCAGTTGCCATTTCAGACTTTTTAGAATTTTAAAATTTGTTAATGCATTATGTAATATAAATGGAAATTGAAAATTATAAAATTTTTCTTCAAGTGTTGGCTGAAAAAGTTGAAACTGTCGCTTTATACATACTTTACATAAAAATAATTGAAAATTTTAATAAATTTTACATATTTTTTGTACAACATTTAAAACAAATGAAGAAATTTCCAAATCACGAATGTTGTCAGATTTCTCAAAACTTTTTTTCATTTTTTTCGTTTCTTATTTAATAAATTTATGCAATCTTAACAAAGATCGTGTTGAATGTGTTGATATAACGCAAGGTTTTAACAATATAATTTGCATTTCATTTTTTGTAAGATGAATGTACCAAGTGCAAGAAGAAGAAGAAGAAGAAGAAGAAGAGGAAGAAGAAGAGGAAACAGAAGTTAAATCTACCAACCAACTAAATAAGTTACACTCACGGTACAATAACATTTCGTGGTGCGTTTGACGTGTCTTTTAAGTGACATGTTTGGTTTGTTTGGTTTGGTTTTAGTTGAAAAATGTCAATTTTTCTACCATTTGCAGCAACATTGAAATTTTTCATTCAAATCAAGCAGTAGCAAATTTTAAAGAAACAAAAATAGTTGTCATAAGTTCTGGGGATTTAACAGACTGTTTTGCATCTTTAAAATTGAATAAGAAGTAAAAGAAGCTGAAGGGGGAAGCTGAATATGTAAAATATTTTAATGTCGAGTTTGTTGTTTTTTTTTTCTTTACTTTGCAAAATGTTAAACTGTCATTTTCTTGTTGATTGTGTGTCCTTTTGATGAATTAGGTTGAAATAAGAAATTTCATTCTTATAAAATTTATACAGAAAAACAGCTGCAAATGAAATGTTACGTGTAATTTAAATATTTTTTTAAGATGTTAATACTTAGAGAAATTAAGGATTTATTAAGTTAACATATTGACAAGATGTGTATCGGTATTATTACTGATTTAAACGAATTTTGTGTCTTTTTATATTACGTTTATATTGAACGCCTAGAATATGTATTTTAGTTTTCTTCAAATTTTAAATTTGAAATTTGTATGGTCGAAAGCTTGAAAAAATAAGAAAATACGTATTTTGGGGCTAAGTATGCCCTTAGTATTAGGCCGCATTTATATTATTCTTAAATTGCAATTAGAAACAAATTTAAATTTCGAGTCTATTCCAACTTTCCCGACGAAGGATATAAATGGGCCACAGAAAAAAAATATATTTCAAATGAAAGTAAGGTCAACTCAAACAGTTCTCACAACTACGGGAGGTTGAGGGCTACTGAAAGTAATTATAAGAAAAGTAAACTCAAACAGTTCTTACAACCACGGGAAAGGGACCACCGAAAAGTAAGGAAAACCAACTAAAATAGTCATTTTCATTACGAGATAGACCACGACCAAAAGGCAATTATAAGAAAAGTCAACTCCAACAGTTCCTTTTATATTTACTTTGCTTCCAATAATGAGACAACTCAATCTATCCACTTTAGCGGTACGATAACGTAACCGGATGGAGCTGAAACTGTGTAGTTACAGATAAACGAAAACGTATCATCTGTTTTGAACCAACACTTTTAATTTGCATTGCTATTTATTCCCAGCAAAAACATGGTAATGTCAGGTCATTACTGTGTAGATTACCATGTAATGATAGGTCATTACTTTTTTATAACTTTAAACAACAAAATAATGACCTACTGATAATGGATGAAAGAAGAACTTATATGTAAACGCAAAATAATGATTTACTGTTAGTTGTGTTTTTTATTATATTTATTAACTTGTTTTGAAAAACTACACCAAAATAGAAAATTATCTGCTGTAAAATGTTTTATTTTTTTAATTTTAATATTTTAAGGTCTTTGTATTAGAAAAAGCATTGAATTATGAACTTAAATTTTTGAGTTCAAAAAGTAGATATTTTAAAAATTTTTTATAATCTAAATACAAATTATTCTTGTCGATTTCTTTAAGTAAGAAAATTTTACGTGACTATTGTTTATTTAAGAATAACTACTTACAATTCTTTATTATTGAAGGTAATCACTTATTTCTTCACTATGAGTAAACATACTGGTAACTCATTATTCTCACTTTTTTTTGGGATACCGCGAACAAAAATAATTAAGCGAGTTAATAACATGGTAACTAGTGAAATACTTTGTGTGCACAATTTTTAAATTTTTTGCACAATTTTTAAATTTCATCATTTTATTTGATTGTACGAGGGCAATGAAACACAGGTTTTAAGATAAAAAATCATTCTTAAATTTTTTCATCTCTTGCAAAAAAAAAAGATTTGTCGAGGTCATCAAAATAGGTATTTGATTGTGAGATTATTTCATCGTTGCAGTCAAATTTCTTTCCCCCGAGCCATTTTTTCAGGTTTGCAAACAAGAAATAGTCACTCGAGGCAGAAATTCGTAGCCTAATTTATGAATTTTTCCCATGGAAACTGCACTTATCACACGATTGCGTTTGATATCGATTGTGGCGCCTATCTTGTGGAAGCTTTCTCATACCGAAGTGATCATTCAAAATTAAAACCACTGAGCCATGTGAGATGTCTATGGCTTCCACAATCTAACGCATATTTAATCTCCGATCGGCCAACACTATATCGTAAATTTTTTCAATTATTTCGGGTGTAGGACCTTAACTGGGCGTCCAGAATGTTCCGCATCTTCCTTGCTCTTACGGCCATAACGAAATTCAGTAAACCACTTTTTTACCATTGAAATCTATAGTGTAGAGTTGCAAAAGTATTTATCGAGCATAGCGATGATTTTTTTCTGTCACACAAAAACTTAATGACACAGCTTTTTCAAGTTTTGACAGGAGTCAACTGACAGATGACTGTTGATGGGAGGAGTATTGACTCGTCCTCGTATTTTCCTTTTTTCATAAGTATTTTTTACTTTATTAAGTAAACACAGAAATAAAATCAAAATTCAACAGGTTCGTCCGTCCCAACTCGTTGCGTTTACTTAGGATAAGTGCTAGTGTGTCTTTTCTATAAATAAGTAGTTTAAATCAACTGATTTATCACGTTACGTCTACATATCGTTAGCTTATTATTGGATGGGTCCACTAACCATTTTGAAAAAAGTTTAGTTAGTAATGGAAAATATTCCCTTTTGCATTCCGAACCCCGTTCCAAGATATGCTGCATCACCCCTGTTTTGCATATATCATTATTATTTTGTTGCATTTGGCATATATTTTAAATTTGGATACAAAACTTCTTAAATATAGTTAAGAACTGTTTTGGAGCATAACCATAACAACGAATGTAAATCGAAACAAAAAGAGAGAACTGCTTTTAGGCGCACATAAATGTCAAATTGAGAAATATTTATGTAAACTTTCTTTATCCTTTTTCTCTATACCAATTTCCCATCTCTTCACAGTTTGCCTCTTTTTCCTTAAACAATGTTCAGAAATTTGGATCTGTTCGTATATAATTTTGTCAATGGGCGGACACACTGAATTTTTTGTAGGATTTGTCCTGTTAATCTAATAACGATTTTGCCTTTTTATATTAAAAACATTTGTAAAAAGTCTACAACAAAAAAACTAATTAAATACCGCAGGCTATATTTTAGTATTAAAATATAAATCAAATAAATATCATTGTGACTGCTAAGTACCAACGCGTGTCTACAGAAAACTTTCTCATAATTGTTGGCACCAGTGATTTAAATCAAACAACAACAATGTACGTGTAAGTTACCCTCTATTAAACCCAACTGAAAATAAAAATATTCAATTTCAAAAAAAAAAAAAATGTAATGATAAAAAAGCTAATATAATAACTGGATTATTTTCCTAAGTTTCCCAGCATCATTGAGTAGCACAAAACAAGCAATTATAAAAATTTTTATTCTTATTTCTTGTTGTTGTATTCTTAAAAACAAGTACTAATCTGCTTAAAACTAACAAGCAACGAACCAACCAATCCATCCATCTAACCAACCAACCAACCATCCATCCATCCATCTATCCATCTATCTTTTTTGATATTTATATGAAGGTTTATCTAAATATATTGTATGCGCATGCCTCTGTGCAAAACATCAACTAATCGGATTAGTATTGTTCACAAAGTATTGACTTTCTCAGGCCATTTAGGAACAACACACAATTTTCGAAAAGCAACAGAAAACAGATTGTTTTTTTTTGTTGCTGTCGAGAACTAACAAGTTGAGGGTAGATTTGTTGCAAACAACTTGACTGAATGACTGAGTGACTGACTGACGACTGACTGAGAATTATGTTTGTTTGTTTTGTTAAACGCTTGTAAGTCAGTAAAAATATTAAAAATCAAATTCAGCCCTTAAAAATTTAATGATGATACAGATACTGATACTGATGATGATTATGAGATTTTTATCGGTTTGTTGGTTTGTTTAACGTTTTTTGTTTTTTGTTCTGTTTTCATAAGTTTTCTATTAGAGATTTATCATAGTGAAATTACATTATTAGCATGTTTAGTTAAAGATTTATTTGTCTAAATAAAAAACTACTATAGAATTCAATTGAAGCCTGTGTGAGAAAAGTAAACATAGCAAAAATATGAAAAAAAAACAGAAATCATATTCTTAATGATCTAATAATAAATACTTTATATGTTAGTTGCCATTTGTTTTTTTTTTTGCTGGTAGGCAGGCGTTGATGGGCGTTTTTTTTACAAGTAAAATACAAATAAATAAATAACTAAATAATGGTAGCAGTGATGATGTTTAGATTATATGTTTGCTGCTATATCACACACACACACACGCCTTTTTGAATTAATAATTTACATTTGATGAGTGTGCAGCAATATAAATAATAATAATTCCAATTTTAATTAAAATCTCATTTGTTAGAACTGACAGAAAATTAATAATATTTTTTAATAAAATTTTGGTAAAAGTTTTTTGTTTTCTGGGTTTTTGATTGTTATTATTGGTAGTTTATAAATTTTTTTAAATAGAACAAATTTTGATAATTTGCACCAATTTTTTTTTGTATAGTATGAATTTTTATTACAAAAAATTTTGGGAAAAATTTTGAAGATAATCCATAGATAAATACCGATTGTATACAATCAGTACAAAAGTTAGTAGAAAAATTTGCAAACAGTTTTCAATCTCACTTTACTATTTTTATACTGATTTTTATTTAAGAAATTATTATTTAGCAAATCTTTTTGGTATTTACATTTTACGAATTACAGAATTTTTACAGAATATTTACAAATTTTTGTTGCTAATTTCAGAAATCATTTTATAAATTGTTAAAAACCGTTTTGCTAAAATTAGCAAAAAAAAATTACCAATTTTAAAAAAGTGGATATTGAAGGAAATGTTATTTCTTATAATGAATACTTATACATACAAACTTAAATTGCCCTAATATGTTACATAGGTTTAAAAGTAAAAACAAAATTGACTAATTCGTTTATGTTTTAACAATTTTTAAGATTTTTAAGCCTTTGATTGTTTTTTCATTTTGTATAAAATCTTTTTAAAAAAATATAATCAAAATTTTTGATGCTCGATAAAAAAAAATAAATTTAAAACTTTGTACTAATATTAATAATATTTAGATTTTTTTTTGCTGATTTTAGCAAACAGATTTTAAATTCCACTTTACAAAGAGTCTACTAAAATTTAGTAGCGGCTACTAGTTTTTCTACTAATTTCATTGTACTACATGTCAGCAGCCATGTGTTGCTAAGATTAACAAAAAATACCGCTGGGCTCAAATTAGCGGAATTTCCCGTAATAACAACAATATTTTCAGTTGCCATTTCAGCATTTTTTTGGTGAATGTAGCTAATTTTGCACTGATCGATTTTTTTTAAGAGAAGCAACACTCAGAAAATTCTTCCTACTTATTACTCGTAATGTGTTGCTTTCTTTGGAAAGGAGATAGAGGAGAGATAAAAGTTGGTGAAAGATGAAAGACTTCAAATATGGCAACACTGTAATTGCGCGAGATAATAAATCTTAGAACAGTTGTTGCTTGCCATCTGATAGGGAGTTGTCGAAAATTGTTAAAGCTTTTTAGTTAATATCCCTGTTTTGTTATTTTACTTCGGTGGGGTTAAGTGCTATAAGAACACAGAAGGACTTCCTCCTTCTGATGATGGTGCCGTCGCAAGGAATCGAACACAAATTGAAATTGGTAAAAAAAATACAAAAATGTAAAAAATATATATATTTGTAAGATTTTTAATTAAGTATAACACGAAAGCATTATTTTTTAATTGTCAGTGTAAAAAAGTTTGTTTAGTGAGGACACTGCACTTATAATGATCCTCTAGCGAAAGATATTATCAAAAGCCATAAGATTCGATGTAATAAAGAGCGAATTATAGAGATACATTCACAATATATTTTTCGTTACCGACTGTAGTTTTTTTTTTAAAAATGGAAAACCGGCCTCTCCAAATCACTTTGGCTAGAAACGTGAAATTAGAAATATATATGCCTTGGGGTATGGACAAATTCACTAAAAAGATTCTTTTTGAATTTTGGCCAGAAAATTGATAAAAGGAAAAGGCGTCTCCCTAAAATCTCTTTGTCTGGAAACTGAAATTTAAAGAATGGGTGAAACTGAAACATCAAAATTTTGAAACGAAATGGAAAAGAACGGGCAACCAGTGGAAAAGAGACATTAGATAAAGGGACCGAAGTAGTGTAGAACGGGGAAAGAGTGGAATTTAAACAATTATACAAGGGAAACGTAATAAAATTAGACGGAGAATGAATGGAATCGAAACATTAGGTAAAAGAAACGAAATCAAACGGTAACGAGTGGAGCTGAAACATAAGATAAGAGATATGAACTGGAATTTGGAACAAGTAAAATTGAAACATAGGACAAGATGATCGATATGGAAGATGGATCGATATGCTAATGTATGCGTTAAATATTAATTTAAAAATGAAAAACTTTCTCCTTAATCACCAAGCTCAAACCGCTGAAGGATTAAGGTCCATACTCTGTCGTAGTCATTCTACAAAGCGGTACTTTAAGAAATATTAAAGGAACTAACAAAACGGGGAGGGCAAACCAGTTAGGCTATGAATTTTAAATTCATACACTTAAAAAAGTTTGTAAGTTAAAATAACTGAAAATATAATTTAAAAGAAATGATATTTCATTTAAAAACCGGTCTACTTAATTTTCATTCAAATTAAATGTCATTTGTTATTTATTTTTAAATGTTGATTAATCAACTGACACATCCGTAAGAAACAACTGATATAATCAGTTAAAATAAATGTCAAAATTTTACCCACCAATCCTTAAAAAATAAATGTTTTTTTCATTTATTTGAAATTATTTCCGTTTTTGTATTTTTTTAATATACTCGTACAATACAAAATGTATGTATGCATATGAAGCTATAAACACTTTTTGTGTGAATGTATTTGTATATGTATGTGTGTTTATGAAGTTCTTGTAATTTGTATTAAAACATTTTTGTATATATACAACCAATTTAAATAAAAAAACAAATTGAAATTTTTTGAATATTTTTTTTGAAACAGACAGCAAACAAAGTTTAAATTTGTAATAACTGTCACGGACACAAATAAACCACAACTTTCCGTTTTGTGGGTAAATTTTTATTAAATTTCAAACAAATGAAAAAAATAAATGAAACTGAAAAAAATGGTAAATGATAGTAAATTATTTCGAATAAATGTTAATATAGATATTTCTTTGAAAAATAAATGTATCTTCCTTTATTTTTAAATGGAACGGAAAACTTTTTTATTAAACTACAAACAGTTAACTACATAATATTCTGAGTGTATATTCCAGATATTCCCAGTGCTATGGGCTAATTCGGTGATAAGGTCCTTTTTAAAATATCCAATATGAACGTTTCAAAAATGGTTATAAATATGACAAAAGTGCTCTATAATCATTCAACCCAACCTCTCGACCTAAGAACTTGCTAGATCCCTCCTCCGTCGTACCGAATTTTTGTAAATTCCTAAGGGAAGAAGCTAAAAACATTCCCATTAGCATCTTACCCAAAAGTCTGAATTATAAAATGTGTTTTTCCAGGGTTATGGGATTATTCATTAAAGAGATATATTTTGAAATATCCGATTAAAGCGTTATAAAAACAGATGAAAAGTATTCTATTATTAACAACCTTTTAATTAAGAAACCTGAAACTTGATATTGAAGCATCCCCTATAAAAAGTATTATGGAAATCCTTAGAAAACAAAATGTAATTTTCTTCGTAATGTATTCCCACATTTAGAACAACTGCTAACGAAGTAACGGACTTTTAAGCTAATTTGTTATTAAGCATTATCAAATTTTTTATATTTTAAAGTGAAAGGGTTAACAGAAATTTTATCAAACATTATTTCCGTAAGTAGTATTTACTAAATATATTTATCTCCTATACATATACATAAAAGGGTAACGTTATTGACTGACTAGCCCGTAACCGCCCAACCAAACCGGCAGAAGCTAGGTACTTGAATTTTGGAAAGAAAGTTCCCCCTCCGGAGAAGATATCCATCAAACGTAGAGTCTATTGCCCTATTAACGTCCTACCCAAATTTCTTCGGTTAGATATTTGACAGTTGAAATATGTCTACTTCCAGACTATTTACAAACTTAATTTTTTCTTTTACGATAAACCAACACTCAGGGGATGCTCCTACTAATGCAGTGCATTTTGTTGGAATTAGAAAAATAGGTTATGGAAAGGAGGAAAGTGGGAGCAGTGTTTGTGGACATTTGAATTGAATTTTACCATATTGTAGGTAACAGGGAAGACCTCTGTGGGGAGTTTATTCTACATACGACTTGTATGACCAATATGCAAGTACTTTGAATATAAACCCGGACTCTAGGGATTAGTTCACTTATCACGGCAAAACAATTCCCATGCTAATGTCAAGAGAACAATGATACACAACTTACAATCCGACGATGCTCCAATGAGTCAAAAGATCAGGATACCCTACTGTTATGAATGAGTGTCGACAGTCTAAAAACTCAAAAATAGGCTTTAAGTCCCTTGCCCATATATGGGAGTTATTTTCCATCTTTGAGACCTGAATGCTGCTTTCGACATTTCAAGTTCGGGCTAATTCCAACGAACCTCCCACTAAATTCTCATTCTCAACACATCAAGCATAGCCGATCCCTCGATATTGACACCACCCATATTAACTGATGGTTAATATGTGATGGGTCTTATTAGCATCAAAATCAACCCTATTAGCTAGATCCCACTCAGAGATTGCCGAAAGATCACGATTCAGTTACCAACAACCGAAGTAAAATGAGTGACAATGTTAATTTCATCAGTGAAAGAGTAGATAGAGTTGAAAGTTTGATAAAGTAGAGCATTAATAAAGATGGACCAAACCTTGCGGTAGCCCTGAATTAAGCTGAAACTCGTTGGAAAAAATCCCATCTATAAAAACATGTATAGTGCGATGTCGGAAAAAACTCGAAATAATCGAGAGAAGTCATTACCGACACTAAAAGCAATAAACTTTAATAGAAGTGCGCTGTGCCACACACGTGAGAACGCCTTGAATATATCCAGAGCAACCACTTTACTTTCACCAAACTGCTGAATATGTATATATTTTTTTTCTTAATTTTTGATGAGAAAGAGAAAAAGCAAACTTTTTAAGCCAGAATTTTGCAACCTCAATTTCAAACATCCACTGCAAAAATATTAAACACACTGAAAGAGGAAAATTCTTGGAAAACTAAGTTAAATATGTTTATAAAAATATTTCGATATTTAAAACTACCAAATATTTCCCAGCAGTTTACTTTCTTACACAGCAACTATCTGATCTGAATTACAATTGACATTTTCTAATTGAAAAATAATACAATTTTCCAATAATAAAAATTTAAGGCGCTGAAATGATTTGTTTCTAATTGTTATTCAGTTTGCAAAAAAATGTTAATCTTTTGTATTCAAAAAAAATTTTTTTTTTGTTTCTGCATAAAATTCATAGAAAAATCATACATCATAAAGATCATTTATGAATTGTGTTTTTGTATAAAGGAAAATATAGCAGGCTGATCCTTATGACAATTCTTAAAATGTTGTTGTTTTCAATTGTTGTTCTCTTGTTGACTGAGTGACTGAGAATTGTTTATTTGTGGTTTACCATTGTTTAGACAAAATTTAAGTTGGTTAATGTTGTTGTTGTTGTTCTTATTGGCAGTATTTTATTATTTGTACCAAAACACACATAAACATACACATACACGTACACATACATACATACATACATACAGACAGACAAATATTTTTATATGAATACGAAATTGTGTTTGTTGAAAATTTCAAAAATTTTAATTTAAAATTTTTGTTGTTGTTCATGCTAAATTGTTTTCACAATGGTTGACTGAATAGTTCTTTAAGAATCATTTTTGTTTGGTGAAGGAGCTGGAGTCAAAGAAGGAAGGAAGGTAGGAAGGAAAGTTGTGGTAGTAGCTATGGAGTAGAGTGGTATGATGATGATGATGGTGGTGGACATTGAATGCTTGTATTAGCTGTATCTGTAAGCCAACCTTAATATTGTCGTGTCTCCTTGTTTGTTTCTAAAGAAATTTCAAAATTCTCGCAATTTTATGTTCGTTAAACTTTTTGATGCTGCACAAAATAAATTGAATTGTTAAACGTGCAATGTTTATTTTTGTATTTGTTTCTTTTTGAATGTTAAGACTTGTCTTTTACCGCATATTTAAACAAATGATCAACAGATTTGGCTTAAAGAAACAATATTGTTGTTGTAGTTGTTGTTGCCAGCACTAAAAACAATGCAATGAGACAATAAACTCTGGCCATAACTTGGCAGACGCTCGTTCGATCGGTTGGCTGTTCAGCAGTAACAACAATCATATATACAATATGACTGCAGCAACAACAACAACAACAAATAGCAATTCGAAAAGCAACAATTCCAATTTGACCGTCATCATTGTCCTCCTCATCAATTTCTGCATTAAAATGGTAAAATGTATGTATTAAGGTTTCAAAATTTTATTTGTCGTAGCGCCTATGTAAGTGAGTGAGAAAATTTGCTATTAAACCATCCATTCAGTTAGCCCAGTCAACAAGCACACCAAGTTAACCCCACCATATTTAACAAGGTACAAGGAACAACTGAAATGTTATTACCACAATAAGGACGAAGAAGAGAAGGTGAATTGTGGAGGATGATGGCATGTACAATTTATTATTGTCGCATTTCTATGTGTGTTATTGTTGTTGGAAAATGATTAGCAAAATGTATGCTTTTATGTAAATTTTTATCAAGAATTTTGTCTCATTTGAATAGCAACACATACACATACTTCATTCACTTGTCCTCATTGTGATCGAAAACAAGTCATGATGTCTCAATCCATAGTTTTATTCTGGTCTGTTGTTGGTCTGTTTCTTCTGCCACTTATTCTACGACCATAATCACAGATCCTGTTGTTGGTTTTTGTAGCTCATCTTTATGTTGTTGTTGTTGTTGTTGCTATTGCTGCATTGTTGCTTTTATTGCAATCATTAGTTTTGTTGTATGAATGTATTTTGGCCATTCATTGGTTGTTGTTTGAGGTTTTGCATTGAATTCGATTGGTATGCAAATTTCGAATTAACTTTAAGTAAGTTTCCTCAATTTTAAACTTTATTTCTTAGGAATTGTTGGCTATTTTATTATTGTTCTTGTTGTTGTTGTTGCTGTTGCTGTTGTAGTTTACAATAAACTTATAACAAATTAATGCAAAAATGTCACATTATTTGGCAATCGTTGCAGTGAGTGCCATCTGCACATATACAAATGAATTTCAATATTAAACATATTTCTCTAACCAAACACACATGCACACGTTACAATTTAGTGTCCCCAACAATAGGACATTTGAAAAGAATGTTAAAAAGAGTCGAATGTAAAGATAAAGGAAGCTTTATTATTGTTTTTCTTTTTTGCAACTCTACATGTTAGAGTTCAATGTCATTTTGTTTGAAATTTATGGGTGTCATGGCACAATATAAATTGCACTCTCAAATGGAGTTGTTAAACAGACAATAATGAAAATGAGAAACAAATAAACTATTCAAAAACAAAGAAAAAATATATTGCAGTCAAATAAATGTTAACAAATTTATTTATTTCGAAAAATGTATTAAGTATATTACCAAAGTAATTTCAAGATATATATATTCTTTGCAATTTATTGGCCCGTGTATTGTAAAAAAGCACTACAAAGAGGATTTGTTCTTTAACTGTAGCATACGTATGTGAAAGAGGTTAACTGTAGAAGGAGCCTTGCTTTAAAGTAGACCTGTTAAAGAGGTCAGATATGATCAGACCTTACTACATCTAATTATGCCAAATTTGAGATCTGAGGCATGTCTGGTGCATCATATGTAATGAACTTTGATCTGGAGATCTGCTTGTATCGGTCTATAAAAACTCAACCAATTTCAGATCTTCTTGGACGTGAACAGATCTGACATTAGATCAGATTATGTCTCATAATAATTTGTATCACATACACTATATCTTATCATACGAGGGCGAATCAATAAGTTCGTGACTTTTTGAATGAAACACAACATTTTTGTATCCCTTCCAAAAAATAGGATTTTTCGAGGACCATAAAATAGGCATTGGTTTGATCAATATTTCATCGTTGGAGCTATATCTCTTTCCACTGAGCCATTTCTTTAGGTTTGGAAATAGTCACTGGGTGCTAAGGCCGGGGAATATGGCGGATGAGGTAACAATTCATAGTCTACTTCATGGATTTTTGCCAATCCTTTGAAGTTGTCACACGATTACGTTTATGGTCAATTGGAAGCATACGCGACACCCATCCAGCAGGCAGCTTCTTAAATCCAAGTGATCATTTAAAATCATGGTTGGCAAGCAAAATCTTTTCATTATAATGGTAGTTGTCTATCACGCTCTGATTAATACCCATACGAAAATTTTAAAACTGCGATTGCAATAGTGATTTGTGTCTTTAAATTTTACGGGGTTTAGTTCATAATAATGCCTGTTAAATTTTGCTATATCTGCAAAATACCTTTATAAATCGGTGTTTCGGTAGTTTAGCGTTATTATAACGGTAGTTTAAGATATTTCAAAATTGAACCGGTAAAATAGCAGAACAAACCCTGTTGTACAAAATGACACTTGCCTTTAATGGAATCGCCATTTTGAAATTTTCATATCGGTATTAAAGTAGCTGTGGCAGCCAACTACCGTTATTATGAAAAGATATTGAATGCCAACCATGTTTAAGATCGAAACCACACTGTCATATGAAATACCTATGGCATCAACAATCTCACGCACTTTTACTCTTCGATCGGCAAACACCATATCGTGGATTTTGTCGACATTTTCGGGTGTATTGACCTCAATTGGCCGTGCAGAACGTTCAGCGTCATTTGTGCTTGTGCGACCACAACGAAAGTCAGCACTCGAAATTCACTTTTTTTCATTTTAAAAAAATCCACGAGGTTGTATGTTTTTAACAGCTGTTAAACGCAGGGTAAATGACGGAACTTGCTCAAAATTTGACAGATACAGGTGTTACTTGATTGGAGCAGTGTTGTATTTCATATAACTACGAGGGAAGTTCGAAAAGTCACGGACTTATTGATCCGCCCTCGTATATGGACAGATCTAGCAGCAGATAGAATTATATTAAGTCATATATATTAATATTAGATTTAAACAGATCTGATCAAACCTAAATATTTTGTACACGGCTAAGGAGAATTGAAATTTAGGGGATGCCATCGTCATCGGACAAGACATAGGACAAGACATCGGATTAATCAGCTTTGCATATACTTCCAAAATGCCAAATTGACACAGACGAAGAAGATCGACCTTGTAGTGATAATAAAAATTTTCATCGATGTCATGTCCGATAAATTTTGCGCCTTTGAAATGACCGATTTATAGCATAATAATTTCAATTTAATTTTCAAAAAACTTCCAAAAAGTTTTAGTTAAGTGTTAGAACGAGCTTCATAACTTGATGAGATATCAAGAGGTTTACCTAGAAATCGCGATATACTCAGAAACCAGATCAGGTAGGATATGAATTCATAATTTTGTGTATAATTTACGTTTCACGCCAACCGTAGCACTGAATGTAATCTTGAATATGTAAATGAATAATCTGGTGGCGGAGATAACTGCATGGGACTGCGAGGCAGGTTATGACCACTGATGTAAATTGTAATAGTGACTATATTATCCCTAGGATGGGGTTTACTGGGGACAACAGGCCACTGTAAGGATATAGTCTTTACTCTGACCACATAACCTTTAATTTTTTCACTGATGATTTTAAGATCGGAGTCGGAGGGCTATGGCTGCAGAATTTTTCTGGCTGGACAGAGGGGTACTCAAAGTAATGTGGTTGCGCAAAGAGTGGTGAAGAGTAAGGTCCAGTTGCCTGTTGAAAGGGTAATGGACATTCGGTTGACACTTCGGTTCCTGAAAGGGGATGTTAAATTCACTGTAATTAGTAGGGCTTAAACAGTTTGGTATAGCAAAAAGTACAGGGTGTCGAAAAATGTGTGAATATCCCAAGATTCTACGGCGACTGTACGTTTGCTATCCTTAACCACTTGCGTGTAGGTCATAGTGGGTCACCTATGGTCCTTGCCAAGAGAGCGAGAAGACTAGCGAGTGATTATTGTTGATTTTAGGTCATAGTGGGTCACCTATGGTCCTTGCCAAGAGAGCGAGAAGACTAGCGAGTGATTATTGTTGATTTTGTAGGTAGCGAAGGAAGTTAAGAGATTATCTGATCTAAAAATATTGAAAACCCGTTCTAAATCAAACACGCAAGGGGTATTGTTTGAAAACAAAAAAAAAAAATATAGCTCATTTCACTCTTTTGAATTCTGAAACTGAAATAAAATTAAACTTATACTTAGAGTTTATTTTAAAAATTTCTTATCGTAATATCTTTTAGAAATGTTTGAATCGAAAACATTTGAACACAAAAGTTCAATTGTCAATTGTCAGAATATGTTGTGGACTAAAAATAATTTTGCAACGAAGGACTACTAAGATCTCAATGAAACTTGGATAAAATTTCTTAAAAATCGGTGAGAAACAAAGCTACCATTCTCATTTTTAAAAGGCTTTTAAATTATTCGAAACATTTTAATTTGAGAATTTTTTTACAAATTTTATTGCCACATCAGAATTATTCCCATATTCTTTTACAGTTTTCAATGTGTAAACAAAGAATTGCAAATGGTATATTGTGTCTCATATGAACATATCCTATCATATCGCCTCGATTTTAACATACTTACCGTTTGACATTCCATCAAGTAATGAAAAGATTTGTATGTGGTCTTAATTAACCACGATAGAAAATTCTTAGAATAATTTTGATTTCAATCATCTTTCTAACATCTCATCAATAATCTTCGATTTTATTTCTATTATTTATATCAGCAGGTGCAACACAAGAGAACATAAAATATACAAGTCCTTGTAACTGTCATATATAATTTCCATTACACTTTGTTCTTGTTGTAGTCGTTGTTGTTGTTGTCTGTTAAACATGCATTTAATAACCATAAAACTACACTCACAAAATGTCAACTAGTTTTTAGTGACATTTTAATAATGATGAATTAATTTTTAAATTTGTTTTTATGACCATTAATGTTGATGTCTTTATAAGATAAAATAAAAAAATACATACATACATTTAGCCAATAATTACGAATGTAGTGGTTCAATATAAACAGTTCTGTATACGTCGATGTTATATTTATGGAGGTGATATTAAAATTCCCACATCACTCAATTTTATTTATATTTTGTTTGTTAAAATTTTTCCTTTTGATACCCTACATCACGTATTGATGTTTGTAAATACCAAAAATACTGGACCCTTATAGTTCCCATATAGACATTCATTCACTTAAAAAAGTTTGTAAGTTAAAATAACTGAAAATATCATTTAAAAGAAATGATATTTCATTTAAAAACCGGTCTACTTAATTTTCATTTAAATTAAATGCCATTTGTTATTTATTTTTAAATGTTGATTAATCAACTGAAACATCCGCGAGAAACAAATGATATAATCAGTAAAAATATATGTCAAAATTTTACCTACCAATCCTTAAAAATAAATGCTTTTTTCATTTATTTGAAATTATTTTCGTATTTGTATTTTTTGTTTTTTTTTAATATACTCGTACAATACAAAATGTATGTATGCATATGAAGCTATAAACAATTTTTGTGTGAATGTGTTTGTGTATGAATGTGTGCTTATGAATTTCTTGTAATTTGTATTGAACAACCAATTTAAATAAAAAAACAAATTGAAATTTTTTGAATATTTTTTTTTTTTTGAAACAGACAGCAAACAAAATTTAAATTTGTAATAACTGTTACGGACACAAATAAACCACAAGTTTCCGTTTTGTGGGTAAATTTTTATTAAATTTCAAACAAATGAAAAAAATAAATGAAACTAAAAAAAAAAATGGTAAATGATAGTAAATTATTTCGAATAAATGTATAAAAAAGTTAATATAGATGTTTCTTTGAAAAATAAATGTATCTTACTTTATTTTTAAATGGAACGGAAAACTTTTTTATTAAACTACTAACAGTTAACTACATAATATTCTGAGTGTTCCAATATTGAAAAAAGTATGTTAATAAAATTTATTTTCTTCACAGATAAAAGTTTTAATTCTTATATCTCATTTAAAGTTTTTCTATGATTTCTGCAGTTATTAACTGAATTAGCTTGTAGTGTTTAGTATCACATATGTACTTAATGAAGTGTATCACATGGTCGGTTCGGATCGACTATAATTTTCTTTATTGTCAACTGCTTGCATTTAGTGTTATATGTGGATATTTATACAATTATTAGCCTTTTGAGTGAGCTGGGCTGAATTGAGTGTCAGACTGTCTCTGCATACCAGCATCTTTTGTTCTTTCTATGAAAATTGATGTTTTTTTTTAAATAAATTGTTCATATATTCAATTCATATGAATGTTTTTTAATTGGTTTTTCATTATTGTTTTTCATTTAACAATAGACAATAGTTTCAACAATAATTGAATTTGCAAAAAAAAAAAAATATTTTTAAAATACATAAAAACATTTATATTAAAATTATTTTACCTACAAAGATTAAAGTTGTTGAGATTTTCATGGTTGTATAAGTTAGATATGTTAGGCCGGATTACTGAATTGGTCCTTAAATTTTAAAAAACAATTAAATTCATATTTTTGTATGTAAAACTACAAAAACTATAAACACAAAAAGTTTGTAATGGATACTGAAAATTTTGCTGTTATTACGGGAAATGTAATTATTTTGAGCCTTGCGATATATTTCATCTAGTTTTAGCAACACATGTCTGCTGACTACTACATTAGAAGGAAAAAAAATAGTAGCCGGCACTAAATTTTAGTAAAATTAGTTTACAACAATTTTACTAACATTTAGTATCGTCAAATGAAAATTGAGTTGCTAAAATATGTATCCAAATTGTACTTTACTTTAGTAGAGTGAAATTTGTAGAAGAAATTAATAAACGCTATTAAAATGTTATAAATTGGATGTGAACTAATTAATTAAAATAGATTTGCTAAAATCCGCTATCTAATTTTAGTACGCTGAATTCAATGGTACTAGTCGTCTTTTGAAGTTAGCGCTCGTATTCGCTATTTAAAAATTCAATACTAAAATACCATAAAACGATGTTTTTTACACTATTGGGATCATTTTCGAATTTAAATCAATTCAACTCTCTTAAATACAATTTTTAGCCTAAAATTTTTTTTCTCGATATTTTTTTCAAAAGAAATTTATTTCTTAACTTTACTGAATACTTTTCTAAATCCTTTTTTTATTTAAAAAAAAAATGTTTTTGTGAATTGTTTTATTTGGATAAATTCTATCAAAATGTGTGGAAAAGGATAAAAAACAGAGACTAGTGCTTTAGTATAATTTTCTTTAATAAGTTATATATTAATTCACCTTTTTCAAGCATTTCTTCTTGTAAGTTCCAGCAAATGTTATATAACAGGTAAGCGAACCTTTTACCACTTCAAGTCTAGCCGATACTTGATAGAATTTCATTCCATTCTTCTCAGACTCAGCTGGTGTACATTAAATATGGTTTAGACAATCATGGAGTCGAGTTAAGGAAAACAGGGAACAATTGTATTAAACAGAATGGGATTGATTCAGCTTTACCAGAACGGTGTCCAGCTTGTTAAAAATTGCGATTAGCACTTAGTAGAAAAAATAATCATATTTATGAAGAGCTTCATAAATATTATAAAAAACTGTACAAATTTTTGTTTAATGTTACACTTCATTAATATGATTAAGCTTAATTTATATTTTATACACTTTAAAAGTAAAAAATACATTAATTGTATCGTTAGATAAAAAGAGTGTAAATAACCAAATTTTCAAAACTGTTTTTATTGATTATTATGACTTATTTGGCTAAAATACATGCATACACAAAATTTCTGACTGCAGCGATTAAAAATAATTTTCAAGTTTTTTGGTTGCCCTGTACAAATTAAAAATGGGATTGAGTGATTTTGAAGTACTGCATTGAACTGCATCTCTTCATAAAAATTTATCGTTTTATAAAATAATTTTCAAGTTTTTTGGTTGCCCTGTACAAATTAAAAATGGGATTGAGTGATTTTGAAGTACTGCATTGAACTGCATCTCTTCATAAAAATTTATCGTTTTATAATCAAAACTGTCAGATTTATTTACAAATTTGTTAAATTGCCTATTGGCGTTTTTTTTTTTTGCTTCTTCCGTAAAAGAATAAAAAATTGTTAGTTACGCCCTTTTGCATTTCAGCTAAAGATATAAACGATATAAAAGTAAAAAAAATTATCTGACGTAATATTTATTCATATTCAATATTTTGATCTTTAGTTTCTGCTGTAATATCCAGCTGTTCTTATTTGACATTGATGCATCGATTAAGATCCAGCAAGTAATTAGTAGTAAGATCTAAATTGGCTCGAGAAATCACATGGATGAAATTTATTTATTTATTTTATTTATTAATCATATAATTACAAATTATATGTTAATACCCTAACCGAGCACTAGCAACGAATGCCTTCAGCTCGTTGTAGCGAAAACAGACCAGAGCCTCTGGTGGGAATCGAACCCACGACCCCCGCGCTGATATGCTAGCACGCTACCAACTAGCCTACCGGGGCGCTCACAGGATAAATTTAGATTCAGCATTATATATCGGGATTAAGTAAGACTCTAATTTATCGAAAAATTTGAGATCAAATTAGATCCAGAAATTCAGTAAGTTCAAAATTTATCTGAAATTTTTTTACTATATCCAACAATATATTATACGGAATATGGTATATTAAAAAATATATAATTTTTTTATGTTTAATTATTATCCCAGCAAAACCACACATTACCAAATAATTGGTAAAGTAATGTATAGCCATAGGGGCCGATGGATTACTTTACACCTTACTTCACTGATGAATTTTACAGGCGATGAGCCTCAAAGTAATGTATGTATATACCCATTACTTTAGAGGTGATAATGTAAGGGGTTACTTATATGGTTACGAGAATGGAAAAAGTAATATGTCTAAAAATAGATTTTTAAAAAAGAGGAATTTTTATTAAAAAAAAATTATTACAAATATTTTATTAAAAATTTTTGTAATTAAAAATAATGTGGTCAAGATGGGAATCGAACCAGGGAAATCTGGTTGCCAGCCAAGAACTCTACTCACTGAGCTATCGACGCATATAGTATTTGATTGCTTTAGACTTAAATAAATAGTTGCGCTTCATTTTTTCGCTAGTGATATCGAAACAAACATACATTACCCTTTTGTTTACAAAAAAACACAAAGTAATGTATCTAAAAATAGATTTTTAAAAATATTTAAATTATTTATAAATCATATATTACGTAATCAGTAATGAGTAACTTATTACTTTATGCTTGCAAATAATGAAAAAGGTAACGGGCTATCCTTATAAGGTAACGCATGAGAATATGGCACCCATGGTTGGCATTCAATACCTTTTCATAATAACGGTAGTTACTACTTTAAGACCGATATGAAAATTTTGAAATGGCCATTCCATTAAAGGCAAGTGTCTTTTTGTATAACCGGGTTTATTGCGCTATTTTACCGGTTCAATTTTAAAATATCTTTAACTACCGTTATAATAACGCTAAACTACCGAAACACCGATTTATAACGGTATTTTGCAAATATAACAAAATTAAACAGGTAATATTTTGAAATAAACCTCGTGATATTTGAAGTCATATGTCACTATTGCAACCGCAGTTTAAAATTTCGTATCGAGCGTGATAGACAACTACCGTTATAATGAAAAGGTATTGCTTGCCAACCATGTGAGGAAAGAAAAAAACAACTAAAATTAAACATATTCTTTCCGAGGGCCAAATACGTTCTGAAAATCCAATGTGAGCCTGGCAATATAACTACAAAAAATATCTATACACCGTAGTATTTTAATTAATATCGTTCGTAATATGTAACATTATTTTTCAATTTAATTTATTTTATTGTCATAAAATCTTTTTTCACTTTTTTCGCGCTTAATTAAACAATTAAATTTAATTACGGTTAATATGGTTCTAATTGCAGTATTTCCTCCTGCCTAATGATGAAAACTACACCACACACAAATACAACTACACTGGGTATCATTCACTCACTCACTTGTTTTTTTTTTTTGTATTAGTAAGTCGGTAGAATGGGCGTTATTGCTGCAGAGAACAATCAAAGTTTTACACTAACTATTTAATGAGTACCACAACAAGAACGTGTAGTATAAATTTATGTATAACATACAACAATGGAAAACAAATACACCATTACAAATTTTTCCCCAATTTTCAGTAAATAATGTCGTCTAAATGACTTGACCGTCTAGCGCTAAATTGAAAACAACAACAATAGCAATCATGACGTTTAGGTCATTTGTAAAAATATTAGAAGTTTGCTAAACAACAACGACAGCCAGCCAGCCAGCTAAGACAGTCACAAAGCCAACGAAAAACTCGTTATAATTTTTATTTAAACCAAACAATACACACACGTGCCTTTGTGTGCAAAAGTGCAAATAAAGAAGGAAAACGACACCAAGTAATAAGGGGGACACAATTGAACGGAAATAAAAATTACTGAAAATAAAGTTCAACATTTATAGTTCTCCATTAATGTACAACATACACTATACACACACACACATATATACACCAACACAAAAAGTTTTTAAAACACATTTTATATCAAAGGATACATTTAATTTTTTTCCCCAGTTTTAATAAAAAAATCAATATTTATGAACATAGTTCTCCTGATATGCCATGGCTTTTGGACATGCTCCGTAAAGTGTGGGGAGTTTTCCTAAATCAACAAATACATATTTGTTGAATTTCCCAAAAAGCCAACATGCGCTCTAATGGCCCTTCGAACTGAAAGAGTAAAAAGGACAACTAAATGTTAAAGTCTTTTTTTTTAAAAATCGTTCAAAATATATTTATAAAATACAACTAGAACAAAAAAAAAAAAAAATATCCTGTATATATAAAACCTTAAAAATGGCGTCTCATTTTTCTATAACTTAAGCTCCAATGAAACCATATAAAAACCAAATAACAGCAACAACCATCAACTTCCTGCTCTTCCCTGCTAGTCCACAACTTGTAAATCTTTTATGTTGTTGGGCAAAAATGATTGCTGCTGCGACTGCTGCTGTTGCTGTTGTTTGGCAATGCCTGCACTGCATTCACAGTAACCATACCAATATGTCCAATTGTGGAAAATAATTATAATGTAACAAATTTCCACTCACTTATAAAAATGATGGCGATGATGTTGTTGTTGCTTTTACTACTCTTGCTATTGTTGTTTTGTGTTTGTACAAGTGTGTGTCTGTGTGTGTGTAGTTATCCTTAAAATGGGTTAAATGAAATAAAAATTATAGGTTCTACAAAAAGTCTTTTGATACACTCATAGAAATAAATGTAATGTGTTAGATAAATATTTTCTCTGAATTCAGCAGGATAAATTGTCATTTTCTTTTCAACTCAACTAAAACAAAAATTTTGTAAATTTTTTTAATTTTAAAAAAAATTTATCAAATAGAATATAATCTCTTAAATTCAGCAGTTTTTTCTGCAGTCCACTTTTTAACTAATTTTGTTATAATAGCAGAAAAATAGTACAACTTTTTACAAACATTTTTCTATTACTGTAATCTCTGCTCCTATCTTCTGTGTGTGTGTGTGTGTATGTGTGCTAACAAAGAAAAAAGGGTTGCCATTCAATTTATTAAGGTTTACAAAAGACTTTAATTAACCTCTGAAGGTGTTTTTTTTTTGTTTATGTTATTTTTGTTGCTGTGCTTTGTTACATTTGTGTATTTCCTTTTGCTGCAGAAGAGGAAAAAAAAATACAGATAATAAAATTGTGATAAGTTCATTTCAATTAAATTTGAACAAAGTGGAGAAATTAAAAAAATAAGTAACAATTGTGGGAGTTAAAAATTCAATTGTACTTACATATTTACATTACACTTAAAAATAAATAAGTGAAAATATAAATTTACTTTTGTAACTTATGAACAGATTTTTAATAAAAATTTAGTTTTTGATATGAAAAATTTAAAAAAACAGATTATGCAATAACCACTACAATTGTGCTAGTCGAAAATTTCAACAAGCTTTAAAATATTACGATTTAAATTTTTAAACTTAGGTCACTGCAATTAGATCATTGCATTAAAAGAAATCTATGTAAAAAAAATATTTCGCATTGGTTAATTCAGTACACAATTTTTCATAAATTTGTACAAAAAAAAAATCCTAGATTAGAAAACATTTAAGTACAGCGGAAGGCATTTTTAGGGAAGCCGGTGTTGGAAATACCCCAGCCATGAAGGAAATTTACTTTACTCACTTTAAGTTTGCACTTATAATGCTTTTAGTTTTCTTCGATCTTCTTGAACACTTGAATTTTGACAAATCTTGTTAGTATTTTTTTATGGTTTATGATAAATAATATTTTATAAAAAGAGAATTTATTAAAAATATGTACTAAAAACTTATGCTGAGTCTTGATAATAAATACTTATATTTAGTTAATGTGATTATAAGTGCAAACTAAAGATCTTTTATTTATAAAAAATTAATTATAAATTTATCCCAAAATTTCCTCACCACATTGGGTGAGTTCTTCAGGGGAAAGTGTTTTTTATAATTAATGTGGTAACGAAATATTGGAATAAATAAATATTTATAATTAATTTTTTATAAATAAAAGATCTTTAGTTTGCACTTATAATCACATTAACTAAATATAAGTATTTATTATGAAGACTCAGCATAAGTTTTTAGTACTTATTTTTAATAAATTCTCTTTTTATAGAATATTATGTATCATAAACCATAAACCAAAAAAAAAAAAAAAACTAACAAGATTTGTCAAAATTCAAGTGTTCAATTCATTTGCAATTCTCAAAGTTATTGAACAAAAGTACAAATAATTCTAAGTGTTTAGTATTTTGTGGCCATTCATGATTTTTAATTATTTTAGAGAATCTCTGAAAAAGTGTGTAATACACTCACAATATTATTTCTTTAAAAATAATCTAAAATACATATTAAATTAATCGAAAATACAATCAAAAAGAGGATTACTGATTTTTCATTATATTCAACCCATTTTGTTATTTATTTTTAATCATTGTTTAATAATCGACAAAAGTAAAAACAATAGAAATTCGTTTAAAATAACCATCAAATTTTTACTAACAAAAAGTTAGAAAAAACTACTTTTGTGGTTTGTTTTTCAAATTGAAAGTTTTTTTATTTGTGTGTAATTACAAAAGAGAACACAACACATGCAGGTGTGTATATTTTTATTGGCTTTGTGTGTATGTATATTTGAATTATTTTATTGTAATTTTTATTTAAAATAATTTTGTATATATAAAAATTATTTTGGTAAAAAAAAAAAACAAAAAGGAATTATATGAATTTATATTTTTTGAAACAGAAATTATAAACTTTTACATTTAACTGAAAATATCAACTCCTTTTGAATGTCTGTAAATTTTATATTTTGTTTTTTTAATTGACAGATTCAAATAGTTAAAAAATATATTTCTATGAATTTCAATTGATTATTAATTTAAAAACAAACTTTACGTATTACTTTTTAAATAAACTTCAGTCGGTAACGGAAAATATATTGCGAGTGTACCAACAAAAATTTTGCTGTTATTACGAGAAAATTTGCTAATTTGAGCCCAACGGTATTTTTTTGCTAATATTAGCAACACATGTCTGCCGACGTGTAGTACAATAAAATTTGTAGAAAAAATTAGCTGCCTCTACAATATTTTAGTAAATTTTTTGTAAAGTGAAAATTAAAATCTGTTTGCTAAAATCAGCAAATCAAATTTATTTTTTTTATCGATGATTTTTTTTTCAAAAAATATTTAAAACAAAATTAAAAAAAAATCAAAGGTTTAAAAATTTTAAAAACATAAACGAATTTATCGTTTTGTTTTAATATGATAATTTCTGTTTTGAAAAATGTTTTAGTCAATTTTTTTTTTACTTTAAGGTCTAATTTTAATTGTTTTTAGGGCTGATTTTTAGAAATAAAAAAACTTTTTAGTACCATTTTAAGTGGATGTCCTTTTTTCAGACATGAGTCACTTCCGATCCCTTTTTTAATCTATCTAACATTTTAAGGCAATTTAATTTTGTAGGTGTAAGTTTTAATTAGAAATAACATTTCCTTAAATATCCACTTTTTTAAAATTAGTAAATTTTTGTTTGCTAATTTTAGCAAATCGGGTTTCAAAAATTTGTAAAATGAATTTTGAAATTAGCATTAAAAATTTCTAAATATTTTGTAAAAATTCTGTAATTTGTAAAATGTAAATAGCAAGAAGATTTGCTAATTAATAATTTTTTTACTAAAAATTAGTACATAAATAGTAAAGTGAGACAGAAATCCGTTTACAAATTTTTATACAAACTTTTTTTTCTGAGTGTACCTGGGATTAAACATTGAGCCTTAATTCATCTTAAAAAAAATTCATTCATCCAAAAAATATTTCCATTCTTTTGTGTCCAATTAAAGTGGGTACGGGCAAAGTCAAGCTGAGCTTTTCGGTTTTTTCTGACACAAAGGGTTTTATGTACATTTATAACTTCGTTGATCATAATATCGGTATCTTATTTTAATTGTAGACAGGCTGAGACCCATGAAATTTCTGTTATAGTTTCTCTTGGAATTGCTTTGGTGATTTTGAATTTTTATACCCTTCACCATAGGTGGAAGGGTATATATAAGTTTGTCATTCCGTTTGTAATTTCTACAATATTGATCTTAGACCCTATAAAGTATATATATTCTGGGTCCATATGAAGAGCGAAGTTGATTTAACGATGTCCGTCTGTCCGTCTGTCCGTCTGTCCGTCTGTCCGTCTGTGTGTTGAAATGGGTTTTCCGAAGAACCCAGACATGATTCTTTTTTATTTCTGTTACATGTGATCCATTTCTGTTTGCTATTAAAAATCAGACAGATCGGTTAATAAATGGCTGAGATATTAGCAAAAAACCAGGACTACCTCTAATTTTTCCAGTAAAATCCCTTTGTTTAATAAGAGTGTGAAGATAAATACGTAGGTTAAATACGTTTCACAACTATTGTGAATGATATAAATAAAAAATAAATAGTAGTGTCGCCAACTTTTTTTTGCCTAGAAAATGCCAAATTTGACAAGAAAAGCGCTGAAACATATGGAAAAATATAAATTTGAGATTTTACATGACATATTATTTTGGATTAAAATTTTTGGACATTTAAGAAAAAATAAATGGGGATACCGCTTGTTTGTGGAGAGCTATGAGGTAGTAGATTCCAACGATGTATTCATCTCCTTCAGAATACCATGGTGAAGGGTATATAAGATTCGGCATAGCCGAATTTAGCCGCTCTTACTTGTTCCTCTTTGAATCGACATTGGATCTTCCTTTTTATTTGACAAATCGTTGATGTTGAAACTGAATATTTTAAAGAAATTTCTTTTTGAGTAGGTCCATTTTAAAAATCATTTGAAATTTTGGAATTAAAATAGAATTTTACTGGCTAATAACACATTTTGAACTAAAAATACAAAGATTACCCTTTCAATATCTAATTAGTGCTGTTGAATTGCAATGGTTTTAAAAAGTTATTAAATAAAATGTTAAGACAATAATATTAAAAAATTAAAAAGATTACATTTATATGCAGTCATTTTTTAGTGTTAATTGTTACGGTAGGAGTATGAAAAAAAAACAGTTGCAAATGATTAGAACATTTAAATTTCGACAAGTTTTTTAATATAAAGTTTTTGTTGTAGTAATTTAACGGAATCAGGGCTTTTAGTATTTGTTAAATAAAAGCAATAAATGATCTCATTTCTAAATATTTTGAACACCACTGTAATCTGAAAGAAGGGCCCAAAATAAAATACCCATGTCTCTAAGTTTTTCGAGATCAGCTCCTTCAGACACATAAGTTACGAATTAATATTTTTGTATGGAAACTTGTTTTAATTTTTGTGCTTCGTAAAAGTATAAAGTTGTTAAAAAAATTTAATTCGCGATTGGAAGATACGGCTCTTCTTTCAGAATACGTTGGATTTTTTACGGATGCAACCAAAAATTAAATTTTGTCGGCCACTGTTCCAAATCTCCATTTAGCTATCAGCTGACAGTAAGAGGTGTGAGTTTGAAATTAAGATTTCAAAATTTTCTCATACCAACAGTTTTAAATAAAAAGTTAATTAAAAAACTGTGGCAACTCTGCGAAAGATTGCCGCATAAAAATATTTAAAATGCTCACATTCTCCTCTTAATGGATTCCTAGCCAATTTGAGTTAACTTACCGTGCTCTGCACATGGAATTGTGGCAAAATAGTTTAAAATACATAAAATTACATCAAAAATATCAAGATTTTTTTTATAACTGTTGTGAGCATAATCGTCAAAATATTGATTTAAATGTAAAACGTTTAAACAAGTTGATTAAAAAAAACTAGGAGACTCGCGTTATTTTAGCTCTATTTTTAGAATGTGCTCAGTTTGATCATGTGTGGAAGTTATGTTGTGCAGTGTAATACGGGTAATTTAACGTTGTACAGTGTAATACTGGTCCTTACTAATTAAACGTTAAAGTAAAATTCCCGGGAATGGACGATTACTATTTGTGAATTACTGAAACAAAAACTGCACAATAAAGCTGAATTTACAATGATGGGAGTACTCCTTCTGTAGAGTGCATTTTGTCGCTTTTTTGCACTTTAAATTTTTTTGTATAATACCATCTCTGTTTTAGTACACCCCATGCAGAATTGAGTACCACCCCACCATTGAGAATTTAGCTTAAAGTAAAAAATATATACTTGAATGAACTTAAAAAATACATGAACTAATTTTGAACTAAAATGCAAGTAATTCAGCTTTTAACAGAAATTGCTGAACATTTACACTAAAACATATAAAGTTGTGTGGTATAACAAAGGAAAACATATTATCGTTAACTCTATGGGCAGGATATCGCTACCACATAATATCCTCGACGTGATTGTGCCAAAAAATAGTCTAACAAGGAAGGTATACTATGCCGGACAGACCGGTTTGATTGAAAATTGCCTACAATATAATTTAAATATCTTTTCGGTGGCCCAATCCCACGTTTAAGTGTTGAAAAATGGTGTCTATAATTATGTATATTTTTTCGTTTACGGGTTTTATATTTTGTGTGTTTAAATTATATACAATTTGGAGTTGTAAAAGTACAAAAATGAAGTTCTAAAAATATTAAAATTTTTCAAAATAACTATCGAACAACTTTGAAACAAATTTTTAAACCCTGAATATGCACTTGGAAAAAACATTTAATAGCAAAAGTGTTTTTCAATTTTGTCCCCTCCAAAACAAACTTCATCAAAATCTGGAAGGAACCTAAAAACAAATTTTCCTTGTAAGTAAATGGCTCTTATTAAAAAAGCATAAAGAGAAGTATCAGAGAACTGCAGGCATGTGGTAAATGAATATGTATTATTGTATATACACCGATTCATTGCAACTTGTGTATGAATGTGCAAATATGTTGTAACAACAAAATAATTTAATTGTAAATTGGTAAAAGTTCAAAATGCCAAGGAAAACATTTACACTTGCACACACACACACACAAACATATATACATTGTATACATACACAGATAGAAGATTCATTTAAAGAATACTAATAGCACAGTTAACATAGAAGAACAGATAGACAGAAAAATATACACTACATACTAACACACAAACGGACAGATGGACAGACGGACCGGCAGACAGCTATATAGACTGAAATTTTATATAGTTAAATGTTGAATGAACAATGGTTGGAAAAATGTTGGCACTGGCAGGCAAACAAGGCAGAGGCAATCCAATTAAAAAGTACTTGAACTGTTAGAAATTGAAACTAAATTATGGGGCACCAGACACATACACAGACACACATAGCACAGAATCAATTACACATGGGTGGTGGATGTATTGAAAATTATTAAGTGGGTGGTGATAATTTTTTCTAAAGGCGTTAAAAAGAGATGGCTATAGCAAATTGTAATTTTATGCTTTTGAACATTACTTTTCAAATTGCTTGAGTGTTTTTATTTTCTAAGCAAAGGACGAAAAGGATGCTTTTGTTAATGTTAAACATGTTTATAAAGCATTTACTACAGTTGTATAGAGATTTTTTTCAATTTACTTTTTCAAAATGCAATAGAACACACACAGAGAAGACATATTTTTGCTGACAAGCGCTTATGATAACAGAAAATCGGTTGATACAGCTGTTAATTGATTGTTATAACAGAATTTTGCTTACATCTACAAAAACTCGGTAGCCCCAAAGGCAAATACTCAATAGATGCCATCCAACAATAAATCTGTTTTAAGAGTATCTCCATTGATAATTCTATTCCATTTTAATTGCAAATGCAGTAAAAATTTCGAAATGAAAATTGCACAGCCCTTATTCTCTTAAATTGTTGATTGCTATTGTTGTTGTCGTTGCTGTAGTATCTGATGTTTGCAACACATTTTTCATGTAATTTATTTATACCACAATCAAATTAGAAAAAATCTTAATGGATCTAATTTGGCAAACAGGCATGCATTTGCAAGACAAGCCAGCTAACAATTCAATGACTGAACATCCAGAATCTTAATGACTATTTCACTTCACACAAAATCACCATCATTACTATCATCATCAGCAAGTACTAAGAGGAGAGAATAAAAATTTGAAAAAAAAACAAACAAACAAAAAAAGCTTAAACATTGTACAACAATAAATACAATAACAATCAGTTTCATTCATTTTCCAGTTTTGGTATGGTTGATTTTGAAAATATCAAATACTGTTTAAAATCCATAGTATACAAGTGTATGATACATGATGGCGAGCTTACAGTGGATGCTAATAAAAAAACTTTAGTTTTAAGAAGTTTTTACGATTTCAGTTTTTAGAAATAAATATTGTAACTTTTTTGATTAGGTTGTTAATAAAGAAATACAAGAATTCAAAATATAAATTACGTATAAGTAATATGGAATTAACACAAATATTAATCATACGTACCAAACAATTATATGCATAGAACAAAATTTTTGCTGGAACTAAATTATTTATTTATTTATGTTGCACTTCCTTTAAGATGTAATCTTAAAATTTTAGTACATGAATTATCAAGCAAAATAGTATTACTTTTAAATTAATTCTTCAATAACAAAAATCTACAAAAATTATAATATAAATTGCGTATACGTAATAGGGAATTAATTTAAATATTAATCATACGTATTCAATCAATTTTATCACTGAAATATGTAAAAGTATACAAAATATAAATAGGACTTGTTTAAAAAGCAATTTTATAAGCTGAAATTATTTAATTTCAAAATTTAATATTATGATAACAATGTAATACAATTTTAAAATGCTTTAATTTTTTTTTTAAATATCCGTTTAGTGTCAATTACAGATTTAACTTATTTTTCACAGACGTTTCCTTAACATCTATAAATTAAGAAAGAAGAGCGATATAAATATGCAATAAAAAGATTACATAATAGTTTGAAGTCTTGGCTATACAAAATTATAAAGTTATTTTTCTAGGGTTACCATATCAAGTTTTTAGAAAAAAATCAATTTTGAGATTTATTTATAAATTTTTTTTGAAAAATTATTTCAATATAAAAAGAAAAAGATTTTAGTAGTACCCTTATTTGGTTAAAAACATTTATAATTTTTTTTGTGTGAGAATGTAAAGTTCGACCATGAAATTCCCGAATTTGTAAAATGGTTAATATGCTGAAAATAATAGAGCAGGCAGAGGTGCCATATTAAAATTCTCAAAAATTTACTAAAAATATATTTTTTAAATTTTATCAGGCTCGTGATTATAATTAAATGTTACTAACAAATAGTAAAATCAAATTTTTTTTATTTTTTTTTTTTAATAAAACAAATTTTGAGGATCAGCGCTAGAGGGAGTGCATACTATCGACCCGAGCGACCAGGTCATCGTCAGCCTCCTTATGAACCACCTCACTCATGGTTTTGAACAGACTTTTATATCACCCACTCTAAGGAAAATTACTATACGAAATTCTTTTTTTTCACAGTTAGTATCCTTGGCAACCATGTTCGATTCTCGAAGCACAAATTGACCTAGTCGCTCTAACTCTAGCGCTGATCCTCACAATTTTTTCCATTTCAAAAATAACATTTATAAAAAAATATGTAATTAAAACAGAGAGATCGAATAATATATACAAAATTTATAATTTACCAAAAATACCGCAATATCGAAAAATTTCTCAAAATTCGTGATCGGCAGAGAGAAACAATTTTTTTACATTAGTGTAATAGTATTCTGTATAAAAAAAAATAATTTTTTATAATTTTATACAAAGCTTCAAAATTTGTACTTTAAATATGTTTACCAGAACTAAAGGTCGCAGTAAACGTATACAATTTGAGCCAACTACATCGACAATTATTAAAATTTGAAAATGTTTAAACCTTTCACGTGCTTATGTATACAAAATTTAAATTTTTTATACATATAAGTTAGGAAAAGTTTCAACTGTTAAATAGAAACAATTCAATTTATAAAATATGTTTAAAATGCTTCAAAATAGCGAATTGCTAGCTAACAATGACCGTTTTTTTAGCTGAACTTTTAGTGGACCGATTTTGCTCATTGTCAATACCAAACTGCTCAAGAGGATGAGCACCACCGCTTGCGTCTTCGAGCCGTGATCGGCATTTCAACAGACAGACGGACATAATCACAAAATGAATACTGATATATATCCTCACCATATATAGTGGAGGTTATAAAAAAATCAAAAAAGTTACCCCCCCCCCCCCCCTCCCCAAAAGCTTGAGCTGGATCCGCCCTTATTAAAAAGAGTATTTGTTCTTTAACTGTATCATACGTATGTCAGGTTTAAGATGCGAAAAAATTTGTTTTGGTGAAAAAATTTTAAGTGAAAACAATATTCGTGATAAAAAAAATGTTTTTCCATACAACAATGTTGTATGGAAAATTGAAGGGTACCTTTTCATTTTAATTTATAAATTTTTTCCACTTGATCGATTTTGTACATTTTCAATATATAGAACTTGCTCGGAAGGATAAGAAAGAATCTGAGTAAAAGTAAAAAACTCCGCTTTCGATTTTACGCTGTGATCGTTATGTCATTGCATAGAGAGACGGACATATCTTGCGAATATACGAGTACGAAAAAGTTTTTAGTGTTTACAAATTCCATTGTTGGTGCCTTTTTAAAAAACTTTTTTTTATTTGTATTTACAAAAATATTCTATGAAAGATGTTTAATATTACAAACAGAATTTTGTTATTTTATTCTGTGTATACTCATAGTGTCTTAGACTTACATTTCGATGTGTTACAAACGGAATGACAAACTGATATATATCTTCATCACGTGTGTATGTACATATATGGAGGGTTTAATAAAAATATGGCCTCAATTTAAGTTCGAACGTTAAAGAAATAAAAAATAATTGTTACAGTTTATAGCACCCACTGTAATTATTTTCCTCTGTAATACAAAATTTCATTGTTTGTCGTTTGTTTATTTTTTGACTGTGTGTAGGCTGCTACTACTGCTGCTGTTCGTTTGTTCATTCGTTGTTGTTGTTGCTGCTGTTGATGGTGCATTTATGTAGTTGTAACTACAGCTGCACCATCAATTCTAAGTAGATGACACCGCACAGATAAATTTGTCCCACTAAATTGGCCAAAACATGAAATAATTGCGAATGTAATTAGTTATAGCCCCTAGGAAGAATCAAGAATGAGTGTGCTGATGGTGATAGTGTGCTTATATACCCATACCCACATTCATCTAAAGTGCAGTGTATGCAATATGCAACAAAATTTAGTTATAAACCAAATAAATGTATAAGGGATTCAGTGAAATTTGTCGTTGTTCTTTTTTAATTTTCTTAACTCAATGTTTGATTCACGCGTGACTACAAATGCTACTTAATTTCGCACAAAAGTGAATTGTCTTGTAACTGTTACAGTAAATGCTGCAGCAGCAACAGCACGATCAACAAAAAAAAAATAAATACAAACAACATCATTATTTTACAAAAATGTTTTTTGCTCAGAGGCAAAATAGGCAGAAGGAGCTCTATAATAAAAACTAGATACAATTGAATTAAAATTAAACACCACTAACGAAAAACACCATCACCAACACCACCCATAGCTGGGATAAAATTTACACACACACAAATATTTAAACTTACACAGAATGTCCCAAATCCTTGAAAACTAATTTTTAATATGATGAAGTTGGAAATCAAACATAAATTGTCAGTACAACGAAAAACTACCAATGGATTTGTTGTCATAACTACGAGGGCAGATCAATAAGTCTCTGACTTTTTGAATAAAAGACAGTTTTTTTGGAAAAAAAAATATTTTTTTTCAACTTCTTTCCACCGATCCATTTCATTAGGTTTGGAAATAGGAAATAGTCACTGGGGGCTAAATCCGGAGAATATGGCGGATGAGGTACCAATTCGTAGCTCAATTCATGGAATTTTGCCATAGAGACTACACCCGTCACACAATTACTTTTATGGTCTTCTTGCAGACAGCTTTCTTAAATCCAACTGATCATTTGAAATCGAAAACACACTGTATATGAAATGCCTTTGGCATCAACAATCTCACGCACTTTTACTCTCCGATCGGCCAACACCATATCTTGGATTTTTTTTTCGAGATTTTCGGGTGTATTGATTTCAATTGACCGTCCAGAACGTTCAGCGTCATTTGTACTTGTGCGACCACAACGAAAGTCAGTAAACTACTTTTATACCATTGAAATCGATGGTGCAGAGTCCCTTTAGTATTTATGGTTCGATTGACGGTTTTTTCACAAAAAATAATGTTTAATGGTCACTCGAAATTCATTTTTTCCATTTTTAAAAAAAATCCACGAAGTTGTATTTTTTGAACAGCTGTTAAACGCAAAGTAAATGACGCAACTTGCTCAAAATTTGACAGTAGTTTAGTCAAGAAGGTGGTATTTGATGGGAGCAGTGTTGCATTTCATATAACTATGAGGGAAGTTCGAAAAGTCACGGACTTATTGATTCGCCCTCGTATAAGCTAGAAAGTATATAATTGATTTTCTGAAACTCTATTTTGGATTTTTAAAGAGGTCTATAAGGTTATTTAAATCAATTAAAGAGTTTTTTATTGCGCAATGTTTGGGTTCTGGATCTTTAAAATATGAACTTTCATTACAAAGTGTATTTTAAGAGATACATCGGTAAGTATTTTTGAATTGCCACTTAGGCAGCCAGAAACTTTCGATCATGCATATTTTTAAACATATGTCAAGCACTTTCAATTATGTATCTGTTTACAAATTTCTCAGAATATTTTAGAAAGTCTCTCATTATCTTTTAGTTGTGGTCCTATTGAGAGGCCTCTCACACTCACTCAGTAAAAGGAAAATAAAAAATAAGAGCCATAATTTTAGATCGCAACACTCAGAAAATTCTTTCTACTAATTAATGTGTTGCTTTATTTGGAAAGGAGAAAGATGAAGGTCTTCAAATATGGCAACACTGTAATTGTCCGAAATGCTAAATTTTAGGACAGTTGGTGCCCACCATCTGATGGAGAGTTGGTAAAATTGTTGAATCTTTTTAATTCATATCCCTCCCTGTTATGTTATTTTATTAATTAATTTATTTTATTTATTAATCATATAATTACAAATTATATATTAATACCCTAGCCGAGCACTAGCAACAAAGGTCTTCGGCTCATTGTAGCGAAAACAGACCAGATCCTCTGGTGGGAATTGAACCCCCTCACTGATAAGCTAGCACGCTACTAACTAGACTACCGGGGCGCTCATGTTATTTTAATTCGGTGGGTTTTAGTGCTATGAAAACACCGAAGAAGGATGTTGCTACAGGTATGAGGTATAGAAATCTCATACATATTATTTGTCTAAATTGATGTTTCCGACACTGGGGATCGAACCCTCAACATTCTATGTAACTAACTAACGAGCTAACCGTTACACTACAACTTAGCGATAAATTTTGATTAATCTCGCATAAATTGTTATAAAAAAGATAAGTCCACCCTGTGTCTGTTTCATAAAATATGGATCCTTTCTGAACGAAATGAAATGGAACATTACTTTATTTACCAATATACATGATCACAAATTGACACAATCCGTTGATAAAAATTTTCGTTCCCCGTTGTACGAGTATTCCATTTCATTGCCTGATAGCAGCTATCCAACTGCACTCGTGCCCCGTTTCATTTATTTATATTTATGAAACAGACACAGGGTGACTTCTTTGTTTTTTTTTCTAATTTATGGGACAATTTCGTTCCCCGTTCCATTTCCATGCCTGTGTTTAATGTTCTTATGTCACTCGTTAACCGTTTGATTCCATTTCGTTCTACTTTACCTAAAATCAGAAAATTATCTATTATTAATGTTTTCAGAAAAATCAAGTTTTTTTTTATTAATTTTTGACTAAATAATATATTTTTCACCGAAATTTGGCCAAAATCCCAAAATCATTTATGGCCATTATTTTGTTCTTCATCTTTTTAAATGAAAATCAAAAATCAAAATTCGCACCTGTATACCGTGTACGTATGCTGGATATTAGTAATGTACCGTTTCACAAAAGTCAAAATATTTGAATTTTCGCAGGAATAAGAAAGTCACAGTCATAACAAGACTTTTTTGCTATATTTCTTAAATGCGAAAAATTTGCCACAGCAATCTTAAATTTCTTCATAAGTAAAAAAATTTTTTTTTTATCATTTTATTAACATAATTTCGTGTTTTACTGAGTATTTGTGTCAAAGAACGTCATGCAGTAAAAATTTGTACAATCCAGTACGCGAACGCACATATTATCTACATTGTTTCTAAATATTAGCATTATAATTCAACCATTTCCTAATATAATGTTTCATTCATTTTATCAAGGTCTGTTTGATTAAAATATGTAAACAACATATTAGATATTGGGAACAGTTGAATACACAGATCAAATTGTCAAGTGATATCACAAATAGTTATAGTTTGGGTAAATTATCAAAAGATACAGATACGTAATTAAGACAATGGCGTACTTAATTTAAACAAAACTTGATAAAATCTACAAAATTTTAAATGAAAACAAATTATAACAAGGTTACTTGTGATCACCTTCCCTACAGGAATTTTGTGAGTGTGTGTGTGTGTAGGTGGCGCTTTTACGGTTTAAGTTGTTGCTATGGATCTAATGGATTTGGGGCAGATTAAATACGTGTGTGTTAACATACATTGCCACTTTATTTTATTCATTAAACTATTGTTGCTGCCACCACTTTATATCATGATTGTGATCTTCAGACAAATTTTTTGTAGCATTTTGTCTACTCACTCAACAAATGTGTGTAAATTTAAATTCTATTTTTTTTGATGTTTATTTTATAATGTTGCACAAAAAGACCTACAACAACAAAAGTTTTTCTATTTTGTTTTAAAGTTTAAGGTAGAAAAAATATGCATCTGTATTTTCATTATGGTGATAATGATGATGATGATGTTGATTATCGTCATAATCATCATCATCATGTCTTTATTTGCAGCCCCATAGGGAAAATTAATTGTGAGCCGAAACGGAGCGTGCCGACGCGCTTGATATGCGCAATTCCTTGAAATTGTTCGCATGAAGATCTTTTTCTTTCTGTGTTGCATCCACACACTCACACACTAACATCTACATTCTTGTTTTTCAGTACAATTTTTGTGGTTTAATTTTCTGAAACTCATTGCAATTGTTACTGTATGCAGTTGATATTGTTTTTGTTTTTTTTTTTTTATTTCAATTTAATTCATATTAAAAGAAAAATAGTGCGAAAATTGTTTTTGTACGAATATGATCATAATGATGTTGAAGAATCCGTCTCTTAAAGTGACATCGTAACAAATTTATTCATTTACTATAGTTGTTGTAAAGAATGAATGCATCGTAAAATGACCCAGCAAAATTATTTAAAAGATTTTCAAATTTATTAAATCTATTTTAATAAAAAAATATCATAAATTATAAAAGCATTTAATAGATCCCGTCACACAATCAATACTTGAACACTTGCAAAGTAACAGTTTGTTCTTAATGTTTTTAGTCTGAATTAGTCCCCTAATAGATTCGTGCTTTGACTTTTAATTCCCCTAAAACTCGTTCGAAAACATTTTTGTCATTTTAAATCCTGTTTATAATGTTGCTGGGTTTTTATTGTATTGTTGCTACTGTGGCATGCCCAATGCTGCAACAGCGCCGTAAATCTCATAAACAATTAATTTAGAAAAATATGCAAAGATTGAGTAAAAAAAATTTAATTTTCAATTTTTTTGATTACATTTTCTCAGAATTTTTGGCTAAATTTATAATGTTATAATTGGAACATTGAAAATAATTTCATTATTATTATTATGTTTATGTATGGTTGTATTTGAGTTTATTCATGTTGTATGTTGACAGGATGTTTGCAACATAAAATTTATGTACATATTTTTATAGGCAAACACAGATTGTTTCGATTTTGTGTTAAACAAATTTTAAGTTTTTTTTAATAATCGTGAGATTGTGTTGTAACTAAATTAGTTATTGGATCCAGAATATACAAGTGAACGATACTGTCCCCAGTAAGAACTTTGATTGAGCTAAAATTTGGATATGTTATAGAGGAGACAAAACAGAACTATGTGATCCGTATTGGCCAAAATATCTGATTTCGGTGGTAAAAGGGAGGGGTAAACAAAATATACTTTGATCACAAAATTGAAGTACTCGGGAAACAATTTGTATACTCATGTGGTCTGTATTTTTAACCCAATTTACACCACCCATTAATTGTTTGTTAATAATTTTGATTTCAGAAATATTGAGTTTTAAATTTATAATAAATTTTTTGTAATATACATGTAAATTACTACTCTTTTATTACAAAACCTATTATTTTAGCAAGCCCATGTCCAACGAGGTAACTCTTATCTAGTAAAATGTTATTCTTAACTTACCGGTAAGGAGTTTTCAAAAAACATTGAAATTACAAATACCAGGATCCTTTAATTATTAAACATGCTTCCATACAAAAGTTGAGATGACGCTTTCATTGAATTTATTCCATATTTTATGTTTTACTAAGAAAATTTCCATATTACAAGAGAAATATCTTACAAAATTTTCTGTCGAAATTTTTTATGATCATAAATGGGTATGCATGATGATATACGTACTTCATTATATGACCATACACTACCACATATATTTCCATATATTTTCCTATTCAAAACATACTTGTATATGACCGTATATGGTCATATACGATTATATATGAGCACACATGAAAACAATATTATCATATATGATCAAATAACATATGAAAAGATACGCACATATACACTCAAATTTCGGATCCAAAAATATATGATTCATTCTCTCACATGATAATATATCAGCCCATATACGATCATGTATGTTCATATATATTTCGATTTTCATATCCCATGAATGATCATATAAAGGGTGGTTAAATTTTAAGGGCCGATGTTGAATATGTGCGATAGTGTGTCATGAGGTCGGCCAAGTATTTACCGTGAATGGAGTTCGCTATCGCGAGATGATAACGAACTTATTGTGGCCAGGAATTGAGGATATGATCGTGGACGATATGTGGTTTCAACAGGAAGGTGCCACTTGCCACACAGCTAACGAAACAATGGCTCTTTTGCGTGACAAATTCAATGGCCGTGTTATCTCACGTGGTGCGATGTCAATTTGCCGCCAAGATCATGTGATTTGACACCGTCGGACTTATTTCTTTGGGGTTGTTTGAAAGAAAAGATGTACGTCGATAAGCTAGCAACATTTCAAGAGCTAAAGGATGAGATAAGAGGTGTGCCGCCGAGGTCGCTGCGGCCGATATTTTATTCCAAACATAATTGAACCATACTATATTATCATAATAAAATAAAATGACAATAATTTCCAAAATAATTTGTCTTATGTTAATTTGAAAATATTATTAATATTTTTCTTATATGAACATTTATAAAAATAGGATCATTTATATTTAAATAAATGCATATATATAGAACAATATGTCCTATAATTCAATATCTGATATAATATTACCATTTATGAACTTTTATTCGTATGTACGATTATAAAGGGTGTCCCAAGAAGAACGCAATTTTTAAATTTTAAATAAAACACAGATATTTAAAAAAAAATCGTGAAACTTTATTATATCGTAAAGTAGACAGAATGAGGTTATCTATGGAACAATATATCGTGCAGATGGCCGCCGCGGCTTTGCTGGCATGCACGCGATCTTTTAATTAAATTTTCAATGACCGTTTTGCATGAATGCTGCGGTATTTCATTAATGCAGAGTCCAATATCCTCTTTTAAGACTTGAGTCGTCGTCAGCTTATTCGCGTAAGATGGACTTCAAAAAACCCCAAAGAAAAAAATTTAATGGTGTTAAATCGCACGATCTAGGCGGCCAATTCTGATCTCCAAAACGCGAAATAACACGACCGGGAAATGACTGATGCAGCAATTGAATTGTTTGTCTGGCTGTATGACATGTGGCGCCGTCTTGTTGGAACCACATGCCCTCCACATTCATTTCTTCAATTCTAGGTAAGAAAAAACTGGTTATCATTTCACGATACCGAACACCATTGACTGTTTGCGCTTGACCTGACTCATTTTCATAAAAAAAGGTCTAATGATTCCTCCAGCCCAAAAACCACACCACACAGTGACACGTTGAGGATGCATTTGCTTCTCGTGAATCACTCGAGGATTTTCCTCACCCCAAATGCGACAATTCTGCCTATTGACGAAGCCATCAAGATGAAAATGGGCCTCGTCACTGAAGATGATTTTATCGGCAAAATCAGCATTTTCGTGTTGTCTCTCCAATACCCAATTAACGAACTCCCTTCGCTGTCCATGGTCAGCTGGCTTCAGTTCCTGAGTCAATTGAACTTTGTATGCATGAAGATGCAAATCTTTCGTCAAAATTCGCTGCAAAGTGGATTTGGAGACACCAATTTGCTGAGCTCGGTGTCGAATTGAGGTGGATGGAGTTTGAGCGACATCATCACGTATAGCTGCGACATTTTCGGTCGATCGACCTGGTCGATCGACCTGGTCGATGGCGCGTTGTTGTCTTTACATCACTAACAGACCCAGTTTCGGCAAATTTATCCATTAATCTCTTTATAGTTGACTCTTTTGGAGCATTATTGTGACCCCAAATTGATCGCAATTTGCGAACTGTAGCCGCAAAACTTTCACCATTTTGGTAAAACAATTTCACAATGAGAATGCGTTGTTCATTCGTGTAGCGCTCCATTTTTACTAACCTCGTACCTTCTACTAGCAAACAATAACAATTGTTCAAATGTCAAACAATGACACTTCGAATGTTGCCAGATTTAAAAATTGCGTTCTTCTTGGGACACCCTTTATATATGTTCCCATTCATATCACATATATGTGCATATATCCCCATATATTAATATGTAATAATGGGATATTAATTTTTTTAAATATTATTTACCCAGAAAAAAATTAAAAAATTCCGTTTGCAACATTGAACATCGTTCGTAGAATATTTTTGTAAATACAAACAAAAAATTTTTCAAAAATGCACCAACAATAGAATTTGTAAATACAAAATCTTTTTGTTATTGTTTTTTTGAAACTCCAATTTTTATTTTCAAAAAAGTTTTATATAAAAAATAAATATTTACAAACACTTCAAACACAGAAAAAATATCACAAAATTTTAAGTATTTATAAATATTTCATAACATTCAAATTCGATTCTTTCAAATTTTTTGTTTGAAGTGTTTGTAAATTGTTATTTTTTGTATAAAAATTCTTTGAAAATTAAAATTGGAGTTACAAAAAAAATAACAAAAAGTTTGTTGTATTTACAAATTCTATTGTTGGTGCATTTTTAAAAAATGTTTTACTTGTATTTACAAATATATTCTATGAACGATGTTTAATGTTGCAAACAGAATTTTGTAATTTTTCTTTGTGTAAAAGATATTTTTAAATACTTAAAATTTTGTGATATTTTTTTGTCTTTACGCCAATGATTTTAATGTATTGCAAACAATTTTTATTTCATTGAAATTGAAAATGTATCAAGGAAAAAATTCTGGTAATTAGGTAATAAAATTAATCATAATGATATTCATATTTTTCAATGAAGTCATTAAATGTCCATGCCATATGAATAAATACAAATGTAAGATAAATGATGAACATTAAACCACCAAAAACCAACTTAAACAACCACCTCCTGAGCATGTGAACAAGTATCCAATCATATTTAGTATTCATTCACATAATTCTGGGTAATTATTTTATTTTCAATAAAAGGAAAAAAAAACCATTTGCATTGAATTTGTGGCAATTAAATACGCACGTAGTCTAATAATAATTATTATTTAGAATAGTGTTTTTAAACACTTATAATACTCTATTCATAATGGCCAAATAAAAATATGTGAGTATGAATTTGTTGGTTTTGAATCTAATACTTGGGCTATTTAAAATGGTCAACCAACCTGTTTTAATGTTAACATTTTAATGAATTTTCTTTTTAATATCTGTCTGTTTGTCTGTCTATTTGTGTTTGCGAGTTTTTTTTTTTTTTTGTTTCTTTGTTAGTTACCTAAATAATTTCCATCATCCACTTTAGTTAGGTGTTCACTAAATGTCTGGGAGTTTGTTCGTCTGCGGCTGAGACACATATTCATTAGAAATTGTGGCAAACGTAAAACAAATTAAAATGAAAAAATCCACATTATTTTATGCAAATGATTAATTTTCCGTGGAATTTTCAAGTCAATTAAAATTTTCAATTAAAAGTATGTGGGTTTCTACTTCACACACAAATTTTTTTTATTCACTTTTTTATCTGTTCATAATTATAAATTTCAACAACATAATTTTTCATTTGAAATTGTTAATGTCTGGTTAATAAATAAGCAGATAATAAATTTAGCCACTATATTATCTTTATTTCGTTAGTTTTGCTTTAAAAATTAAATTTTTGTTTAATTGGCCTATTTAGTGGTTAAGTGTTAGTTTGCGATTAGATTAAACAAATACTGAAAAATAATTAAAATCTTAAAAAATAATAACAGTACTGAAAAAATATATATATGTTTAAAAATGTTTTATAAGGGTTAAGAAATAGATATTAAGAGGATTCCTTTAAAATATATGCCAAAATTTTTGAGCCTTAAATTTAGTAATACTGTACAACACTGAATTTTGATTGTGCATAATTTCAACGCCAAATCAGAATTTTACTGGACTGACAAATAATAAAATTATTCGGTAAATTAATGAAACTTGAATGAAAAATTCCTAAACATTACTGAAAATATTTATATTTTTTATGAACTTAGTATTGAACTTAGTAGACTTGTGAAAAAACAATTAATTTATAATTTATACAAATTTTTATTAATAAAATATCTAATTTTCCGAAATAAATGCATCTATTTAAACTTATTTTCCTTCCTAGTGTGGAAATCTAGTAAAAAGTTCCAAAAGTTTAGACAAGAATTATTAAAATGTACTGGTGAATCTCTGGTTCCAATGTCTACACCTAGTCAATAGTTGTGTAGATTCGCAATGACAAGTACATGTTAAATGTCTATAGCAGAGACCGTTGTCTGGGGCATAATTAGTCAGTAGTACTGGTGACAAAGTCACCAGTGAATCAGTACAGTTTCACTATCGACATTTCCTTCAGAGTGTGTTTTCAATTGATAAATCTATGAAAAGAAAAATTATAAAAATCGGAAATATTTATAATGTAGAAAAACGGTCAGATTTGAAAATACCCCACAAAATATTTCTAATATTTTGAAATATATGGAAAAAATTATTAGGATGCTGTTTCCAGCAAAAACAAATGGAAGTGATTCTTAAGGATTCCATTTTTCATTGATTCCAAAGTGTCATTTAGTTCTGATTTTGCCATTCTAAAGCCTTTTTTTTACAAAATTTATCTCTTTTCAAATCTATGACGGGTAACTTATTTAAAAAATAATAAAAGTTAAACGTTAACAATAGATATTTTTATATAAATTTGATTTATATCAATTTTTTACTTTGCATTTCGAATAAAGTAATTTAAAAAATAAGGCTTGATTACTAAATTTGAATTAATAAAAGCTTTGTAAACTGCCGAAATGCACTTTTTGTACTTTGCACCTTTATTTGTCCATAAATATATTCCGTCAAACCCCGATGGTCACAAGTTGTCAATTATTATGTATCAAACAGTTTTATTTAAGAAAAATATACCAAATGACTTTTATAATATTGGAAAATTGTTTAGTATGCTCAACTTATGACCATTGATATAGAAAATTTTATATTGATCCTACAAAACTGTTTCAATATGCGTTAAAATTTTAATAAAAAATTTAAAATTTAAGAGATGGCACTGCTATCTCCAAACTTTTTTTTTTCTCAAGATGGTATAACTGTCCTGAGAACACATGCAAAGTTGCAAGTCATTCTGTGAATGCTTTCTTTGATTACAAGCTATTTGTAGTTGACGTGTCATTGATTTTTTTAATATGGAAAAAATTGAATATTGTGCAGTCATTAGATTCTTTGTTTTGAAGGGTTTAAAAGCAAATGAAATTTATGAACAATTGTTAGAAGTGTATAAGGAGTCCTCACCTTCAAAACGCACCGTTGAGTTTTAGGCTGCTGAATTTAAACGTGGTCGTACCAGCCTTAAAGACGATCCACGCGAAGGACGACCAAAAACTGCAACCACAGCAGAAATCATTGAGCAGGTACATAATATGATTAGTGAAGATCCAAGTTTGACTAAGCGTGAAATTGCTAATGCCATAGACATCTCAGACGAACGAGTACTCCATATTTTACATGAATAATTACGTATGAAAAAACTGTTTGGAAAGTTAGTGCCGCACACATTAACAATTCAACAAAAACTGGATCGAAAACAACTTTCTCAGCGTAATTTGGAACGTTTTAAGCCGAATAAAACCGACTTCTTGACTTGGATGAGACTTGGATCTACCACCATGATCTTAAATTTGTTGTTCAGCTCCAAAGCAGGTGAAGTCACAACAACGATCAGCAAAGAAGGTTATGGCATCAGTTTTTTGGGATGCAAAAGGAATTTTGTTGATTGATTATCTTCAGAAAGGTAAAACAATCAACTCTGAATATTATTGCAGCCTTTTGGATCAGCTGGATGGAAAAATTTTGTGAGAAAAGACCTGGTTTAAAGAAGAAAAAAAAATCATTTTTCATCAAGACAATGCACCTGCTCACAAAAGTGTTTTGACGATGGCTAAATTCAAAGAATTAAAGTACGAATTGCTTGAACAACCACCGTATTCACCAGATTTGGCTCCTAGTGACTACTATCTCTTCAGAAATCTCAAACAATTCCTTCTTGGAAAACATTTTTCGTCGAATGAAGAGGCCATAGCAGCCGTAGACGGTTATTTTGCAGAGCTTCCGGAAAACCATTTTAAGGATGGGATAAAATTATTGGAAGATCTTTGGAACAAGTGTATTGAGCTTCCAACCGAGTTGTTTGATTGGAGCTACTAATATATATGGGGTTATTCAGTAACTATATGAAAAGTCGTCACAACGAAGTGTGCAACTCTACCATATTTAGCGTAGGGAGAGTCACATAATGTTAAAAATTTCCTAAAGGTATGTATATACAAAAAATTACCTATTACACTCAAAAAACAAAAAATTAGTAGAAAAATTTGTAAACGGTTATTAATCCCAATTTACTATTTTTGTACTGATTTTTAGTAAAAATATTATTATTTAGCAAATCTTTTTGCTATTTATATTTTAAAAATTACAAAGTTTTTACAGAATATTTACAAATTTTTGTTGCTTATTTCAGAAATCATTTTAGAAATTTTTGAAAACCGATTTGCTAAATTTAGCAAAAAATATTACTAATTTTAAAAAAGTGGATATTGAAGGAAATATTATTTCTAATTAAAACTTACGCCTACAAACTTAAATTGCCTTAAAATCTAACATAGATTAAAAAAGGGATCGGAAGTGAATATACCGAATCATGTCTGAAAATAGGACATCCACTTAAAATAGCAATAAAAAGTTTTTTTTTAGTTCTAAAAATCAGCCCTAAAAAAATAAACTTTGACCTTAAAAGTAAACAAAAAAAAATATTGACTAAAATATTTTTCAAAACAGAAATTAATTTTGTATAAAATAAAATTTTGTATAATTTTGTATAAATATTTAAAAAAAAAAATAAATAAAATAAAAAATTTGATGCTCGATAAAAAAATAAATTTAAAATTCTGTTCTTATACTCACAATATTTAGTAAACTTTTTTGCTGATTTTAGCAAACCGGTTTTAAATTCCACTTTACAAAAACTTTACTAAAATTTAGTAGCGGCAACTAGCTTTTCTACTAGTTTCATTTTACTTCTTGTCAGCAGACATGTGTTGCTAAGATTAGCAAAAAATGCTGCTGGGCTCAAATTAACAAAATTTCCCATAATAACAGAAAAATTTTATGGTTGCAATTATAGACTTTTTTTTGTGAGTGTAGTGACTCAACCTGTGCTAAATATATCAGAGTTACATATTTACATGTAGAAACATAATAACCCCATTAAACTGTCTTTTTTTGGTTATTTATTTTAAAGAAATACATTTTTGATTGTTTTTACTATTTTTTATTTTTCGGCGGATAATCGGGTCTTATAACCTGATAACCGCAACCCGGTTATTTGAAAAGTGTACAAAGTGAATGAAAAATTCCTTAAATTTAATAAAAAAGCTTTATGATTTTTATGAAATTAAGTTTTTCTGAAACTCTTTTAATGAGTGTATGAAATTTTAAATAATTCAATAGAAACTTTTCATGGCTTTTATACAAAAATCAGTTAATAATATGCAGATAATTCTTTCAGTGTCGTCATTATTTTTAAAAGAGTGAAATAAAATTTCATATGCAGGGTCTTAGATCTATAAATCTGATGTCCGAATTGAAAATTTTTATGTGGCGAACATAATTTTTCTTAAAACATCTTATCAAAATTTGAAGAATGATTTGCGGTCGCTGAAATCGAATATTATTGTAGGTAAATTTTTTTAAAAAATGCCGCATCCAATATGGCTAAAATTACAAAAATATTTTAAAATAAATTTTCGATATATTGGGTTCGCCATCTTGAATTTTCAAAATTTTATTTTAACTACTTATCAGCTATTCGAAATTATCATCCAGCTGTTATAAAAGTATTAATAAGATGCTTTTAACAATAAGTACAAGGTGTCCGCCGAGAAGTTATACTACTTTGTTTTGCCGCCATTTTGGTAAACATTAGTCTTGACAGTTCATATTTGGCAGTCGTGAAGTAGACACGTGGCAAATTTATTATGGAAAAATATTCGATAATCCAACGTGTTTTAACCGTTAAAACACTTTGCCATGACAACCCCGATTTTCATAATCATAATGAGTGACGAGGCACATTTTCATTTGAATGGATATGTGAATAAACAGAATAGTCGGATCTGGGTAATGGAAAACCCTCAAATTATTTATCAGTCACCTTTGCACCCATTAAAAGTGACAGTCAGGTGTGAAATTTGGTCAGGAGCAATCATTGGAAATTACTTCTTTGAAAATGAAAACGGCGTAGCGGTAACTGTGAATAGGAAGCGATATCGTGATATGATTGAAAACTTTTTAACGCCACAACTACATGCTTTGGGCTTGATTAACATGTGGTATCAACAAGACGGTGCCACATCGCATACAGCCAAGATTACAATGGAATTACTGCAAGACCTCTTTCCACAACAAGTTATTTCAAGAAATGGTAATGTTGATTGGCCTTCACGGTCGCCTGATTTGACTGCTCGGGACTTCTTTTTGTGTTGATATCGACAAGCAAGGTTAATGCAAACAAACCAGAAACGCTTGAGCAACTCAAACAAAATATTCGTGATGAAATTAATGAAATGTGTGAGAATGTAATGAAAAATGTGCTCAAAAGGGCTCGCATTTGTGAGTAACAGAGTAGGACATTTATCTGATATTGTATTTCATACATAATTGCCGACATTAAATAAAACATTTATCATTATAAGATCCATTCTATTTCACTTAATCAAAAATTATAAACAAACAAAGTAGTATACCTTTACGGCGGACACCCTGTATTTAGGCTTAAGGGGTTACTTCCATTGAACATTTCTGGCAACACTTTCTTTTTAAAGAATATTTAGATTCCTCTCAAAAATCCATGATTCTTTAAAGAGTTTCTAAATTATTTGAACTACCCTGAACAAATATTTTATAACCCAATACGATACTAAACTTTATGTTTCTCATAAAAGCAGATCTTTGTGTTCTTATTGATAGGCGGTTAATCGTCAATTCTTCCAGTTAATCGAGAGAAATAATCGATTAATTAATTTTCGTAATTTTTGGAAAAATACCCTAATCAGTTAACCGGCAGGGTGGAATAATTTAAGTATTAAAAAAAACTTCTAAATTTGGCCGAAATTCTTCCTATAAATTCTTGAGGTGACTGAAAAACCTCTCGGTTTCGTTTAAGATTGGTTTTCTCGATCCTCAAATCATACGTAAAATTATTAAAAATCCCTCCTATACTCGTATTCTCATAATTTTTATGAAACTTTTTAAAGAAACAGGTGTAACAGTTTAACAGCGATCTATGCAATAATTTAACAATTTTTATACATGTATATCAAATTAAAATGTTTATCACTATCAATTGGTGGTGAGAATTGAAAATTATTTTACGATATTGATGAAATTATATTTATTTGTAGCATAAGCGGACTCATGCACACATAACATAATCATATTAATTTCATAAAGATAATTTTAGCTTAAACCAACTGATCTTTACATGAACGTAAACAAAATGTTTAATATTTTTTTTGTAGTTGTCTTTAATTTAAATATCTTCATTCATGAAAGTGAATGAGTGTAGTATGTATGTACATTAATGTACGATTGATTTTAGACCACAACAGCATTTGTTGTTGTTGTTGCAGTTGTTGCTGTGGCCGTGGGATTACAGTGCGCCGCCTCACAGTTGGGGGCGTTGGCAACATGCAGTGTTGCATAGAAATTCATATTTGATTGGACAGTTAATGGCCTTTCGATATCAATAATAATGATAACTGAGGGTGTTTTGTTGTTGTTGTTGCTGTTATTATTGCTGTGCTATGCTGTAGTACGTGTACTGTTGTTGAACATGTAACAACAAGAACAAAAAATAAAACGTTAAAAGCACACACAAACAAAGATTACAAATGTATGTTGAAAAAAAAAAATCGAATAAAATAAAAATGAAATGTAGCACGATTACTATTGAAATAGTAACTTGTAAATATGTATGTTTGTAGTATATATGTAGTTACATATATATTGTAATAAATGCGTACAATCAACACAGGCGGCATTTTGGCCATTAAGTGGAAATAACGCTTAATTGTTTCCCCCCTAATGTGCCACAAAGAGTAAACATTTACATTTTGTAGACCAAGTCCAGCAACATTGATTTGATTATTGACATCATCACCATTGTTGTTGTGTTTTCTGGCTAGCTGGCCGGCTGGCTGGATGTATAGCTGACTGTGTTGCTTCAGCATCATTGTTGACTCTGATCCCCAAATCATTATAATTTTTCTTGTCATGGTGCGAAGAAATCGTAGCCCTTTTTATTTCTCTCACTGCTCTTGACACCTGTGGTTTTTAGTTTGTTTGGTTTATATTTGATCTAATTAATAATCAAGTCACTTTGATTATTAAATATTATATTTTATTAATTGCCGAGACAATCAATTTGACATTTTTGAAAATTAGTATGTAAAATTAAAAAACAAAACAAGGTATGAACACAGCTAAAAAAATAACGTATCGTAAAAAATCATATTATATGCAGGCACAGTCAGGCAGAGGGAATGACTTTGTATTAACATGTAGTGCGGGGTGTATTTATCATTTATGGTTAAGTTTTTGTTATAATTTGTTGTTATTACTATTAAGCGTTTCTTTTGTTTTTTATTTGAAATGCCATTTATACACACTGAGCGAAAATGATGATAATTTATTTTATAAAGAAACCAAACGAAGTAGAAAACATCGTAGTGCAAAGAATTTCAGTTTAATTAAATTTATTTGCAGGTAATTTTTGTCAAATATAAACATTTTAACAACATTTTGTTAGTTTTCCTGTTTAAGTACTTTTAAAGCGACATTCTCTCATTTATAATAATAACTTTCCTACCTTGAAGCTTCAGACATGTCTTAAGGTCAAAGCCTACTAAATCCCTTTAGAAACGATCAATATTTTGAATTAACTTTCATAGAAACGTTCACTGTGAATTAAACTTAAATTGCTTAAAGAAACCAAAAATCTTTTATATTTAGAACATTTTAAATAAATAAATAAATCCATTAATTATGCCTCCTTATCTCCTATCCACGCTCACGGCTTCATATAATTAGGCACTGGTTCCATTTCGAAAGTTAGTGCACCTTTCGAAATCTGTACAAAGTCACCCATTGGAAGTCTAGTTTAAATTAAAATTTAACAGATTAACTGAACTTTGGGAAACTTAAAGACAAACAAAAATTATTTAGAGTATTAATAAGGATAATTGGAACTTACGCAGGCTTGGACGTTGCCATAGGATCTGAAGCCTCTTTCAGACATCGTTTCCCAATATTTTCTTAATGAATTTAACGACGCTGAAGTTCAAGATATTAGGGCGGATCAATTAGTCCGTGACTTTTTTTAGCTCAATACACTTAGTCCAACGTTTCTCCGATTTTTGTATCGCTTCCAAAAAGAAATAGGATTTTGCGAGGTCCAAAAAATAGGAATAGGATCAATAATTTCATCGTTGGAGCTAAATCTCTTTCCACCGACCCATTTCTTTAGGTTTGGAAATAGGAAATAGGTATGGGGGCTAAATCCGGAGAATGAGGTGATGATGGGGCAATTCGTAGTCTACTTCATGGATTTTTGCCATGGAAACTAAGCTGTCTTACGATTCCGTTGGTGGTTGATTGTGAGCAAACGCGGCAGCCATCTTGCGGAAAGCTTTCTCATACCCAAGTGATCGTTCAAAATTGAAACCACTGAGCCATGTGAGATGCCTATGTCTTCCACAATCTATCGCACATTCAATCTCTGATCGGCCAACACCATATCGTAAATATTTTCAATTGTTTTGGATGAAGAAACCTCAACTGGACGTCCAGAACGTTCGGCATCTTCCGTGCTTGTAAGGCCACAACGAAAGTCAATAAACCACATTTTTTACCATTGAAATCGATGGTGCAGAGTCCCTATAGTATTCATCAAGCTTTTCCTTGGTTTATTGACGTTTTTTTTCGCACAAAAGAACACTACACCACGACTAGTGTTGCCCTAGTGTCTTTCTGTCAAACTTCAAAGAAAATACTCGATGTTTTCGGTATACAACTCCCAGACAATGCTGCCACATTCTAATTTATTCTCATATATAAATACGACCGCGATGTGGCATATCAGTTAGTTGATAATAAAACGCTAAAGAAGCAGCATTGGTGAATAATTAAATAAACTTAATACAGTTTCAATAAAGTCTCCTGTGTAATTGTTGTAAAGTTTTTGTGTGCATAAAAAGATGCTATAAAAAATTTATTATTCGCAATATAAAAAGAACTCGATTTATTAAAAGAAAATAAATCAACGATTTTAAAAAGTAAAATCATAACAATATGAATCCTAAAACCGCAAATTTCCCAATATTCCAATTCCATATGTTTTTACAATTTCATTCTAAATTAAAAGTCTTTAAACTTATAACAGCTGTGTATAATAAGCGATGAATGTTAATAAAGGTCGCAGCTGACCAAAAAATTCAATCCATTCGGCAAGTGTATAATAACTATTTCGGTGTATTCTTCATTATTGCAAAATCTCGTAATTTTTCTATTCATTTCAAAAAGAATAATTTTCATGATCTTGTACCGAACAAAGAACATCTCACATAAAAGTTTGTACAGATCGACAAAATACTTCAATATAGTACGAAATTTCTTTGAATTTTTCTATACCAAACTCTCAGATTAAAATAGATAAATTCTTACATTAAGTTCTAAATTTCAATATGTTTTTCACTTTTTTTCTTTCCGTGTACATTTCTTTAATACACCTGCACCAAAATAGGCGCCATATAATGAGAAGCAAAACGAAATAGATTTTTCTTATTCAGTACATTTTGAAGTCGGCTGCATACAATTTTAAAAACACAGTTCGTTGTCAAAGTTATTAATTAAGAGTAAAAGAGTAAAAAAAACAGAAAACTTTTCTGTTTTGTAAATAAAACTTAATAAATTTAACAAATGGAAGGCGTGACCCGAGTCGTAAGCGAAAAATAAGCTCAATTAGTGTCGCCTATAATTATTTCATTTTTATTAACATATTTTGTTTTTTTAAAATATAACCCAACAAAATAATATGGTAACTACTTCAATATGGATTTCTCATTTAGTGATACAGTGAAGCACACAACTTGTAAACAAATGAATTTAAATAGTACTCTATAAATACATGCATGCTTGTGTACAACACCTTACAAACAACTTCCTAGAAGTTGAATTGCTGCTATCATGACATTCCTCTGTGCATCATTTCTTGCAAAATTTATTCAAACCAACAACTTTAAAAACAGATTGCATTTCATGATATAAGTTGTTTGGTCTTAGTACCAACAATTCAACTTCTGGGAAGGTGTTGTTCACACACATGTATTTATATTGCAGTATTTTAATTCATTTCATGTTGTTTTTGTATCGCAGTTGTATGATTAGGTTTTGCTGGGAAACAAAATAAAGAAATGTGGGTTTAACTAAATATATTTATGTATATTAAATAATAACAGGTTATTATTATTAGTAATTTCCTGGCTGCATGTTTTCTTTAATTTTTCAAAAAATTTATGATTATATACTACATATTTAAGTATTATATTATAATTTCTTTTTGATAATCATTTAACGAGGCAAATTATTCATATTTTTCATTGTATTTTTAATTTATTTTTTTTTCTAATAATAAAACTAATTATGCATTATCATTTAACCTTTGAAGAAATTTTGTTGCATTATCAGTGGATTCTGAAATGGTTTCAGGAAAAAAACAAAAACAGTGGAACTACCCAGCAAAAACACACCTTACCAAATAATGAGTCTAGTAATCTAAACTCCAACGTTTTCACGTATTTCGCTTTATATTATAATTCTAACTTGCATATTGCTAATGTAAGAAATTGAGTAATGGATTATTTTTTAACTCCTTGTAACCAATTATAATTTAACTTTGAGTAAGCGCTAAGGTAATGCGATGCAGTGTTTTCAAAAGGAAATATATTAATTAACCCTCCCAAGAAACATTTTTACGGACTCTCCGACACGTACGGATTCATGAATTCGGCTTCAACTGCACGTTTACGGACCGAAAAAACGTATCCGTCAAAGCTTGTACGTAAACGGAACATTATCGGACCGTATAATTGAATTTTCGAAGACAATACGTTTTGACTCCGTTTTGGAGCATTCGTTTCTGTATTGTCAAATACGGACTTCCTCGGATTTCATTAGTTTTTCTTTCGCTGGTTTTGAATTCGTTTTGGTGTCAAACCCGAATAATAAAAAACATGAATGTGATCATTAAACGGGTCGCGCGCTTAAGTTAGGTAAAACAGATGCTCTCTTCCAACTCACACCGAAAATAAATTTAAGTGATATCTATGAGGTAAATATTTATGAAATTTATAACATGTTTTACGGTAATGTGCCAAAATTTATGCAATTTTGCAAATAAAAATATTGTCTGCCAATAGATTTTGTTAAAAAAATTTGCAAATTTGATTTGTATGTTACATCGTTTCGTAAACGCCATTAATTAAATCTAAATTAAAATTTTGTTTTATTTTTTCATGATATTCAATGGGCCATAACCGCAGTGATGGATAGAGATGCTAGTTATGCTGGAGAGGAATGTTTCATTGAATTAAATTTGTAAAAGTTTTTTTTTGTTATTTTATTTATTACATATCCTTATAAATAAATTAAGAGAAAAAAAAATTATAATTCAAACTTAAAAGTTTAGTTATTTACATAAATCCGTTTTTTGTTGAAAAAACGGTACGTATACGGGTCCGTAAACGGACTTTTTACGGACAACTCCGTTTTTCATCCGATATATCCGGTCCGTAAACGGTCCGTCATTGACGGACTTTTAATGGACAACTCCGTTTTTTATCCGATATATCCGGTCCGTCATTGACGGTATTCAAATGGATTCGAATCAGTTTAGATGTTCCTTAAAATCCGTTTTCTGGTCCGTTCACGGATCAAGAAAACGATACGTAAATGGAGTTGGATTTCGTTTATGACGGACCGAAAACGGTACCTAAACGGAACGTATTGTTTGTTGGGCTTTGACGTCCAGTGGTTGATAAATTTCCCATTTTTAGTTTTTGTCGTATTTTTACCAAATTTTTTTAAATATGGCTTGTATAGACAGATAATAGTTGCTTTCACATAATACTTACTATTTGGATCAATATGGTCTCAGAGCCAATATGATCATCACAAATTTATGAAAAAACATATATATTTTGGCAAAATTTTTGGAACACATTTCCTCGACTCCTATTGGCCAACACAGAGGATCAATATTTTGGTAGAACATGATCCATTCCTTTTATTTTTAGAAACATCGAGATATTTTAAATTGGTTCACTTCAATTAATACAGGATACTGAGACAATTGGGGACATACATATGTATCCCATGGGTCGTCAAAGTTAAAAAAGAGGAAGTTTTTGCTCAGTTTTAAACTTTTTTTATTAGCATTGAAATTCAAGTACTTTTTATTTGATTTGATTTTTACAGATTTTTTATATAAGATGTGTCATGACACAATGAAGTTAAAATAAATAAATTCGATAGTATTCTAAACTAATTTTTATGCTTTTTCCTTTTCACTTACATGTTAATTTGTTTTATTAAACACTTTTAATTCATAAATTAATAAAATATACATTAATAAATTAAGTTATTTAATAAATTAACAATGAGTCATTATTATTTGTATTAAAATAGTAGAAAAGGTAAGTCATTACAGGTAACTTATTATTATTATTAAATTTAAAATAATAAAATAAGTAACGAATTATAGGTAATACATTATTTTTATTTTGAAAATAATATTGAATGTACTTATTACAATGTAATGTATAAAGTAATGATATGTCATTACCATGTTTTTGATGCAAAAGTTTTATGCGGAACTGAAGAAATGGGAAAAACTGTTGAGATTTCAAATTGGTTAAATTTAATGATAACAAATTTTTTTAAATTGCACTAAAAATTTTTTTTAATAGTGCACTTAAAAAAGTTTGTAAGTTAAAATAACTGAAAATATCATTTAAAATAAATGATATTTCATTTAAAAACCGGTCTACTTAATTTTCATTTAAATTAAATGCCATTTGACATTTATCTTTAAATGTTGATTAATCAACTGACACATCCGTAAGAAACAACTGATATAATCAGTTAAAATAAATGTCAAAATTTTACCCACCAATCCTTACAATATAAATGTTTTTTTCATTTATTTGAAATTATTTCCGTTTTTGTATTTTTTGTTCTTTTTTTTTTTAAATACTCGTACAATACAAAATGTATGTATGCATATGAAGCTATAAACACTTTTTGTGTGAATGTATTTGTACATGTATGTGTGTTTATGAAGTTCTTGTAAATTGTATTGAAAAATTTTGTATATATACAACCAATTTAAATAAAAAACCAAATTGAAATTTTTTGAATATTTTTTTTTGAAACAGACAGCAAACAAAATTTAAATTTGTAATACCTGTTACGGATACAAATAAACCACAAGTTTCCGTTTTGTGGGTAAATTTTTATTAAATTTCAAACAAATGAAAAAAATAAATGAAACTGAAAAAAATCGGTAAATGATAGTAAATTATTTCGAATAAATGTATAAAAAAGTTAATATATTTCTTTCTTTGAAAAATAAATGTATCTTCCTTTATTTTTAAATGGAACGGAAAACTTTTTTATTAAACTACAAACAGTTAACTACATAATATTCTGAGTGTAGGTAATACATTATTTTTATTTTGAAAATAATATTGAATGTAAGGAGTACTTATGACAATGTAATGTATAAAGTAATGATTTGTTATTACCATGTTTTTGATGCAAAAGTTTTATGCGGAACTGAAGAAATGGGAAAAACTGTTAAGACTTCAAATCGGTTAAATTTAATGATAAAAATTTTTTTTAAATTGCACTTAAAAAAATTTTTTTTAATAGTGCTAGTGAAAGTATTTGATTTCTTGAAATATAGTTTCAATAGTGCTAATTAAGCGCATCTTACATTCTAAATATTATTGCACAATTTTCTAAATAATTCCGAATGTTATTATTGTTGGATATTATGATATATTGAATCATGACATTTTTGATTTTTATTGCACTACTTAAAATATTGTAAAATATTTATATTTTAGTACATTTTTAAGTTATGTTGAAATTAATTATTGCACTAAATATTGTGCAATTTTTGTATGGTTATATTTGGACATAATATTGATTATGCATGGGGTCCTTTAAGCTATTCCATTTAAAAGAAAATGTTTTTTTTTCAATTTCAACTAAAGTAATTTATTGTAATAAGTTCAGTTTAAAAATCAATTATATGCAAAAGATTTGTTGATTTTATTATTGATACTCGTAGTTTATATTATTCTGGTATTTACTGTTTAACACATTCATATGTCTTGATTATTGTCTTGTTTGTAATTTAATTAATTGAGTTTTAATTCAGCGATAACAGAGGTCATCAAAGTGTCATTGCATGAAGGCTATACAAATTAAAATATATAGTAGAAATTAAAAATAAATAAATGCTATAATATTTATTATCATGACACTTATTTGTGGAGTTGTAAAATGTCAATACTTTTGTTTTTTTTTTTTTGTTGCTTTTGCAGAACAACTATATGTACTCAAAATAAACATATTCATTGCGACAATGGAATTTTTGCCAAGCAAATGGTTTGGTTAGAGCCACCCAGATATTTACTCATCGCGAACGACCTTTGTTTAATGCAACCGAATTTCATTTGAAACCAAATATTTCAGTTATATCAGGAATACACTTGGTTGCGACAACTAAATAGTTCGGTTGCTGCAATGAAGAAATTCGGTTGTTACGATGAATTTATTTTCGCTGTGTAAGTTTAGCATAAAATTGAAGGTATTTCAAAGAGCTTCTTGCATAATTTTGTTAATATTTTCATGTTGATTATTCAAACACAAATATTTAAAAATATTAATATTTATATATATTTAAGTTCATTCGATTTAAGCAGGTGGTACATGATTTTTTTTAAGATATATTTGTGTTGATTCAGTTTACAGTGGAATTTTTCTCATATTAATCACATATTTTCAATAAATGGCAGCGCTGTGATAGGACATAAAATAATTTTTTTTTTTGAGAACATAAAGCTGTGATAAAAAATTTAATTTTTCATAATTCAGATATGAGGTTTTTCATTCTTAGAAATTATTTACTCTCATATTGGCCCCAAAAATATGCATTTCGATATTTCCAAGTATTAGACTTTTAAATTTTATAAAAAATTTTTAATCCAAAATTTGAAAAAAACGAAAATATCTATTTTGGTGTTCAGTACGAACGTATTATTATCTAAAGTATCTAATTAAATATTTATTTAAACGTTCTTTTTTCTACATTTGAAGTACAGTATTTTAAATATATACAATTTTTTTTTTGTCCGTGATAGGTGGAAAAGGAATTAAGATTATAGTTGATTTAATCAATTTCATAATTAAAACTTTTTTTTCTGTGTACGAACTGTTTAAGTAAAAAAGAAATATATCTACCAATGACAAACGCCTACAGACCCTGTAGGAAGCCTGCGGTCAAGTGTCCCCAAGTCACCACTTTTGTCGACTTTTTTGGGTGACTTTTTGGTGACATATCCAACACTTTTTACATTCCCTTTTTTTTGGTGACATTGTCAACAAATTGTCTACTGCACTTTTAACATTCCTTACGCTGCAGCTACAAAGCTGTGCTTCTTCTTTTTTTTTGTTTCATTTTGTTTAAAATATATGTCCATAGCTGATTGCAAAATTAATATTTTTAATAAAAATATAAAGAAAAGTGAATTTCAAAGATAAATATGAATATAATTTGAACAAAATTTATAATAAGCAAAAGCAGTCACTGGTGACAAAGTCACCAGTGAATCAGTACAGTTTCACTATCGACATTTCCTTCAGGGGTATTACAGTATTGGAATATAACACGGAACAACTTTTAAAATTTGGACAAATGTAGAAATTTGTTTAGGTATATATAAAAATTTAATAGAATTTGGAAAATGCTGGAAATTTGTCTTTAGGAACAATTTAAACAGAAGTTAAAAAATCGGACCATTTTTTTATTTTTATTCCATTTTGGAAAAATTTTCGTTGAATATTGTGTATCGCAAATATGTAACAGAAATTTAAATTTTTGTTCTATAATCATCTTGTATCTCTTTACGTATACTTAATATAATATCAATTGTACTGTGTCATAAAACAAAAATATTAATTTTTACTAAATACATATTTGCGATGAACAAAATATTTTAACGTATATTTACCTTAAAACAAAGCTAAACAGCACTGAAGTTTCCTGAATCGATAGATATGAAAGCTTTTCCAATAAGCTAAACTCTATTTAAATATTAGTAGTCAAATTTCAAACTTGAATATTTTTCAGGTTTAAAATTTGAATATCTGTGTTTAATAGTAATCAATAAAAAAAATTATACAAAAAAAAGTTAAGAAAAAAATGTTTGGTTTTTGTGGGATTTAAATTTATGACCCTAAGACTATTAGGCTGTGTCTCAATCCACTGCACCTCAGATGCCTACATTTAGTTGTTGTCTAATAACGTATATAAAATTTAAGAATAAAAAGCAAAAAAATAAGATGTTTCAAAATTTTTTTAAAATTTTATTATAATTTCCAAAATTATTTAAATTAATGGCTGATTTGAATAATATTATAGATGGAGTGATAATTTTGATTAAAACATAACTAATATTGTTTTTATACGAGGACGGTCCCAAAATAAGCCGACCTAACAGAGAAATCACAACAAATGTGTGAACAATTTTCTTTATTTTTCAACACGCAGAGAATAATCATGATTGCAATATGATCACTGCAACTATATTGTGCTTGCTGCAATCGGGTATGGTTATCACAACCAAGTTATTGGTTTTCTAACCACCAACATGGTCGCTACCATCATTATTTAGTTAATATTTTACTATTTTATGATTGACACATTCTATTTTATATCATGATTGGCTGTAACAAAAATTCTGACTATGAAAAAAATATGATAATTATGCAACGATAAAATGCTGGCAACAATCAATAAATAATTATACAATCAAAGAAAGAAAAGTTCTTAAAGGCTATGATTTTTTCCTTAACAATTTTTTTTTCAAAAAGTCCTTAATATTATTTTTTTTTTAGAAAAAATATTCTTAAATTTAATGAGTTTTTTGATAGTTTCTAAGAAGATTTCCTTTAAGAAATTTTCTTAGATTATGGATCATATAATGATAATCCAGGAATCATAATATAGTTATGAGGGACCATAATATGATAACATGTTGAGCATACTATTTTGAGCATACTATGATTACGTGCAATTATATAATGATAAATTCTTTATAACATGCATATTTAGGACCATAATATGGTAATTTTTGAATCATAATATAACTGTAGGGACCATATTATAGTAAAATATGGTTATTTTATTATCACAATATGATAACCATAATATAGTACGATTATGGTTGGCACAAACACAAACCCAAAAATATATGATGCTCTTCGAATATGATTAACCCAACCATGTTTTTTCTTTGCGTGAACATAGCCTCTTTTTAGCTCGATGTACTTTTCCTAGTGATATTCAATACCTTCGATTGACTGTTTATAGTAAATAGAAAATAATCCGAGGGAGATCAATCTGTTTCATAAGGTTATCACTTTTCACTAAAGTAATTTTTTTCAAACTACAGCCGCTATCTATACGTCAGGTCGGCTATTTTTGGCACTGCCTCATATACTCGTATGTACTTTATGTACAACTAAAAATATCATTTAATATGAAGAATGTTGTTGAAAACCCCAGAATTCGATTGACAACAAATTTCGACGCATAAACAACATTTAATTAGTGTAGGCAGTGCAATTTACTACAAAGAAAAAGGGTTATTTTATGATTTATATTTTAATATTGTAAAAAATATGCAATAACTTTTCTAAAAAAAACAAAAAAAATATTTTTTTTTTAAATAATTTTTAATCTTTTGATTTATCTGTCGTAAAACAATACCAAAATGAAGCGGAGTTTTAATTAAAAAACAAATAATTTCAATTAAAAAATTAACTGTATTTGCAATTATCATGAAATTTTTAATATCAACTAAAATTTGATTTGATATTAAAATTATTTATTTGATAATTAATTGAATCAATGTTTTTTTTAAATTAAAATTTAAGAAAATTTATTTTTGTTTCTGGGTAGCATACGTAGATTTCAAGTCGTTTAATGTTCTAAGAAAATAAAAAATAAAGCTTTTATGCAATTCTTCATCAAAATTAAAATAGTACCCTTTTTAAAAATGCTCTATTTTTTATATTTGACCTTTGGCACCACATTTGAATTGCTTCAATTGCACTTGCCGCCCTAATGTACTAAAGTACAACTATATTAATAATTTTTCATTATCATTTTTGAAATGAAAATATTATTAAGTAGCAGCAAATATAAATAAGACAAATAGACTGCTAATGATTAAAAGAGCTAATTTTTTTTTATTTTTACAAATTCCGTAAAAGTTTTTATAAATCGAAAACATAACTTTAACATATAAATGCTGCATGAGCGAGACAACTTTATAATGGCCTTTCGCAATGTTATAGCTATATTTAGAAATAGAAAATTTTGATATTTGAATATTTATAAAAACAAAAATATATTCAAAATATATCGCCAAAAAATTAAAATAAAGCCTAGGAGTTTAGTAAAACACATGAGGTGTCTCGCTAGAGAAGCGTCAATATTTTCATTGCTAGTACTACTAGTGAGTTGAAAAACATGCAATTTTAATCATTCGAATTGTAGTAGATATTTAAATAAACAAACATATACAATAAAAACATATACAATAAAAAAAAAACAAAATATACTCGTGTTTATTATTAGTAAATAATTTCATTTTGATTATTTAATTAATTTAATTTTAATTGTTTTTTAATAGAATTGCATGCATTCATGCAATGCTCATGATAATTGTTATTAAAAGCTTCAGCAGCTCAATTCTGTTATTTAATCTCATATGGACGGAACGAACGTTTACACAAACATACCCAGCAAAAAAAATGGTAGTCATTCTGTGACTATAACTTCTTTCACTGCTTCCTAAACTTCAGTTAACATTCTTTTATGATTTTTTGGTGTTATTCTAAGGCACTTCCAAAAGAGTTCATGTGTTCATATTTCAAATGCAGTGATCTGGATATAAACCCGATGCATACCTTAAAAAATCACTCTTCATTACTTCTGAAGCATAAGTTATGGTATATCGTATATTTTTTTAATCTAAAGCATAAATGAGAATTGAAAAAATAGTTCTGATGAAATTTTTTAATTTTTTTATTAACTCATTTTTTATATTTTAGTTTAAAATTTCATAAGGGTTAGAATTTATGCAGTTTTGAATTTTTTATAAAAGTTTTGAAATATCAAGAAAAACTGATTTTTTTAAAACTTTAATTGAAACTAGCTGGCCGGTCATTTGCATTTTTTCAGCCTTAAATATTTTTTTGACGACACAATCTGTGCATTTTTGCATTATGTTTATTAATTAACACTACACCATTTCCAGTTTCAATTCAGAACTTATCAAAATAATTTTAAAATTGTGTAAAAATTATTTCAAATTGCTCAAAAATGTTTTAAAATTGTACAAAAATTATTTAATATTGTTCAAAAATATTTTAAAATTGTCTAAAAATGTTTCTAAATTGTACAACCAGTTTTTAAATTATCCAAAAATATTTTAAAATTTATCTAAAAATTCATTAAAATTTTTGAAAAATGATTTAAAAACGCTTTTTCACTAATGCAGAATTATTTATTTGTTTTAATAAAGAGTATTTGTATATCAATGCATAAATTTCGATTCTTTAAACTTATTTTTTCTGCATTCTAATGAAATATACTACAGAATATATGAACATTTTCCACTCATGCATCAGAACACCTAATCACTGTATTATCATTGATTCCTTAGAGTAAAGTATGAGTAATGCTAGTAGCTCTATTTGAATACTTCCACCCTATGACACGCTAATGTTAAATTCATCGATGAAACCATTAGAAAAGAAGTGATGCCTTTGCCATAGTAGTAATGCTTTTATTGCTTCTTTGGCAGCTTCATTTTTGCTGGGTATATAATATTTGAATAAGCAAGGGATATATTGAAATGATACATTGTCTACACAGTTTTATTATTATACCAACAACAAAAGCCATACTGTCAAAATGTCATATACATAAATACATTCAAGGAATGATAGAATTATGATGATAATTTATTTAAAAAAATATATTCCTACATTCATTTTAATGATAACAATTATTCAAAAAGGAGAGTCATGCATTTATTTGATTTGTTTCAAAGAAATTGAAATTTTAATTAAAAATTAATATACAATTATTTTCTATTCCCGTTTTTTTTTTTTTGTTCTCTCGAAATTTATTCATTATTAAAGTTTATATCTTTTGCAAAATTTCCTTTTAAAAAGTTTAACTTCTACATAGAACTCTGGTATTGGATTGTGTAATTTTTGTTGATGTCTCAATTAAAATATCTTAACAAGTACCACTGACTGCCAATCAAACTGTGAACGATACAAAATGGGGAGAAAGAAAAACAAACTTTTAACTAAACCATAACAATTGATCATTTTACAGATAGATTCCGATTTCTGAAGCAGATCATTGTTATAAACTAAACAAGATCTATTCATGTATCAACAACCAGCAATCAATTCATGATACATAAAAGTACACTCAAAATTGTTTGTAGTTTAAATTTACTGAAAATGTAATTTAAAATGAATGAAAAATCACTTAAATACCTGTCTTCTAGGTTGGGTAGATGTGGTAGCCTGCCAATCAGACTCACTTAGACTATAAAGTCCCTTGTGATACCACGGAAGCTAGTAGAATCATATCACTAGCTCCCCACGTCGAACCATCCAGATTGCCTCAAAAAGGCCGATATCGATATGAGCCAAATCACCCAGGTCCAAACATGAGCCCAAATGCAGTCCCCTTCTGCGAGCCAGGGCAGGACAAATGCAGAAAAGGTGCTCCACAGACTCCTCCTCCTCCTCGTCGCCACAGCTAATGCAAAAGTCACTAGCCGCAACCCTCAAACTAACTGCGTGCCTTCCAATCAGACGGTGTCCCGTCATGACGGACACAAGTAGGGATATATCGGGCCTGGACAGTGACAGCATCCTGTGCGTGCGCTTCCTATCCAGACGGGGCCACATCTGTCTGGAATGAATACAACCAACCTGTCTACTAACTATTCATTAAAATCAAATGAATTTTTTCTTTATTTTCATTCACTCAGAATATTATGTTTTTAACTGTTTGCAGCTTAATAAAAAAAAATTCCGTTCCATTTAAAAATAAACGAACATACATTAATTTTTCAAAGAAATATATATTTTAACTTTTTTATACATTTGTTCGAAATAATTTACTTTCATTTACGGATTTTTTTTAGTTTCAATCAGTTTTTTCATTTCTTCGAAATTTAATAAAAATTTACCCACAAAACGGAAATTTGTTGTTTATTTTTGTCCGTTACAGTTGTTTAAAATTTAAATTTTGTTTGCTGTCTGTTTCAAAAAAAGAAAAATATATTTAAAAAATTCCAACTTATTATACCCTCCACCATATATGGTGAGGGTATATATCAGTTTGTCATTCCGTTTGTAATATGTCGAAATATAGGTTTAAGACCCCATAAAGTATATATATTCGTGATCCTTATGCAATTTTAAGTCGATTTAGCGATGTCCGTCTGTCTGTCCGTCTGTCTGTCTGTTGAAATCACGATCACGACGCAAAGACGCAAGCGGGGGTGCCTATTTTTACCCAGATTATTGAACATTCTCCCGAGCAGTTTGGTATTTAAAATGAGCAAAATCGGTCAAGCGGTTCAAAAGTTATGAGTAAAAATGTGAAGGTACCTCTAAATTTTCCATACAAATTTGTACAATTTTTCTGTATCTATTTTTTTTTCTGTTAAGTAAGTAAAAATGTTATTAAGTCTTCTTATTGTTCGATTACATTTATTGTCTTACATACTATGATAACTAAGTTAACGTAAAAATGAACAATGTTAAAGTCGCTAACAGAGCAGACCTCTGTAAATAACATTGCTAAAACTAAATAACAAAAGTTCGTTACATAAATTGACAAAACATATTCATATTACAGTTCATGCAAAATTTAGTATATACGTATATCATCTTCATCTCCTTTGGTGGAGGGTATTCAAAGATTCGGCACAGCCGAATTTAGCCATTTTTTACTTGTTTTTTATATGAACAAGAACTTCGTAAACACACATACATACAGAAACACGTTCACACAAAAAGTGTCTACAGCCATGCATACATACATTTTGAAGGTTAAACATAAAAAAAAAAAATACAAAAACAGAAACAGTTTCAAAAAAATATATAATCATTTATTTTTTAAGGAATTGGTAGGTAAAATTTTAACATTTATTTTACTGATTAATTTTAATAATTTATTTCTTACGGATGTGTCAGTTGTTTAAACAATATTTAAAAATATGTAACAAAAGCCATTTGGTTTAAATGAAAATTAAGTAGACCGGTTTTTGATCTGAATATCATACCGTGTAAATGGTAATTTCTTTTATTTTATCCTACAAACTATATTAAGTTTATGTTAATAAATTAACTTATAATATCCGTATATAATAAATGATTTCTTTTTATTTAAAATATAAACAAACTCACCACAAATGTGTAAAAACAAATGACAATTCCCTTATCACTTTAGTTTAGCTGTCAACTAAATAACTACAAAATCCGTAAATAGAAATGATTTTTCCTTTATTTCGTTTTTAAGTGTCAACAAATTGACTAAAATGCCCGTAAAAATTAACGATATTTCGTTTTTTTAGTGTCATAAAATTTACTACAAAATCTGTATTTTGTTTATTTTTTCTATCGAAAAATTATCTAAAAAAAATTAGAACCATTTTTTAATAAATCATTTTAAATGAAAATATTAACTGTAATAAAGTGTTAAAAAAATATATATATTCCTTGAATTTTAACTTAATAGTTAAAAACAAATATACGAATAACTTTATAAATAAACAACTGTAAAATTTTTTTTGAGTGTAGTAGTGGTAGTGTAACGAATAGAATAGTTGAATTGATTTTTCTGATCATGAGAACATTACTATAATTATTGCATAAAATAAAAATAACAAAAGACTATTGACAAGTTAACCAAGAAAACCAAACCAACAGCAACAACAACAACAACAACAACAACAACAAAATACATATTATGAATTATTCATATCTTATGGTTTTCCTTTTTATAATACATATTGATCTCATATATTACACTCATACATACATAAATTGGTTCTTATTGAATGTCATCATATCAAAAACTCTGTTACATTTTTTCTTTTTATACAATTTAATAGTTTTACTTATTCAAGTACTCATGTACGTACTCGTTTATACTACCAAAGTTAGTTGTTATTCGTATTTGTTGCAAATACCAATTATTCAAGTAATGTTAACTAATTTACATTTGTTAAATTATTGTATTTGTAAAAAAAATAGCAAATAAATGTATTGTTACTGTAACTACTAGATTGCTTGTAATTACTGTTAGTATCATAAATACAACATTTGTAGTTTATAGAAATTATTTGTATACATTATGATATAATAGGCGGATTCATGTTATGTCATATATACACTCAGAAAAATATTTACCAAATATAAAGTAATTTAACTAAATTTAAAGAAATTTGGGAATGATTTAGCTCCAAAGACATTTGAACTTAAGTCAAGTATACCCTTTTCTTAAAAACAAGTACAAATACTTTACTTAAATTAAGTAAATTTTTTTCTTAAAATAAGTAAATTTCTTCTTAAATTTTAGTATATTGTTTACTTTAATTAAGTATAAATTTATTCTTAAATTCAGTAAAAATTATTTGTAAACAAGTAAATTTTTCTTAAATTTTATTACTCTTGAACTCGTGGTAATACTGAATAAACTTTATTTTTTTAATTTATAAATTATTTTTATGTTACGTACATTCAAAATACACACACACACAAATTTCGCTTGTTAATATTTATTAATTTGTAATTCTCATTAAGTTCTAACTTTTAGATATATAAGTATTTTAGTTTGCATCACAAAATGTAATTAATCAATTTAATTTTTTTTTGTATTTGAATATTAACGAAAACAATTAGAATATTATTTTCGTTAATACATACAAATATTTTCAATTTGAAATTTATTATTTAAATATTAATGTTCTTAACTAAATTAGTTATACAATAAAAACTATAAACCAAATGAGAATTGCTTAAGTTAAAAATGTTTTAACCCGTCTTAGGAATTTTAAAGAAAACATTTTCTTAAATTTAAGAAGTAAACATACTAGGTTTAATTAAGTTAAAATGTTTTAACCAAATCTAAAGAAGTTCTATATTTATATTTTGTATTCTTATACAATTTTATTTTTTAGTTTATAAATTCTTAACATTATAGATTTTTTACTAACAAGAAATTGATATTTATCCCAAATAAAGAAAGAAAAATTAAGGAAAGTGGGTCCCTATTTTTAAGTTGATGAAAGTTTTTCGTAAACTAAAATCAAATAAATTTGCATTATTTTGAAGCATTTTTATTAATTTTAAGGAAAAATGTATAGCTTTTATTTTAGTAAGGTGTGAACTAAATTTTAGTTCATACATTTTTCTGAGTGTATGGTAAACATTATATTTTTCATCACACTTGTGTCAAAAAAGTTATAACAGCCCTTGCAAAAATTATCCTACAATTTGTTTTTATTTTAATTTTATTTAGGTTATTCAGAAGGGGTGTACTATTTGTTGTATGTGTAGTATTGTGCTATTGGAAACAGAGTTGTTAAAATTTAATTAAAAAAAAAAAAAAAAATACAACAGTAGATGAAAATATCATACAACATTGGTACCTAGGTTAAGTGTGCTATGTTTAATGGGTGCTAACAAGAGAAAATCGTCTTTATAGCGAAATGAAAATTTTAGAAACTCTGCTTTTAATACGGCGATACAACAATACAATACTTAGTACATCTTGTGAACTCCTTAATTATACCCTCCACCATATATGGTGAGGGTATATATCAGTTTGTCATTCCGTTTGTAATATGTCGAAATATAGGTTTAAGACCCCATAAAGTATATATATTCGTGATCCTTATGCAATTTTAAGTCGATTTAGCGATGTCCGTCTGTCTGTCTGTCTGTTGAAATTACGATCACGACGCGAAGACGCAAGCGGGGGTGCCTATTTTTATCCAGATTATTGAACATCCTCCCGAGCAGTTTGGTATTTAAAATGAGCAAAATCGGTCAAGCGGTTCAAAAGTTATGAGTGAAAATGTGAAGGTACCTCTAAATTTTCCATACAAATTTGTACAATTTTTCTGTATCTATTTTTTTTTTCTGTTAAGTAAGTAAAAATGTTATTAAGTCTTCTTATTGTTCGATTACATACTATGATAACTAAGTTAACGTAAAAATGAACAATGTTAAAGTCGCTTACAGAGCAGATCTCTGTAAATAACATTGCTAAAACTAAATAACAAAAGTTCGTTACATAAATTGACAAAACATATTCATATTACAGTTCATGCAAAATTTAGTATATACGTATATCATCTTCATCTCCTTTGGTGGAGGGTATTCAAAGATTCGGCACAGCCGACTTTAGCCCTTTTTTACTTGTTGTTTTATACATTATCAAATATAAATTTTGAAACTCTAATTGAAATTCGTTTTTAATTACATTAAAGGAATTAGGTGATAAAAAAAGATAAAAAAGTAATAAAATTAATGCTACACTCAGAATATTATGTAGTTAACTGTTTGTAGTTTAATAAAAAAGTTTTCCGTTCCATTTAAAAATAAAGAAACATACATTTATTTTTCAAAGAAACATCTATATTAACTTTTTTATACATTTATTCGAAATAATTTACTATCATTTACCATTTTTTCTCAGTTTCATTTGTTTTTTGCATTTGTTTGAAATTTAATACAAATTTACCCACAAAACGGAAACTTGTGGTTTATTTGTGTCCGTTACAGTTATTACAAGTTTAAATTTTGTTTGCTGTCTTTTTCAAAAAAAAAAAAAAAATATTCAAAAAATTTCAATTTGTTTTTTTATTCAAATTGGTTGTATATATACAAAATTTTTTAATACAAATTACAAGAACTTCATAAACACTCATACATATACAAACACATTCACACAAAAAGTGATTATAGCTTCATATGCATACATACATTTTGTATTGTACGAGTATATTAAAAAAAAACAAAAAATGGAAACGGAAATAATTTCAAATAAATGAAAAAAACATTTATTTTTAAGAATTGGTAGGTAAAATTTTGACATTTATTTTAGCTGATTATATCATTTGTTTCTTACGGTTGTGTCAGTTGATTAATCAACATTTAAAAATAAATAACAAATGGCATTTAATTTAAATGAAAATTAAGTAGACCGGTTTTTAAATGAAATATCATTTCATTTAAATGATATTTTCAGTTATTTTAACTTACAAACTTTTAAATAATAATCTGATATATAATTTTAAATTTCTCCAACAATTATTAAGATACGAGTACGTGAATGGAAAAAGGCAAATACTTATCGGGGCCTTTCATGAATCACCTAAATATTTATTTACTCTCACAAATTAACAATACATTAACTTACCAATTCACAGATTTAATGGATATTTTAAACAACATTTCGACCATATTCCGTAAGACAGAAGTAGTAGTTTAAATATGTCATCGATTTTTTAAACTCCGTGAAGAGATACGGAACTTCGATGTGCACAAATATTTTTTTATTTATTTATTGCAAATTTTGGTTCATAAGGAGGCTGAAGATGACCTGATCGCTCGGGTCGAAAGTGTGCACTCCCTCTAGCGCTGATCCTTACAATTTTTTCCCTTTAATAAAAAAAATTAGTGTTTACTATTCGTAAGTAACATTAAAAATTATTACTCGAGCCTAATAAAATTTATTTATTTATTTTTACAACAATTTACAACAAAATATTACACTTATTCCTTCAGGGAAAAAGCTTCACATATTTAAACAAATACTTCTTTAATTTTAATGCAATGCAAATTGATGACATGGGACCTGTTCGGAAATGCATAAGTGCTTTGCATGTGATGCACATCGCGTTCGTAAATGCATCATATGGCAAACACTGCAAATGTCAGATGAACGAAAATGCATATGATGGACAGCCAAAGCGCAAACAAATAGCAAACACGCATCAAAAAAATAATGCAAAGTAAGAGTAAGTATAAAATTTATTTATTATTTAATTTTTTTCTTTAATTTATTTTTGAAACTCAAAATTGGTGCAATCCAAAATTACAAATTACATTTATTATTAAGTTTTTCATTTTTAATTATATTACGTTCTTAAATGAAACCAAAACTGCGCAACAAATAAGCAACGGCATCAGCTAATTTGCATGAGCATCCCAAACTAATCACAAATCAGATGCAGCGCAGTGATGGATTTCCGACCAAACACACGTTTCTTAAGTTTTTTTTAAACCTTTCTTAAATTTTTTAAAACATTAAGTAAGATTTATGAAAATTTATTTTAGGTTTGATCTCACTTATGAAGAGGTTTCTTCATATTTATGCAGAAGTCAATCAAACGAATACCAAACGAATTACCTCCGCTCATTGCACCAAGCGGTTTATCGTTAGATCGCAAATGGTATTTGTATGAGAATGTCAAGATCCAAACTCCAAAAAAATTCGAAGACTAACGAAAAAAAAAAACAATTTAAAACCAAAAAACCAAAAAAATAAAATTTTGATGTTTTTCTCATTTTTATCGATTTCCCCAAGTTCGTTTTGTACGTTTTTCTGGGGTAAATAAATTTTTATCAGAAATCTAACTCATTTCATCTTATTCTACACCTTTTAGGTACCAGAATCCACTCTTAAAGTCCAAACCCAGTTTTAGACACACTAGGTCCCTTTTCTCGGAGAAGGCCACATATGATACATTTTTTTCGTGAGTGTAGCAAATTTTATTTAATTAACTCTATCATCCAATTTTTTTTCGCTTAAGTAAAATCTTATTTGGCACTTGTTTCACTTAATTGTGCAAAATAATGTCCGACAAATGGCCGCCGTCCGAGTTAGTGGGAATTTGTGCTGTTCTTAAACTCCTTCAAGGTTTGGGCATTGTTCAAAATATGCATTGTGTAATGAGCAGGACCGTCGTGTTGGAAGCACATGTATTGCAAATCCAAAGCGTTAGCTTTCAGTAAGATAATTTCATTTAGCATAGCTCTTGAGTGGTCGCTGTTCACCGTAATAGAGTTACCGTCGGCTGTTTCGAAAAATAAGGCGCAATAACTTTTTCCGGCCTAAGTGCACACCACGCGGTGACTTTGAGAGGGTGTAAAGGTGCTTCATGAATTATTCGTTCCCCAGAACCGAGAATTTTGTATATTGGAGTAGCCGCTGAGATAAAAATAATCCCTGTCCTTTATGATAAATTTTAAACAAATTATTGCGCGCAAACCTTGTAACAATTATCGCGCATTCTTGAGACGTATAGCGATTCATTGCTATTCACCATAAATTTGGCACGTGTCAGTTCATCAATGTCGAAACCAAACTGACATAAGATATTATTTGCAATAATGGCATCACTTTACAATAGGGTAGTACTTATTGCTCCACCTAAGAATTTCGATTTTCAACACAATCAATGGACTGCATCTTTGAGCCGACTATTGCATCAAATTTCGTCAAAATATCTTAATATTTGCGAGCAAGAATACATCGACTGACAGATGGAGGGACGAATATCGCTAAATCCAGTCAAAAAGTGATTCTGAGACCATCGGTATACTAAAAAGTGGGTTTAAAGCTATTTAATACAAACGTTTTCAATTTTTTATTTTTTTTTTAAATAACCGAGCCGGAAAGCTGCAGATGGTCAATTTCAGCCTGTCTCGATTAACGGGCATTCTTGGCAACCTTTATTGACCAATTTTTGTAACCCTGATAATTCCCTTATGACATTATTTACATATGCGAGGTGTAAAGATTGTTATTTTTTATTTATGAATACTACAGTAAGTTTTTAAAGCAATTATGGGAGCGTATGAGTAATATGAATGTAATATAATAAGTATACGCTCAAATTAAAGATAACTTGCAATACATATTTAGAAAAATATCTCTGCCGAGCTAATATGCATAACTCCAATAACAATTCGAACAGTACAGAAATAAATAAATTATCGATGTTAGATTGAGTAAATAAATATCGTTACTCTTTTAATACACTCACCAAAAAAAGTCTGTAATGGCAACTGAAAATTTTGCTGTTATTACGGGAAATTCTGCTAATTTGAGCCCAGCGGTATTTTTTGCTAATCTTAGCAATACATGTCTGCTGACGTGTAGTACAATGAAATTAGTAGAAAAATTAGTAGCCGCTACTAAATTTTAGTAGACTTTTGTAAAGTGGAATTTAAAATCTGTTTGCTAAAATCAGCAAAAAAATTAGTAAAAATATTAGTACAAAGTTTTAGATTTATTTTTTTTATCGAGCATCAAAAATTTTGATATTTTTTAAAAGATGTTTTATACAAAATGAAAAAAAATCAAAGGCTTAAAAATTTTAAAAATTGTTAAAACATAAACGAATTTATCATTTTGTTTTAATATGGTAATTTCTGTTTTGAAAAATATTTTAGACAATTTTTTTTTACTTTTAAGGTTAAATTTAATTGTTTTTAGGGCTGATTTTTAGAACTAAAAAACCTTTTTAGTGCTATTTTAAGTGGATGTCCTCTTTTTAGGCATGAGTCGGTAACTTCACTTCCGATCCCTTTTTTAATCCTATGTAACATTTTAGGGCAATTTAAGTTTGTATGTATAAGTTTAAATTATAAGAAATAACATTTCCTTCAATATCGACTTTTTTAATTAGTAATTTTTTTTTGCTAATTTTAGCAAATCGGTTTTCAAAAATTTGTAAAATGATTTCTAAAATTAGCAACGAAAGTTTGTAGATATTCTGTAAAAATTCTGTAATTTGTAAAATGTAAATAGCAAAGAGATTTGCTAAATAATATTTTTTTTACTAAAAATCAGTACAAAAATAGTATAGTGGGATTGAAAACCATTTAAAAATTTTTCTACTAACTTTTTTTTCTGAGTGTAGAGCAGCAACAGTACCTCAAATTCCTATAATTAAAAAATAGTTTGATGGTTTTTTTTCAAAAATTATTTCTTTGTATTTGTTTTCAATAATCTTATATTTTCATTAGATTTTTTTTACCATTTCATACAGCTACTGTTTACTTAAAATTAATTTCAGCATTATAATATTAAATAATGCTAATAATAACTATAATTATAAATTCTAAATGATAATTTAGCTGTTTATTTTTTTCATTTTTTTTTTATTAGGCATTTTTTTTATTTTTTTAATGCTTAATTACTTAACACTAGTTTTAAGCTATAAACTTTAATAATTAATACAAATGTACTTTACAATTGGTTTTCTTTATTACATATATTACAGAAAATATAAAATAGAAAATAATTGAATACAATATGATAATAATTTAATTTAATAGACTATTATTGTAAACAATATACATAAATTATTAATTTTTTATTTTTCTTCTTTTTTATGCAATTTAGGAATCATGTTTAGTGCTTTATTTTTCTTGTAAGTGATTTACGATTTTTGTTTTGTTTCACTTATTAATAATTAAATAAAATTTACAATTTTTACAGAGTTTTTTTTTGTTTTTTTTTTAAGGGGCTTAAATGAAAAATGGCATAACTGTAAATTTAGGTCCGAAATTAAATTGATTTAGTGTTGTGAACTGAAACTTTTTATAATTTTAAAGAAATTTATTTTGAAAGTATACACAAGGTTCTAATGAAATATTCTGGTAAACTAATAAAGTTTGATTTAAAATTAATATAAGCTACACTTAAAAAAGTTTGACAGTTACTACATAACAGTTGTTGTTTCTTAACATTTAACATTTCAAAGTTGTTGATCATATTATAAAGATCAGACATTTAAAAACATTATTCCTTAAACAAATTTTAAAATCTGATTTAAAGTTTGTCGAATAAATTCGCGAATTCATTTTTCTGATTGACTTATTTACTACCATGATTCAATCTTTTATCTTGTTAGAAGAATCAAGTTAATTTAAATAATTCTTTTTATAAATCAAACGAAATAATTTAATATTAAATTAAAGGAATTAAATCAATTTTCTATTTGATTCGCGAATCAAAAAAATAATTATTTTGATTCTAGAATATAATTTGATTCTCAAGTTAAAATATTTATTTTTTTTTAATCACGATTAATTTAATTTTAAACCTAAAGCTTTTAATGGAATTTTCATAAAACAGCCACAGGGTGACTATTTTTTTTTTTTATCAATATACATATATATGATCATATAAATTAACACACTCCGATAAAATAAATGGGTCACCCTGTAGCTATTTTATTGTCTTAGTATATTAATACTCTAGTAGAGCAAAAATTTTGTCTGCGAGTTTTCGAGATACCGGCCATTTTACAAAATGGCGAATATCTTGAAAACTAAGCATTATGTGCAAGTAAATTTTAATGTTTTTCATTTTGTTTTAATTTGCAAATCAATCTATTTTAAATTTGCGAATTAAAAAAAAAGAATTATGATTTAATTCAATTGAATGAAAAAATATTCAAATTAAACTGATTAATCAATTATGATTTTAAATCTGATTTAATAAATTGATTTATAAAATATTGCATCAACTCGCTGATTTACATAAAGAATTATTTTTTTTCGCCAATTAATTCAATTCTTTTTCAAGGTCTGATTATGATAAACAACTACCAAAAGACAACTTTTTCACAAAAAATCATTCAGTTTCAAAATTCTTTCAGTTTAAAAACTATTGTTACTATTAATATATTTGTAGTTAAAAATTATATTATTCTATTGCATGTATAAAAACGAAATAACTGGAATACCGTTCTAGTTTTAAATTTAAATATTAAGAAATTTTAAAAATTTAGTTTTATACATATTTTTTATATTACAAATGTTTATTATTTGTATAATACCGAAAAACATTAACTGTAAAGATAGTATTTTTTTTTAAATTTTGTCAATTGGTTTTTTAAACTTTGTAGTAAAATTTTCTAATTTTTAATGCATTTTTAGTTGTTTGTTAATAGCTGAAATTAACTACGTTAGACTTTGTTAGCTTTCTAACTGCATCTTTGACTGTCATTTGCAGTAGATTCTACCGACAAATATTTTTGAGTGTAACTTTAAATGAAACTTTATCATTGAGCATATGAAGCTTTTGATAAATTTTAGTATAAAATTTAGTATAAAATTTAGTAAAAAGTTTTACTTATTTAATGCAAAGTTTCAAATAATGAGTTTCAGCTAAACTTCACTGACTGTATGACAAAATTGATTAATATAATGTAGATAATTCTTTCAGTGTTAGACACAAAATTTATTACATCTATTTTGGGAATTGTAAGTTTTCACTTAGAGTTTGCAATTTAATTTTGTATCTAATCGGCTAAGGAAGGTCCTCTTGAAACATAATAAAAATGGAATTTTTAATTTCACAGAAATTCAATTAAAAATAAAAACTTCTTGGTGTTCAAAAAAAACAACAGTTAAAAGTATTGAGTAGAATTATCGAAGATCCAAATGTTATATTTTGAGTAGTATTGAAGAGTAAGGGAATTTATCATCTCTATTTGGAAACAGGAAATTTGAATTTCATTTCGCAGGGGTATTATTTTTAATACATTTTAATGTTTTAATTTGTAGTTATGCCATTTTAAATTTAAACCTTTTATTTTTATATTTAAAAGTTTTATTAATTACATTTAATATATACAATTAAAATGCGCTAACATCACAGCAATTTGGGGATTTATTTAAATATTTTTTTTTTTTAATTTAAACAATAACTAGGCGCACATTTTGTTAAAGATTTCGTTTTTTTAGAAAAGCAGGTTAGGGAACTTTGGTGTTTTTTTTTTAATTTGTGGTATACTTAAGTTAGATTTTTATATTTGTGAAGCAAAATCTAACCTAAATGCATTAAACTGGGATGAAAATAACCAGCCATAGCCCATTGAGCACCAGGACCACCGCGACCTAAAGCAGCCATTTTGATTTTTTCAATTTCAGCCTCTTGCAAGCGTTTCGCCTTAGCTCGACGATTTTGAAACCAAATTTTTACTTGTGTTTCTGTTAATCTTAAAGAGGAGGAAAATTCGGCTCTTTCGGCTATACTGAGATATTGTTTTTCCCGGAATTTCTTTTCCAACGATAGCAGCTGTTGGGTGGTGAAGGGAGTTCTGGGTTTACGATTTGGTTTATGTTTACGTAAATTACATTTTATGCGCGGAGGTTCATTATTATCTAGAAAAGTAGAAGAAAGAAGAAGAAGAAAATTAGCATTGTCTTCGATTGATAAATAAATTGTAATTAATTTTGTGTTTAAAAGCAATCAATTAAATTTAAAATGTGTTGACATTGCAAAACCATTTGACACCATTAACAAATGATTTCCATCATCGTCATTAAATTTACAGAACACAGGGAATTTCAAAAATAGATTTTAAAATAAATTAATACAAACACACTTTCAAAAGCCATTAAAGCAATTAAAACGTGTACAATTTTTTAGTTGCTTATTTTTTGTTTGATTTTGATACAGTAATTAAAATTAAATTGAATTTATAGAGAAAATCTTTTGCAAAAATACAAAGTAAAAGAAAATTCTTACGATTTTTTTTTTTTAGACAAACAATGGAATTTTGATTTGACTCATGTTATTGGAAATTGTTTAGTATTTATTTTCTGTGGAAAAGTCAAAAGGGAACAAGTGTAATTTTTTGTTTGGTTAATCTCCCCTATAAAACCACAAAGATTTAAATTGAAATTTCAAGTGTTTTACAATAATTGCAAAAAAAAAAAAAAAACTATATAAAACACTTGACAAACAGACAATGCAATACAACAACAACAAAAATATATAGTAATAAGGTCACATGGCTTGCAATAAAAAACAAAAACAACACACATTCAAAGCGGCAGCAACATTTACAGCAGCAGCCACCAGCAACACACAGCGAAAGAAGAGACAACCATAATTTATTGCATCATTTGTAAATGCATGAAACAAAGACATTCTTAAATTAAAAGAAGTATTAAATCAACAATGAATAAAATGCAAAACTGACTGACTGAATGACAACAAGACTGATACACTAAAACACAGGCAGGCAGGGAGAAAGACGGACAGACAAACAACACCGTTGATACGAAAACAAATTATTTTTACTTTTTTTTTTATTTTTGTAAACAGATTAATGTTAAATAAAGTTTCCTTTTTAATTTCACAATTAATTAAATAATTAATTGAAATGTTTTTAATTTAAATCATAAAATAAATAAGAACTCAAAAAAAAGTAAATTTTTAAAATGAATTTTTTTATATAGTAAACTGATACTTTATTTTTTACAATAATGGTTTAAAACAAAAAAGTTAAATTAACAAATAAAATAAATAATAATAATAAAATGGAAACTAACATTTAGTGCAATTAAAAACAAAGTTTTAAAATAAATATTGTTTAAATTTCCAAGAACTCTAAAATGAAACTAAAAGCGCTACAAACTAAATAATTTACATACAAATCGTTGGTTAAGCATTTAGAATATTAAGCATATTAAGATTAAAAAGTCTCTCTTTATTTTAAAAATACATTGCACTGTAAAATCAATATAAAAAATAACAAAATTATAATTAAAAAAAAAAAAAAAAATTAAATCCCCACACTGGGCTCCATTTTGGCACAACTACTTGAAACTAGTTTCGGGAAAAAATTATTGTCCAGCTAATTTTATTTTCCAATGGTGGATTTTAATTAATATTACGTTTATACTTTACCTCAAAAAACAAATTTTAAATCGAAAACTATGAACGTATAAAACAAAAAGGAAAACAGCTAGAACATCAAAATTTAAGGTGCTGGTTTTGTAAAAATTTTATTTACTTTATTTTTAGTTATATACGGAGGTTGAGAGCTCATTTGAGGTTGAGGATGTTTTTTGTTTACAAATTTTTTAGGTTTTATCTCAAAAATCTCTTATAACTTACAATGTTTTGTCAAAATTTTAAATATTGTTCAAATTATCGACAGAAAAATGTTAAATTAGGCTTTAATGTCCTAAGTTCGACACGAAAAGAAGTCATTAGTCTACTGAAGATTTTTAGGGAGAGCATGAAATTATGATGGAGCTGCTGGAGTATGTGTAGGCCATAATAAAATATTAACATTTTTCAAAACTTTTCTATAGAAATACGAAAAGAGGTGAAATTTTCTAAGTGGTTCATCTTCTGTGAATTGTGGCAAAACGGTCACCCGTTTCGTCGATATGAAAATTCCGAACTAGTGGTTACCACTGTCTATAGTAAGTTAATGGTGTTTCAGATTCCGATTCGATGTTGTTGGCAAACTGAAAAAGTTGAGCCATAAGCTAAACAAATTATAATATTGAAATGATAATATTGAAATCATAATCAGCCTTATTCTCAATAACACCCAGCAAAATAAAATGGATGTTATTCTTTACGAATCTCCTTTTCAGAACATTCAAAGAAGTTAATATTGCACATTTTTCGATTTGTAAGAAGTCATTTTAAACAACTTCCAAAAATGTTGATATTAACCCCTACTAGTAAAAAAACAATTATTAAGTTGGTCCATAAATGGTTGATTCCTGCAGTTATTAAATGCCTTATTGAAAACATATTTTCCATAAAAATTCATGGCTGCGAAAAAATATAAGTATTTTAAAATTTTTATGACATTCTTTTGAACACAATGTAGGCTCAACCTGTTATTGCACGCGGGATGTTTAAAGGAAGCAAATAGGAGCAAAACAGGGTATGGCGCAATTTGGAGGCGGAATTAAACTCGGCAGGGCCACCATCATAAAGTATTACCGAGTGGAAGAAGGTATGTATAACAAAATTTGTCCTTTACAATGGACACAAATGTTTAAAGTGCAAAACATTTTCCAGGTATGGTGCGATCAGAAAAAGTATGTGCGGCACAAGGCGGCCCAGAACCTAAAACAATCAAAAGGAACTGGTGAAGGCCCCAATATGAAATATAAGTTTTCGGCAAATGAAGAGACAATATACCAGTTAATTGGTATGAAGGAGTCTGTTGAGTTTCATTTCTTCTAAGGAACCTGAACAAACTGTTCCACCTACATTAGAGGTGTTTTAGAAGCAGACGATGGGCTAGAAACCAATGTGATCGAATGTGACAAAGTTTCAAACCAACAGCCACCGGCGAAAAATATAAAAAGGGCACAAGCTGAATTGTCCACACACGTCTCTTCAGCCGAAGTCCTTGCAGAGGAGATTTTTATACAAAAAAAAGATGCTGGAAGAGATGAAAGGTCATGGGGAAGTTATGAAAAAATTTATCGCGCTAAACGTTTTTATTTATTTTAAATTGTTTAAAAACAAATTTTTCAAATTTAAAAAAAAAAAATTTCAATTTCACAAACAAAACAGCTGATTTCGAATACTTGAAATTCCCTCTCCCTACTATTCTTCTCCCTGTCTGTTTAGAATAGGAGGATATTATTCTCGGGAAAAATGAATTCCCCGGGAACTCATTTCCCCGGGAATATTTAGAATCGAGCTGAATATAGAATTACACAATATATATGGATCTTCCACTTATAAAAAAATTACATCTATATTGATATTTTTAACAAACACATTCTAAAAACTTCTCATTTTAATAAAAAAATATCAATGTAGTTTTTCATTATATAGCGCCCTCTATTGAGTGTTATTAAAATCAGGCTTTTCATTTAAATGTTGGGTGCCATTTTTAAACATTGTAAGAAATCCGGTCATTACTACGGTCTCAATCGCTGCTTATATTTCAATGTCGACAATAAAATTAACTATTATTCCTACACTCCAAGAATAAAATGCAATTGCAGTTAAAAGAGTGTACACTGCCAATGTATTTAAAAATTAGCTACACAAACAGTTAAGCGAAAATGCTATGCTAGTTAATTTTAACTGCAAAGTTAGTTAATTCTTTCACCTGTCCTATGGAAATTGTAGTAGTTAAGCTTTTTTACATATCAATCCATTACTTGCTAAACTGTTATAAGACCTAGAAAAAAAAATTTTATATTTATGTGACATTTTAACAAGTTTAGTAGTTTTATAGTAGTTTTGTATTTGTTGAATTTTTATGTTTTTGATCATTAAGTAATTAGTGTGACATTTTTTATATTCTCTACAAAAAAATATTTTGTTATACACGATTAATTTCAATTTAATATAAACTCGAAAAACCCTTAACTCAGGCTTTAGGTAAGAGCGTTAAAATTAAATTTATATATATTTTTGTTAAAATATGTTAACTATCAGCGTAAGGTTTTCAACCAACAGAACTGGTTTGGGTTTGATTTGATTTTCATGTTAATTTTGTTTTTGTTGTTTTTTTGTTAGTAGTGTTAACGTGGCTTTAAAATATTTTTTGTTGATAACAAGCGTTTAAACATTTGTTTTGACAAATCAATAAAAAATAGTAACAAAATGTAAATTAGATTTTTGTTTTATTTATTTTTTCTTTATTATATTTTAAATATTCAAAAAAATTTGAATAATTTTTATAAACAAATATTGAGATATTTATATATTTTATTTTATATGCAAAATATTAGAGGCAGAAACAGAATTAGCTAAAGTGACTTCAGCTAAATATTGGTATGCAAAGAAAATTCCAAATTTTCGAATATTAAAATTTTGAGTTTCTAAAAATCTGTAGACAATAAAGTTTAAGTGAGTTAAGCCAATTTTGTTTCAGGCTTCAAACTTTAAGGAAATTGTAATAAGGCCTGTTAACTTATCTCAAAATAACAAAAGTGAAGTTGTAACTTTTGGGAAACTAGATTTTTTTTCTTAGCAAATTTAAGGTATTTTTATAACACTAAAACTATTTTATAACGTTAAACGATTTTTCACAAACTTTAAAATTTGACATACAAAGTTTTGTTTTTGTTTCTATTGTTTCCAACTAAAAATTATAACAAATACAAATGATTATGTATCTGATTTTATTCTTTTGAAATAGTTTTGTGTGTGGTCTGTGGGCGATATAAATAAAACAAGTTTAATTTGAAAAAAAAAACTTTTAATTCTACAATACAAAAGCAATCAACGATTTTTAACTAAAAACGTTAAAAATAACAACACAATAACACTTGTTGTCACTATTTATTTTTTCTTTTTATAAAAAAAAAAAACAGAAAACTTTAACATTTTTTTTTTTTGTTTAAGAATTCAACTAATTTGGTATTAATTAAATGACAAACAACAAAATAGTTATGAAATCAAAACCCCTGAACGAGATTGCCAGACTCAGGCGTATAATTACATTAACCGTTTTCAATGTGTTGTTCACCAAACAACAAACCAATAAAGAGACGAAATGTCACATCAACTGAGAGACGCTCGGACGGAAGGACGGACACAGATAGTTACATATAGATAGCCAAGTATACAATATTATATTGCTGATATTGCTGCTATAAATATTGTGAAATCGTTTTCACTTTAAGGCGAAAAAATGATCACTTACAAGAAATACGCAAAAAAAAAAACAAAACAACAAAATACACAACACAAAGAAGCTGATCAAAATGATTTTTGCAATTAAAAATCTTAATATGGTTACAAAAATTGCAACGCGTTTTAATTTAATGAAAAACTAATTGCAAAGCAATTTGCAACGCGTTGTTTGCAATATCCAACATATAAACACACATACACATACTCACACATACACCCAAAAAAAAAAAAAAAAAACACAAAATTAAATGTCCAAAAATTTTGCTGTGAAATATTTGTTTCAAATAAAATTTGTAATTAACAATAAATATTAATTGATTCAATTAAATAAGTTCAAATATATTTTTTTATTTGATGTTTTAATGGCCTTAGTTAAATTTATTAGAAAAATCTGATTAAGTGATAATTAAATCAACATGTGCGAAGAACTCGGTTTGACATTTATATTTGCATTTAAGTTTCCATAAATGGATCAGTAACAGAACGCAAACACAAGTTTTTGATTATCAGATGATTGGACATAGGTTCATAATGGAGATTACTAAACACAGCTAAAGTAAGTAAATTTCATAGTAAATTAATAAATCACCGTAAATTAGTTCTCTTATAGCTTTTTCTTTTAAATTTGTAGGATCCCTAGGTCGTATCTGACCAGAAAATGCATTCTATTCGGCTAGTGTCTAATAACTTTTTCTCTTTATTCTCCATGATTAGGAAAATTAATATCTCATATAAAATTTATACAGATCGATAGTGGAAACTTTATTACTTAAAAATTTAAATAATTTTGAACGTATACTTATGTGTATTTTAAGCACAATCGTCATTTCGACAAAAACAACTTAAAGCGATTTAAGTTGTTTTGCCAAAAATCTAAAGATATTCAATTTTTTTAAGTATTAACCCAATAAACATTGAAAAGTTAAAAATTAAAGTGCTTTAAATATTGCTTGTATTGTGCTTAATTTTAAGTAATTTTTTTTTAGTCAAAATCAAGTTCATACAAATAAAAAAAAGTTTGTTTCATGTTTTTCGTTTATTGTCAATATTTTAAAATAAAATTTAAACATTTGTTCAAATTTAAAATTTTTCTGTGAAGATTTTTATAAAATCTGAATTTCTTACATGGATTTTAACGAAAAAGTAAGCCACATTTATTTGAAGCTCAGCTCCACCCGTACATTATCTTTTTTTCTTTTTTCAGCAAGGTTCTACAAATCCCTACGTTTCTAAATAAAAGAAGCATTAGTGAAAAAAATATCGAAAGTCAAAAAATCAAGATTAAATATACAAAAATAATATTTTAAAAATATGTGCGCGTTAATAAGAGTTGATAAATTGTACCAAAACTGGAAAACAAGTGTAATTATTATGTTGTTTGAACTTTATTTGAACTGTGATTCAAGGCTTGAATTAAAATATATTCTCACTGTAATGGTCGACTTGAATTCCAGTGTCCGTTTTGCTGAAGATAGAATTTAAGTGTAACTGAAGTATAAATCAAGGCTTGAAATTGGAAAATATGACTGGAATAACACTTGATTTTAGATTTAATTCCAGCAAAAATGCTTATTGTGAAGTAGTAAATTATAATATTTATTTTTAATAAATGAAATCATGATATTATTGGCCTAATAGCCTAATTATTATTAGCACTAGCAAGGAGAGTATGCCAATGGGTTTCCTCCAGTCCTAATAAAATTCTAGCAAACATCGTGATACCTTAACAAAAACACTTCCTTATTACCCCTCGTCTACATTTGAGATAAATATCTTAGCAATAAGTAAAATATGTTGGCAGAATAATGGCAATAAATTCCAAATTACCGACCTTAAAAATTTCAAGTAAGAAAGTTATTCTGTGATTACTTTTAAATAAATCAATAAAGTTAAAAAATTTTTTATATATTTCTTTTTTTTTTTCTTACAATATAATTTGTTATATTTCATTTAATTCTTTTACATTTAATTATTTTCTTTAGTTTTTTATGAGTATTATTTTAAATTGAACTTAATTAATTTTTATTTATAAAAATTAATTATAAATATTTATTTATCCCAATATTTCGTCACCACATTGGGTGACTTCTTCAGGGGAAATTGTTTTTTATAATTATTATTATAAAAAACTCAATTTAAAATAATATTCGATTCAACAAGATCGAATAAAACTAAAAGAAATTTTTATAACGAATATTCGGTATAACGAAAACGCGATATAACGTTAGTAATTTTGAAAATTTTAAAAATGCTAAGGATGAAGTAAAATTTATACAAAATATATATGCGATATAACGAATCATTCGGTATAAAACGGACTATTAGAATTTCGCTAAAAATAAGTTATGTTAATGGTCATAAGTTGATAACTCATAACTGACAGTTTTTTAACAACTTAAAATAAGGACATATTTATCTCATGTCAATATGTTCATTTTCTGAAAGATCCGTATGAATGAGCTGAATAAGTTATATTTATTTATATTGACAAAAAGAAGTTAAAAAAATATCGGTTTCAAGTCAACCAAAAAATGTTTTTAAGATTTATGAATAATGTGTTAGTTTCAAAATATTTATTTTTTGAACATTTTCAAAAGAAACTTTCTGGCTTCCAAACCGTGCACGGCACTTGGAAAAATTATAATTATAAGTACTTATTTTTGACGTATTTGTTAATGCGTCACCCGGGGTTTTGAGACGGTGGTTTGAGGTTTAGAGTCTTAACAATACCACCGTCGACTAAAGTAACCCCATGAGAAAATTTGAATTCCTTTTCTTATATCTTTGCTTTCATGACCAAATTTAATCACCTTTTTAATTGAACCGATAAAGTTTTAAATTGAAATACAAGTTAATTTTTTTCTGTGTAGGATTTAAAAAAAAATACTTTTTAAGCAAACTTACACACATCATACAAATGACATTTTAGTAAAATACACAAAAAAAAAATACAAAAAAAAAAATCTGGCTTAAAAGAAGTTACCACAAATATAATAATGGTGTATATGTGTTTAACAACATTTTATAGCTATAAAACCAATATGGTTGAAGCTGCTGCTACTACTGCTGCCGCTGCTGTTGCAAATGATGACGATGATGATGATGGCGATGACGTTGTTCAAGAGACATTATTTCATCATTGTTGTTGATATTTATTGTGGTTACAATACCTTAGAGAGATTGCAAATTAATTGAAATCAACAAAAATGAAATACCTTTAATAACTATGTACAACCACAATCAATGCAATATTACAATGCAACTACAAAACAACATTCAGTATATAAACTAACAACATATCTGTTAAATCTTGTCCGTTGTAGGTTATATATGGTAAACTAACAACATTTTATTGTTTAAGGTAAAAATATATCATAACAAATACTCCTAATTGACAACAAACAAGCAATTAATCGCCAAAAATTATTAAGGCAAAAACAATTTTTATTTTTATTTTCATTTTATTTTTATTTTTCATTTCTTTATTGAATATTTCATTGAGTTTGTTGTTTTTTATATTTCTAAGAATTGTCATGTTTATTTAATTAATAAGCGTTATATGATGTGTGGTTATTAAAATTCCTTTTCTGATAATTATTGCTGTTTAACGAGTTCTTTTATTGGATTTTCCTTTTTTTTTATTATTTTCGAATCATGTTTTTCATTTCACTTTATCATTTAACTTTAAGTTTTATGTTTACAGTAAGTTAAGAGATAAGATGTTTAGGCTTTGACTTGAAAATGCGTGTACGAATACGGTCTAATACTGACTTACAACCTACTCACGTTTTTATTTATATTTATATGGTGAAGAAATGATATGGAATCTTTTAAAGGGTATGAAAAAAAAAAACCAATCATATTCCAAAAAATAAAAAACTAAAGAGAGTTTAAGAAAAGCTCCTGTGTAATAGTGGATATGCGTGACTTACATAAAATCAAAGTATTAAGAAATAAAAAAACAACTCAAGATAAATAATTATTTGTAGTAATTATAGTTTACAGTGTGTGTCGTTATTTAATAAACATAAAATCAGAAAATTTATTTTTTGAACAAAATTTTTGTATGTGTTTTAAAATTTGGTTAAATGTTGGGCACAATATTTTATATCTAAATTTTAAATAACACTTTAATTCGCAAAAAAACAGAAATGAAACGAGAAATGAGTAGATTTGAAACATAAGAAACGAAATGGAGTGGAACAGGGAACGAATGAAATTGAAAAACTAGACAAGCTAAACATAGTGGAATTAAACAAGGAACGATTGGAATTGATACCCCAGATAAGGGGAAGGAATTTGAATGGAATGGCACTCAAGTGAAATTAAAATACTAGACAAGGAGAACTAAATAGTATCGAATGGAGAACGAGTGGAATTGAAACACTAGACAAGGGAAACGAAGTGGAATGGTACAGGGTACGATTAATATTGAAAAACTAGACCATCTGAACAAAGTGGAATTGAACAGCCCAGCAAAACCATGGTATCAACTACTTACCAGCCTATTTACTCTCTTAATTATTTTTGTTCGCGATGAGCCCAAAAGTAATGAGTTGTCATTACCTTCTCACTTACAAAAAACACAAAGTAATGGGTTACCCTCTCGCTTACGAACAGTCAAAAAATAATGAGTATCCATTACGCGAACAAAAATAATTAAGAGAGTAAACAGGCTGGTAAGTAGTTGATACCATGGTTTTGCTGGGAGGGAACGAGTGAAATTGGTACCATAGATAAGAGGATGGAATTTGAATTTGAGTGGAATTGAAACACTAGACAAGGGAAACGAAGTCGAATAGAATAATAAAAACAGGGAACGAAATGGAATGGAACGAACAAGAATTTAAAAAGTATTTATTAATTTGAACAGAAAAAACCATGGTATCAACTACTTACAAGCCTGTTTACTCGCTTAATTACTTTTGTTCGCAATGTCCAAAAAGTAATCGGTATTCATTATTTTTTGGCTGCTTGTAAGCGAGAGGGTAATGATTATACATTACTTCGTGTTTTTAGTAAGTGAGAAGATAATGACCACTCATTACTTTTGGGACATCGCAAACCAAAGTAAATAAGCCAGTAAATGGGCTGGTAAGTAGTTGATACCATGTTTTTGCTGGGATTTATTTGTCTTTTTTACCGATTTTTCTCCATATTGACTTTTTTTATTGAAAATCTTAAGATACCTTTTTGTACTTATCGCCAGAGGGAAAAGTATCTCCCTTAAAGCTCTTTCTAAACTGCTTGGTTTACACCAATAAAACAGATTTATTGTGACAACTGAATTTTTTGACAACTGAATAATTCGGATGTCACAATCAAATATATTCCTGATTCGATTGAAATATATGGTTTTAACCGAAATTTTGTAGTATTAATCAAATTTAGGTCGCTACAAAATAATTTATCTGGGGCTCCAACCAAATGGGAAAAAGAAAAAGGGAAAAAGCTTCGTCCTTCACCATCTGCCCAAATCCTTTTCGCTAGGAACCTGAAATATAAAAAATTTATATGTTTCTTGGGGTAAGAGATACTTTAGTGAAGAAATACTTTCTGAAATTGCCAATTAAAACTTTATAAAAAATAGAGTTTAAAGGAGAAAAAGTGGGCCAGTAATCAATCATCTAAAACTGCTGAAACTAAAAGTTTGGCGTGAAGGTTTCTCCACTGGCGCAGATATTCAATACGAAAATTTAAAATTTAAAATATGTGTCCCCTAAGGTATGGAATTATTTACTGGAGAAAATCTTTTTGGAATTTCAAATAAAAATATGTTGAAAACCGGGTTCAATAAAAAATAGCCTCACTAATTACTGAGCTCAAATGGCTGCATTTAAGAAGTTGAAATTTGTCACGTTGACTCCTCTTTCGCAATAGACATCATTTAAAACAAGATTTTGGGGGTACGAAAAGGAAAAACGTCTCCCCGTTTAATGTTTTGTGCTAATTTGTTAATGATTGAAATTGAAACATTCAACGCAAAAAGTGACAAAAAAATTATTGAAAAAAGAAAAATGGAGTTTTATGAATTTGTAAATGAATAGTATTAGTAGAATTACACTCAAAATATATTTTCCGTTACCGGATGTAGTTTATTTTTTAAAAAAAAAGTAAAGTTTGTTTTTAAATGAAGAATCAATTGAAATTCATAGAAATATATTTTTTAGCTATTAGAATCAGTCATTCAAAAAACAAACTATAAAAATTTACAGACATTCAGTAGGAGTTGATATTTTCAGTTAAATTTATAATTTTACGTTTTCTGCTTCAAAAAAAAAATTCATATAATTCCTTTTTGTTTTTTTACCAAAATAGTTTGTTTATATACAAAATTATTTCAATAAAAATTACAAGAAATTATTTAAATATACATACACATAAAGCCAATAAAAATATATACATCTGCATGTGTTGTGTTCTGTTTTGTAATTACATACAAATAAAAAAACTTTCAATTTTAAAAACAAACCACAAAAGTAGTTTTTTCTAACTTTTTGTCAGTAAAAATTTGATAGTTATTTTAAACGACTTTCTATTGTTTTTACTTTTGTCGATTATTAAATAATGATTAAAAATAAACAACAAAATGGGTTGAATATAATGGAAAATCAGTAGTCCTCTTTTTGATTGTATTTTCGATTAATTTAATATGTATTTTTTGTATTATTTTTATAAATTATTTTATTGTAAAGAAACATGAACATTTTTATTAGTAAAAATTATAGAGAATTAAAATTGAAAAATTCCACTGAGCCAGCAGGAAAGAATACTTAGGATTTTCGTAAAAAATATTTTTTTAAGAAATTTTCCTAGGAAAGGCAACACTGTAATATATCTATATTTATGTATTTATGTTGTTACGCTCCAGCTAATGGAGAATTTGTGAACTAGTTTGAAGCTTTTTAGTTCATAGCCCTGTTTTGTTGTTTTATTTTGGTAGAGTAAAGTGCTGTGGGAACATCGACGCTGCGATATGAATGAGCGATAGAAAACTTATATATATTATTTTTTGAAATTTATGTTGCCATATTTAGGGATCGAACCAAGGCTGATACAACCTTACAGTATGTGCGGAGTTATAGTCATCGGGCTAGCGAACCACCTAACCAATCATAATAGTTTAAATTACAGTTTATTTTAAAAAGTATTTTTTTTTTTTATTTAAAAACAAAATACAGGTATAATACAAATAAAAAATCATAAATGCATTTCGAACCCACCAATATGAGTAAAAACATGTAGAAATTAACACTTTTATGATTGGCTCGTTGGCTTGATGACTTTAACTCTGTACATCCTGAAAAGTTATATAATCCTTACTGCAACATTCCGTGTAACAGTGAAACGTTATAAACTTTACACCATTAACTTTTCTAGCAGGATTTCAAACAAAATTTTCTACTTTAACGGGAAATCAAAAAGTGCAGTTTTTTAAAATTCCTATACTCAAACCTATTGGGAGCCATTTACAAAAATACACAACTGCATGGGATTAATATATAATTATTAACAATACAATTGTAATATAATTACAATTAAACGTATTGTTGTTTGTGACATCTACCTTTATTTAAAATCATTCAAAATAATGACCACCTATATTTATCTAATTTGAAAGATGAAAAACTACAACTTTCACCAGACGGAAAAATTTCAACTTGAACTAGTTACCGTTGATAGTACAATCTGCATGTACATAAATTTAAATCACATTTAAACACTTTCATTAAAAGGTGTCTGTTAATTGTTTTCTTTATTAAAAAAAAAAAACTAACAAGTGATTAGTCTATAAATGCCATATAAATGTCATCAATGTTTAATAATAATATTGCTAATTGCTTTGACAAGATATTATAGATAGACAAATACAAATACTTGCTAAGAAAAAGTGTGTGATAGAGGAAAAAAAAATACATGTAAATTACCTCTATGCAAATATTACAAAAAAAAAAAAAAAAAAAAAAACACCAGCAACATGGCTAATATTAACAAATTACCGTAAAACTAACAATTGTCAACAAATGACTAAATTTTTTTAGTTATTTTTTTTACACATTTTTAGTTATTTATGGCCTTCATAAAGAAAATAACAAATCATTTGAAAAATAGCAGAAAAAATGAAAAAATAAAATTGAAAAATTCTGCAATAATAAAGAAAACATACGAAAAACATACATCATTACTATGACATGCATTTTTGCAAAACAAAATAAAAAATACTAAAGAGGATGGCGTGCAAAATGCAAATATTATTTAGGAAAAATAAAAAAAAAACGTTACCAAAGAAGCTAAAACTCTGTTTTTTTCTAGCAAAAAATAACAAAAAGAC